>JAMXBD010000133.1:0-1200000 GCA_024138025.1 Combretum micranthum
ATTTATTTCCTTTATCAACTAACTAATCCTTTGATCTTCTTTATCTATTTATGTGAAATAGAAATCACAAAGTTTTGAATTTAAAATAAAGTGGTGACTTATTTTTCTTTTTGGGCCGCCACCTATGTATGTATACATAGGCTCTTGTTTTGATTTTTATTCCTTATCTGAACTTGATAATCATCATTAAATAAAAAATTTGTCAAGGTCAATATGTCTTTTGGGTACAAATCATCATCATGGCCTTATTTTCCTAATTCCATAGAAATAAATACCATGGATAAAGGTCTTTTATCTTGTGATTTTTATGATTACCTTTATAAATTTATTCTACACATAGTAATATGACGTTTCACCATAATATTGACTTTCCTTACATAGCTAAAGCTTCTAAGATCAATATTCGAAGTACTAAACTATCCGTATCAACTTTTCTCTTTGTCCTTTACTAAAAGTGTAGGGTTAGAGTAGTTTACCTTGATCATATAGAAAATATAAGATGAATGCCTTCTTTATGCCACTTCTAGAGAAAGAAAATAACATGGTTAAATTCCATATTTTAAATGACCTTATCGATAGTGATAGTTAGAAGAATTTACTTACACTTTGTACTTGATTTCGTAAGTATTTGATATTCCTTTTGTCCTAGAAGCTTCCTAAAGATTTGGAAATGTATGTTTTGAATTGTTTTGAAAAGGAAAGAAAGTGGAAATGATAGTACACGTGGGAGCTTTCACACCAATTTCAAGGGGTTATTGGAATAGATTTTGTTTTGGTTAATGAGTGAAAGTGAGAGGATGTGGGGCAGTGTCTTCACGGCAATTTAAGGGAAAATTGGGGAAAGAACAAAGAAAAAAAGAGAAAAAAAATCAAAGTTATCATTATTAGTTTCCGCTATTTCTAGTCTATGGCTAGCCTATTACCTATAGGATTAATTGAGTTAAGATAAGTCTTCATTCAATTGAACAAGTCTAGGTCAAAATAAAATATTAATGGTTTCCCACTTGGAGTTCACGGTGAGGACTAAATTTAAGCAAAATTAATAGATATATACACATATACATATAAATATACATGTATTTGTACATATACCTATTGAATATAAGAAAAAGCAATGGTGATTTTGGACTAGGAAGGAAGGGAAATTTACAAGCAATTTCGGTGCACATAACCGAAAGTTGCCCCTTGATTTTCATATAATTTATTTTATCTTATTTTAATTTTTAAGTTACACGATTGAAAATTTCTAGAATTTATACTTTCCTGATTAAAGTTTTCATATAGTTCGAAAGATTGAATTTAACGTTTATAAATAAAAACTAAGAATGTTAAAGTTGAAAATTAAGCTTTTAAATTATTTAAAATAATTTATTTATGGTTTTAAATTATTTTATAAAGTTTTAATCTTACGTGATTGAGTAATATTAAATTTTAGGTTTACGTTATTAGAATTCAAGTTTAATAGTTAAATATTAAAATTTAAACTTACGCGATTAAAGTTTATAAGCTCTAAAGTTAAAATTATCTCTAGTATATAAATTTTTAATCATATCTCTAATTATGAATTTATAACTACCATATTCTCAAGTTACTATTTCTAATGAAAGTTTCTAAATAATGAAAATTTCATGGGGTTTACAGTAATGGCCCTATGTGGCCACGTTATAATAGCATTTTAGCCCATCGAAAGGAAAAAAAAAAAACTTTACAATGATGATATACTATGTAAATGTCAAAATTAGTACCTAAAATTTACCAATTTATACAATTAATTGCTTGAATTTTAGAAGTATCAATTTCTTACTTATAAACTTTCATACCTCATTCATATTATATAGATGAGGTAGTTAGTTGCAAAATTAAGAAAAATTTAGATAGTTAATTACAAAATTTAGTAAAATTTGGATAGTTAATTGCAAAAGTTGGCAAAGTTCAAATAGTAAATTGAGACTTTAAAACTGTAGGTAGTTAATTGCACAAATTAACAAAGTTCAGGTACCAAATATGATATTTATCTTAATATAATTGAGCAATTCAGCCAATGGGATTTAATCAATTTTCAGTTCTATGAAAGTTTTAGAAACAAAGTTAGCCATTAGATAAGAATTTTCAATAAAATGAAAATAATGTTACAAAAATCAATAAATAATTTAGAAATTCTATTAAAAATTTAAGTTCTATGAGCTAAAGTTTTAAGATGCTTTTATAGGATTACTGAATAGATTCTGATTTTTAATCTTAAAAATTTATACCTGTATGATAAGATATAATCCATTGCTTACTGGTTATTATCTTATTCACCTCGGATTTATTACCGGACAAGACTGCAAACAAAAATCCCAAGAACAAAAATACGTATTTAGAATTTCGGGTTTTGTTGGTCATAGTGGTTCGGATGGACAGTCTCTTCAAGAATAAAGAAGACAAATAGTACTTCTACACTGATGAAATGGAAATGGAATGGATCTGTCTCGATCTCCTAGAGGCTTGGGAAACAAAAATACTACATAAACGATTTCCATCTTTTATACCAATGATTTTTACAAATAAATTATGACAAATCTCTCTACCACCAAACTACACTTTTTGGATCAAGGAAGGTCTGCGTTTGATTAGGTTTGTTTGTTTCATCTATTTTTTTATCTTGAAATCTTATTTTTATCGTTTTCAAATACATGTTTGTTTAAAAATAAATACAGATAAAAAATACATATTTTTACTGATAAACAGATCAAACATATCGAATACAAGTAAGATACTGAAGCAGATTAAATATTGATAAGATACACATAAAAAACAAATAATCTAAACAAACCCTTATTTATTCTATAAATTTTATTAAGCAAAAATAAAGTTATTGTGTTTTCTGGACCATAGATTTCAATTTGCCAAAATTTCTTCTCTTAAGTTTTTAATTTACACATTAATAAATTGAAATACTCTATGATATATTATGAGACTATTTCTTTTGTTTTAATTTTTTGTGGTAATATTTTAGAAGCATAAATCAAAAATACGAATAAAAAAGGAAAGAAAATTGAAAGGAAAACGGAGAGGACCACTTTGCTGAATGACAGATAGGTCCCCAAGTTATGCACATGTCTGGTCTGGCAGATGGAGAGCCTATTATTTTCCTCTGTGCCGATATTTGCGCGCCAATCCCGATTAATCTTAATCAAACAGCACTAATCAGTTTGTCAAGAACATGCACCTATTTTGTCTGTTTCCTCAGACGACCATATAAAAAGTTGAAACAATCTGCATTTATCGATCCCACCTCAGTATCTTCTTCACCGTAACACAAAGCATCATTGCCAATTTGGCATATTCACTCCTTAAAAATCCAATCATAATTCTCTTCGAAGATAAGGCTAGATGTCCTCGACTCACATGAGCTCATTGATATGCCAAACTTTATGACTGCAAATCCAACGAATGGAGTTCAATTTTCATTTAAAATTTATCTACTCCAATTTTGAATCGAGATTTTTTTTATCAAGCTTTAAATAGATGTTCAAGTTTGACTTATTTGTAAATTGAATTCAAGTTAAGCTGTCAACTTTTATTAAATCTAAAATTCAAGTTTGAACTCAACTCATCTGTATTGTTTTTTTTTCTTTCATTTTTTGACCTAAAAATAATATATAGGAGTTGTTAAATCTATATAATAATATTGGGTGTATAATTGTAGTTATCTATTGCATATTATTGTTGCTATTAAGAGAACTATATTTTTTTGCATAATCTATTATAATAAAGCACAGATTATCTCGTTTTTCACATCTTATAAATTTTATAAATATTTGGTATTATTTTTATTTAAAAGAATAAAAGAACCTTTTATCCTTATTTTTAAAAGATTTGAGTTATATTAGATATGGTAATTTTATTAATTTGTATAAGTAAAGTTCCAAGCCACCCTATTTCTTACCGTCATGTAACATGGTGGACTTACGGAATTTATTTTGTGTATTAATTAAAATATCTTGAAGCCTTTTCAAACATTTTCTTCTATAAAGCATCTTGCCAATATATATATATATATATTATATATATCATGTTATACGTAGGAGAATTTTCATAAATGTCATTTCAAACCTTTAAAATTTAAATTCTAAACAAATTTCTTTCTTCTTTTTTGTTTCCCCTCCTCTTCTCTTTGGCAACTTTTCTCATTTTCCTACACACCCTTTGCCTCCTCCAAGTTTATCTCTCTTCGCACAACATGAAAAATAATCATGATGAGTCTTTTCTAATGATTTTCCTTTATCTTCTTGGCATATAGTCTTTGAAAACTTCTCCAATCACATCAACACCATTAAAATAGATATAATATTGATATATTAAGTATTATACTAATGTGATCATGACAAGAAATGATATGAGCCATTAAATAACTAATAAGACTACTAGTTCCATAAAAAAAAAGGTGGGGTGACATAATTTTCTTACATCCTATTGGATGTGTGACCCGAATCTAATATAAGCCGTCAGCTTTGGAGTAAAAGCCACCGGCTTTGAGCCAACCTTGAATTAATTTCCAAGACTGAGATTTAGGCAAGGCCGACATTTAGACCACTGGTCTAGACCTATTCACTGCCAGCCTTCAGCCGACCTTAGACTTGAAATGTAGGCTGGCAGATATAAGCCATCAGCCTTTGTGTTGGCTTATACACATACATATATATATGTTTTGTTAGGGTTTCGAAAATTATCAGATAAAATTTGTATTCATGCACCCTTGTACTCCTTCTTCAACATATAGTGAATTCATCTCTTATACTCATAGTTTTTCTGAAGGATTTTGTACATAAATCTATGGTGTGATTTACTTTACTTTGCCATTATTTTTCATATCTATTTCTAACAAACTAGTATTAGAGCATTAGGTTTGATTTGTCCAAGACAATGGTAACTATGAAATATGATATTCCACTGTTGGATCGCAACACCAGGTTTTTGTTATGGCAGGTCAAGATAAGAGCGATTCTTACACTTATAGATTTGGATGATGCGCTGTTAAGGTTTAAGAAGATGCCTTCATCATGGTCACTAGAAGAAAAAAAAATATAAGGATCGAAAAGTACTTTCTCAAATTCATCTATACTTGTCAAATTGAATACTACAAGATGTGTTGAAGAAGAAGACTACTGTTGAATTATGGTTGAAATTGGAGCAGTTGTGTATGATGAAAAGTTTGACTAGCAAATTACATTTGAAGCAACGACTATATTCCTATCGTTTGGCTAAAGATAGTTCTCTAGAAGATCACTTAACCACTTTTAAAGAAATTATTTGTGATTTGGAAATTTTTGGAGGTTAAGTATAATGAAGATGATTTAGCTTTAATTTTATTGTGTTCTCTACCTCCCTCTTATTCGACCTTTAGAGACACCATACTATATAGTCGTGATTCTCTCACCATGGATGAAGTTTATGATGCAATATATTCTTTTGAAAAGATGAAGGATCTTGTGCTTAAATCCAAACCTCAGGTAAAGGGTCTTATTACTCGTGGAAGGACCTAAGATCGCAATTCTGGTGATAAAACAAGGGGTAGATCAAAGTCTGCATATAAGAAAAAAATTTGTAGGTATTGCGAGAAGAAAATGCACATCAAGTCAAAGTGTTATAAATTGCAAAATAAGAACAAGAGAGTTGCTAAAAATCAAAAGGGAAAACAACTAAAAAAATCAGGTGAAGCTAATGTAGTTGAAGACCATAGTGGTGGAGAACTCCTTATTACTTCTAATGATGATCTACAAACAAGCCAAGAGTGGATTCTTGATTCTGGATGTACTTTTCATATGTGTCCTAATCAAAACTGGTTTTCAACATATGAAAAAGTTTCTAAAAGGTGTCATTTGATGGGAAACAATGCTTCTTGCAAAGTTGCAAGTTTGGAACAATTAAAATCAAAATGTTTAGTGATGTTGCCAGGACACTTGGTGATATGAAACAATGCTTCTTGCAAGGGGTAGAAAAAGAATGCTAATTTATATGTTTTGTGGGGTTCTATTACTGCAGGTGATGTAGTCGTCGCTTCTTGTTTGACAGACGATGATGCTAGTAAACTCTGGCACATGCATCTAGGGCATATGAGTGAAGCCGGTATGGCTGAACTGAGTAGAAGAGGGCTTCTTAATGAATAAGGCATTAGCAAACTAAAATTTTGTGAATACTGCATTTTTAGGAAGTAAAAGAGAGTCATATTCACTACAGGTACTCATAACACAAAAGATATACTTGATTACATTCATTAGATCTTTGAGGCCATCTAGAGTGCCTTCTAGTGGAGTTGTTATTTACATGCTAAGAATTATTGATGATTTCTCTAGAAGAGTTTGGTTATTTTTTCTGAAATAAAAGAATGATGTTCTACCCACATTTTAAGGGTGGAAGATAATGATTGAGAAATAGACAAGGAAATAAGTAAAACGTCTTCACACTGATAATGGTTTGGAGTTCTGTTTTAATGAATTTAATGTTCTATGCAAGTCAAAGAGAATTATGAGGCATTTAATAGTTTCCAGTGCACTACAATAAAACAAGATAGCAGAATGGATAAATAGAACTAATATGGAGAAAGCTAGATATATGCTTTCAAATGCCCAATTATCAAAGTTATTCTAGGCTGAAGCAACTTCTACAGCATATTTTTCTACTAATAGGTCTCCATCAACTGCTATTGAGAAGAAGACACCACAAGAAGTATGGTTTTGTACTTCTACTAATTATTTTGAATTGAAGATTTTTGGATGTCTCGCATATGCTCATGTTAATAATGGAAAACTTGAGCTTAGATCTCTGAAGTGTATATTCCTTTGTTATAGATTTGGTGTTAAGGGATATAAGTTGTGGTGTCCTGAGTCGAAGAAAGTCATTATTATTAGAGATCTTATTTTTTATGAAATTGCTATGTTACATGACTTATCTTATAGCACTTCATCTGATGAAGTACTGTAAAAATAAAGTATGCAGGTGGAGGTTGATATTGATTCAGGTTCTACGCCAAAGCCTACTTCTTAGCCTAAAACAGAAAGTATAGTGGTACCATTTCTACACTCAATCATAATAGCGGTATTCTATTGCTAAAGACAGACCTAGGAGAGAAGTCAGGCCTCGATAGATATATGTTGGGGCTGATCTTGTTGCTTATGCTCTAAATATAGTAGAAGACATTGATTCCAATATGGATCCATCTACTTACGTAGAGGTAGTAAGTTGTGATGATTTTGGTAAGTGGATGATTGCTATGCAGGAAGAGATGGAATCCCTTCATAAGACTAGTACATAGAATTTGGTGAAGTTTCCTAAGGGGAAGAAGACTAATAGTTGCAAATGAGTATTCAAGAAGACAGAATGAACACCGAAAGTTTAAGAACCTAGATATAAAGCAAGACTAGTTGCAAAATGCTACACTTAGGTACCAGGTATAGATTTTATAAATGTATTTTCTCCAATTGTAAAACACAACTCGATTCGAGCCTTACTTGGTATTGTAGCTATGCACTATCTTGAGCTTGAACAGTTAAATGTGAAGACAACCTTCTTACATGGAGAGCTTGAGGAAGATATCCACATGTAACGCCAGAGGGTTTTGTGGTCTCAAGAAAGGAGGACCATGTTTGTATGTTAAGAAAGTCTCTTTATGGCTAGAAACAATCATCCAAACAATGGTACAAGAGGTTTTATTTAAGACTTCTCATGATTTCAAGAGAAGCAGTTTTGATAGTTGTGTTTATTTTAAGAAGTGCAATGATAGGCCATTTATGTATTTACTCTTGTATGTCGATGGTATGTTGATAGCAACCAAATATAGAGAAAAGATTAGAAAGGTTAAAGCCCAGTTGAGTAGAGAGTTTATGATAAACGACTTGGGAGAAGCAAAGAAGATACTTAGCATGGAGATTTTAAGAGATAGAAAAGCAAGTACATTACATCTAAGTCAAAAGCGGTACATTGAGAAAATTCTTTACAGGTTTAATATGAAGAATACTAAGCCTGTTAGTATTCCTCTAGCAATCATTTCAGACTTTCATCTTCGTTGTCTTCACAATCAAATCATGAGGTTAATTATGTGTCAAGGGTTCCATATTCTAATATTGTAGGATCTATTATGTATGTTATGGTTTGTACACGTCAAAATTTGTCATATGCAATTAGTGTAGTCAGTAGATATATGGCAAATCCTGGTAAGGAACACTAGAAAGCAATGCAGTAGATTTTTAGATACTTAGTAGGTACTACTAATGTTTGTCTATAGTTTGGCAGAATTAGAGATGGAATTATTGGATTTGTTTATTCTGATTTTGCCGGAGACCTAAATGAAAGAAGATCTCTCATGGCATATATTTTTACCATTAATGGTTGTGCTATCAGTTAGAAAGCTACTTTGCAAGCTACAGTTGCCTTGTTTACTATTGAAGTAGAGTATATGACCATTACTGAAGACTATAAAGAAGTTATTTGGTTGAAGGGATTATTTGGTGAACTTAATGATGACTTGAAGACTACTATAATCTATTGTGATAGGAGTGCAGTCTATCTCACAAAGGATCATATGTTTCATGAGAGGAAAAAGTACATTGATGTCTAGTATCACTTTGTTTGTGATGTTATTGCTCGAGGTGATATTGCTATGAGTAAAGTCAGTACTCAAGATAATCCTACTGATATAATGATCGAGTTACTTTCTATAGCCAAGTTTGAGCATTACCTGGACTTGGTTATTGTTCGTTGCTGATTTATCTCCTTTAGGGGGTTATGGAAAAGGGAGAAGAATGTTTTGTTTCTTTTTTTTTATGTTGAAGTTTGGAGTTTGTGTTTTTTACTCTTGAATTCATGTTTAGGTGAAGATGATTGGATGTGTGACCCAAATCCAATGTAAGCCATTAGCTTTGTAGTAAAGGCCACTAGCCTTAAGTTGTACACCATCGGCTTTGAGGCAGCCTTGAATTAATTTCTAACACTGAGGTTTAGGCCAGGCCGACACTTACATCGCAGGCCTTCAGTCGGCTTTGGACTTGAAATGTAAGCTAGCGGATATGAGCTGGCAGTCATTGTGTCAACTTACATGCACACACACACACACGTACACACACACACACACTCTCATATATGTGTGTGTGTGTGTGTGTGTTTTTTTTTTAAGGCTTCAAAATTTCTCAAATAAAATTTTTATTCACATACCCTTGTACTCCTTCTTCAACATAGAGTGAATTCCTCTCCTTTACCCATGGTTTTTCCTGTCAAGTGTTTTCTACTTAAATTTGTGTATGTGCTTTACTTTGCTTTGCCATTATTTTTCATATTTGTTTCTAACTCACCCTCTAACCTAAAAGTTATTTTAAGAACCTCCTATTATGTCCTTTTGGATATTTTGACCAACTAAGACTAAGAGCTTATTTTATTTTTCACCACTTTCATTAAAACGCTTCATAAATGTACTTTTAATTAATTTTGATAGATCATCAACTCCAAATTTTAGTTTTTATTTTTTTTCTTCTTTCTCAACATGGTTTTCATATGATTATGCCATTTTGTTTTTACATAAGGACTCATTATCATCTATCAAAGTGTCATTTTCATTGTTTAAAAGCACATTGTTTCGCTGAAAGCTTCTATTTCATTTTTTATACTGACTTCTTTCCTCCTTTATTTTTTATGGTTTAAAATTCTTAACCTTGAATTTTGATGGATCACCCAACAATTTTTGTCTTTTAGCATAGGCATATGGTGACATACTATCTAAGCTATTAATATTAAAGATACCTTAGTATTATCCATGAGATAAATGCTTGCTTCCTTTCCGTATTTGTTGCTCCTCATTCTCTTAAGTGTCTTTGTCTCTCCAAGTTAACATTAGCACCTCTCTCTATAAAATTTTAAAGCTTTTTTTTTTTTTTATGAGCATGGGATACTCATACTTAGTGTGTCCTAAACTTTTTTTTTTTTTCCTGATACACATAGCACATAAGTTTCTTTTTGTCTTTCCTTTTCTCCATTTCTTTATAACTATTATTTGCATCGTACTTGCTTTAGTTAGAATTATGAAATTACATTGAGCTAAACACAAAAGGGAATGAATTAAGTTTAAGACCAAATTTGTTTATTTTAACTACACATTAGTAAATTTAACGATTTAAACAAGATAAATATGTAACAAATAAGTTATAAAAATAAATCAAGTAGGGAAAGAGATTTTAATTCCAAATTTTAATGTAGAGCCTAGATTGCTCTGTACTCTTTACAAACCCATGATGTCTCTAACTAAGGGTATGCAAAAAAACCAAATGTTTAGGATAATTAAACCGAAATCAGAAAACCAATCCGAAAAAAGCGGTTAACTAGTTCATCAGTTTCGGTTTAGGATTTGCATTTTTAATTTTTCTAGTTTTCTATTACGGTTTTGGTTTATACAACTAGAAACCAATGTTTCGGCTAATCAATCCATATGTATAAATATATATAATTTATAATATGCTTATATAATTATTTAAATATATATATATATACTAAATAGCTGGATGTTGAAACATGAAACCCTATCTTCTTGGGGAATATAAGAAAGTGATGGAGCTTACAAGAAAGTGTTCAACTTTAAGTTACTATACCATTGTAATTCCAAACATATGTTGATAAGAACAATCATGTTTTAATTCGATACTAGCTCTACTCTTGAAGAACTTTTTGTTATTGTATGTTTGATGATGTTATTAATATAAATTATGTTGAAATGAATGGTTGAGATGAGAAGAAAAAAAATGCATGTATGTTTGAAAATTGGAATGATGGTGTTTGATTGAGATTTTATTTTAAGCTCAACTATTCAAGGTTGATAAGAGCACAAGAGCAAAAGGCTATAATAATGATTATCTTGATGGTACCGATATATATTAACAACTCTTTCACATGTCTTCAATTCTTAATTTATTGTTTTTAATATAATTATAAAAGCAAGCTCTAATTTTTTTATGGACATATTAAAAATACAGTTAATTGCAAATTTTGCATAAGCACTATGTTAAATGGTTAAAAATGGAACAAAAAAAATTGTTAACTGTTAAGGTGGTTAACAGTTTATAACAAATTAGTTTAAATCGGGATATTAAAAAACCGATTATTACAGTTAGGTTCAAAAAATTAAGCCAAAAATCGGTTAATCGAACCGTGAACACCCTACCTCTAACCAAGGACTTCATATACCACTTTATTATCCACTAAATCAACGATGCTCACTAGGTGTTACACCAAGTTTTACACAACTTAGTGATATTACAAGAGCAGTGTTATTTTTATAATTCATAAATACGCTCTCAAATTCTACTCAAAGTCTTACATGCAAGAAATTACATATAATGAACAAAAGATAAAACTAATAAATGGAGAATCAAAGTTTCTTCGTCATGAGTTAATGGCTCTTCACAATTTGTTTGCATATTTCAAAACTCTCTTATTTATAATCTCTTGACAAGTTTTGGTCATTGTATTTTTTCTTTTTTCTGCTTTTTCCCCTACATCAAATGTTAACCAATGACTAATTTTAACTTAACATTTGAACTCCATTTAGAAAAGACTAGATGTTTGAACTCTACGTTCTTGCATTCAAACCTTCAGTCACTAAAACCAAGGTTGTCAAACCAGTCGATTCTAACAGGTTTGACCAGAACCAATGATGAAGGCGGGCGAGTTATGATGTCCGGCTTGTTTTTTATGTGAACCGGCTAGACTTGGGTGACCCGACCAATTCAACCGTGAACCGATCAACCCAACCAAGTCTACCGGGTCTAAATGCCCACTTAAAAAAAAAAAAAAAAAAAAAAAAAAAACTTGCACATCTGGTAAGTGATGAGTCATTGACACCACTTTGACTAAAACCAAAATTAAAAGGCAAAACGCAAAATAGGAGCACCAAAGTTAAAACTTTAAAATAGGGGTTTTCAAGGATTGGTTGACCGGTCCGTAGCCTTATTTTTTGAACCTAATCCTAATGATCGGTTTTTTAATCTTCCGATCCTTAACCGGCCCATTATAAATGGTTAACTGCCTTAATGGTTAACCATTTTATTCGGCTAATTTAATCGGTTTTCGCTTTTAAACCATTTAACGTATTGGTTTCAACAAATCAAATTAATAATTTCAACAAACCTTATTTTTTAGCCTTTATCATAGAGTTTTTCTTTAAATTATATACATTACAAGAGCTTTAAAAAAAAAAAAGAAAATCAAATTAAGGAAAAGGAGAAAAACAAACCATTGGATGTATCATTATCAATAAAATCAAACCAAGACAATTACCATATTAACTCCATCAAACATAAATAATAGTATTTTAATCGAAATCCAAGGAATACTAACATAAGTAAATTATATGTATATGTAAATCATATATATATATATATATTTTTAAAATAATTATATATAATATATATATATGATTTACATATACATATAATTTACTTATGTTAGTATTCCTTGGATTTCGATTAAAATACTATTATTTATGTTTGATGGAGTTAATATGGTAATTGTCTTGGTTTGATTTTATTGATAATGATACATCCAATGGTTTGTTTTTCTCCTTTTCCTTAATTTGATTTTCTTTTTTTTTTTTTAAAGCTCTTGTAATGTATATAATAATTTAAAGAAAAACTCTATGATAAAGGCTAAAAAATAAGGTTTGTTGAAATTATTAATTTGATTTGTTGAAACCAATACGTTAAATGGTTTAAAAGCGAAAACCGATTAAATTAGCCGAATAAAATGGTTAACCATTAAGGCAGTTAACCATTTATAATGGGCCGGTTAAGGATCGGAAGATTAAAAAACCGATCATTAGGATTAGGTTCAAAAAATAAGGCTACGGACCGGTCAACCAATCCTTGAAAACCCCTATTTTAAAGTTTTAACTTTGGTGCTCCTATTTTGCGTTTTGCCTTTTAATTTTGGTTTTAGTCAAAGTGGTGTCAATGACTCATCACTTACCAGATGTGCAAGTTTTTTTTTTTTTTTTTTTTTTTTTTTTTTTAAGTGGGCATTTAGACCCGGTAGACTTGGTTGGGTTGATCGGTTCACGTTGAATTGGTCGGGTCACCCAAGTCTAGCCGGTTCACATAAAAAACAAGCCGGACATCATAACTCGCCCGCCTTCATCATTGGTTCTGGTCAAACCTGTTAGAATCGACTGGTGTTGACAACCTTGGTTTTAGTGACTGAAGGTTTGAATGCAAGAACGTAGAGTTCAAACATCTAGTCTTTTCTAAATGGAGTTCAAATGTTAAGTTAAAATTAGTCATTGGTTAACATTTGATGTAGGGGAAAAAGCAGAAAAAAGAAAAATACAATGACCAAAACTTGTCAAGAGATTATAAATAAGAGAGTTTTGAAATATGCAAACAAATTGTGAAGAGCCATTAACTCATGACGAAGAAA
This sequence comes from Combretum micranthum, assembly GCA_024138025.1. NCBI lineage: Eukaryota > Viridiplantae > Streptophyta > Magnoliopsida > Myrtales > Combretaceae > Combretum > Combretum micranthum. The sequence continues at coordinate 13,435 of JAMXBD010000133.1, forward strand.
CTTTGATTCTCCATTTATTAGTTTTATCTTTTGTTCATTATATGTAATTTCTTGCATGTAAGACTTTGAGTAGAATTTGAGAGCGTATTTATGAATTATAAAAATAACACTGCTCTTGTAATATCACTAAGTTGTGTAAAACTTGGTGTAACACCTAGTGAGCATCGTTGATTTAGTGGATAATAAAGTGGTATATGAAGTCCTTGGTTAGAGGTAGGGGTGTTCACGGTTCGATTAACCGATTTTTGGCTTAATTTTTTGAACCTAACTGTAATAATCGGTTTTTTAATATCCCGATTTAAACTAATTTGTTATAAACTGTTAACCACCTTAACAGTTAACAATTTTTTTTGTTTTCCATTTTTAACCATTTAACATAGTGCTTATGCAAAATTTGCAATTAACTGTATTTTTTAATATGTCCATAAAAAAATTAGAGCTTGCTTTTATAATTATATTAAAAACAATAAATTAAGAATTGAAGACATGTGAAAGAGTTGTTAATATATATCGGTACCATCAAGATAATCATTATTATAGCCTTTTGCTCTTGTGCTCTTATCAACCTTGAATAGTTGAGCTTAAAATAAAATCTCAATCAAACACCATCATTCCAATTTTCAAACATACATGCATTTTTTTTCTTCTCATCTCAACCATTCATTTCAACATAATTTATATTAATAACATCATCAAACATACAATAACAAAAAGTTCTTCAAGAGTAGAGCTAGTATCGAATTAAAACATGATTGTTCTTATCAACATATGTTTGGAATTACAATGGTATAGTAACTTAAAGTTGAACACTTTCTTGTAAGCTCCATCACTTTTTATATTCCCCAAGAAGATAGGGTTTCATGTTTCAACATCCAGCTATTTAGTATATATATATATATTTAAATAATTATATAAGCATATTATAATTATATATATTTATACATATGGATTGATTAGCCGAAACATTGGTTTCTAGTTGTATAAACCAAAACCGTAATAGAAAACTAGAAAAATTAAAAATGCAAATCCTAAACCGAAACTGATGAACTAGTTAACCGCTTTTTTCGGATTGGTTTTCTGATTTCGGTTTAATTATCCTAAACATTTGGTTTTTTTGCATACCCTTAGTTAGAGACATCATGGGTTTGTAAAGAGTACAGAGCAATCTAGGCTCTACATTAAAATTTGGAATTAAAATCTCTTTCCCTACTTGATTTATTTTTATAACTTTATTTGTTACATATTTATCTTGTTTAAATCGTTAAATTTACTAATGTGTAGTTAAAATAAACAAATTTGGTCTTAAACTTAATTCATTCCCTTTTGTGTTTAGCTCAATGTAATTTCATAATTCTAACTAAAGCAAGTACGATGCAAATAATAGTTATAAAGAAATGGAGAAAAGGAAAGACAAAAAGAAACTTATGTGCTATGTGTATCAGGAAAAAAAAAAAAAGTTTAGGACACACTAAGTATGAGTATCCCATGCTCATAAAAAAAAAAAAAAGCTTTAAAATTTTATAAGAGAGAGGTGCTAATGTTAACTTGGAGAGACAAAGACACTTAAGAGAATGAGGAGCAACAAATACGGAAAGGAAGCAAGCATTTATCTCATGGATAATACTAAGGTATCTTTAATATTAATAGCTTAGATAGTATGTCACCATATGCCTATGCTAAAGACAAAAATTGTTGGGTGATCCATCAAAATTCAAGGTTAAGAATTTTAAAACCATAAAAAATAAAGGAGGAAAGAAGTCAGTATAAAAATGAAATAGAAGCTTTCAGCGAAACAATGTGCTTTTAAACAATGAAAATGACACTTTGATAGATGATAATGAGTCCTTATGTAAAAACAAAATGGCATAATCATATGAAAACCATGTTGAGAAAGAAGAAAAAAAATAAAAACTAAAATTTGGAGTTGATGATCTATCAAAATTAATTAAAAGTACATTTATGAAGCGTTTTAATGAAAGTGGTGAAAAATAAAATAAGCTCTTAGTCTTAGTTGGTCAAAATATCCAAAAGGACATAATAGGAGGTTCTTAAAATAACTTTTAGGTTAGAGGGTGAGTTAGAAACAAATATGAAAAATAATGGCAAAGCAAAGTAAAGCACATACACAAATTTAAGTAGAAAACACTTGACAGGAAAAACCATGGGTAAAGGAGAGGAATTCACTCTATGTTGAAGAAGGAGTACAAGGGTATGTGAATAAAAATTTTATTTGAGAAATTTTGAAGCCTTAAAAAAAAAACACACACACACACACACATATATGAGAGTGTGTGTGTGTGTGTGTACGTGTGTGTGTGTGTGCATGTAAGTTGACACAATGACTGCCAGCTCATATCCGCTAGCTTACATTTCAAGTCCAAAGCCGACTGAAGGCCTGCGATGTAAGTGTCGGCCTGGCCTAAACCTCAGTGTTAGAAATTAATTCAAGGCTGCCTCAAAGCCGATGGTGTACAACTTAAGGCTAGTGGCCTTTACTACAAAGCTAATGGCTTACATTGGATTTGGGTCACACATCCAATCATCTTCACCTAAACATGAATTCAAGAGTAAAAAACACAAACTCCAAACTTCAACATAAAAAAAAAGAAACAAAACATTCTTCTCCCTTTTCCATAACCCCCTAAAGGAGATAAATCAGCAACGAACAATAACCAAGTCCAGGTAATGCTCAAACTTGGCTATAGAAAGTAACTCGATCATTATATCAGTAGGATTATCTTGAGTACTGACTTTACTCATAGCAATATCACCTCGAGCAATAACATCACAAACAAAGTGATACTAGACATCAATGTACTTTTTCCTCTCATGAAACATATGATCCTTTGTGAGATAGACTGCACTCCTATCACAATAGATTATAGTAGTCTTCAAGTCATCATTAAGTTCACCAAATAATCCCTTCAACCAAATAACTTCTTTATAGTCTTCAGTAATGGTCATATACTCTACTTCAATAGTAAACAAGGCAACTGTAGCTTGCAAAGTAGCTTTCTAACTGATAGCACAACCATTAATGGTAAAAATATATGCCATGAGAGATCTTCTTTCATTTAGGTCTCCGGCAAAATCAGAATAAACAAATCCAATAATTCCATCTCTAATTCTGCCAAACTATAGACAAACATTAGTAGTACCTACTAAGTATCTAAAAATCTACTGCATTGCTTTCTAGTGTTCCTTACCAGGATTTGCCATATATCTACTGACTACACTAATTGCATATGACAAATTTTGACGTGTACAAACCATAACATACATAATAGATCCTACAATATTAGAATATGGAACCCTTGACACATAATTAACCTCATGATTTGATTGTGAAGACAACGAAGATGAAAGTCTGAAATGATTGCTAGAGGAATACTAACAGGCTTAGTATTCTTCATATTAAACCTGTAAAGAATTTTCTCAATGTACCGCTTTTGACTTAGATGTAATGTACTTGCTTTTCTATCTCTTAAAATCTCCATGCTAAGTATCTTCTTTGCTTCTCCCAAGTCGTTTATCATAAACTCTCTACTCAACTGGGCTTTAACCTTTCTAATCTTTTCTCTATATTTGGTTGCTATCAACATACCATCGACATACAAGAGTAAATACATAAATGGCCTATCATTGCACTTCTTAAAATAAACACAACTATCAAAACTGCTTCTCTTGAAATCATGAGAAGTCTTAAATAAAACCTCTTGTACCATTGTTTGGATGATTGTTTCTAGCCATAAAGAGACTTTCTTAACATACAAACATGGTCCTCCTTTCTTGAGACCACAAAACCCTCTGGCGGTTACATGTGGATATCTTCCTCAAGCTCTCCATGTAAGAAGGTTGTCTTCACATTTAACTGTTCAAGCTCAAGATAGTGCATAGCTACAATACCAAGTAAGGCTCGAATCGAGTTGTGTTTTACAATTGGAGAAAATACATTTATAAAATCTATACCTGGTACCTAAGTGTAGCATTTTGCAACTAGTCTTGCTTTATATCTAGGTTCTTAAACTTTCGGTGTTCATTCTGTCTTCTTGAATACTCATTTGCAACTATTAGTCTTCTTCCCCTTAGGAAACTTCACCAAATTCTATGTACTAGTCTTATGAAGGGATTCCATCTCTTCCTGCATAGCAATCATCCACTTACCAAAATCATCACAACTTACTACCTCTACGTAAGTAGATGGATCCATATTGGAATCAATGTCTTCTACTATATTTAGAGCATAAGCAACAAGATCAGCCCCAACATATATCTATCGAGGCCTGACTTCTCTCCTAGGTCTGTCTTTAGCAATAGAATACCGCTATTATGATTGTAGTGTAGAAATGGTACCACTATACTTTCTGTTTTAGGCTAAGAAGTAGGCTTTGGCGTAGAACCTGAATCAATATCAACCTCCACCTGCATACTTTATTTTTACAGTACTTCATCAGATGAAGTGCTATAAGATAAGTCATGTAACATAGCAATTTCATAAAAAATAAGATCTCTAATAATAATGACTTTCTTCGACTCAGGACACCACAACTTATATCCCTTAACACCAAATCTATAACAAAGGAATATACACTTCAGAGATCTAAGCTCAAGTTTTCCATTATTAACATGAGCATATGCGAGACATCCAAAAATCTTCAATTCAAAATAATTAGTAGAAGTACAAAACCATACTTCTTGTGGTGTCTTCTTCTCAATAGCAGTTGATGGAGACCTATTAGTAGAAAAATATGCTGTAGAAGTTGCTTCAGCCTAGAATAACTTTGATAATTGGGCATTTGAAAGCATATATCTAGCTTTCTCCATATTAGTTCTATTTATCCATTCTGCTATCTTGTTTTATTGTAGTGCACTGGAAACTATTAAATGCCTCATAATTCTCTTTGACTTGCATAGAACATTAAATTCATTAAAACAGAACTCCAAACCATTATCAGTGTGAAGACGTTTTACTTATTTCCTTGTCTATTTCTCAATCATTATCTTCCACCCTTAAAATGTGGGTAGAACATCATTCTTTTATTTCAGAAAAAATAACCAAACTCTTCTAGAGAAATCATCAATAATTCTTAGCATGTAAATAACAACTCCACTAGAAGGCACTCTAGATGGCCTCAAAGATCTAATGAATGTAATCAAGTATATCTTTTGTGTTATGAGTACCTGTAGTGAATATGACTCTCTTTTACTTCCTAAAAATGCAGTATTCACAAAATTTTAGTTTGCTAATGCCTTATTCATTAAGAAGCCCTCTTCTACTCAGTTCAGCCATACCGGCTTCACTCATATGCCCTAGATGCATGTGCCAGAGTTTTACTAGCATCATCGTCTGTCAAACAAGAAGCGACGACTACATCACCTGCAGTAATAGAACCCCACAAAACATATAAATTAGCATTCTTTTTCTACCCCTTGCAAGAAGCATTGTTTCATATCACCAAGTGTCCTGGCAACATCACTAAACATTTTGATTTTAATTGTTCCAAACTTGCAACTTTGCAAGAAGCATTGTTTCCCATCAAATGACACCTTTTAGAAACTTTTTCATATGTTGAAAACCAGTTTTGATTAGGACACATATGAAAAGTACATCCAGAATCAAGAATCCACTCTTGGCTTGTTTGTAGATCATCATTAGAAGTAATAAGGAGTTCTCCACCACTATGGTCTTCAACTACATTAGCTTCACCTGATTTTTTTAGTTGTTTTCCCTTTTGATTTTTAGCAACTCTCTTGTTCTTATTTTGCAATTTATAACACTTTGACTTGATGTGCATTTTCTTCTCGCAATACCTACAAATTTTTTTCTTATATGCAGACTTTGATCTACCCCTTGTTTTATCACCAGAATTGCGATCTTAGGTCCTTCCACGAGTAATAAGACCCTTTACCTGAGGTTTGGATTTAAGCACAAGATCCTTCATCTTTTCAAAAGAATATATTGCATCATAAACTTCATCCATGGTGAGAGAATCACGACTATATAGTATGGTGTCTCTAAAGGTCGAATAAGAGGGAGGTAGAGAACACAATAAAATTAAAGCTAAATCATCTTCATTATACTTAACCTCCAAAAATTTCCAAATCACAAATAATTTCTTTAAAAGTGGTTAAGTGATCTTCTAGAGAACTATCTTTAGCCAAACGATAGGAATATAGTCGTTGCTTCAAATGTAATTTGCTAGTCAAACTTTTCATCATACACAACTGCTCAATTTCAACCATAATTCAACAGTAGTCTTCTTCTTCAACACATCTTGTAGTATTCAATTTGACAAGTATAGATGAATTTGAGAAAGTACTTTTCGATCCTTATATTTTTTTTTTCTTCTAGTGACCATGATGAAGGCATCTTCTTAAACCTTAACAGCGCATCATCCAAATCTATAAGTGTAAGAATCGCTCTTATCTTGACCTGCCATAACAAAAACCTGGTGTTGCGATCCAACAGTGGAATATCATATTTCATAGTTACCATTGTCTTGGACAAATCAAACCTAATGCTCTAATACTAGTTTGTTAGAAATAGATATGAAAAATAATGGCAAAGTAAAGTAAATCACACCATAGATTTATGTACAAAATCCTTCAGAAAAACTATGAGTATAAGAGATGAATTCACTATATGTTGAAGAAGGAGTACAAGGGTGCATGAATACAAATTTTATCTGATAATTTTCGAAACCCTAACAAAACATATATATATGTAGTGTTAAGCCAACACAAAGGCTGATGGCTTATATCTGCCAGCCTACATTTCAAGTCTAAGGTCGGCTGAAGGCTGGCAGTGAATAGGTCTAGACCAGTGGTCTAAATGTCGGCCTTGCCTAAATCTCAGTCTTGGAAATTAATTCAAGGTTGGCTCAAAGCCGGTGGCTTTTACTCCAAAGCTGACGGCTTATATTAGATTCGGGTCACACATCCAATAGGATGTAAGAAAATTATGTCACCCCACCTTTTTTTTTATGGAACTAGTAGTCTTATTAGTTATTTAATGGCTCATATCATTTCTTGTCATGATCACATTAGTATAATACTTAATATATCAATATTATATCTATTTTAATGGTGTTGATGTGATTGGAGAAGTTTTCAAAGACTATATGCCAAGAAGATAAAGGAAAATCATTAGAAAAGACTCATCATGATTATTTTTCATGTTGTGCGAAGAGAGATAAACTTGGAGGAGGCAAAGGGTGTGTAGGAAAATGAGAAAAGTTGCCAAAGAGAAGAGGAGAGGGGAAACAAAAAAAAGAAGAAAGAAATTGTTTAGAATTTAAATTTTAAAGGTTTGAAATGACATTTATGAAAATTCTCCTACGTATAACATGATATATATATATATATATATATATATATTGGCAAGATGCTTTATAGAAGAAAATGTTTGAAAAGGCTTCAAGATATTTTAATTAATACACAAAATAAATTCCGTAAGTCCACCATGTTACATGACGGTAAGAAATAGGGTGGCTTGGAACTTTACTTATACAAATTAATAAAATTACCATATCTAATATAACTCAAATCTTTTAAAAATAAGGATAAAAGGTTCTTTTATTCTTTTAAATAAAAATAATACCAAATATTTATAAAATTTATAAGATGTGAAAAACGAGATAATCTGTGCTTTATTATAATAGATTATGCAAAAAAATATAGTTCTCTTAATAGCAACAATAATATGCAATAGATAACTACAATTATACACCCAATATTATTATATAGATTTAACAACTCCTATATATTATTTTTAGGTCAAAAAATGAAAGAAAAAAAAACAATACAGATGAGTTGAGTTCAAACTTGAATTTTAGATTTAATAAAAGTTGACAGCTTAACTTGAATTCAATTTACAAATAAGTCAAACTTGAACATCTATTTAAAGCTTGATAAAAAAAATCTCGATTCAAAATTGGAGTAGATAAATTTTAAATGAAAATTGAACTCCATTCGTTGGATTTGCAGTCATAAAGTTTGGCATATCAATGAGCTCATGTGAGTCGAGGACATCTAGCCTTATCTTCGAAGAGAATTATGATTGGATTTTTAAGGAGTGAATATGCCAAATTGGCAATGATGCTTTGTGTTACGGTGGAAGAAGATACTGAGGTGGGATCGATAAATGCAGATTGTTTCAACTTTTTATATGGTCGTCTGAGGAAACAGACAAAATAGTGCATGTTCTTGACAAACTGATTAGTGCTGTTTGATTAAGATTAATCGGGATTGGCGCGCAAATATCGGCACAGAGGAAAATAATAGGCTCTCCATCTGCCAGACCAGACATGTGCATAACTTGGGGACCTATCTGTCATTCAGCAAAGTGGTCCTCTCCGTTTTCCTTTCAATTTTCTTTCCTTTTTTATTCGTATTTTTGATTTATGCTTCTAAAATATTACCACAAAAAATTAAAACAAAAGAAATAGTCTCATAAATATATCATAGAGTATTTCAATTTATTAATGTGTAAATTAAAAACTTAAGAGAAGAAATTTTGGCAAATTGAAATCTATGGTCCAGAAAACACAATAACTTTATTTTTGCTTAATAAAATTTATAGAATAAATAAGGGTTTGTTTAGATTATTTGTTTTTTATGTGTATCTTATCAATATTTAATCTGCTTCAGTATCTTACTTGTATTCGATATGTTTGATCTGTTTATCAGTAAAAATATGTATTTTTTATCTGTATTTATTTTTAAACAAACATGTATTTGAAAACGATAAAAATAAGATTTCAAGATAAAAAAATAGATGAAACAAACAAACCTAATCAAACGCAGACCTTCCTTGATCCAAAAAGTGTAGTTTGGTGGTAGAGAGATTTGTCATAATTTATTTGTAAAAATCATTGGTATAAAAGATGGAAATCGTTTATGTAGTATTTTTGTTTCCCAAGCCTCTAGGAGATCGAGACAGATCCATTCCATTTCCATTTCATCAGTGTAGAAGTACTATTTGTCTTCTTTATTCTTGAAGAGACTGTCCATCCGAACCACTATGACCAACAAAACCCGAAATTCTAAATACGTATTTTTGTTCTTGGGATTTTTGTTTGCAGTCTTGTCCGGTAATAAATCCGAGGTGAATAAGATAATAACCAGTAAGCAATGGATTATATCTTATCATACAGGTATAAATTTTTAAGATTAAAAATCAGAATCTATTCAGTAATCCTATAAAAGCATCTTAAAACTTTAGCTCATAGAACTTAAATTTTTAATAGAATTTCTAAATTATTTATTGATTTTTGTAACATTATTTTCATTTTATTGAAAATTCTTATCTAATGGCTAACTTTGTTTCTAAAACTTTCATAGAACTGAAAATTGATTAAATCCCATTGGCTGAATTGCTCAATTATATTAAGATAAATATCATATTTGGTACCTGAACTTTGTTAATTTGTGCAATTAACTACCTACAGTTTTAAAGTCTCAATTTACTATTTGAACTTTGCCAACTTTTGCAATTAACTATCCAAATTTTACTAAATTTTGTAATTAACTATCTAAATTTTTCTTAATTTTGCAACTAACTACCTCATCTATATAATATGAATGAGGTATGAAAGTTTTAAGTAAGAAATTGATACTTCTAAAATTCAAGCAATTAATTGTATAAATTGGTAAATTTTAGGTACTAATTTTGACATTTACATAGTATATCATCATTGTAAAGTAAATTTTTTTTTTTCCTTTCGATGGGCTAAAATGGCTATTATAACGTGGCCACATAGGGCCATTACTGTAAACCCCATGAAATTTTCATTATTTAGAAACTTTCATTAGAAATAGTAACTTGAGAATAGGTAGTTATAAATTCATAATTAGAGATATGATTAAAAATTTATATACTAGAGATAATTTTAACTTTAGAGCTTATAAACTTTAATCGCGTAAGTTTAAATTTTAATATTTAACTATATAAACTTGAATTCTAATAACGTAAACCTAAAATTTAATATTACTCAATCACGTAAGATTAAAACTTTATAAAATAATTTAAAACCATAAATAAATTATTTTAAATAATTTAAAAGCTTAATTTTCAACTTTAACATTCTTAGTTTTTATTTTAAACGTTAAATTCAATCTTTCGAACTATATGAAACTTTAATCAGGAAAGTATAAATTCTAGAAATTTTCAATCGTGTAACTTAAAAATTAAAATAAGATAAAATAAATTAATATGAAAATCAAGGGGGCAACTTTCGGTTATGTGCACCGAAATTGCTTGTAAATTTCCCTTCCTTCCTAGTCCGACAAATCACCATTGCTTTTTCTTATATTCAATAGGTATATGTACAAATACATGTATATTTATATGTATATGTTATATATCTATTAATTTTGCTTAAATTTAGTCCTCACCGTGAACTCCAAGTGGGAAACCATTAATATTTTATTTTGACCTAGACTTGTTCAATTGAATGAAGACTTATCTTAACTCAATTAATCCTATAGGTAATAGGCTAGCCATAGACTAGAAATAGCGGAAACTAATAATGATAACTTTGATTTTTTTTCTCTTTTTTCTTTTGTTCTTTCCCCAATTTTCCCTTAAATTGCCGTGAAGACACTGCCCCACATCCTCTCACTTTCACTCATTAACCAAAACAAAATCTATTCCAATAACCCCTTGAAATTGGTGTGAAAGCTCCCACGTGTACTATCATTTCCACTTTCTTTCCTTTTCAAAACAATTCAAAACATACATTTCCAAATCTTTAGGAAGCTTCTAGGACAAAAGGAATATCAAATACTTACGAAATCAAGTACAAAGTGTAAGTAAATTCTTCTAACTATCACTATCGATAAGGTCATTTAAAATATGGAATTTAACCATGTTATTTTCTTTCTCTAGAAGTGGCATAAAGAAGGCATTCATCTTATATTTTCTATATGATCAAGGTAAACTACTCTAACCCTACACTTTTAGTAAAGGACAAAGAGAAAAGTTGATACGGATAGTTTAGTACTTCGAATATTGATCTTAGAAGCTTTAGCTATGTAAGGGAAAGTCAATATTATGGTGAAACGTCATATTACTATGTGTAGAATAAATTTATAAAGGTAATCATAAAAATCACAAGATAAAAGACCTTTATCCATGGTATTTATGTTCTATGGAATTAGGAAAATAAGGCCATGATGATGATTTGTACCCAAAAGACATATTGACCTTGACAAATTTTTTATTTAATGATGATTATCAAGTTCAGATAAGGAATAAAAATCAAAACAAGAGCCTATGTATACATACATAGGTGGCGGCCCAAAAAGAAAAATAAGTCACCACTTTATTTTAAATTCAAAACTTTGTGATTTCTATTTCACATAAATAGATAAAGAAGATCAAAGGATTAGTTAGTTGATAAAGGAAATAAATCATTGAAATAATAAAGTATATATCTTTAAATATTTTTAAGAGAATAAATAACAAATTAAATATGATATAATATGTGTGCTATAGAATGTGAAGACTTATATGAATAATTAGAAAATAAATTATACGAAAATATCATATATAGATATACATATATATCCCAGGGTTTCAGAGAAAAACAAAAGGAAATTTTTTAGTTTATAAAGTCTAAGTGATTTATTGAGAAAAACATGAAAAGAGTTTTCCGATGACTATTTATATGCTTAAAATGGAGTTAAAATGAATATCTAGTTTAAGATTAAGTGCTTAAAATTAGGATTTAAAGTCATTTAGAGCAGTTTTTCTAGAAATATTGATTTTATACGAACTAAATTGATTAAATAGATGAAATTATGATAAAGTAGTCTTCATGAGCTTTAAATTGACTATTTAAGTGTTAAAATAAGATTAGAAATGAAAAATTAGCAATAAGTTTAGTAAAATATAAATTTATGATACTTAGCCACAAACAATTAGGAATACATATCCAATTATTTCTATCATGATATGGTTGTTATTACATTATTTTAAGGGAGATAGATCCATTCTCTGACTTGTTGGAAGATTATTATGATGAATAGGTTCAAGATAAACCGATGAGTAATTCAGATCTATTTCACTGTATGTGTTTGTAGTATAGTGCCCTAAAATAAAAGATAATAAAAATTGAATTATGTATGAGGGTATGAGATTATGTGTTGCAAGGTGATAGTATTGACTATTGAATTACTATAACAAAAGTGGAAATCCTTTGATTGAAATATTTGTTTGATAAATTGATAAGTGTTTGTGATTGAAGTGATCATTTTAATAACCGGACTAAAAATATTAGACTTTATAATAAATTATCATGCATTGGATGAATTGTATACATTGCATTATTTTGAGGTTACTTTGCTACTTGTTAACATTCTGGATCTATAGATTTAGTTGGTACTTCTAGATGTGAATTTCCTAGTTTTATGCTAAGTTTTTATAAATCTGTTTGGTTCCATGGGAACTATTTAGTACCCAAAGGAATATTGCCTATGGGATCAAAATGAAATAGTTAACACCTAATGGAGTCCTAAGTTTTCCAAGGGTAAGTGGAGACAATTTGAATTATTTTTAAATCATGCGTAGATTCTCTTTCCTTCGTTCTTAATTTCTCCTAGGCTCAATCAACCGATGCTTGTTTCCTATAACCCTGATGTGAGGGTATAAATCTACACCCCATTTGAATTCCGCTTATTTGAACTTTATTTTGCTACATACGATTGAGTATTGCATTACATATGCTTGTTAATCAAACTTGCTTGTGATTGTGTGATGTGGAATAAAATCTGATTACTTCACTGAGTTGTGGCTTTGCTCGCACCCTTATAAACATTTCAGGTTCCAGGGCAGTCTGTAGCTCCTGCTAAACTGTAAAGACCCGAGCTTATCACCATATTTAAAATAGGTAAATCTAGCTCCCCAACCACATATAACTTAAAGTATTATATGTAAGGTTGGCTTTAAAGAGGTGTTTGAGTAATTGTCTATCTAAATCCTTTATCAGAACAACTATTAATACTATTAATTAATACAACTTCTCATAAAAACATAACTTCAACATCATATTGCATAAAAGATATAAACAACACACATATATAAGATATTATAAACAAAGGCTTCTAAACAAGCCAATTATAAAAACTCATAAGGATAAACAAAAACTATAATATCTATTACATTTTTTCTCAAAAGGTTCTATCCTATATTATTATATAAGAATCCATCAAGGCCAAAGTCAAACTACTAATCTTCCCAATCATCTAAGAAATTCTCAAAATCTATGCCATAGCCCATACTGGTGTAGAACTCATCAATGTCATCCACGCCTGAAATAGATAAAATATGAGTCAAAGGCCTAGTACACAAGTAAAGAAAACAAAAGCTAGTGGCATACAAGCTTAGTCTAGATGCAAATGCAATAACCAATAAATTATTAGATAATCTTTAAATTAGTCAAACAATACTGGAGCGTTCAAACTCCGGAACAATAGGGAATCTAGGCGTCTTTAGTAATGACTCGATGCTTAGGGTTTGATATAAGTTGTTTGAGGACTTACATCTCCTAGATGATATATCCATAAACAAAAAATAGTCTCATCTAGGGTTCTTAGCCATTTTTCATCTTCACTTAACTTAATCTATAATATCACCTAGTTCAACTATTCTCATAAACACTCGAACTAAATAATATTATTTCATCTTAAGAATAAGCAAACATTATACCTATACTAATAACCACATCGACTACCTGCCGTACCACTTATGAAAGTCATTGCATCATGACAGGGGTGGTGGCCTAAGTGCCTAACTATCATGCCATTGCATCATAACAAGGTGCCGCTCCTTGAACCAGATTCAACGGCGTAATAGACAATCAATACAAACACATCTTAAATTTTCTTAAGTTAGAGTAAGTTTAGTTATGCCTATCCTAGGCAAGGAATCAAACATGTTACTGTATACCTAAATCAAATCGGGAATTTATAGGGATAGCCAAGCGAGGATCTATCATTGTTCCAAGAAAATCATTTCAAATCAATCATTCTCACTTGTAATACACATAGAACATAACTAATTCTAAGCATAACACTCAAATAAATTCAAACAAATCCAACACAAGGTCATAACATAGTATTTATACATCAAACAACATCATAAAAAGTCAATAATTATTTAAAAGATCATAAATCAAGTATGGAAAGACATTTAAATCAATATACTCATGCTATTCAAAGATCATTCTAACAAGTTAATATAATCCAATTATTAACTATTAATCCCATTTTATCTTAAAAAGATCCATTTCCTAAGCAAAAACACATTTAATAAATAAACACAAGTTTTTAACCTTGTTTGGAAAGTATAACAACTGAAAAGAAATAAAATTTAAGCATTGATACTTTTTGATTTTGAAAAAACTTAAAACATAAAATTGTAGATATCTTTTTAAGCTTTCCAACGCAATTTTAATAACCTAAATCCAAGTTCCAATGAAAAAGTTATGATTATTTTACGAAAACACTATCGCTACAAGGGACTTATCACGCCCTTTAGGTCGCCCGTTATTTGGAAAAACTTTATGATCAAAGCTAATCATGCCCTTTCGGTTGCTTGTGATGAGGAAAAATTTTATGATCAGAACTAATCATGCCCTTTAGGTCGCTTGTGATTAGTTGACTGACAAGTTTTGCGAAAAACCGAGCTCATCACGGAACCTATCTCTGCCGTGATTTGTCCAAAACTTTTCCTTTGTTTTAAACTTCGAAAATTTGTAACTTTTACACTTTTCCAACCTCCTTCAAACATATTTCCAACTTCTTAATTCATCAAACATATATTCTATCAACATCTAACATTCATAAACTTCATTTTCATCTCATTAAACACATCAAATATCAATTCAAATTAACACTTCATTTTCACTCCACCAATTCAAGTACAACCAAAACACTTTTATCATAAACCAACTTCTCATATTCACTTTCTCACTTCATTTTAAACTCACCAAGCACATTTTCATGCTCATAACATTATTTAACCCAACTAGCAACAATTCACTTCTCAACACAACATAATCCATGCATAAACACTTCTTTCTCATCATTAACTTCATCAACACTCTCTACTTCAAATCCCAAACATCTCTACACTTCAAGTTATATGTTTAGCACATGCTAAAAGTTCTTAAATCATCAATATGCCACTCAAACCATTATCAACGTATAGAACTCATCCTAACTTATATTTAGCATAAAACTCATCCTCACAAGAAAACTTGACTACAAAAATACATGTAACAAACAAACACATATACCTTAAGAGGCTTTTATATCTTGATGATAAACACTTGAACAACTTATATCACTTGGGCTTAGGATCTTGACCTTACTTAGAGCTTGGAGAGTAAGATTTTAAGAACAAGGAAAAGAAACTTGTCTAAGCTTTAGATGAAAATTCGTGTGGCTTTTTGTCCAAATTTTGGAGTGTGTTTGTCTTCAACAAATGAGGCTCATACTTATCTCAACTTTGATTTTAGGGGCTGCCAAAAGTAATGGGTTTACTAAGCATGAGTTAAGCTTGTTTTGAGGCCTTAAAGATGTGTTTTTGGGCTTGTTACCATGGTTAAAAATTCTGCTATGTGGAGAAAAAATTTACAGTATATTTAACTTGTTTTAAGCAAAATTTCATACACTTTATTACACTTATAAATTTATAAACTCAATATTTAGTTACACTAAGATATATCAATATTCAAATACATTAACACAATACATATATCATGTACTAACATAAATCATATTCATCATGCATCAAGATTATGCACAAATACATTAATACATATGTAAAATATGATTTGGGAAATTATGGCCATTTCATAAACCGAGCTTTTGTTAGGGTACATGATGCGTGCTAGGCACTGATTTGCAATATTCCAAACTCTAAGAATTGAAATGCAGACCTTAACTCAATGAAATATCCAAAACAGAATTGGATTCTTGATCTTGGATATAAGAACTTCACGAATTTTAGTATGGATTGATGGGAGAACCTTGACCCATTAGTTGAATAATCCTAAGAACCTTGATATAGAGATCTCGACTTTGTAGAACATATCGACCAAGAACCTTGATATAACGAAGAACTTAACAAGAATATCAAATTCTTGAAAATTTCACAAGCTTTCGAAAGAACTCAAAGAGAAGAATTTTCTCTTAATTGATTTCAATATCAAAAGTGATATGAAGTAATCTGTTCTTCAAAACAAACATCAAGGACTATATGTCATAGCACAAAGGAAACCTAAAAGACATAAAACAAAACAAGTTTGTCTCCAATTAAAGCTAGTGGCCTAAAACACTTGATTTTGGGCATCCTATACACTGGCTGAAAGCCAACGACGTTGAAGGAAGAAGGTCGGTAGCATTAGATGTTGCAAGCCAATTTGTTGAAGGCTAATGTTACGTGAAGAAAGCTAGCGTTGTTGATGTTTATGGATGGCGGCTTTGGGACCAAAGCTGGCAACTTTGGGTCAGCTTTAATTTTGTTATTCCTTGGCACCATCCGATATAATGAAGTTACTTGGAACTTGGCCATTTCATCCAACTATGTTGAATAGCTTTAGTTCTCCTTCCGCAATTGATTTAATGTGCTTCGCCTGATCCTTCATGAAGTTCTTGCATTAACCATGGAATTCATCCTAAAGTTTCTTAGCTCAGTTTCATGTGATGATGCCTCTAGGCACTTGAACTTGATGTGGTGATCTTGGCATAGTTGGGTCGTCATCATTCCTCTTCTCTTCAACGGATTCATCCTCGAATCAATTTCACCTACATCAAAAGGACTTAAGTCATAAACATCTAATGCAATACTCACATTGTACTTACCTGGTAAGTCTAATTTATAAGCGTTGTCATTGATCTTCTCGACCACTTGAAATGGTCCATTGGTTTGAGGATGACAATGCCCAGTTTGCTCCACAAAACTCACTAGAAAGGCTAAAAAATATAGCATTCTTGTTATTAACAATGGTCTTAGGAATTCCATATAACTTGGCAATCTCACAAGGCATCACCCTAAATTTGACCTTCTTGCAAGTCAAATAATGACTGCCAATTCTCTCTGCATCCCTTTGTATCTCCTTGGTCCCTTCAAGAATGTTCCTATATACAGGTCGATTTAGGATAGAAGCTCTAAGCATGAAGTCAATTTGATGTTCTATGCTTCTAATTAGTGGTAGCCCTCTAAGAATCTCTTCATATTCTTGCAAAATAGACACAACAAAATTAGGAAAGAAGAGTTAAGATCGTTATAGAAATCAATGCCTCCTTGTAGGTAAGTACAATTAAAGACCTTTTCTCACTCACAACACTCCTGATCTCACTCTTAGTGGCCAAACAACTCAATTGCTTTTTCTTCTCACTCCCTTCTTTTATCTCACTAGCCACTTTGTTTCTTCTCTCCATCAGTCGTGTTTCATCCTTGCCAACTCTCGTGTTTGCTCTCTTTTTGTCACTAGCTCTCAACATCTCATCATTTTGTTTCACCTTCTTTTGATCCTCTTGTACTTATTGCTTTGTTGAAGGCTTCAAATGGAATGTCTTATCACCATGTCGCACAAAAAATCTATTTGATTGCCCTTCATAAGAAGTGTCTCTATCGAATTGCCAAGGTCTGCTGAGCAAAATATGACACACGTTCATGGGTATTACGTCACACATCACCTCATATTTGAAGTTTCCCACAACAAATGATAACTTCACTTGCTTATTCACACTCAACTTTCCAGAATCATTTAACCAAAGTAACTAAGATGGACTAGGGTCTTTAAGAGTAGGCACCTTAAGCATATCCAGTAAGTTAGCACTCACCACATTACTAGAGCTACCTCTATCAATAATTAAACTGCATACCATTTCCTTCACTACAACTGGAGTGTGAAAAAATCTTCCTTCTGCTGCTTAAGTTCGCTCTCAAACACCTATTACGTACTCAAGGTGCGTCTATTAACCAGTAACAGATTCGAAGTATCCACTTTCTCATGATTAGTAACATCCTCCAACTTAGGCATATCATCCTTATCTCCTTCACTGTTGATAGCCGTTTTATATTCATCTTTGCCCAATGCAACCATAGCTCTCTTATTAAGGCATTGATAAGTGATGTCTAGCATCATTACACCTAAAACATACCTTTGGTTTTATTAGGAGTTTCCTCCTTTGGCATAGCTTGAATCGATTGTCACGACCCTAAGAGGGGCCTAGTAGGATTGTCCTAAAGTTATCATACCACGTATGCACCCATAATTTGAGGACTATCTTGTAAATAAGATATTATAAGACTCTATCTTATTTGTTTAATTCTCATAATTTAATGATACCTATATGTAATAACTTTATTTAAATTCACTTAAAATACGATTTTTTCACATTATACCAAGATCGCAGAGAATCGATATCCCCTACCATAATAAAAATTGGGTTTCGACCTACAAAATACAAAGTTTCTATTATTTATACAATTCATCAAATTTGCATTCTTAGTTTAATATAATCTATATTCCTAACTTCACTATAGTCTGATGGAGAAGCACTCTTCACACACTCTTAGCCCAGGCCTAGCTAGTATTATAGCCATACAAAAACTGTTTGGGGGGGGGGGGGGGGGGGGAGGGGAGGGGAGTGGGGGGGTGTGAGTGAAACCACAGATCACTGAGTTCATTCCTCACTACTACCGGTCACACAAGTTATCAAGCATTAATTAAACACTCATGTAGATCTACCTACACACGTATGAATGCACACGTGATGAATGAAAACAACACATCTATAGGAGTCTGGAGCCATAGATGATATAGATTTACGCTGTCTACATCTCTGTTATCTGCCATACTTACCCTCATAGGATACCTCGCCTTACCCGAACGAGGCTGCTTGGTAGTAGCGTCCATCCAGACTCACCCAATACTTACCTGTCATTGGTAAATAGCAAATATTCCCCAACTTGTTCATGTGATTTATACTGGTTGACAATTTAAATCTGTCCATCATCAATCAATGCTGAATCAGGTAGGTAGACCCCAACTCAGGTAACATCTACCGCAAATATTGACCATCACTCATTAAGGGTGAATCCGACAGATAGACCCCAACTTAGGTAACATCTATCACCAATACTGACCATCACCTGCTAAAGATGAATCAGGCAGGTAGATCCCAACTTAGGTAACATCTACTACCACTTGACAAGTGGACCTCAACTTAGGTAATATCTATTGTTAAAACATTACTCAGAAATATCCCAAGTTTGTTTCATAAACTCACTTAGGTAAAATTTCATTTAAAAGATGATCAAGTAGCCACTTGCAATTTTTGCAATTCATGTTCTTTGGAGATACATGTCAAAAATATTTTCAATTGTAAATTCTAGAACATTATAAGGGGCTTCAATCACATGAGAGGGGTAAATCAAATTAATTTAGTTGAGTGATTATATTTATCTGTTTATTCTAGTGATAATGTAGATGATAGCATTCACAGCAATCAGTCATTCATCAGACAAGTAATACAACCAACATAACAACAAACAGTAGCAAGCACAAGCAGATAGCAGGTTATCAAAACTCCCTCACCTAAGCATTATTTTTTCTTGATACGACCTTTGGAAATACTTGGGCTGGAGAACATGGACTTAATATTTCCTATGAAATGAAATAATGGAGATTCATTATTATACTGTTATTTGTATAATGGTTCTGGTTGTGCTTTCTCATGTCCTAATTCAAATTTTATCAATCCTAATCTATTTTATGTATTCAATTAGGAGCTTTAAACTTTATGTAGGTTATATTCTTTTGGTATAGTAGAACTTGTATTAATATATTTTATGTAAGAGAAGCCTTTTATAATGTTCATATGTTCGTTTTAACTGTATAAACTTAAACATAATAGATTATATTCATTTTAGCTCTGTTTGAATATGCATTGAAAAGCTTATTGAATATAACTTTCAAGAATTTTTTTATATATATATTTTTACCCATGTCTTATTAAGAATTCACAAGGTGTCATTACAATGTCTATTGTTCTAATTCTGCATTATAAATCCTCATTTCAAGTCTATTGCTGTGTTTTACGTATCTATCATTAAGTTTTAGTTATTAAACTCATTTTAAGTCCTTCGATCAACATTTGGTCAAAACCAATGTTATAATTTATTTTCATTTTGCTTGTCTTGATCTTTAAATTAAGTACTTATCTTTAATATGTTAGGGAATGCTTTCTAAGATTCCTATAGTTTACATTAATCTATGCTTTATAATTCTCATTTTCCATATATGCTGAAATCTACACTATAATTTATAAGGTGATACTTGAGTTTAATGATTTGATTCCAAGCTAAATCATCAAGTTACTTCATATAATATTAAATTTGGATAAGTTTGTATTAGGAATCCTTGTTTTTCTTTGTTAGTCATGACATCCATACATGATTATGATCATGTTACTAAATTTATTCATATGATCAACTTCATTATGACTTTATTGAAATAAGTATGGTTCAATTATTAATTTAAGCATGAATTCCCCCTTAGAAATTATACAAGGCTAAGAGCTTAGGGTTTGGTCCTTAGGGTTTTTTCAGGTTTGTCTCTTCATTATAATTTTATTTCTATGCACGAATACATACTAGTTATAAGTTAAACTACTTAAATAGGTCATGGCACAAGTTCATATTACTCTATTGTCGAAACTTCTAAAGTAATGTGTAGATGTTCATAATGTGATTAAGTGATTATTTCAACTTCTTGAATTATATACATGCTTTCATTACTCAATATGGCTTAGGTTTTGTTTTAGATAGCTCATGACATGCTGGATCTTTAAACAAGGCTGAAACTTATAACTCTGGGCTTTGATATGTTCTTGACTATTATTTTTAATATTCTCTAGTAAACATGTCATATGCTTAGTGTAAGATTGTTTTGTTCAAGAAAATTGGGATAAGTGCTCTTAGTTAAAAGGAAGAACCGAAACTTTTAATGACCCTAAACGGAAGATCATCCTAAGTTTCTATTGAAATACATATTTGGACATAATTAATTTATCAATTCAATTATGTAAATAACCATCTTTAATCGAAGTAATTTTAATTCTATATTATTTATCAAATTTAAATATGATTTTCATTAAAGGTCAAAAAGTCTACATGACTTGTGTAGGAGGTGGTATAGAAACTTAAACATGATGATTTCTTCCATTCAAGTCTGTAATTGATTTTTCTTGCTAATTTAATTTTATTTCTACGTGGTCTAATATTAAAACTTGATTCTAGTTCCTTGAACTTGCCAACACATGAATATATTCTCAATTTAATTATGTGTCAATTACTTTAAGTTTTCTTTAGCCTAAATATAATTTCAACTTAAAAACCTTAATTTCCTATGCAAACCATGACCATGAAACATACCTATGCACATAAATTTATTTCGAGTTCAATCATTATCTTTCTACATACATAAATTTTAAATGTGAGTTTCCTTATATCTATCCATAGCCGAAACATGCATGCTCATTGATTAGGGTTTAAGGTCTTAAAACTAAATTAGGGTCTTATGCTATAGAGGTTCATAATATTTTTGTTTTAGTGTTTTCGATATTAAAAATTTTAGTTTGAGTCTTATTTTTATGAATTAGTCCTAATATCGAATTCTATCGGGTATATTTTAACCTTAGCGATTTATTTTTAAGCTATAGTTTGCTAACCAATATGCCTTAAAAATAAGAACTATATTCATTGAGATATTACTCGATTTAGCAAATTATCGCTCATTTCCTAGGAGGTCACCCATCATAGATTATGAGCACGCTTAACTTTTAATGTTTTGAGTATTATACCAAATATATCTCAATGGTTGGGATTCTATATTTTTCTTAAACTATTTTTGGATTAAAAACTAAAGTTTTAACTCTAAGCAATTGGATAGATTTAAATTTTTCATCTACACGATTAGAGTTTTTGGGTTCTGTAAAGACCCAGACTCGCCTCTATATTTAAAATAGATGAATCTAGATCCCCAACTACATATAATCTGCAGTATTATATATAAGATTGATTATTAGGATTAGTTTAGATATTGTTTACCTAAATCTCTTATAAGAACAAATCTTAAAACTATTAACTAATAGAACTTCTATTAGAACATAACTTAAGCTTTATAAAGAGAAAACATCATATTTACTTAAAACACTCACATGTCATTACCTTTAAGACATGGAACTATATTCACACATATATATACACATACTAAGACATTACAAACATAGGCTCGTTAACAAGCCATTTACAAAAGATAAAAAAGATAAACAAAAGCCATAATATCTATTACATAAGTTTTCCAAAACTATACTATTACAAAAGATCCACCAAGGTCATGGTCATCTCTAATCCTTCCAATCATGTAAGAAATCCTCAAAGTCGGTACCATATCCCATATTGGTGTAGAACTCATCATGATCATCAATACCTGAAATAGATAAAATATGAGCCAAAGGCCTAGTATGCGAGTAGTGAAAACAAAAGTGTAATCACACACATTCTTAGGCTAAAATGCAATGCAACAACCATTAGATTATTAGATAATCTTTAATTAGTCAAACAGCACTGGAGTATTCAAACTCTGAACAACAAGGATATTTGGAGGTTTTGAGTAAGATCTCGACATTCAGGGGGTTAATATAAGTCGTTCGGGGACTTATATCTCCTAGATTTTATATCCATAAACGAAAAAGTACCTTCCTCTAGGGTTTTCAGCCGTTTCACAATTTTACTTAACTTAATCCATAATATCACCTAATTCAAGTGTTCCCATAAACATTGAATTAAATCATATTACTTCTCCTTAAGCATAAACAAATGTTATACCAATAGCAATAACCCTATCAATTACCTACTGTGCCACTTATGAAAGTCTTATTATAAAGACAAGGATAGATTAAGTGCCTAAACTACCGTACCTCTAATCTGAGCAAGGTGTCGCTTCCCGAACCAAATTCAACGGCATAATAGATAACCAATTTAAACAACTTAAGTTTTATCTCAAATTAAAGTAAATTTAGTTATGCCTATCCTAGGCAAGAAATCAAACACATTACTGCGTACCTAAATTAGATCGAGGATCAAAAGCGGTATTCAACCAAGGATCTATCACTGTTATAAGAAATTTCAACTAATATTAACAATGTTAACTCTATTTCATGTATATATCTTTATAACTCTAGGTTAATGGATCACAAAATTCAAATAAATATTCATACAAGGTCTTAACTCAATATTTATACATTAAACAATATCATGCAAACTTATAAAATCATCAAAAGGGCAAATGTCAAGCTTGGAAAGATGTTTGAAGCAATTTTGAAAATGGGAAAACAACAGGGGATACGCTGGCGGCCTTAAGGCAGTGTAATCTGCATGAAATTTTCTACACCTGCAATGCTGGCAGTATTAAGCCAAATGCTGGCGGTGTTGTGATATATGCCTACGGTGTTGAGCCAGTGTAGACTGCAACATAATTTTTTTTTCGAAAATGCGAGATTTCCTTGGGGTTAATCCATGGCCGTGAATACCCCAACATTGGCAGTGTTACTGTGTATGCCGATAGTGTTGACCTCTACGTCAGTGGCGTTGAGGCGGCGTACACTGCAGCATATATTTAGAAAAATTGCAGAAAAACACAACTTTTTACCAAATTTTTTACTTCCAAACTTCCTTTAAACACATTTCTATCATCAAACATCAACCTATATGTATTCTAACATCTTTTAACATACATAATCTTCACTTCAAACTCATCAAACATTCATATCTACCATTTCAAACACAAATCCACATTCAGCCCCTCACTTAGCCAATTCATCTTCTTAAAACCATCTCAACCCTACTCATTTCCAACTTCATTCACTCTAACACTACTTGCCACTTACTTATTACAAACAACAACTTATAAACCATCAAGTTATCGTTCAATACATAACTAACACTTGTAAATAATCAAAACTCAATAGACTCAATTCATCGCGTGAAACTCTACTTCACAAGAAAACTTAAACAACTTAATAAACATATAACCAACCAAATACATACCTTAAGAAGCTTTATGTCTTGTTAAAAAACACTTGGGCTTAGGATCTTGACCTTGTTATGAGCTTGGAGTACAAGGTTTTGAGGAACAAGAGAGAAGACAATATGTAAGAAATATGAAAAAATTTGTATGGCTTTTGGGTCTGTTTTGGAGAGTGTATTTTTGGTCAAATAGGAGGTTTGTTCTTATCTTAATATTGACTTTCGGGGCTGCTATGTTAAAAGCTTTAATTTGCATGGGCTTAAGCTTAGGCTTAGGCTTATTTTTAGGCTAAAAATCAATGAATTTGGGCTTGTTTTTATCTGAAAAATTATGCTATGTTTGGTTATTATATTAAACATATTTAACTTATTTAAAACTAATATTCATACACTTTATTACACTAATAAATTCATAGACACAATATTTATTCACACTAAGATATTTCAATACTCAAATATATTAATACAATACATACACTACATACTAACACGACTTATATATCATGCTCAAGTGCATTAACACATGTGTAAAACATAAATTTGGGAACTATGGCCATTTCAGGTTCGATGAGCTAAATTAGGGTTTTAGGCTATATAAGATTAGAATATTTTAATTTTCATGTTTGTAAAATCGAAATCTTAATTTAAGCTTTAGATTTGTAGATTTTGATTAGTTATTGACCCCATTGGGTATATTTCAATTGTAGTGATTTGCTTCTAAATTTTTATTTCCTAATAAATAGACTCTAGAAATCAACCACCTAAGTTTGGGCTCAATTTTCTACTATCTAGTATTTTTATTTATTAGTTTATTATCCCTTTGATAAGTGAAATATAATATAAGCTAGTCAAAATACACACTAGCACGACATAATTTTATATAATTATAAATATATACACATGTAAATATATATATTTGCAGCAAAGATTAACATAGGAACTTCTAATATTATAAAAATTTCCATGTTTCATATCATATTTGTAAAATTTTAGAGTGATCGAAACCTTACCTTATGTGGTCTTGAATTGAAGAGTGCATTGCCACGATCACAACACCACTTCCAGAATTAAAATCGGTTGTAGTATGTAAAAGATATGGGCTTTTGAATTTTGTAGGAGCTTTTAGTTTTCTTTTTATCTTTTATTTTTTTCCTATTTTCTTCTCGTTCTTGAAGCGGAAAAGTATTTTTTTTTTAATATCTTCAAAGAAGAATCAAGATGGATGAAAGAAAAAGAGAAGAGAAAGGGGAGAGAGACGCCTGAAGGGAGAGAGAACGAGATAGAGGGAGAGACGGAATGAAAAATCAACTAAGTAGGTTATATGGGGAAATTTTACGTGCTCAGGATTTTGGGAAACTTGGGGAGTAATTTTATTTTTTGGGTCCAATAACACGTATGATAAATACTGTTTGATAATATTTTTAGATGAAAACTTACGTATTTACTATATTAAATATTCTAAATACTATGATATACTTCAAATTTTTAGTCTAATACTTTCATTTTTCAACTTTAATATCTATTAATGTAAATTATAATTTATTCATTAAGGCTTTAAGTTATTAGTTATATTTATGACCAAATTAATAATTATTTTGTCCTTAATTTGACTTTATTTATATTTTACCATTATAAATTTATAGGGTTTGTCCTTTGTTCGTACCTTTTGAATTATTATCAGGATCTAATTCACCATCATATTTATTGTTCTTGGTTTTTATTTTATATATTAACCATATTATTATTATTATTATTGAAAATGTTTCTTTGGTATAAATCTTGTATATACATACATATTTTATTTAAGGTCTAAATTTATAGATATTGATTTGTTTTTAATCCTATCACATATTTTTCAACCCTAGTGATTCATTTCTAAATTATTGTTTTTTAATCAATAGGCTTTTAAAATTAATCATTTCATTTTATACTTGAAATCTAAGGCCATTTATGATTACTTATCGAGTTATCGACTTGCGTTACGAAACCTTATCTTTCGTTGCCTAGGAATTTATTAATCTTAATTGTTGATGATTGTAAATTTTCTCATGCTATTTTAGGGTTTAAAATTGTAAAGACCCGACATGCTCAATTCTCAAATTAAGCACACCAAGTCCCCAACCACGTATAACTCTTACGAATTATACGTAAGGTTGTCTTAAAAGAAGGTGTTTATGTTGAACATTGCTATCCGATTTTAGATTATGAAATCGTTTAGTTAGATTCTGACAACAACTGGATTTAGCAACGGAAAAATAAACTTTAATAAAAACGTTTCTACATAAAAGCATTTCAAACTTCCACTATTACAAGTGGAAAAACTTTCACTTTGATAAATATTTAGAAAAGCTTATTTACAAAACTTGGGCACTAACAAACCCTTAAATAAAATACAAATTTATAAATGAATCCAGTCTCTATAAAACAAAGCAAAGAAGAAACAAAATACAAATATATCTCGGTCCTATTACATTTCACTCATCTCCCAAATCTTCAGAATCGCCCAAAACCCGGGACAAGCACCATCACATCAATCAACATCACCATCACCATCGTCATCATCATCAATATCAACAACAACAATACCTGTAAAAAGAATAACAACAACAAGAATGAGCCGAAGCTCAGTACACAGCAACACAATCACACACGGAGTGACACACGAGCTTAACTAAATGCAGTGCACAATCAACAAGTTATTATATTTTCATTAAAATAAACAAATCAACAATGGAGCACTCACACTCCGGAACAAGCCAATGGGAATCTGGGGATCCTGAGTAACGCTCACGACGCTCAGGGGGTTGATATAAGCAGCCCGAATACTTATATCTCCTAGATAACGTTACACTGAAAAAGGAACAGTAATCTCATCCAGGACTCATAGTCGCTACTTAACTTCACTTAACTTAATCCATAATATAATTCAATTCACATGCTCCCATAAACATTGAATTAAATCATATTACTTTCTCTCAAGAATAAGTAAACGTTACGCAGTTACCACATTCCTTATCGATTACCCGCCAAGCCTAGCCATTGCATCATGACTATTGGCCTAAGCGCCTATTATAATATTGTCATTGCATCATGACAACCCGCCGAGCCAAATCATTGCATCATGATAAGTTGCCTAAGCATTTATTTTAACCTTGTCATTGCATCATGACAAGTTGTCGCTCCTCGGACCGGATTCAACGACTTAAGGCACAATCAACACTCATCAATTATTAAGCCGAGTTTAAGTCTTAATCAGTTTAGAATGCCTATCCTAACATTCAACACGCAAGTTACTGCGTACCTTGAATATGAAATCCAAACAGAGTCTCAGAAGATAGAGTAGAAGCGATCTCAGAAGATATATCTCATATCTACCACTGGTTCAAGAAACAACTCTTATAAGAACCTAAACCAACATCCACTTCAACAAACTCATACAAGAACTTGTATCAATTATTCACTAATCTCTAACTCATTTTATTAAATCCTATTTGATCAGACACTAATGTGGAACCCCACTATGGCTGCGAAGATCGCCCCGCCAAAATATGGACAGTTCTCCTTTGTCTGTCAAAGAATTTCTTTTCTCTTTATTTATAGTGTTTTATTACAAAAGCATTAACAAAGAATTCACAAACCAAAAACATTCATTTTCCAAGTAAACACACATTTGAAACAACATATTCCCCATATTAATCAAAGATCATCCTAATTCATTCATTTAATCCAATTATTTGTTACTAACCCATTTTACCTTAACCTTAGTCAATTTGATTAAAATTAGTCATTTGATTCATTTACTAAGTCAAGTTGATTAAACATAGACAATCTAATTCATTTTGGCTTAGTAAAGTTCATTAAGTCAAATTGGACTTAGATTAATTACTAATTCATTATACATCTAAGATCTAGTCACTTAATCCCAAGTTAGCTTAAACCTAGCCAAATTCATCAAAGTTAAACAATCTAATCCATTTTAGTTCATTCAAGTTCATTTAGTCAAGTTGAACCTAGGCTTATTAACTAAGTTCATTTAAGTTCAAGCTAATCATAAGAACAAATAATAAACAAATCTTAAACTTAGTATGAAGGAAATTCAAATAAAATTCATATAGACACATAAATCATCATTTATATACTTACCAAGATCATTTAGTTTCATTAAGTCATCACAACATCATAAATCAAGCAATGGAAATCATATATACAACATAACTACTTTTAGTTTAATACTCATAGAAATTCAATTATTTGTTGAATTTATAAATCTATCTAAATCATGCTTAATTATATCCCTCAATCATCATTACACATCAAATATCACTTATCTATCTCATTTTAGCTCAAAAAGATCCATTTCCTAAGCAAAAACACATTTAACAAACAAAACAAGTTTTTTACTTTGTTTGAAAAATATAAAGGCTGGAAAGAACTAAAATTTAAGTATCGATAATTTTTGAATTTGTAAAAACTCAAAACATGAAAATTGTAGATCTCTTTTTAATCTTTCCAACGCAATTCAAATCACCTCAATCGGAGGTCGTATGAAAAAGTTATGATCAATTTACAAAATAGTGTCGCGTCAGGGAAGAAATCCGCGAGCGCTACACCCTTGGCAACAGGGCGTTTTGACAGGTGTATTGACATATTTACGAAATTCCTTGTTTCAAACACTAATTTTACAAATTTTTTACACTTCAAACCTTCTCCAAAACACTTTACAACCATCATACTACACCCTACATCTATTCTAACATCCTCAAACATGCATAAACTTCACATTCACCACATCAAACATCTCAAACTTCATCAACTTCCATAACTACTATTCATCATCTTCTTCCTCCTTCACAACCCGACCTCCAACAAGCATATATCAATAAATATATAAATAAACAGCACTCTCAACCCAATTCAACATTAACTCATCAATTACAAATGTAAATAACAAGTAAAAACAAAGAGAAATAGAAAACGAAAACTTAGCTTTTTGAGCCTACTCATGCAATTCCTTCTCCTTCTTCTTAGGGAAGCTAATTCTACTTGATCTCCTCTTTCTATCTTGTTGAAATTGAGATTCATGTCTTTGATTTTGGAGAGGGAAAGAAGAAGAAGAAGAAGAAGAAGAAAGAAAGAAAGAAAGAAAGAAAGAAAGGAAAGAGAAAAGAAACGAAAAAATGAAAGGAAGAAAAGGCAGCAAAGGAAATAATATAGAAAAGAAAAAAAAACAAACCTAAATTTATATAAAATATAAATAGGGTATATGTTTAGAACTATCAGATCAATATCTATAGTTCCGGAAGTATTTAAAAGTTTGTTTCAGAACCAATATGTTACAAATTAAGAACTTGCAATAAGAACTTAATTTGAGAATTTATTTTAGATAAAAGATATTTAATTTGAGTTCGGGTTTAAGAACTGATATTTTAAGATAAGCAAATGAACTCAAATTTTACTAAGATTTAGGAATTAGTGTTTAGGCTAAGAATCAAGAGTCTAAGAATCCTCTAAACATTTCAATGACTTGTTTAGAGAATTTGAAACTCAAATTTCAAACTAACTTAATTATTAGCTAATTAAATTATATCAACTTGTCTATTTAAATCCTATAATTCATTTGATTCATTTAATCTATCTAAACTCAATTTCTAATCTAGGTGAATATTTTGGGTATTTCAAAAATATTAAAGATAATTCGAAAATCATTGTATCGTTATTTAATGAGTATAGAATTTATTTTCTAATTACTAAATTTATGATGGTAGCATCTTAGGTGTCATAGTAACAATCAATTTATTATTGATCATCGATTGTTTCAGATTATAAAAGTTACATTTTGTGTTTTTGAATTTTTATTGATAAGTATTCTAGTCTTTTTAACTATAAAATTATTCATACTTTAATATTCTTAAATTGTGAAAAATTAGAAGCACCATTTATGACTTTTCTCAAAGTTCTTTTATGATTCTATATTATATTTTTTAGTAATTATTAAAATATATTATGTAAAATTAGGGGGGATCACATCGATTCGCCCTCCTAACTCTTCTTATCCTTCTTCTTCCAGTTTTTATTCCACGAGGTAGAAGAAGTACCCCTATAACCATATTTTCCTTTCCTCTAAAGTTTTTTATTTTAAAATCTGCTACAATTTCTATAATTTTGTTTAATATCATATAAATGCGTTTGATAAACTTTTGTTATAAGTTTTAGCTTCCCCACATAAGTAGATTCTACACATTGCAGAACTTGTGATATTAACAAATTACTTTTAAAATTCCTTTCTGCATGCTATTTATAGTGAATGTATGAAATTAAGGTAGTTAAATATACTACAAGATATAAAACACTATAAACCTAAAATTTATGAAATATTAAAAAAAAAAAAGATATTTTGCAAGTAAATCAATAGGTTCCATCGGGTACTTTGTATCATGTAGGTTTTATAGGTACATCGTACAATGTGGGTAAAAGATACCACAAGGTAGGTTTTAGGTAGTAAATCTAATACCCTATAACATACAAAGTAGGGTACGGGTAGCACTTCGTACCCTACCCATCCTATACCCACTCACCCCTAATTTTTGAACCATAATTCTCCATTTTTCACACTAGTTGCCTTTACTTTTTATTCATTTAGGGTTAAGAAAATATTTATGTAATTTCAATATATATAATATATTTTTTTATATATGTTAGCATGTTATTTATTATTACATGGTAAATTGCACTAGAAGATATCAACATTTAGAGGTAAGTTTATTTAATGTATCAAGGTTTCGAGTAGTTAAAAAGAGAAATCAATGTTTAACAAAGTGAATCAAACGAGATATTCACATTTTGTGAAGTTTATTTAAAGTATCAACATTTAGATTAGTTTTCAATTATAATTTTTTTAATCTTAATTAATCGTTAATTATTAATATCTTATTTAACTCACTTTGCAACCTCTTTTTAATCATTAAAAGTCGATACTTTAAATGAACATATCTATAAACATTGATATGATAATTAAACTTTGTAAAGTGTTGATATCTTAAATGAACTTACAATCAAACGTTGATATGTTTTAATGTAATTTACCCTGTTATTACATATATTGAATTGCTTATTGTATATAATTGAGTATGTGAATAGTATATTATTTTATTTATATTGTTATTTATATACAACGTGTGTTGTATCCATTTAAATATATACTTTGCGGTGCTATAGGTTGTAATAATTTCATATGAAGTGCTATATATGTCGATATATGATTATGTATTCTGTCGTTTGAGTAGTTTTGGAAATGTTAATTAATAATTTAAGTTACATCATCTATAAATGTGTATGTGAATTGTTTAATATTTTATTTATATTGGCATTTATATGTAATATGTGTTGTATTTATTTAAATGTATACAATGTTTTGTTATATTTTTATAGAACATTAAAACATAGTGTTTTGTATGGTGCTTAACCAAACTTGTTACTAATATTAGCGGTAAGTGAATGCGAACAACTTCACAAAAATAGGAAAATTAATGGTTAGAAAAATAGATGAGATAAATTATTATAACGTGGTGACGTCATTTACTAAATTTTAGTAAAGGATGTCGAAAAGAAATGTAATGTGAGGTAATTGGTGTCACTTCCTTCATTTAATTCATACTTAACTCTATGTTTTAGTCATCTTTGTTATTAACCCATTTTTCATCAAGATGTTTGAGCAACAACTAAATGCGTGTGAAGCATGCAATGTAGGCACACTTTGCAGCAAGCATTTCATAGAGTAGTTTAGAAATAAGGTTGATACCTACCTAATCCCCTGATAAACATAGTACTAATAAGATAATCGTTTTATTATCTCAATTAGGCAATGGTGGTGGCTGGAAGGGAGGAGAAAGAAATTAGGGCGGCTAAGACTAGCTAAGAGCAAATGAGCGATGCTGCTATCATGGAAAAAGTTGTAGGGCATAGGTTCGAATATTGGTGTGACATAGAAAACGGTGAGCCAATCATCAAGGAGAGGTGTGACTATTATGAGCTGTCATGCAACGAGTCTAGTATTAGCTCAAATAGTGCTAATATGCATGGATTGTGCATGCAAATATTTGCAAAGATGCAGCGACTTATAAGGATGTTGATGGCACGACCTCACATGCCATATTAAGGATAGTACCCACATTGTCCTCAACCACTACCACCTATGCTTATCCCTACTAGTGGCTCCAATCCAAGCCAGCCATATCTTACTCCAGCACCTTCTATATGACAACTCCTTCTCCACAACCATACTATTATGGGCATTGCAACATGCCCAACCAAGCTTCTGAATATGCTTAGTCACCATCTCTATCTTTAGTTGAACAACTAGGCAATTCCTTCCAGGGTTAACCCCTAGCTCCAAGTCATATGCCATGGCTACCAGCAGCACCAAAGGGAGCATCATTGGTCGGTCCATCATCCTAGCAATGGCCTGCTGCCTAGTCTTATCCATTCCCTATCGCGTACCATCTCTGTTACTAAGATCGTGTCAGCATGCTCCTTTACTATCACAATAGCGACATCTGGCTCTTATTGCATGCTTGCACTGCCCTTACTCATAGATATTCCCAACATTAGCTCTTACCACTATACCCACAACATCACAAATGACCTTGGATATTTCAACTCAAGTCTAACAACGAACGTGATAACATTTATTGCTTAGATCTAGAGTTATTCATTGAATTGAAACAAATCGAATAAAAAACTAAAATGAATTGCAAAATGCTGCTCTTTTATATTTAGTTTGGTTTGCGGTTCGGTTTAGCCAAGAGCTTAAATAGTTATGATTCGGTTTGAGGGGTTGAATCGAACCAAATCGTTTGAACCCGAACCGAACCGCTTCACATTAAAAGAAATGAAAAAAATAAGTAAGAGTCATTTTATTTATTTATAACTCTTGAAAATTACATATTATGACTTGTATTTCTCTAAGATTAATTCAACAAAATGAAAATTTCTTATTATGGAATACATTTACAGGAGCAAGTTTTATACTAGCTTTAACATCTACAACCAACAACACTGAGATAATTTAGAACTTTAAACTATTTAGTACAATAAAAATTTAAATACATTATAAAGAAAGAATATTATAAGTAAATGTAGAATTAATGCAAAAGAATAATTTTCTTAGCTAGTGTTATAGATTTGTTAAAAATATGTATTATTTTAAATTCGCATTGAAAAATAATTTTAAAATGGGATAATATATGTCTTTGAAAATTTGAAATATATGACTTGATATTGTGGTAAGTGACTTTAATTTTTGTGCAACATTTGTTAATCTAAATATCTTTTTTTTTTTCTTGCGAACTCAAATGACTATTAATATTATTTATTAGGACTAAATCTCTTAAAAGCGATTCGAACCAAACCAAACCGCATGTGAAGCAGTCCGGTTCAAATCTTGAATTGTTAAAAGCAATTTGGTTCTTTAAGGGTTTGAATTAAGCCGTTTTGAATGCGTTTCGATTCGGTTCAACCCTTGAATCGAACCAAATCGAACCATGAATACTCCTACTTGGATCTGTGTTTCTTATTATTATGTTGTTCATTGTTGTTATCTTTAGCTAGACTTCTATGTTTTGTACTATTTAATTACTAGAAGGACGCAAGTTCAAATGATTGGGTGTCAATTACACTATTGCCATGGTTTGATATTAGTTTTCTTTTTTAATATTTCCTATGATTAATAAACTCAAAAGTAAAATTCATATATATTATATATTATTACTGTAATTTATTATCGCATAATATATTGAATAATGGAATTATTAAATAAATTAAACAATACAATATATATTATTTAGTATATATATTGCATATGTATAACATAAAATATATTATTTAATTTAAATCAAGTAAAAAAAGGAAAAAAGAAAAAAAAAAGGTGAGACTTACCTCTTTCTATCACCCGGCTAAAGAGGCGAGACTTGCCTTTAGCTCTCACCTCTTTATTCTCATGGACATGCCACATAAGTAAAAGAAGCGAATCATTGAGGCAAAACAATTCACCATTTTTAGCCTAGTGAGGTGATTTTCTAGTCTACTAAAGCGAAAAAAAAAAAGCCTTAGTTAGCCACACACACACGAGTGAGTACAACTCGAAGGTGCAAGTTTCATGCCAATTAAATGACAAATGTATATCATTGATAGGGGTGAGCGCGGACAGGGTGGGTAGGGTATAAAGTGCTATCCGTACCCTATCCTGTATGCTGCAAGGTATTAGATTTGATACCCGGAACTACCCTGCAGTATCTTTTACCCACCTTGTATCATATACCTTATAAAATTACAGGGTATAGTATATCCTATAGAACTTGTTGATTTACTTATGAAATATCTATTTTTTCATATGTTCATAAATTTCAGGTTTATAGTATTTTATATCATGTAGTATATTTAACTATCTTAATTTCATACATTCACAATAAAATACCATATGGAAATGAATTTTAAAAGTAATTTGTTAATATTATAAGTTTTGTAATGTGTAGAATCTATTTATGTGAGGAAACTGAAACTTATAACAAAAATCTATCGAACACGTGTATATGATATTAAACAAAATTGTAGAAATTGTAATAGATTTTAAAATAAAAAACTTTCGAGTAATTTTCATATTAATTAGTTTTAGAAAATAAATAGCATACCTATATAATTTGGGAGCTCAGGTATATACATACAATTATAGCCGTTCTCAAATAAAAATAACAAGTGTTTCTAAAATAAAATAGTACAAATTCTTTTATAGTAAAAATTTTTGGAAGATAATTTGCAAAATAATAATCTTGAATAAAAAGCGGTTGTCAAATGAAAAATGGAGTATTGTTATTTATTTTGTGTATATTAATATTGCTTTATAATATTTAATAAGATATATATTATACCCTAAAATATGTACTAGTACAAGTTCCAGGGTAGGTACAAGGTATGAAAACCCTATACTCGTACCTTACCTTGTGAAAGCAGGTTCCACAAAATCTATACCCGAATTCTACCTTATAGTCTTTAATACCCACCCGGACCCTACACAGTCGAGCAGGGTCTAGGTGGGTGCCATATATGACAGGATTACCCGCTCACCCTTAATTATTGACCCTAGATTTTGATTTTTTTCGTTTAATTTCCTTTAATCCTATTTATATCAGACCTTAAACCGTTTATCATAAACCCTCAACTAAAAATTAAAGGAAATTTTTAATTTTGAAAATTATTTTGGAGTCGCCACCCAACTAAAGCAGGAAAGAAATTAAATTAGGATCAATGGGTAAGTTGATCCTAATTTAGCTACTGATATGCAAAAAATTGCTTTTTAAAATAATTATAAAAAATTACTGAGTATGAGGACTATCTTATTAAAACCTAAATGGGTACTACTTTTATCTTTCCAATTATAGATTGTTTGCTTAATATCCTAAAACCGAATTCAGAATAGATTTATGAGATTAGGCTAAGATACTTTGATTTCTTACATTTTTATCAAATTTATATATCATACATGCTAATTTAAATTGATGAATATTCTATTGTATTATTATATGATATTTACTTGCCAATTTTATCATAATTTACAAAATAAGCCATATCCATTTAGATTTACAAAAGAGGTAATTAAGATTTACATGTAATTATTAACTATAACACAAAAACAACAACATTCACAATATTAAATCAATTTCATAAAAAATATATTTTTTATATTTAAAGTCCCTGTTAGGTGCTTACGTACCCGCTATTCGGGATTAGAAAATACATAGTTCTTTTAAAGAAAAATTTAATTTGTTGATTAATTTTTAATTTTTAAAATTCTTTTTCACTTTAGTTTCATTAAGTTTATTAGATTTTGTAAAAGAATTGAATTTTTGTTGTGAATCTTAAATCTATTAAATTGGATTTTTGCAATTTTACGAAAATTTACTTTATTTTTAGGTGACAAAATTTTTGAATAATAAACTATAACAATCATATCAATTTAATCTACATATCAAGATTAGGGTTTCTATCAATATTAAATTTTATAATTCTAACGAGATAATATGATCATGTTCTTTAACACTATTACAAGAAAACATACATATGATCAAATATCTACAAGGTTCCAAAACTATGGTATAATGAGATGTTATACGTTGATTACAATTTTTAATCAAATCAAGGCTTTCATATTTGTATCATTAAAACAAGGTTATTGAACACAAATATTACATACACATTATTAAGTTATTAATAAAACACTACTATCCTGGTAGAAATCACAAAATCTCAAAAGGATATATGTATATCATGGTAAAAAAATATATACTCACAAAATTATATGATATAAAGGAATTTGTGACAATAATTTTATAATACAAACTTAAGAATTAAAATTATAAAACAGATATTAAAAAAAAAAACTAAAATTAATTAAATGTATTTTAAGCTTTCCAAAACAATCAACACAACGCAATTTACAATGCTGATTATGATTATTATTGAAGTAAATAAAATAAAAAAAGAAACAGGACACTTACCTATGCAGTGGACGATATGGCTGGATTCTAATAGGGTCGAGTCGCTACCATTTCAGTCGGGTCGTGAGTCGCTGGAGGAGAATCACCCGCCTCAGGGTGGCGCAACTATTGGGCGGTGGTCGAATCGAGCCTAGGGGATGCGCCAGTCACTCCAATTCTTCCAATTTGCCTTGACAGTAGACGGTGGTGGTTTTTCGTCAGCCAGACAGTAGACGGTGGTGGTGAAGTGGCTGCTAATGCTCCCGATGTCCTCAATACCCAAATTTCATGTCAAAGCGAAGCTCATGACACCCACAATGTTCCTATTACCTTGGATTTTGATAATTTTTCCTGTCAAACAAATAATCAAACTATAAACATTCGAAACCCTAGACTCAATTAAGGACACAAATTGAAAGATTAATGTAAAATTAGAGCAATCTGCGTTGTAATTGTCTTGTTCAAGTCTTATTTATAGTGCTGGGGTTTCAAGACTTACCAATTTCATTAATTTCAAAACTAGGTTTCTTGAGATATTATTATGATGAATTTTGGGGCTTTGTCAAGTTAGAGGATGGTTTTCTAATTAAACTTGATACACACTACTCATGCTAGAAAGCTTCTCATATCTTCAATCTTGTCTAATTTATTCAAATTTAATAGAGATTATGATGTTTTAGAAAATGATAATATGATTTTTCTTAATTTTCAAGCTCCAATTTCGTCTAGAAAAACTCTACAAAATATTGCATATTTGGTATCAATTGAGAGTCATTCATGTCTAGTTTGTAATTTTGCCATCAATTTGATGAAATTACAAAAGAAATTGGATCAAAATTGGAGCCAAAGTAGCTCTATCAGGCTCATTTGCACTTGTCTTCTTAAGGAAGAAAATAGTGACATCATGATCTATTTTTTTTTCTTTTTTTATAAAGAAAGCTTATAACTTATGACTAATTAAATAATTCCTAAATTAGTTATATGATAAAAATTATATCAAAGTCAAATAATTTTTCTAAAGCTTGTAACAATTGAATTTTATGCTATTAAAAATATTTAAATAGTGGAATTTTGGGTTTAATATACTATTTTATTTTTATTATATACTAAAATAAACAAATATTTTATTTGTATACTTTTAAGCTTGATTAAGCTAAAATGGAGTGTCTACATATAGGATTTGTTTTATATCCGATGTTATAAAAGTTCAAAATTTGGCTACGGAAGCCTACTAAAACACTAACCAACTATTTAAACATTATATATTTGCAGGATAAAGTTATATGATGTCTTTGCACTTTTAATATTTTAGAATATATTGTTTGAACTTTTATTTTAGTAATTTGATATATTTTTTTTTAATTTAGTGTTCTGTTAATATGAAATTAATAACTGTCACTTTTTTTATTTTTTAGTTGACATACTTTCATTTTGATTATGCTATAGTGTTTATGCTTTAATTTTGACATACTTTAATATCTATTCACTAATTAATTTATTAAATATTTGACTTTTCTTAATTGACATATTATTTTAAAATTGAAAGTGGGTTATTTATTTCAATATTTTCAACTAAATATAACTTTTGGATGTGATGTCTAATTATAGCAAATTTATAATTGTTGAAAAGCGCATAAGATGTACTTTTATTCAAAAATAAAATCCAATACATGTCCTCTAACTATTGGAACCAAATAAAATTGAAAATAGTTATAAGTTGCAAATCTAATGTTATTTATCACTAAAATGAAAATTTATTTATTCATCGAATAATATATTTTTACATAACATGACATTTTATTATGTCTAGTATTCCAATAATGATTTTTCAAATTTTGTGATTCCACAATTTATAAATTTGATATTATATGGATGTAGCCTTATAGTAATTGGAAAACTCGTATTGCAAATTATTTAAAAATTGTTAATTTAACTTACAAGTATATTATATTAAAAATCATTATTCTTTTAAGTAGACTTGTTTAGCTTTTTATTTTTTGAAATTTTAAATATAAGTATTATTAGCAATCAAATTTTGATCGAATCTACTTTGAGAATAAAGTCACTATTTATATAAAACACATGACAGTCAAAACTAGAATGAAATAGCTACAATGTTATTTTCAAAATAATTTGAAACAAATTCTTTTCTCCTACTAGAATAGATGAGTCATTCAATATAAATCTATCTAGAGATGACTTTTTGAAGTTGAGCAATCTCACAAGGGCCTTTTGGATGACATTATAGGAAATAATTAAAAAAATATCATAGTATATAAGGTATATTATTCAACAAATTTGGATATTCATCTTGCAAATTCAAATGATACTTGATTTACAAATTGTAATCATTTTAAAAATTTACATAGTCTATATAGTCTTGAAACTCATAGTAAGAACTTATGTTCAAATAAAGTTGATATTAATTAATGGCCTTGTAATCTAATGTCATTGCTTCTGGTCTCTCAAATGAAAGATATCATGTCTGAATTTCTCCTCCTCTGTTGTAATGGCCAAAAAAATAAATAAATAAATAAAGTTGATGTTAAGAGCTTTCTAAAAATAAAAAACTTTATCAAAATTGAAAATCACATGCAAAAAGTTATTTGTGGTTCTAATTATTAGATATCAATAATTTTCTTTTTAATTATAAAATAGTATATCAATTAAATATCAAAAAATAATTTTCAATAAATTAATTAGTAAAAATACTTATAAAAAATTGAAACTTGATTGTAGACATTAATATATAATTAAAACTAAGTACAAATATTAAAAAGTAAAAAAGAGAAAAATGTAACAAATATCAACGTTTGCATTAACAAAAGTACTAAATTACATATACAAGTTGTAAACCACTAATATTCAAAATTTAAATACTAATTTGCTAGAAAATATGAGCACTTGGTTTGCTTTTGTTATCCTATTTTAGAATCCAATCAATTTGCGCTTTAAACTATAAAATGCAATTTATTAGTACAGCTTTCATTTGAATACTACAGTCAATTATTGTAATGACCCTAATAGGGGGCATAGTATAATTGCACTAAAGTCATCATATCACATATGCACCCGTAACATAAGAATCGTCCAGCAAGTCAGAGTTTACAAGACTCTAGTTAATTATTCTCTCATTATGTTATACATATATATATATATGTTTATTTAGAAAATAGTTTTTGATACCAATTTTTCCACAAATTACAAGGATCGTAGAAAATTAGATACCCTACTAAACGATAAGATAAGGTAAAACTTAAGTTATCTATCAATTAGTATCAAAAGGAATTAGTAAGAGAGAAAAATAAGTTTAAGGAAGAGGAAAATCAAATTTTAAATCTTTTCTATCTACTTGGTTTAGTCCATTAACATCCTAATCCTCTAATTATCCTGCCTTGATCTTTGATATGCTTTGCGCTCGGGTCTTATCCCAATCCCGCTTTCAATTTTCCTGCAAAAGAAACCTCTTTGTTTTTTTTTTGGGGGGGAGGTGTTGGCAGCGTAGATAAAAAAAATTAATCAACACATAGCAACCATAGATAAAATAAAACAAATACACTTGAACAAACATTTCGAGGTTGTGATATGCTTAGTATCCACTTCATCATACAAACAAGTAAGCACATACATATTATATTATAACCTCATACATATCTATTTTTATCTTTTCTTAGCGTGCTGGTACAACTACTTCTATAAGCATAAATAAGGTAATGAAATAATAAGGAATAATTTACTCATCTATAGTACAATCTTAAGTCGAAGTGATCATCAGGAAATGTGGCTTTGGGTTCCACATCACTTGAATAGGGAAAAACTCAAAATGAGTTTTTCGAATAAACTTCATCTAAAATTCTACTTTTATGGTTTCTATTCTCTCTATTTTTTCCGGTAGCCTAGTTTATACCTTACAGAAGTCATACCAAAGTCATATTAAGTCCAATTTTGTATATGAGTAATCGATTTCTATCTACTTTGAATGATCTATCTATTTTTTATGTTGCCTTAGTCATATGAGGTCAGTAAGGCCTCAGGTCAGAAGGGGTCATATTTCTCCTCTACGTATTTTATTTCTGTTTTGGTCTTTTTCTAAGGTTTAAACATTAAAGGGGCTTTCTATATGCATGCAACTTATTCCTATATGCAAACATAATAAAATATGAGAAATAAAAGTAACATTTAACATGGTTATAATGGGGTTTAAGTCAACTTATCTAAGAATGTTAAAAGAAGTTAGACATATAAATGAGAAATGAAAAGGATGCAAGTTAAGATTATGGCCAACCATTGATTCCTCTAGGTTTGACCACTTTTAAAAAAATAAAACAAATAAAAATGAGAAACTCAATTATAGCTTAGTCTTTGCTCGTGTTGAGTCTAAAGTGCCTCTAAACATTAATTACACCCAAGTTACCTTTATGGTATTATGGGGCATGGGTGATAGGAACCTTGTTGGTTTTCCTTTGTTTCAACTACCTTAGCCCATATTCTTTATCTAGGCTTACTTAGATGGTCATTTTAAGAAAAAGTGAAGTTAAAATGAAATAAACTTGAGCTTCATACTCTTGGTTTTAAAGGAAAGAGAAGGTAGTATAATAATTCATGTTCATAGAGTCTTAGTTAGCTTTATCTCAAGCAATATGAGATCAAGTCTTTGTATAAACTTCCCAACATCCTTAGACTCATCACGGAACATTTGACATGAAAAATCAAAGTAAAAATATCCTTTTTTTAAGGCCTTATAGGTCTTAACACACTAAAAAAGAAAAGGAAATCAAAACGTTTTATTTATTTATTCAACTTTGTGGACTTTGAAAACAATTAATCCAAGTTAGAAAATAAAGTTTCATATCCTATTTGGTAATCCTAGGGTCTTGGTATCTAAGGAAAATAGAGGATCACACCTTCGTTTTGCTTGTTCATTTTCAAAACATATAAATCAAGTGGATTTTAAGAAAGAAAACATGAGTTTGGCATTTTCAAGAAAATCTAGGATGTAACTTTATTTTGTTTGATCATCTTTAAAACATTAAAATTGAGTGTTCATAAGAAGGAAAAACAAAATTTCATACCCCAGTTGTGTAGTCATGGATTCACCATTTAAGAAATGGGAGGGTAAAGTTTCATTTTCAAACCTTTTTTTACTTATATGATTTTCCATACTCCAAAACAAAAGTTTTGAAAAGATATTACATAATAAAGAATTGTCCTAGTGAAATAGCTCATAATAACATGAACTTTTAACTTCTTGTTCGAGGCCCTCAAATCAAATAAAAAAGGTATGATGATGGTTCCACGTTCATCAACTTTTTTCCACTTTTGATCTAGAGACTTTTGGTTATCATGACACCAAAAGCTTGAGAATTTCAATACACATAAAAAATAATGTTGAGAACTTTCCAACATGTACATAATAGATAAAATTGTCTCTTGACCGATGGAACATAAAATGAAATATAAAAGCAAAGTAAAGTAGGAGTGTTGAGTTATAATAAGTCTTCCGAGACTTGAATGGGACAAGTCTCAAGAACATGAAAATAAATTTACAAGAAAGTAAAGCACTTGAATTTAAAGTGCATGAAAGTAAGGTACATGAAAAAAAATAATTAACATATTATGTTAGTGAGCAATATGCTATAGTAGATATACATACTTACATATATTTACATATATACCAAGTTAAGGTTA
Source organism: Combretum micranthum (assembly GCA_024138025.1). NCBI lineage: Eukaryota > Viridiplantae > Streptophyta > Magnoliopsida > Myrtales > Combretaceae > Combretum > Combretum micranthum. Next base: position 55,756 of record JAMXBD010000133.1, read on the forward strand.
GTGGAGTTAGGTTAGAATGGATAGTGTAAAGAACATAAACATAAACATAAAATGAAGTATGATGCCACTCACTTCCTCCCTCTAGCTTAATATATCATAGGGAAACTAAAAGGAAATGATGTTGTGGCTCATATATATGAATATATACATAATGTAGGCTTGAGGGTAGATATGTTTACTTAAAGGAAAGATGGAAATATGTGTGTTTGAGTGTGAGAGAGATTGTTGAGAAGGAGAGAGTGATGGTGAGAGAGGAATGAGAGAAATTTTGAGAGGGTTTTGAGAGTGTTGAGTGAGTTTATGAGTAGTGGTAAGAGGTGATGAAGTGAGGTAAGAGAGGGTACTTATAGAAGTGAAAAGAGAGAGAGAAGAAAGAGTGAAGGAGAAATAATGTATAGTAGATTTGATGTGATTAGTAATAAATAGCAATGAATAGTGACATAAAGTTAATTGATGTGAATAGTGATTAATAGTGATATAAAGTTGATTGATGTGAATATTAGTGAACATTGATGTGGAAGTAACCATTATTTTACCGATAGAGATTTGAATACGCAATATATTTGGTTAAACTAATGATCGTCTCTAATTAGAGCTATTGAGTCCTAAATTTATAAACCTATATTCTATCTCTTACTCAATTTGATAGGCAAGTGTACCTATCGTTTGTTAGCATGGATGAGTATAGGGTCGTCTCCACAGGGAATGAATGCTAACATTGGCGCTGACTAAACTTCCTATTAACTAGCACGCGAATGATTGAGTTAAGTAAATTAAATCTAATTTAAGCAACTAAACTACACTAAATAAAAAGTGAACTAAACTAACATAACAATTTAACACAATAATAACAATAAGTTCAATTAACATCAAGTTTACTCAACCATATCAATATGATTTATCAAAGTGTTCTTCCTATTAATTGTTATCAGTAGAAATTCTTACATCATGAGTATTCTTCTTAGAAATACTCAGTCGTAACCTTAATTTCATTCACTAGAATCTCTCCTAACGAATGGACAACCAAGGCTGCTTAATCTCTTTTGACATTCTTGAATGTCATAGCTAATGCAGCAAACTTCATAATAATATCTCTATTAGCAGGAGTTATTTGTTCTAGCAAATTAGATCTACTCAATAGACTTGTTTCTCAACACATTCCATTGAGATCTACTGTAAGACCGTGTCGTGCATTGTACTATCTTAACTTTATTGAAATTCAATTCACTAGAAACCAACGTTTAATAGGTTGGATTTCATATTTTTGCTCTTTCCTGGTAACATGGATTTGTAAATCCTAAGTATCTACTCACTCATGATCCAATATGAACACGAACACATAAAAGAGATAATTAAAACATAATACAAGATAAGAATAGGAAAAACAAGGAAACCCCTTTTATTGATTTACAATGAAAGTCTTTACAATGACTTGAACAATGAATTCCCATCTTCTCTCGAGTGCTCTTGGGAAAATTACATAATACAACACTTGAATTACAATAGATTCACTTGTCTCTCCCCTTCTCTCTCTACAGTGATCTAATTGTAATGGAGATGATGAATGATTGAAGTAACTTGTATGAATCATGGTGTCTTGTCCTAAAGGTTGCAAGCTATTTATACTCTAGATAAGATGCCCATTTGGACATAACCCAAAAAGAAATGTTTTGTACAAGTTTCCTTTCAAAATATGGGTTTAATCTTTAAAAATTGTAAAATAGTGCCGATCACAACCTTCATCACGAGGGTGATGGAGAAAGTGATCATCTCTGACCAATAACTTGTTCACCATCATGCCCATTACCGATCCCCTTACGATTATTGATCAATTCTTCTCCTTGTTAACGATCGTGATGAACCCATTATGGTTACTACATTCCATTTCTTGCTTCATAAAGGGGGTGATGGGCGTATGATCTTTCATATAACATCTCTTACTCCTTATAACGCCTATTATCATCCATAATTGACTTGATCCATTGCTCCAAAGTGAATAATTTATGTTGATCTTGTTCCAAAATCACTTAAAATGAACATGTTTAGTAATTAAGTACTAATTCTTGAATAATTTTTCTAAATAAGTATTAAATTATGCTTCATATACTAAGAAAATCATAAATAATTTATGCCTATCAACTGATGAAATTTTGACTCTATAAATTCATATAATATTATGGAAAATTATTTTATTATTAACTATTATTTAAATATGTTGCTTTGTTTTGCGTGTTAGTAATCAGATATTAAAATTATATACCATAGGGTTTTTGTATTAGATGGTTTATCAAATTCTTGATTCGTTTGATGATAAATGTTTAAGTTTTAGGGTTTTGTGTGCAACTTCATTCATTTGATATTCTAGGGTTATCAGATCATATCGAAACTAGGGTTTCTAGGGTTTGGGATAGATTTGATATGAATTAGAATTTTCATTTTGATGTTAAATCTACGGTTCACAATATGTTTGGTCAATATAGTTTCGATCTATATTATAAAATATTACGTTATTTCATTTCTCAATTAATGTGTTTGTTGTTTGTCATTACAATCATCTCATACAGTTCGTCGTATAAAATGATTTATCATATATCTAGTTCGTACCAATATTGACATGCTTTACTAGGTAATTAGCTTTGGGGTCTTGTTGGCTCATTTCATATGATTCATATTCTAAATATATTGGATTTATTGGTTTGTGTTTAGAATTCTTAAGGTTCTAAATCAAATTAGGCAATTAGGGTTTTGATATTGTCACTAATTCTAAGGCTTGCTCTTAAACCAATCGGAATTTTAGGGCTTCACATCCATAGACTTTTCCTAGGGTCTTTTAGAAAATATTTAAGACTCTAAGATTTGTCAAGTGAGATCTAGACTTTAAATTTTGACCTTGCAATTTGTTTTTTTTTTTTTTTTTTTTTTTTTTTTGGTGGTCTACTTCCATTCCATGCTCTCAATAGCCCTCTTAGTTGGCCATTGAAACTCTTAGTGGTTTACCTCACTCTTTGATCCAACTTTTCTTTTACTTAGCAACTTCTCATTTCCATCACCAAGATCATGGCCTAAATATTTTTAAGCAGACACGATACCTCCTATTCACTCACTAATCCTCTTCATTAGCTAATGACTATTGATCTAACTATACTTATCAAAAGCTAATGATTGACAACTTCTAATTCTATTAGCTTCTAAGAAATAACTACTTGAATCCAATCCTAGTTTAATTTGTTTCATTTGTCCTTTATAGATGAATTGTCTATCACCACATTTGATAATTTTCTCCAATTAAGTAACTTTGATCAGATACACCAATATCACTATATAGGAAGATTGGTTTCCTACTTTCCTACATTCATCCAAAATCTTTAGTTATTTATAGTCATAAATTCATAGGTTTTGTTTGTTAAAGTTATCCACAAAATCCATGCATCCACCATTACATGACATTTCCATATTTATCCCTTAATTGGAAAATTCAATTCTAAGATTATCAATCATTCCATCAACTTGATATTTCTTCTCAATGAAACAATTACATTATAATTTTCAAAGCATGGATAAATTTATACTAGTATTCTACTTTTTCTTCATAATTGTAAGTGTAAAATTCATTATTCTCCACTTTTTAACCAAATATTGTCTTGTCCAACTGAAATCAATACATAAAAAGGGTTAAAATTACTTACCTCTAAAAGGAATCATCATTAACTTTATTCTCGTATTCTTGTGACTTCTTACATGTAATCCTTAGACTATTCTTTGGGTAAAGATGGTGTTGTATATTTTTTTTAAGTTTTTTTTTTTTTATCCATAACAACTGATTTATTATCGATCATCTACTGTCGAAAGTTATCGGAATTATATTTTGCGTCTTAGAATTTTATTAGTAATGATTATAATCTCTAAACTATAATCAAATTGTTTACATTTCAATATTCCTAAATTGCAAAAAATTGAGAGTGATCTTTGTGATTTTTCTTAAAACTTTTTAAAATTTTATATCCTATTTTTGATAGTTATCAAAATTAGATAATGTAAAATTAGAGGGTTTATAATCACTACTAAATGAAACTGGATTCGGTTGAGAGCAGATGATCTTGATTCTCCATAAAATTGGTGAATATAATTACTATTTGTTTGTATTAACAAATAATTTCCTCTATCCACAAGAGCAGACTAGCCCTCAGTTGACTAGCCTAACGCCCTAGTCCCTGCTAAGCGTTTGTGCTGTCAACTGGCATCACCCTAATCAGTTCAACCTTTGCCCTCAACATCTGCAGCAAATCTCCACTCACCCACATTTCCAAATTTTGACTTTAATTGTTGGATTTCATAATCTCCAAGATCTTGTGGGACAATCGACCACATTATTTTTGCTTTCCAATACTAGGATTTAAGATATAAGCGACATTACAACATATGTTAAAGCCACGTAAACGTCGAACGTTCCTATCTCCAATTTAGAAAAGGAGAATCCTTTTTGATTTAGTAAATAATTATCAGAACTTTAATTTTAGAATTATATCCAATATATGACGTCTACAACCACTTTATTTTTGTCTTATTTTTCAAAAAATTTTGTAGCTTTTTTCTCCTCTAGTGAGAAATGAACTTGAAGAAAATGTTGTGATTCAAGTGAATGATTAGAGGTTTATCAAATAAAAAATATTACAAGAATTTGGACTGATCTTACTAGCAAGATTAAAATTTCCAAACTATAATGAAGTGACAAACTCATGGAATATATTATAAGTCAACCTGGAAAATTATAAACAAACAAATAAATCAGGAGAGCAATAATTTATGGAGATTACAATATTATCATGCATTATTTTTCTTGAATTGTAAACAAGGCTAACATGGAATTTTTGTTTTAATCCAATAACTATGTGAGCATAATCTTTACGGTTAAGTCAAAGGGATGGATCTAGGGAGTCAAATATGTATATACTTGGCATAATTAAGGATGTTTGGTACAATGAGCTTAGAATAGGAATTTTTGAACTAAGTGATTTGCTCTCAACTTTTCTTATGATAATCAACTTATGTACACTTAAAGAGACTCCTCATAGACTACGACTGAATAGGAGAGCTCCATCAAGAACATAACATATCTTGGCCACCTCAATACAATTCAATAAATATCATCAATAGTCAAACTCTATAAATACTTAACACGTCTTTCTTATTTTAACAGTTAGGAACTCAAAGCAAAGAACGTGATATCTTATTTTTAGAACCATAAGATTGATGCTTGTTGAGCTTGAATTTCGATTCTTGCGTTTCTTTATTCAATTTGTATGGAGCCTAACCAACTCAGTAAAAATTATTTAACCAAATCAATGAAAGATTTTAGATATATATTTGTATATATATAATGAATAGAGCCATTGCCCAATAAATTTTGAAAAGAAAATGGAAAAGTTAAGACAAATTAAGTGACATAATGCAATTTCAGCCATCAATTTGTAAAACGTTATACATAGTTGACTAATTAAATGGATGGAACACAACTTCTTTGTTCAATTATGTAAAGACTCGACATGTACTTTTTCTCTTAGCTAAACATGCCAAGTCCCCAACCATGCATAATACACAAAGATATTATACCTAAGGTTGTTTGAAAAGGAATAAGTTTATACTCATTGCTTGATCAACCTATTAAGATACAAACTTTACAAAAACTACTCATTTAAGAGTAGATAGATTTACATAAACACATATGATAGTATCATCAATTTGGTACTTTAAAAGTTACAAAACCATACTTGCAACATACATGTTAGAAAACTTAAGTACTTGGTATTACAAAACACAGGCTTGTGAATAAGCCATTAGTCTATACTATTACATTTCAAAATAAAGTCTTATTTGAGTCTCTTTCTAAGAAAAACAATATGTAATAGTCCGGGAGTCCTAGTCGTCTTATTCTTTAAGGAATACTTCCCAATTAGTACCATACCCCAATTGATCATAGTACTCATCACCATTGACACATGTAGAAGAAAAAGTGAGCCAAAAGCCTAGTACATAGCAACAAAAATAAATACAAAGTGGCATACATTTATAGACCAATGCAATGCGAGAAGCAATGAAATTATTTATCTTTATTTAGGAAAACACATCAACATTGAAGTATTCAAACCTCGATTACAATCCTAAGGGAACCTGCGGATCTTGAGTAACAACAGCTACTTAGGAGGTTAATAGAAGTAGTCCAAATATTTATATCGCCTACATAACTTTACAATTAATAATCCTATCTATGACTTACAGCTGTTACTCATCTTTATTTAACTTAATCCATAACATCACTGTAAGCCTCTAGATTTTTCGGTAAATATGAGTAAACCCTAAAAACCGGAAGTCAAACCGGAACTTTAAAGTCAACCTAGCTCTATATTAAGTTTAGTGAATCTAGATCCGGTAATCTCGCGTTCTTAACCCCTAGACAACGGAATTGAGATAAATGTGGATAATAGTTCGTAATAATATATAAAAGCTTAAAAATGCCAAATTCGTTAATTTTCAATGTGTTTTGGATTCGAACGGGATCAGTTTCTAAAATTAGGATCCGATAAGTAAAATAGTGAAAATATTCCAAAATTACCATTAAATCCGTAAAAATATAAGGTTTTCAAAAATATCAATTTTAGAATTTTTCGGTAACTGAAAATATCAGATATAGCTTATTTACGCGTATTTTCTTTACTACCGATATTTTAATTGTCTAGTCTACTATTCATACTACTATTTCTACTATTCATTACTATTTTACTATCTCTACTTTTTTTTAATATCCTATTCTTATACACTACCATACCTATTCATTATAATTTACCTTCACCATACAACTTTATTCACATCACACCTTACATATTACTACTTTTCATTATAAAACAACAAAATAAATAATTTTCTTCCCCTTTTTCCATGCAAACTGGTGGCCCTCTCTCTCTCATCCAATCTATTTATTTTCCTTTTTCATTTTATTCAATTACATCTAATTTCTACTCCAAAATTCTATAATTACCCCATTCCTCCTTCTTTCTTTCACACATCTCATTTTTCTTACCAAAACTCAACCAAAAATCACTTCTTAAATCCTCTCTCTATAATTTTTCTCTCAAATGCTCTCTTCCTTTTCATCTTCATGAAACACCCATTTCTCTTTAAGAGATTTTTTGAACACACCATCACCTATCTTAGGTAAAAGTTCTAAACCATATTTTTATTCATGTCATGCAATGTAACATCACATGATCATAATGTGTGTTTTCTAAGACCATAGTGTTAAGGAAGTAACAATATGTTCATATTTTATTCTTGTTCATGCACAAATTTCTTTATGTTATTATGTTCCTTTATTATTGTTATATTGTTATTATTGTTATTGATATTGCTTTAATCTAACTTCTATATGTTATTATATATATATTTATGTATGTATATTTCTTAGAGCCTAAATGCTCACTAACCTAACATCTTATTATTATTGCTCTTATTATTATGCTTTTTCTTTCCTTTCTTTTTTTTTTCTTTTGGAACTAGTATATTCTTAGTCCTGGGAAGCCTTGATGAATTTAAGGCTCCCAATACTTGACTAGAATATCTTGATAAAGCTAAAGTTCCCAATACTTGACCTTATTATTATGCTCATATTGACTCTTATATATATCTTATCTTATTTTGTGATATTGTTCCATTTTCCATGGCTACATATTCATAATCATGCATGAACATGTTGATATTTTCTTAACAAAAAATATAAGGAGTTTTCTTAAATGAAGGAAAAAAAAGGAACTATCTTTAAAAGTAAATTTTTGTCACTTGAGAATGATTTTTCCACAAAAACTCAAAGTTTTATCTTAACAAGTCTTTTCCAAAATTTAGATAAGTCCATCACAAAGTTTTTAGTAATAATGGTACTTTGGATTTCATCAAAGAGTACATAAAGTAGATTTATCGCACATACTCTTTGCAAACCAATAAAATAAGAAGTTTCCTTTAAAACTCAATATTGTTAATTCTTTGGTTAACAAAGGTTTTTCTTAAACTTATTCGTGAAATTTTCACCAACACTCTAAAATACTAAGAACTAGACAAGTTTCAAGATAAAATAGGAATCAACTCACTAGTTTAGAAATCCACTTAGAGAAATAAAAATTTGCCAATAACCTAAGAAAGTAAGTTTCTAAATGATAACTCATTTTCTAAGAGATAGAATAAACATTAGACATTATCAACAACTTAAGAAAATTTTGAAGTTCTTTCTATTCAAATAAATTTGGTAGGAAACTTAAAAGACTAAATTTTAAGGTTGAAATTATATTTAAAAGAGTTAGGAAATAAAATATAAAAGGGAAATACTTATTTATAATGACTCAAGGAATTATAGTTTTTTTTCAAAACCATTTAAGGAGAAAATTTTCAAAGTCCAACTTTTCAAACCTATATAAAACAAGTTGTTTTATGATAAATAATTGTTGAGACAACACCAATGAAGTCATGCATAAAGTATGATTCTATTTATGTATCAAAAAGATTTTTCAACCACATACATATCTATATATTTGTTTAAGGATTTTTGAAAAAAGAAAAGTTTAGGAAGTTATGTCTTCAAAGGTTGGAAAATTCGTGGTGAATCTGTACTATACTCTTCTGAGGCTTAAATAACCTATTAAGTTAAAATGAGCAAGTTATGACTATTTTAAGTTGGAATTTCCTTAAAACCGAATTTTGACAAATTCAATAAGATAGACTTAGAAAATTTAAGTAGATCTTGGATAAAATACTCATATTTTTTTTGTTTAGGTGATGAGGACCAAGATATTCTCTTTCTCGAGGATTACTTTGACTAATAGAAGATCGCCACGGTCGAGTGAGTTTTCCTTTATATTTTATGTATTCGTGCATGTGCTTGTAGAATAGAGCATTGGACATTAGGAAAAGATCAAAATTGGGCTCAATTTTTAGCAAGAGTTTTTGTTTTAAAATTTTGATAACAACAATTGATATCTAAGCTAAACTCTTTTCTCATATTGAGTGATCCTTGAACAATGGTTGACAATAATGTTGCAATTGATAGAGCACCATTCTTTGATGGCATGAATTATCCTTATTGGAAAATGAGAATGGAGACATACATCAAAGCTAATGATTTTGATTCATGGTAGGTCATCTTGCTTGGAGACACACAAGTCACTATGAATGGCGATGGGCATATAACTCATGATCAAAAGAAAGCCATTGAGAAAAACAACAAGGCTAAGAATCTTCTTTTAACTACCATTGCATCATCTGAATTTTATTTATTTTCTTCATGTAGCACTGCTAAATAAATATGGGATACTCTTAGTGAAACATATGAAGGAACAAGAATAATAAAAGATACTAAAATCAATGCACTTTTGCAAAGATATGAGTTATTCAAGTTTAAACCTAATGAGAAAGTTAAGGATGCATTTGATAGATTTGTTGCTATTACTAATGAGCTAGCTTCTCTTGGAAAGAAGTTAGAAGAATCTGATCTTAACAGGAAAATTCTAAGAATCCTACCGAAATCTTGGGATGCCAAGCAGACAGCAATAGAGGAGGCCAATGATCTTAGCACTCTCTCCTTAAGCCAACTCAAAGAAAAGTTGATGGCATATCAATCTCACATAGATGTGACAGAAGAGAGTGAAGGAAACAAAAAAGAAACGGCTTTCAAAACAGAAAAGGTAGATGATGACTCAGATTCTGATTTTAGTAGTGATGAAGACGAGGAAGTCAACTCATTAGTTCGACATCTCAACAAAATTCTAAAGAAACAAGGTAAGAAAACTGTTAAGTATAAGAAATATTGCTCCACTTATGATGTAGGAAAAGGTTACAAAGAGAAAGAAAAGAAGAAGGAGAAAAAGGAAGTAGTGTGCTATGAATGCAAGAAGCCGGGCCATATTAAGTATGAATGCCCTGTGCTTATGAAGAAGATGGACAAGCATAAGAAGAAGCATAGATCATTACTTTCCACATGGAGTGATTTAGACGAGTCAGAAACTAAATTAGAAAGTACAAGTGAAGATGAAGAAGAAGCCAATTTGTGCTTGATGGCTACATCTGAGGTAAACTCTGAATCCGAAACTGAAATGAATGATAATGAGATGTATATTGAGATGAAAAAGCTCTTAAAGGCTCTTAAAAAGGCTGATTTGAAGAATTCAAAACTAGATGCCGAAAATAATGCTTTGAAAAATGAAAAAGATGTTTTGAAACAAATAAATAAATTGCTTGTTGATGAGAATGATATTTTGAAAAATGATAATGAAAAATTGTTTGTCAAATCTGATGTTTTGAAGAATGAGATTAAAGATTTAAAAGGAAGAGTAGAAGATTTATCACAATCTATTAAAAACACTTTGAGTAAGTTTAATGAAAGTGATAAGAAGTTAAACATGCTTATAAGTAATCAAAGACCATCATTTATTAAGCATGGACTTGGATATGAACATGAAAATTCGACAAATAGCATGAATAAAACAGTGTTTGTAAAAGCAAATGAATCTGGGAATGAAAAAGATGTTATGCAATCTGTCAAAAAGAGGATGAATGGTAACAGCAGAGGCTACATCAGAAGGTATACTCAACAAAATTATCCTATCAGAAGGTATGTCAGAGGGTACAGGTATACATATAATAATTATCCAAGACAAAATTATTATCAAAAGGTAAATCAAAGGTACAATACACATCCATATGCATGTTCATTTTGTAATAGAATAGGTCATATAGAAAAATATTGTTTTTACAAAAGAAACAAGCTTAGTGATCAACAAGGAAACAAATCTTTCAATGGACCCAAACTTGTATGGGTTCGTAAATAAATTTAACTTGTTTGTGAGTGAAGTGCAGGTACCAAAGGCAAATGTAAATAGATATTATCTTGATCAATAATTGCCTCAATTGGAAGAGAAAATAATATGCATTCATAAGCAAGAAGGAAAAATCTGAAAATATGATACTATTGTTCCAACTCCCTTATATATTATTTTATTTGCTCTTCATGTTTTGATATGAAAATAATTATTGAATATTTTTTTAAATCAATTGGTATCATATTAAGGGAGAGCTTGTTTTCTAAAAGAAATTTATAAAGGGGGAGAAATGTTTGAAACAAGATAAGTACATTGAACAAATGTGTTGAAATGGTTTTACTTTGTAATTTCTTGTTATGTGTATGTTAAAGGATAATTTTCTGCAATATATGAACAAATTTATGTCATTTTTGCACCTTTAAAGACAAAATTCTGCACTTTTTGAGGAAATCTTGCATTTTTCTGCGTTTTTTTGAAAATTCTGCACTTTTCCATATTTTTTCTGCATTTTCTGCAATTCCAGCACTTTTCTGCATAAGTTATGTAATTTCTGCACTTTTTCTGCATTTTCTGTATATTTTTTGCAATTCCATCATTTTTTCTGCACAAATTCTGCAATTTGCCAAATTTCTGTATAAAAAAAAAAATATTCTGCATGTTTCACATTTTTCTGCAGCTTTTTAAAAAAAAACAGCATAAAAGAACTACACTTTTGCACAAAAATGTTCTTTACATGCTTGAAAAGAATACTTGGTTATATTCTTTGTATGATTATTTTGTTTTTGATGCTAACAAAAAGGGGGAGAAAGTAAACAAAATATGAGATAAATATTTAGATTGCACTTTACATTTAAAAAAAAAATTTTGTTTATATGGGTTTTGTTATCATCAAAAAGGGGGAGAATGTTGGTTTATCTCAAATGATGATTTTGATGATAACAAAAAGGAGTAAATAATTACTAACATATTTATTAAGTGTGCAAGGATTTAATATAATCAAAGTGGTTTACAATGACTTAAGAGAATGATTTCAAAAGAGACTCCATGCAAAGATTACTTTAGAAAGTGTTTGGAGAAGATTTCAAGAACAAATGAGCTGTCAGAAGGTTAATCAGAAGGTTCTCCACTGGCTTTTTAAACTATCAGAAGGTTCGTCAGAAGGTTCATCAGAAGGTACATCAGAAGGTGAACTGCAACAAAAAAAATGACGAGTTTCAGCTCCAGATTTGAATTTTCTTTTTAGATTTAATATGTTGAAGACCCAGCTCCAAAGATTAAGTATATTTGGGTAATATACTCAATGTGTTCTACAAAGTTGGTTCAATATCCATGGGGATTCGAATTTCGTCGGATTAAAGTTCATTTTTTGAGAAAAATTATGTTTTGACAGCAAGAAAAAGAACGTGACTTACGATGATGCATCTTCAACAGATTATTCAAATTTTAGTTGGAAATATGGAAAACATGATCCAAATATGCAAGGAACTTGTCTGATGATTATTTATCCATATAAGGAAGTCGAAATTTATGGAAAATACGATATTTTGTTGCATGAACAGTACCAGACGAAGGAACAAGTCAACAACGATGATTTCAAATTCGAATTTGAAGTTCAAGATAATTATAAGTTGTTGGAGATTTAAACTTATCCATTGGGCAAGAATTTCGAGATTACAACAACAAGATCTCAGTTATTCAAAATTTGCAGATTTTGAAGAAAGAGAAAAACTAATATTACGCACAAAATAAGGAGCAAAGTTTATCTAATTGATTTCCTAGCCATTGGAAGATACAAGGATAAGTATGCTCACCCAAGACAGAGAAAAGGAAGCACAATCACATGAAAAAGAGGAGAAAACAAAGAGCCACGAATTTCTTTGAATTTGAGCAAATTTACTGTCATATTCTATTGTTACTATTCCTTGAGCGAATACATTTGAGGAAACATAATTCTTTATTCCTCTGATTTGTTGTTACACATTTAATGTGAGTTGAGAGTTACAAGTAGGCTTAGTTGATTGATTGTTTGTGAGAATCAAGCTAAGTGAATTGTAGCCAAAAGTTTGGCAAATACTTCTTGTAACTTCATTGATTTGATTGGATAGTAGAACACAACCGGTGAGGAATACCGGGACCCTGGCTTGGAGCTGGAAGAGAGGATTGACGCTCGAGACCGAACCTCTATATATCGCTTTGCACTCTCTACTCCTTATCTCTCTTTAATTTCGTGATTTATTATTGATGTTGTATATGTGTGATATATGCTCAGAAGGTTAATCAGAGAGTAAATCATTCATGTTTTTCTTACTCAGAGAGTTAAGCAGAAGGTTTCTAAGTGTGAAAGTCTTGAATCACTTTTGATCCGAATTTTTGCTTAAAGCTTTTATTTGTTAAGTTTGATTGATTGTTTGTGAGAATCAAGCTAAGTGAATTGTAGCCAAAAGTTTGGCAAATACTTCTTGTAACTTCATTGATTTGATTGGATAGTAGAACACAACCGGTGAGGAATACCGGGACCCTGGCTTGGAGCTGGAAGAGAGGATTGACGCTCGAGGCGGAACCTCTATATATTGCTTTGCACTCTCTACTCCTTATCTCTCTTTAATTTCGTGATTTATTATTGATGTTGTATATGTGTGATATATGCTCAGAAGGTTAATCAGAGAGTAAATCATTCATGTTTTTCTTACTCAGAGAGTTAAGCAGAAGGTTTCTAAGTGTGAAAGTCTTGAATCACTTTTGATCCGAATTTTTTGTTAAGTTTATTATCTTAAGAATTTTAAAGCCATTTTAGTTGAATAACCAAGTGGTGTGAAATTTATTCAAAATTTTGAAAAGTAAATTTTATAACCAATTCACCCCCCCTCTTGGTTATCTTTTCGGGACCAACAATATGCATGAAGGTTGACATGGGAGTTATGTATGTGATTCGTTTTGTGGGATCAATAAACGATAAGTATATCGGAGCCTAATTGATTGATTAATATAAATTGTCTCTATGTATATTGCTGTGTATTCAAACATTGATTTAGTCGCCTTAAATGAATTAATGTCGGTTCGAAAATCCCTTAAAACTAAATTACTCATGTACATCATTTAGAATATCATCTTCGCATTTTGCTACTACTTCTTAGCATGGGACTAGAAAGGTAAGCTGCTTAGCTATATCTTGAGGAATTAGGACATTCGGGGAATACTGCCTCATGGTGTAGCCAAGCTGGATCGATTGCTTTGGGTAAGGAAAGCTCGGGGACTAGTAATACGGTTGATTGAAACCCTAACATGTGTGCAAATTTCAAGGAAGGTGTTGGTGACCCATTCAAAGCATTTCCTAACCCATAATGGCAGGGTAAATCCATTCTACGTACGAAACCGGGTAGTCGTATATATTGTTTTATTATATGGTTGATGCATTTCATATGCTTACTTAATGGTCTTGGATGATTGCCTTGTTATGAGTACTTTTACGTAAGAATTATCTCACTAAGCTAGTTATGCTTATTTCCCAATAGATTTATGATGTTGTAGGATCTTTGTTTTGTACTCGAGACCACCTTAGCCATCCAAGTAGAACTTATGTTTTAGGAAGCTTTTGGAGGAATTTTGTTTAAAGACTTAGATTAGATTTCCTTTAAAATCTTCTAGTTTTAGTTATTTGTCTTAGTAAGACTATATTATTATGGAGAATTGTTAGGGGAATGCCCCGTGGAAGTTATAGAACTTTATATTTTGATGAATTATATTAAGTACTATTTTATATGTTCTGCTGCCATTATCTTAAAATGCATAACTCCACTAATCTCACTTTGTTATGAACATATGCTTGTACCAATGTGAAAGCTTCTAAGTGACTAAGGTAGTCATTCCCAAGTTTTAATATTATGTACGGTGGGTTATCACGTTTAAAGTACCTATTGGAGCGTGACAATCACCTAGTTCAGTCATCCCCATAAACGTGAACTAAATCATATTGCTTCCTTTTAAGAATAAGCAAATATTACATCAATACTTTTCCTTCTATTGATTACTTGTTGAGCCATTTATAAGTTATCATTGCATCATGATAGGGGTAGCCTAAATGCCTAAACTACCATGCTTGACTCTTAGTAGGGTTATCACTTCTTAGATCGGATTAAACAACACAAGCACAACTAATTCAATCTTTATTAAGCCAATCTTTGATTATAGTCGGTTTAAAAATGCCTATCCTATCATTTAATAAATAAGTTACTGTGTACCTAGATAAACAGAATTATCGGACAAAAGACTAATGCTCACACATAACTGGGTAGGGGAATCTGTCAAGGAAAATTATTTCATATAAAACAAGTTAATTCATAATTGAGCACTAAGTTATTACACCTTAAATAAATTTAAGTCATCTCATGACTTCACATTCATACATGCATCTATATATATATTTATATACATACACATCACATTCCACTATTCATTCAACTATTATTATTATTCATTTATTATTACTTTTTATATAAACAATACTAGAAGATCTGTCACACCTGTGACGAGGGTCATGATGGATATCACAGGCATCATCACAGCCATGACCATGGGCTATGATGTATACTATTGACCTTGTAATGCCCATGATATCCTTATTCAAATTTTTTCCAAAAAGCTTCTAGAGGAGATCATGCCTTATGTAACGGTTGTTATCTAAGCCGTATCACTTGAAAAAAAGAGATTAGAGGAGATCACAACCTTGGTAACAGACATGATTTAGACCGTTTCATGTTTTAAAAATACTCAGAGAAGATCATGGGCCAAGTTACGGTAGTGATCAACAGGAAAAAATTTAATTCGAGAGAATAATGGCCTCAAACATGCCTATGATGAATAGAGTAATGATGCTTAAATACTTGTTTCAAAAATTTTGAAGTCTTATATCTTTAACTTCTTACTAAGACCTTATTTGTTTGTAGAAACATGTTAAAAACTAACTAATGAACATAATATCAAACATGAGCAAGCTTATTTGCATAGCTATTTTCATTACACATACATACACATACCACTAACTTCATTTAATAACACAGGTCCATCATATATGCTTTTTGAACTCTATTATTAACTTAATGACTAAATCCTACATATCTATAATTAAGAACATCAATACACACATCATTCCATTATAAACTTCATAATTCATTTCATCAAACACCTACGATACGCTTGTATATTTGCATATCTAGTTCAATATACATGTTAACATATCATTAATTTGTCCAAAACATTAACGTTCTACTCCTATTCAACAACAACATCAACTAGAAATTATATTTAAACAAAATATGAAAGAAATAAGCTTTACTCACTTGTTTAACTACAACTAGCAACTAAGCTCCATTTTTCTACTTTCTTGACTTGATTCTCACTTCTACTTGTTCCTCTATATTAATTCTTTTCTTGGGATCTTGTGTGGTAAATTTTAGAAGAGATTTTGAGGAGTGAAATTTGAGTTTTCTTGTGTTTAAGAAGGTGATGGAATGAGTGTGTGTGTGTGTGAGAGAGAGAGAGATGATTTTTTGGTCTGTTTTGGACTTGATATTTTCATTGTTTTTTACTTTGATAATTATCCAAATTTACTGCCTTTGACTTTTAAGGCATATAGAAGAATTTACAAGGAGCTTAGATATGGGCTTGAGCTTAGGTTAATTTGTAAAGATGGGATTGGGCATTTTGACATTTTTTTTTTTTTTGCAGCAAAGAGGCCTTCCCAATTTTTAGAAAAAACAACGCATCATATTATTAACCAATCCAATTTAGTACCTATATATTATTACATTATTACACCAACAATATACAATTAAATTTTAACACATTTCAATATTAATAGCTTGTCATGTAATCAATCAAAATTCCTATAATCTAAAACGTCATAATTAATTTATAATACTAATAAACAAACATATATACTAATTAATTTAGTATTATGAGTTTAAGTTATTTCGTTCTTCCCCTCTTAAAGAAGTTTCATCCTCAAACGTTATCCTACCTTATCTTATTGATCAAATATCTTAGGGTACTTTTGTCTCATAACATTTTCTATTTCCTAAGTAGCTTCATGCTCTATTTGGCTGCTCCATTGAACTTTAACCATAGGAATTGTCTTGTTTCTCAAAATCTTGTCCATTCTACCCAAAATCTTGATAGGCTTCTCAACTGTAATCAAATCTGGTCGGATTTCTGCTTGATTCATGCCAATGATATCATCCAGATCTGATATCCTTTTACTTAACTGAGAAACATGAAAAACATTACGCATGCCTACTAAACTCAGAGGTAAAGCTAATCTATATGCTGATGGTCCAATTCGTTCAAGTATTTCATATGGACCAATATATCTCGGTTTTAATTTTCCTTTTACACTAAATCTGAATACTCCCTTGGTTGGAGATATTTTAAGAAAAACATAATCATCAATTTCAAATTCTAAAGGTCTTCTTCTCACATCTGCATAACTCTTATATTGATCTTGAGTTACTTTCATTCTTTACTTAACCATTTGAAATATACTAGCAACCATAGCAAACAATTATAAGAGCAATGAAAGGTTTCCAAGCTACTACTGAGTTAATGCTAAGTAAGACAGCCTAACAGAGCCCTACAAACAATATATGAGGTTAGCTACGATTATCATGAGTGTATAACAGGTCAACTAATGACCTAAAGAGATCATATTAAGAATAGGGAGTCCATAACCAAAACTACCTCAACACAATCCAAACTGGCTTATAATAAATTTTCATCAAGTGCATACTATTATTTATTAATAGTTATACTATAAGTAGTAATTACTTTGCCAATATTTAAATTTTTTTTTTATTTTAAACACATAAAAATATTTAGTAAGCAATAACAATAATATTAGTTGGTGTATTAACATTTTTTCACGATTAATATTGTAGATGTATGGATTAGAGTGAAGTAGACACGTTCCTATTGCGTGAATATCATGCTATACATGGTTTGCAAGGAGTAACACATAATAAGATGTCAAGAAGGAACAAAAGAGAGATGAAATAAGAAGGAGGAGTAGGTAATCTCAATCATTTCAAATGCACTTATGACAAGTGAATAAGCTATCAAGCATCAAACCTCACTAGTAGAAATGAATAAGTGCTTAATCTCTTGAGATAGATGTCCAATATAGCACCTCAATGTTTTTATCAAATTTCTTCTTCTTCTTCTTCTTCTTCTTTTCTCCTTTCAAACAAGGAGAGACTTTGGGTATTTATAGAGCTTGATCAACAATGTCACCTGCTGGATCATATTGATAATCGATGGCCAAGATAAGTTCTTTCTAATGCATGAGCCATAATAAGAAAAGTTTGGAAGTCGAACAGACAAGTCCAAGAGGTCCTACTTCAAGCTCACCATGTCAAATCTCTCTTGATCTTTCCAATAAAAAACTTGACTTTTTGAGCCTTGACACTTAGTCCAAAAGGTCAAGTCTAAATTAATAATAATTTTTATATAATTTTGAAGCCTATTTACAAATATGATGACTGTAAATGAATACTACTGAACAACTCATTATGTACTCATATATTGAAAATAGAGGTTTTTTTTTTTTTTCCTTTTAACTTTGCCAGTGAAGCAATATTGAAAATTCTTCATGGAGATAAGAAATTATATAATAATAATCTCTATTTCTTTTCTTTCCCCACTTGTAATTTTTGGTGATCTATTTCTGTTGATAATAAAACTTATATGAGGTTTATATATTAATTTTATTTTTTCTCGTAAATTGATAGTTGAAGTTCAATTAATATATATGCTCCAAAAAGAAAAAGTAAAAATTTTATTCTTTTAACGCACTTATAACCATAATCATTTCATAAAAATGTCAAACATTCCATTCGTATTGAGCATTAAAAAATGTGAGAGTTAGATTTATAAACAATTTTTTTTTGTATATTTACTGTAATTGTATTAGAAAAATTTAGAAAAAGCAATGAAGCGAATATGTTTTTCACAATGTTAAGAAACGAATGTACATGTCTACTGATGATACACACAAAAAGCTAACACAACCACTTGCAAATTGCAATGGACCAGTAATTTGCGACATCGAATATCAATATATATATATATATAATTTTATTGAATTTTTTCCCTTGAGCCGTACTATACACCCAAAAAGCGAAAGACTCAATCTTGTGCAATTTATAGTACTTTGACGCCTCATTTAGTGGAATATAAAAACATGGTAATTAACACGTAGCTTCCCAACATGGTCAAAAATCGTAGACGGGTGATTCCCACTTTTTGCTGCCGTCTTTAACTTAACCAGAACAAACAAACTAGGAAATTGCAAACGTAAAGATCCTTAAACATGACGTACGGCTTGTTCCTCTTATGTAATTACTTTCAGTCTGTCGAAACAATCATATGTGGTCCTGATACCTGAATGAGTAGGCAACATTATATTAAACAATAGGAAAACGAGAAAAGGTAACTAAGATTGTTAATCAAGTTTGACATAAGGAATAAAGTGGTAATTAATAAGGTAAGATTCGGGTTGCATTTGTTTGGACAGATCCCTGCCTGAAGAATGGAATACAATGACAACGAGTAATACATGGACTTGTATTAATGTAAATATAGTGAAGATATCATGGATGAAAGTAAAGTAACCGTTGCTACTAGTCCCACATGTATCATTCTATGTGTTACCTGAAGAATTATGATACGTTTGATCTACTGGAATAAAATAAGGTTGGAAGAGAATTGTAATTTCTTATTTTATCATTAGATATATTGTTAAAACAAATTATACTTTTTAGTTAGGAATAATTATTCATCTAGTAAAATGAATGAGTGAGAATTCCTTATCTATTATGCATTACATAGAATAAATACTCTTTTGATAGAAATCTTTGCAAATCAAATGAAATATTTCGCGGTAATAAAGAAGGAATACTAATTCCATTCCAGTGAACCAAGCATACCGTTATTGTATATGTACAATATGGATTGACTTCTATAGCAACATGAATGATTCCGTTAACAGGATCGCTTAATAAATCACTTTATCATTAAAATAAATATAATAAATGGTTCCTAAAGTATTTTAGTGGTACAATTATAGTTATATATAAATATAAATTGTTAAATAATCAGAGGAACCAATCCCATCAATAAAAAAACATGATGGAATAATAGAATTTTCATAGTTCTATACACTATTTTTATTTTACCTTTCAAATTTATAGAAATATGATTTAAAAAAAAAAAAAGATTTATTGACTATTACATATTAGGTATATGGACATATGATAAGTAAGGATCAATAAATATTGACATATACAATAGTAAAAGAGATAGTTTCTCTAAAAATTACCACTGTTAATTTCCAAACTATATATACATATCTATATATATAGATATATATATATTATATATATCTTTATTAGTATTTACATCTTTTCTCGGTAAACGACAACCGATTCACTCACTATATTGGAATTTTCGAAAAATGTTAACAATTATAAGTTTATTATTCAAATTAAAAATTATTATTTTAGAAAACTTTAGAGATCAGAAATGGCTGCTCGAGTCACGATCTCCCCTTAAGACTTACGTTTGGTGGTGCCCGTTCACACATGTATTTGTCCTGAATCAGCCACTTTATAAGAGGGTCTAGTTCTTCAACAAATACATAAACATCAGATAAATTTCATGGTAACTTAAGGGAGCTGTTTATATTCATTGCAAAACTTTCCCTCTCATTTGTACGAACTCGAACCTTCTGGTCCAAGTAATATATATACACTCAATTCATTCTTATCCATATACGTGGGACATTAAACAATATGGGATAGTGTTAAATTTTTCAGATCAATTGGTTGCTTATCAAAATTAGATTAAGTCAACAATGGAGTGAAAATGGAATCATATTCTAATCATTTTAACGTTATAGTTTTATCGTTTTCAAAGAAATATTTGTCAATAAATAGATACCGATAAAAAACTGACAGTTTTATTTATAAATTGACTAAGCATAAATGATATAGATAAATTACAAATACATATATAATACAAATAAATTATGAATGTAGATCAAATACAGATAGAAATTCGAAAATTCAAACAGATACTTGAGGCAAATATTAACCCCATGTACATGTTGGATACACAAATTGGGTAGAACGGTTGTCAACTTTTATCTTATTTCTTGCTTACATGGGGATACCATTTACGTTAAGCTAAAATTGTTTAGCTTAGCTGTGAAAGCAATGCAAGAGAGGCAGTCAAGACACTCATCACGTGGAAAGATTCACTGTCCTTGCTTACCACCTACATAGCCTTCTTCTTGCTTATTGTGGAAGTTTCTCATCATGGATTAATTAGTCATTTGTGTATTCCTTCATGGTTTTGGAAGAGAATCCTATGCTAGAGAGGAGAACAGTAGGAATAGGATATTATTAGTATTAGTTAGTTTCCTAGCCAAAAGAAGAGGAAGAGAAAAGAAGTCATGTCCAATATGATTGATACTCTCCTCCTTTGATTAACTAATCTAATCTTTAGTAGATTTTTATTTAATCATACCTATGTAATGTTCTCAATTTCATTAATTGTACATATCTTCTCAACAAGTTTGGTGGATAAAAAAACACATTTGATCATTTCAATAATGATAGCCCTTTTGAGTGTCAAAGAGGTGTATATATATATGAATTTACACACCCAGGTGTTGGTGTAACTTTGAAAGCTTTTAGAATAATTAGTGTAATTTACCCCAAAAAAAAAAAAAAACCTAAAGTACTTAGCTTAATGAGAAGAGAAAAAATAAAAATAAATAAATAAAAGCTTAAACCTCTACCAAGTACACTCAATATTCTATAATCTAGCTTCAATATATTTGACGTATAATATCTTGTGTGAAATATTGAGAAAAAGAAAATGGAAGAGCTATACATAATCAAGTCTCTTGCAAATTGGTTCATATTGAAGTAGGAATCATATTCACTCCAAATGATTGAGGGGCCATCGACAAGATAATATATTCTAGAGTTCATATCTCTTATTAACAATTTGAGCATTATGTTAAAGTTGAGAATAAAGACTAGGCAATGATCTTGGTGTACTCTTTTCCATCATTGTCTTATGAAATTCGGAAGACCATGAATTATATAGTAAAGATAGTTGATTTAAAAAAAAAATTGATCGAGAACAATCTATTAAGTAAGACCAATTAAATTGCAAGGCGACACCTACAAACAATAAAATTGCAAATGGTTTAATTAGTAGATATCAATCATCTAGTGATAGTGATAGTATTTCGTGAGAAATCTAAATGTTGAGGTATGATTTAAGATCATTGCAAGTAAAAGGGAGCCCATGAGGACTAGGCGCCAGAATAGGTAGAAGGCCGATGGTATATTAGGGTATGGTCTTCTTGTAACTGTAAATATATGTCATGATGCATATTAAGTAAAGTAGAAGAGTAAATTAACATAGGCAATCAGTTAGAGAAAATAGTGTTTTATGGTTATTTGACCAACTTTAATTCTAAGGAACTCTATAAAATTCTTAATATATCGTCAATACCTTAAGCATCTCATTTAAGCAACTCTCAACTTAAAAAACCTTTTTAATTTAATCCTTAAATACTTTAAGAGGGTTCCTTAACTATTTTTCTTAAAGTTTTTATACATCTCACTATAATTATTTTTATTTAATATCTTAATGTTTTTTCAAAATAATTTTAATGTTAAGTAAAATTATATATGAATATTGTCAATATTTAATTTATCATTGCATTTTTCTTTTCTTTTCTTTTCTTTTGGCTATTGTCAATTACCATATTATAAATTTGATAGAAATTTGGAAAAACAGCTTTTTTAACATTTAAAATATTAAATGAAGTTGTTCTCTTTTTGGGTGCTTATCAGAAGAACTTTTCAAACAGATGAACCTTACTGCATTGCTTAAAAAAATTCCCCCGCGGTTCTTCTCCATGGAAATTCGTGCTAAGACACGTGTTAAAATTGGTCTTAGAGAACAAATTACACCATTATTTTATACAATATAGCAATCTATTTAGTTTCACTCGATTTTTATCATGTTTTATTTGGGATTTTCCATGTAAATTGAATGTGTCTTGCTCTATTCATTAGTTGTGTATTATGTTTTTATTTATGTTTTCTTTTTTTTTTTAATCATGTAAAGGTCTAAAGGATTTAGGTTTAAATTCAACCGACAAAGGAAAATCATTTCTTATGATTATGAATATCAATCTTTGAGTTGAAGATCTTCATCTTTATGTTGTCAATTATGTAGAGAAAGCTTGTGCCAGTTGTATTGTTGGTTTACCCCTTAATATTGCATAGTGCTGGAAGGCAAAGGGAGGCCTAAAAAAAATAAAAAAGTGGAGTTTGTAAGATCTAAGGAAAACTTAATTGCTTAAACTATTCTATCAAAAAAGAGTGGAATGGTATCACAAAGTGTCAATCATCATAGTTTAGAAGTTAGCACAATAGCCAAAGTAAATAGACAACAATATTTGGGTATGTGGAGACTTTTGAGTTTGTTACTTGAAGTAATGCAAGGCCCCCCATGCTATAGAGCAATTACATTAAAATAATATGCAAATGGTTTTTATGTGCTTAAAATTTTTCTTTTTTGTGTTTTCTTGTTATGTGAATCATATTAGGTGGAGTACAAGAGAGAGCAAAAAATTAAAGATATTCAATTATATAGATGGACTTTGGTGGATTTATAAATCACAAAATTATTACTTCTGGATAGACAAAATTTTGCAAGAATATCAATGAATTGGTTATAGTAACAGGCGGCTATCCACGAGCTCTTGGTCTACCAACATTAAAGCCATCTCCTACGCATTAAAATATTATTAGACAAGAAATTAGAGCTAGGAATTGGCTTAATGACCTAGACGATCACTTATACCCATGATCCATTGCCAATTTCTACCTCCAAAAGACATACCTCCATAATTTAGATTCAAACGAGGCCTCATTGAATATGCTAACATCTCCACCAATGCATTGTCCTCAGTCATTTTTTAATAAGACCATTGGCACCAGTAAATTTGCTGTTAGATAGTAGGCACTAACAGTTTGGCTTCATCCAATCGATGGGGGATGTTCAAAGGTACTTAAAGAGTGTGCGTGCGTGTGTGTATATATATATTAAAGGAATTCTATCTAATTGTGTCAAAAGGCACCTTGTAATTTAGGTATATTAAAACCCTAGGTTCCCGTGTATTAACTAGACTCTCTTATATCCTCTATAAACTTGGGTGAATGTTGTGTAAAAGATTAGAATAAAAAAATTATATTTAATGACAAATTTAGTTTGTACTTTTATCTCTACCGGTGCATTATTGAACATAACGCATTGGATTACTTTGAAATCAGATCTTAATTCATGATTATAATGTTTCGTTTATTATTTAACAATGGTCATATAGTGTTATAGGATTCCGAGTCCAAGCCACACTGGATCAAATCTTCATCTTCCCAGAGGAGTTATAATATATGATTAAATGTATGGTGGATCAGTGTCTTGCATATTAAACTATTATAAAAGCTCCGACCAAGAACGTTGACAATTACAGATGCCCTGCATTTGGTGGTACACGACAAGACAACTAATCGGGATCGGGAACTCAAAGGTACAAACGTGATCTCACAATCGTTAATGCGATTTTATGTCGTGAGAAAAGACAAGTCCTATCCATGTTAATACAAATTAACATGAGATATATTAATTAGGATTTGCGCTGGCATATCAACGCAGAGAATAGCTTCCGTTTCCATATAGTTGGCTGGGAAGGTGCAATAGATAATCAACCAATGCTTAATATCTTAATGTTTGTCTTGTCTATTTGTTTCATCAACATTATGTCGTTTTAGCTTTTTTTTTTTTTTCTTTTTCAAATAGAATATTTATTAAAAGAAGATCTCGATGA
The DNA here is from genome assembly GCA_024138025.1 of Combretum micranthum. Taxonomy (NCBI): domain Eukaryota; kingdom Viridiplantae; phylum Streptophyta; class Magnoliopsida; order Myrtales; family Combretaceae; genus Combretum; species Combretum micranthum. The sequence goes on from JAMXBD010000133.1 coordinate 80,575, forward strand.
AAAATAGGTATTTTTAGTTATAAACTAGTCAAACAGATCAGATACTGATATGATATGGATATAATACAGATATCAATATAAATTTAGATGAAAAACAGACTTTCTAAATAGATAATTGTTCTTACCGTTTAGTTGTGTTTATTGTTTGGCTGGTTCAATTTTTTTCCTTACTTATTGGGACTAGAAGGATAAAGGCTTTTTGAGGGAAACAATTTTGCCTCAGTAAATCAAAATTTCGCCTCAACAAATCGTCTTAGGTGAAATTTTCACCTCAGAAGGTTTTCCTAGGTCGCCATATAATGACTTAGTGAGGCAAATTTTGCCTAAAAACTAATTTTGAGGCAATATTTGCCTCAAATATTCTCAAGAGGCAAGACTTGCCTCATATCCTAGCACGTGTAGATGCGTATAGTCTTAGCGACCACAGGCTCATCATAGAGGTGAGTCCCGCCTCTTACTTTGAATATATCTTTAAAATAAATAATTTTATGTAAATAATTTTTTTATTTCAAATTTTTTTAAATAATAATTTAAAATATATTAATATATTACTATCTACACATTTTATAATTGAAAATATATTTTTTAAATTTAGTAGTGATTATTAATATATAAAATATGTAGGGCATAATATAATTATATTAATTATTAATACTATTTATTAATAAAAAATAAAACATATAAATAACTTAATTATATTACTTTAGTTTAAGGATGCGAATTGAAAATAACTTATAAACTTCAAAAAATACAGTAATTAAAGAAAATGTTAGTCAAATATTCAAATTATTTACATAAATTGAAAAGATTAACAACCAAATATATTATAGTTAATATATACCAAAAAATTCGTAATTGGATGTTGGAACTTCACAAGAGATTTGCAAGAATTCAATCTAAAAAAAATAAGAAGTGTGTAAGCAAATAAAAATTACGATAGGAAAAAGCTGCGAGCTCGTAATATATAGTGGAATCATGAGGCAAATTTCACCTCTTAAAACATAAGTTGTGAAGCTTGCCACAAATGCAGCATCTGAGGCAAAATTTACCTCAGTAGTAACATGGATTTTCCCCAGGAACTTTTGGAAACAAAATTTGAGCGCAAATTTGAAAATTTGGTCAAATTTTTCAAAAATCTGCCAATATTTTCAATTTTATTAATTAAATTTAGAATAAAAGTATATATTACTTTTATAAATAATATATACTTATGTATGTTCATATATTTATCATTACATTTATGTCAATATATAATTATTTTTTTATTGCTTATGTATATAATAAATTAATTTCATTATATGAATATATATTTTATTCTCAATACCTATGCATATTAATGCATTTATGATTAGGGCTAGGCAAAAAAACCGATCGAACCACGAACTGCACCGGATCAAATCGAATCGAACAAAAAATTTGATTATTTTTTAATCAGTCCGATTTGACTTGTAACATTTGGTTTGTGGTTCGGTTCATAATACCGAACCGAACCAAACCAAACCATACCGAACCATGTAACATATATTAAAAAAATTCTCAAAAAAAACATTATTAATTTATCTTTTTGCTAATTGCTAGTAGCAATTAATTTTGCAGTTGCCTTGACGATGCTTTGCCTTGTCCACAATTTAGAAAGGTTGAAGAGCTTTTGCTTTTAAAATGGGTTGGAATCCATAATAAAAGTTAAACACATGCTTGACATTCCATTTTTTGTCTATGAGAAGTCCAACAATCAAACATTGGCCCTGTTGACAATTTTCCTACCATTGGATAAAAATTGTAATCTTATAATGTTTTTATTTTTTGGTTGAAAATCTTATAATGTTTCAATAACACGAAATTGGACCACATAGCAATTAATTAAATTATACCGATGGTTGGTTGTGTTTCATAATTTAATAATTTGCTTGTTAAATTTTTATATTAATGATTTATATATACAAATATTATAAAATTAATAAGAAGATTGGTGTATTTATATAAATATTATTTTTTAAAATAAAATTTATTATAAATTTAATGATTTATCTTTATGTTAATTGCTAGTAAGAACTATTTCAGCTTTGAGAAATACTATTGGATTATTTTTTTCATAACAAATGGTTCCAACCGTATATCGAACCGTTTCGAAACTTTTTTTTTTTTTTAGGTTCAAAAAATTAGTGAATCAAACCATATAGTTACATTCGATTTTATAAAAATAGCCAAACCATAATTTTTTATTTGGTTAGGTAAGCGAACCAAACCAAACCGTAACATACACACCCTTCTTTATGATTATGTCAGGTTATATATAATACCATGACACATAGTAAAAAAAAAAAATCTAAGGAAAAAATAATATTTTCAATATGCGAAATAATACATACAACATGTCTGATAGTCTATTAGAAACACTAATATAGCACACAATACAGTACCCAGATAAAAAAAAAAAAAAAGGAAGCAGATAAAAAAGCAAATCTATCCATGCCACCAACATTGATTAAACTGAGTCAAACTTATGCCGAAGGTCGTCTATGTAGCAAAGATCGAAACAGTGGAAGACAAAGATGGATAATATCCATAACCTTGTGTAAGAGATTCTCGAGAGAAACTCGGACTAGATAGGTAATTCATGCTAACATGAGGAACCGATTCGTACATGGGTTGCTGCTGGGAAGACTAACCGGTTGATGCGAAGGGTGGCCATGGCATAAATGTCGATTCTGGATGATGCCCTTGTGGTAGAGCCATGCTGCAATAAAAATAAAAAACGAAGCGAACGATGGGTTTCGAGAAAGGAAGATAGGGTTTCAGTCAAGAGAAGAAGATAAGACTGAAAAAGAAAAAGAAAGGGAACTGTTGTCTGAGTGGAAAGATGAAGTGAGCGTACGAAAGGACCACGTGAAGATGCAGAAGACACGTGAAGCTGCAGAAGACAAGACAGTAGGCTGCTAGATGGGTTTAATTGTCGGTTGGACCGAATCCTTTATGGATCGGGTTGTGGGCAGCTCATATGCCCATAAATCCAAAAATAAATAAACATAGTTAATTACCAACTAGACTTTATAATGTAATATTTTTATTTTGCTGAAATAGTGACGTGGCATAACAAACCCTCCATGGTTTGCACGTGATAGGATCTTATAGATCTTTTTGTTACAAATATCAAACGGACTCTCTGTATATATATCACCATTTGGGTGATAAACAAAAATCATTAGAAATATATCAATGAATTTACTCTAAAAATACTTGAATTCAAGTATTAGTTGCATTCGGCTATTTTCTTAATTCTGCTGTTAATTTCACCACATTGCACATGCCACCTGGAGATCCTATTGTAGGCTAAGACGAAGGTGGATGAGCCTAACCGGATGACTAACTCGGTATCCCATATGGCATGGAATAAGGCTGCTAAAATTGCCATGATGGTGTAGGTGGAACCAGTATATAGGTTGGCTAGCTCAGACTTACACTGCTAGTCGGGTCGTCTATGGATGGAGGGTATGGAGGATATTGCCCCTAAAAGGTCATGAAGGGGGATCGTCTACTTGTCAGCATGCACAATGTCTCCTCCATTTGAGTTGCCTTATGCTTCAAATCATCAACCTTAGAGTTGAAGCTCACAAAAGGATCCTGAACGGGCTTATCATAATAATCACATCTCTCTAGTGGGATTAGGGAATTGTGTCTTATCTCACACTAGTAACTCAACCTATACTCGAAGATCTGCTCCATAATGGCAATCTCACTCTTAATATCTTAGCCTATGGTAGCAATACATGATGTCTCATCCCTCATCCTCGCATCCATCTGTGCCTACAGGTAACAAACGACCAATAATTTTGTTAATAATTTGAATAAATATGCACAATATAAATCTAAAGAAATATTCATCAAGCATTCTTACATAATTCGCTTGCGACCCGTCCGATTCCCATTGACTGGTTTTCTATCCTTAAACCTAACGAACATGAGTGTGTCTGGAGTTGTCTATTAGCAATTCTAAAATATTAAGTATAACACAAATGGCAATAATTGCACTATGGTAGCTCATATACAATATGATAATATATTGATTTGACCTTTAAGATACAATTATTTACTTACATTTGTACGTACTTAATACATCATTGAATTCGTACCCCCGGTATACATCGACTTCTACTGCTTCCTATTCTCGATATTTACTGTTGATTGATTCTACACAACACATGATAAATATAATGTTACATTAAATCGTTACGATATTTGATGTAAATTGAAGCCTTTAAAAACATATGTACCTGATAGCCAGGGTCAATAGATACAAATCGATGAAAATCCCTTAAATCCTGTACTCAGTGGTTAAAACCGGCCAATGGATGGTTCTATGCTATCTGTGCCCACCTTACCTCCCCAACCCCACCTACCTCAAACCCCCAACCAACGTACCCTCCCCCCCCCCCCCCCCCCCCCCCTCTTGATATGCTCCTTTAACCTATAGCAAAGCTGACTATAGGATTTGCTGATTGTAAAGGTAAGAGCTTCCCATCAATTATTTAGCGTTTTTCCAATCACTAACATGAAAAACTTTTGTTGTAAATTGACACATTGGAAGTGTGTTAGTGAATGGGAGAAAATAACAAGACATAGGATAGTAAATATAATAACATGGAACGTGAAATATCTTGATTTTTACTATGTTAATTAAGAAAGTGTGAATCAAATAGTATAAAAATATGAAAAAATTAGAACCTAAACTAGAAATTTGAGCTAGATCATTTAACTAAGTAAATTAGGTAAATTAAGTAAATTATATAGTATAATTAGGTGAATTAGCTAATTCAAGCTAGTAATTGATTTCAAATGAAAATAGAGATTATGCAACATTAATTTTGTATTTGATCTTACCAAATAAATTAAACCAACTATCAATTTGTTCATCCACTTAAAATACAATTTCCAAAAATTTTCCATTTTTCCCAATTTCGAAAAATTTCTTTAAATTTGATACCTAAATTTTTATACACCTTAATTATGACCAAATATCTATTATAATCACCTAATTAGCTAAATTTATTTCACCATCTTCAAATTTGCTAAATCAAAATTTCTAAATTAATATATCTATTTCCTAAGCTCTTTTAGCCTCTAATTACATTTTAAGACCTTAACCAAATTGCTAACCTAACCTAACCCATGAATTGTCTTAACTTTAAACCCATCTAAAAATATTCTAGAACTCAACATATTACTATTTTTATCTATCTAATTTTTCAGCAGAATTTTTTAATGTATTTATTAATTTAACGTCCTAAAATGCTCTAGAGTGTTCCTTAAAGGAGCCATCTTTTGTACCATCAACTACCCTACCTTTCTTTTTGCAAAAAACCCTAAAATAAACCTTAATTTGATACCCACATAGCCTCCATTTTCAGTAGAAATTTTTTCTTTTAAAATTATCCGTTGCACACCTATAAGCTCTAGAATATTCTCTATATTACCAATTAATGTCCTTATTTTTGTCTTACTATCTTTTTACAAAATGAAACCCTTATGCACCATAAAGTATCCACCATTTTACTACCCCTTCTAGTAGAATATTTCTCTTTCATTCTTCTCTCAAAATAAATTCTAAAACATTACAAAGTCATTTCTCTTGTTAAACCCCAATAGGTGTTAAGTCTTCTATACTTTATATCTTTTTTAAACCATCTGAAATACCCATTAATCTCTATTTTTCTTTTTGAAAGTAGGTGTTATCAAGGGGAATTTTGAGTTAGAGGCAAAAGGAGTTTCATCAAATTCCTAGGTGTAGGGTAGTCGAGATTCAATGCTTGTTTTTGCTACCTTAAGTAAGTATTTCAACTAATTTGTGTATTTAGTAAAATGTGTTAGTGAATAATAAGTTATATTACTAAAAATATAGAATATAAAATATATGATTTGGGTGAAATATCATATGTTAATTGGTTTAATGAAAATATATTAATGTTGTCATTGTTTATGTATAGTTTAATAGATTTGTGATATAAATATGGTTAAATGGATTATCATTACATGTATTCTCTTGGTGCATTTTATATCATTTTTCTAATGATTTTTCATGATGAAATCGGATAAATATGCTATTATTTAATATTGGATAGAAATTAATCACCTAAGAACATAAACTTTGTAATATTAGTTAATATACTAAACAAATTTATTTTTTACTGGAATTTGGGGAAGGGATATTTTATTGTTTTAGGATGTAAATTAGAAATTTTGACAATTTTCAACTTGGTTTACTATTTTTAAAGGCCTAATTATCATGATAAATGAGAAAAATAAATAAAATATCAAACAAATTTATTTTTACACCAAATTCTTATGAATGATAGAGTGATATGTTTAGTGGTAACCTGAAAATTTTAGTGATTTTTCAAGGTTATTAACTATTTTTTTAAAAAATTGATTTATTTTCATATGATAGTTCGTAGTAATTTGAGTTTTTAAATATAAATAAAATATTAAATGAATTTACTTTGATAAAAATTTATAGTAATGGCATTTTTTTTTGTATCTTTATTCATACTGGAAATTTTCATGATTTTGGAAGTTATTTACTATTTTTAAAAATTATTTCAATTTTGACTGACAATATATATTAACTTGATTTATTAAATTTAAATAAAATATCAAATTAATTTATTTCTGAACTAAAATTTGTCAAATGATGTTTTAATATGTCTACCTTCAAAAAGGAAATTTTTTAATTTTTACAATTTATTTATTATTTTTAAAAAATAATTTGAATTCTTTTGATAATATTTCAGTCTTGTTATATAATGAAAAATTGCACGTTTCAGCTTAAATAATTGATTTAATGGTTCAACCAGCTTGATTAATGTGTAATTAGTTAACTTAGGTATTTTCTAAATTATTATGACCTTTTCCAAATTAAAATTGATAGAAAAAATTTCGTTGGTCACATATGATAATGTAGGCATAATAGAGCTTTTACTTATAAAATTAAATAAATAGATATAGTATGGGCTTAAATAAAGTAAAATGAATTCTTGTGGGTCTTGACATGCTAAATGGACTTAGTTGACAATCTATGACCTGATTAAATTAAATGAACTCTAGCCATATAAAGGAGTTTAATTATATATTTAGCAAATAGTTTTTTTTTTTTTTTTATAAACTTAGGGCTTAAAAGAACTATAAAAGGGAATTGGTAATTATTTTATATTTAAATGAGCTAAAATAATTCAAATGTGCATAATTGGAAATATGATTCATTTGACTTAAATGATCTAAAATCGGCTAAGATAGTAATAATAGGTCCAACTTGATCTAAATAACCTAAAATTGACTTAGAAATTAGTTTAGCTCCTACTTGGTTAATATTAATAATTTTTTGCTTTAATAATTGGTTATGGGCTTAAATGCTAAAACAGAATCCAATTTGACTAAATAACTACAAATGAGCTTAATTAGATAAAGTTAGACTAGAAACATAACTCTAGACTCAATAACATAATTTTCAACCAATTATGCCTATTTACACTGAATAGGCCCAAAATAAATTATAACAAGTATTTTCTAGCCATTTAGAGCCTACACATTCAAAATATAGACAATACTTAACTTTACGCTTTGTAGGCTTAAATTCCATAATATGAGCTCAATATCCTTATTTATTCCAATTGTGCCTATTCCTAAAATATTTAAGTCCATTATTGATTCTAGGTATTAAAATATCTATTGGGCTCAAATTCTTTCTATGGGCCCAAAGCCCTAAAATATCTTTGGTGGGACTTATATAGGATATTAGAAGGCCCAATAGCTTAATTAGGGTTTAAATTAAATTCTAATTGGGCTCGAGCATAATTCTTAGGTTCAACAATCAATATTATTCTAATTGGAAGCCCAATTCCACCTATTTTAATATTTATATTCCTTAATGGGTTCAATTCTTAAACTTGAAAGTCTATTAACTTAAAAAGTGAAACACTTAAAAAATTTCTTATTAAGCCTAACCTAGGATCCTTAAAGGCCCAATACATCTAAATAAAAAATTCAATTTTCGAATTCATGGGGTTACTCTAAATCACTTAAGCCTAGTTACCCTAAATAAATTCAATTTAATTATAAACTAAAAGCCTTATACTACATAAGACCTTATGTTAATTGACTTATCAATATAACTTGAATCATTAAGACCTAAATTCAACATAATGCCCGATTCTACCCAATTTAATATTTATTGTAAAGATCCGAACTCACCCCTATATTTAACATAGGTAAATCTAGATCCTCAGCCACATATAACCTGCAGTATTATATGTAAGGTTAATTATCAGAATCAATTTGGATATTTGTTTACCTAAATCTCTTATAAGAACATATTTTTAATACTATTAACTAATAGAACTTTTAAAACATAACTTAAATTTTATAAAAGAAAACTTCATATTTACTTAAAACACTCATATATCATTATCTCTAAGACATAAAACAATATTCACATATATATATATATATACACACACTACTAAGATATTACAAACATAGGCTTGTTAACAAGCCAATTACAAAAAGATATAAAAGATAAATAAAGCTATAATATCTATTACATAGGTCTTCCAAAACTACACTATTACAAAAGATCCATCAAGGTCATGGCCATCTTTAATCCTCCCAATCATCTAAGAAATTCTCAAAGTCCGTTCTGTATCCCATACTAGTGTAGAATTCATCACTCTCATCAATAGTTAAAATATGAAATAATGAGCCAAAGGTCCAGTACACAAGTAATGAAAACAAAAGCGTAATGACACACATTCTTAAGCTAAAATGCAATGCAACAACCATTAGATTATTAGATAATCTTTAATTAGTCAAACAACATTGGAGTATTCAAAGTTCAGACAATAAGGATATTTGGGGGTATTGATCAATGATCTCGACGCTCAGGGGGTTGATATAAGTTTTTTGAGAACTTATATCTCCTAGATGATATATCCATAAACGAAAAAGTAGCTTCATTTAAGGTTCTCAGCCGTTTCACAACTTTACTTAACTTAATCCATAATATCTCCTAATTCAAATGTTCCCATAAATATTAAATTAAATCATATTACTTCTCCTTAAGAATGAGCAAATCTTATATCAATACCAATAACCCTATCAAATACGCGTCGTACCACTTATGAAAGTCTTATCATAAAGAAAGAGGTGGCCTAAGCGCTTAAACTACCATACCTTTAATCTAAGCAAGGTGTCGCTCTCCGAACTAGATTCAACGGTGTAATAGACAATCAATACAAACAAGATTTAAGTTTTTCTTAAATTAAAGTAATTTAGTTATGCCTAACCTAGGCAAGAAAACAAGCACGTTACTGTGTACCTAAATTAAATCGAGGATCAAAAGTGGTATTCAACTGAGGATCTATCACTGTTACAAGAAATTTCAACTTATATCAACACCCTTAACTCTATTCCGTGTGTGTGTATATATATATATATATATATAGCTCTGGGTTAATGGATCATGAAATTCAAATAAATATTCATATAAGGTCATAACACAATATTTATACCTCAAACAATATCATACAAGCTTATAAAATCATCAAAAGATCAAATATCAGGCATGGGAAGATGTTTGAAGAAGTTTTGAAAATGGAAAAACTACAGGGAATAGCTGACCTTCAACGCCAGTGGCGTTAAGGCGGTGTAGTTTGCATGAAATTTTCTACGCCTGCTAACGCTGGCCATGTAAACCAAAATGTCGGCAGTGTTGTGGTCTATGCCAGCGGCATTGAGCCGATGTAGGCCGCAACTCAAGTTCATTCGAAAATATGAGAGATCCACGAGACTGATCCATACTTGTGAATTCTCCCAACATTGGCAGTGTTAACCTCTATACCGGCGGCATACACTGCAACACAATTTTTAAAAAATTTGCAGACCTCCCTTGTTTCGAAAACACGAAAATTTGTTAAATTGTACACTTCCAAACTTCCTTTAAACATACTTCCAACATCAAACTTCAACATATATGTATTCTAACATCTTTTAACATACATAATCTTCACTTCAAACTCATCAAACATCCATATCTACCATTTCAAACACAAATCCACATTTCAACACTTTATTTAGCCAATTTAACTTGTCTAAACTATCCCAACACTTCTTATTTCAAACTCCAAACATCTCTACCCTTCAAGTCACTTACTTAGCACATACTACCAGCTCAATAACCAACCAAATACAACTCAACACACCTCTAACACGCTTAACTCATTAGACTCAATTCATGGCATGAAACCCCGCTTCACAAGAAAACTCAAACAACTTAATAAATATATAACCAACCAAATACATACCTTAAGAAGCTTTATGTCTAGTTGAAAATCAATTGAACCAACTTATATCACTTGGACTTTGGATCTTGAGCTTGTTAAGGGTTTGGAGTGCAAAGTTTTGAAGGAACAAGAGAAGACAACATGTAAGAAAACTAGAGAAATTCGTATGGCATTTTGGGTCTGTTTTTGGAGAGTGTATTTTTGGTCAAAAATGAGGCTTATACTTATCCCAATGTTGACTTTAGGAGCTGCTATGTTGAGGGCTTTATTTGCATGGGTTAGGGCTTGATTTTGGGCCAAAATATTAATGTGTTTGTGCTTGTTTTGTGTCTAAAATTTTTTTCTATGTTTAGTTATTTACTAAGCATTGTTTAACAAATTTTTATTCACTTCAAAACATATATATATCAATATAAGTACAATATTAACATTAATAATACACATATTAACATCCAAATAAACAATCACAAACACATATACTACTCACAAACATAACTTATGTGCTAGACTTTAAATGCTATTATAACATGCAAAAATATGCATTAATACACATGTGAAAAGAAAATATAAATTGGGAATCATTACTATTTCATTTATATTCCTTAATGGGCTCAATTCCTAAACCTTAAAACCCATTAATTTAAAAAGTGAAATACTTAGAAAATTTCTTATTAGGCCTAACCTAGGATCCCTAAAGGCCCAATACATCTAAATTATAAATTCAGTTTCCGAATTCATGGGCTTACTCCAAATCACTTAAGCCTAGTTACCCTAAATAAATTCAATTTAATTATAAACTAAAGGCCTTATACTACATAAGACCTTACGCTAATTGACTTATCAATATAACTTGAATCCTTAGTTTGTACACTCAATACTTATATAAATTAACCTTTCTTGACAGATATTCAATCAACCTATTATCTTACTTGTGATAATTTACCATCTATTGTTTCAATATCAGTACATAGTGACTTGAGTGTTGCTTGCTAGGATATGCATCCTAAAATAAACTAATATTTAAAGATAGCATAATTAATTGTTTAAGTGTGCTTCGTCGTTTAATCTGGTCCAAGGAATGATAACCTTGCTTGGTAGTACCAACATGGTAGTTAGGTGCTTGGGCCACCGTTGGTAGCTCGGTGCATAGATGATGGGAAAAATGGTATCAGGATAACGTCTACTTAGGCTTAAAGAGAAGTAATACAATCTGGTTCACATTTATAGGATTGGTTGAGCCAGATTGTAGTATGCACTAAGATAAGTAGAGATACGTAACGATTATGAACTATAGACAAAGCTATTACTAGATGTTTCTATAGGAGATATGGGTATTTAGGCTATCTATATCAACCTCTTAAGTAGTTGTTGCTACTCAGGATCCTCAGGTTCCTAGGCTTGTTATACGAATTGTGAGTGCTCCCGTGTTGTTTGAATCACCTTAAATAACAACCTTAAACTAATTGTTATTGCATTTCATGTGGTCTAGATGTGTATACCATATCGTATGTGATTGTATTGTTGTGTACTAGGCTTCGGATCATTCCTTCTTTTTCAAGTATTGGTGATTTCGACTTCGATGCTTATGTGTGTCTTCGATATGAGATGGATTGGTAAAAGTTTATTGACGAGCAGAGTAGCTAGGAACGTGGGATTATGTGTTCTTCTCAAACAAAAGTAGTAGTTGTCTTTTCAAACTTGTATTCTCTTATGAGGGCCCGGTTTATACCCATGGTTGTAAAAACTTATCAGATACCTTGTATTGAATTTTACCTACCTTTGATACTTTGTTACTTTTTCCACTGCTCAATCCAATGTTTTCAAAACCTAATTATGCAACTTCAGAATCTAAAATCGATTAGCAAACGATCACTATAAACAAATAGATTAGGGTAGCTTTAGCGTATAATGCTTTAAGTGTTATACGTGACAAAGCTAAACATATCTTGACCCTATTTAGGGCATAACATAATGTAATTTTACAATGACTCATCTGACGATACCATGACGATAATCTTGTAGAAACGCCATCCAGGCGTGACCCCTAGTATAGCACTTCATTGAAGCTTTATGATAAAGTAAGAACTCTATCCTCAACAGCCTTGGAGGCTCACATTTTATCCCCTTTAACCCCAGGGAATTTCAAGTGTAGGCCTCTGATCGGTTTATCTATAATGCTCCTCTGCAGATTTCCCTTTATATATGCTTCGTCGCAATCTCTCCTGGTGGAGATTGGCAACCTCTAGAGTAGCAACACATGTTGTCTCCTCCTGCTTAACAGCTACTATACACGGTCATAAGGATCAAAATTCACTTCCACCATGACATCATTTAGTTGCTACTATAACTCCTCATCCTCATCATCATCATCAGGATTAGCCCCTGCACCTCTGTTAGTGGTGAGAAGCAACGTGAACAAGTGACCTGAAAATAAAAAGGTTGAATGATTAGTATATATATTATGCATCAATACCCTAATTTAGGTAAATGAGTTAGAAAGGGGAAACTTACCTACATATTACTCGGGATGCACGGCAGCATCCTCTATGATCATGTTGAGAAACTCATGATTATCCATCCTGCACAAAAAAATGTAAACATAATTACATTATTACAACCACACCACTAAAAGATTACAATATAACAAAACAAGTCATCCATGACTTTCTAATCAATATCACTATCACCGTTATCGCTATCACTTACTTAACTGTTGCTTGCATTGAGGTCTAGTAAGTATGCTAGATTTCCTAAGTCAACAAAAAATGCAATCTACTAGATGACGATGTTGTAAAGTGTCAGCGATCCTTGGTTGCTACTTAGTTTTGCCAGTATTAGTTACTTTGGTTTAGAAAAGACCACGGTTAAATAGATGATGATGTTGCTCTTTTACACAACCCTCCATGTGCCAGACCATTTTCTTGGATCTTTCAGTTAAAATGTCTCTTGCCCATGGTTTGCAAGAGTGCACATATCGTCGTTATACTAAGACCTTACTGTGTTGATCGAAATCATGTCTCCATCACTACTTTCCAGCTTATCTTGATTGGTATTAAACTAGTGACACCTTAATAGAAACATGCACCGCTGATCCATGTAACATAATTGAATAATGTCAATTAGTGTGCCGTAAAAAATAATCTTTTGTCCGTCGATGGCACCCATAGCGCACACACCATTGATATGAGATCTCAAGGATGTCTCTTTAATCTTTGTGTCAAAACAAACTCCATTCACCACACATGACTTGTAACAGAGAAGATGTAGATCTAGTCCCTATACTAAAGCTTTTAAATCATCTTATACTGCGGTCCTGAACTGCATAATTTGCAAATTATGCAATGCAAATTGTTAAGGTGCTATGCATAGTGAAACAAGTAGGGAGTATTTGGCGATGGTTTGACCTTATTCCTAAGCCATTCAGAGAAATGTTTGCACGCAATTGGACTTACGTTTTATGCTCCACATGCAATCAATTCTTCCTCGAACCCACTAAACAAAACTGAGTTAGAGTTTAATTGGACAAAAAAAAGCAAAAATTAGTATCATCAATTCATTTAAGTACCCACATATGGTTCGTTGGACTACCTCACAGTTATTAAGCACTATTCGATGCATCTTATGAAACTTAGGATCTGGCTCCAATATGGTACTTATGCCTAATGGTTGCACCGATTGTCCAAATATCTGAAAAGCTAATGAGGAACCAGTATCTATTGGATCATCCCACAAACCACATCATAAATTCGCTTATCAAGAAAACCATAAATGACTACTGGGAGAATCCATTGAAGTAGGATGTGACAATTATGGCTTTTCAAACCCCTCAAACTTACTTCATGTGCCCCTAAACATGATCTTATGTTGGAAGCATATCCATTTGGATGTTTCACATCTATAATCAAGTTGCACACCTCTCTAACTTTCATGGATTATAGTGTATACGTAGCGGGTGGCTTAAAAGACTAATTGCCATGATTTTGTAGATGTAGCTCCGGGTGAACACCAATCTATTAGAGGTGGATGTAGCTCCGGGTGAACACCAATCTATTAGAGGTTGAGTCGTGTTATTTCTATGTCCTTTGACTTACCCTTCAAACAAAAAATATAATAACCAAATTATCACATATATTCTTCTAGATATGCATCACATCAAGGTCGTGGCGTATATACAGTTGTTGCCAATACAGTAATTTGAAAAGCATGCTTTTTTAGACCAATTTGTACCATCTTTTTAGTCTACCGAAAAAATCTCTCTTATGTCTTCCCTAATTCAACATGCTCATACTAACTCAATTAAGCCAATATATCCTCACTAGTGAACTCCCTTGGTCGTGGTTGTGTTTCCACCGTGCCATCAAAACTCCCTTTATCGCAGCACCACCCATGCTTAGGTAGCAAAAACTATCTGTAATATACTAAATAATTTTAAGTCGTAAGTGTTCACAAGCTACTAGATTCTAATATGCCTTTTTATGTTGATGTTAAAAAAAAAAAAAAAAAGGTTAAGTTTGATCAATTTCGTGTTAGATCAAGATTGGCATCAATTGGATTATTTTTCTTAACTTCTACAATAAAGGTCGGCATCTCTGATGAAGAACGCCGCCGGCCTAGGACTTAAATTTGCCAACTTACTCTGTAATACATTGTACGCCGCCTCCTGGAGAATCTACGCCGCCAGCGTACAGACGGCGTAGGATGGGAACAGTAGCGTTTTTCTTAACGCTGGGAGGAAAGCTGCCGGCGTTCATAGGGTTTCTTCTCAACACCGGCATCAAAACCGCCGGCGTAGGTCCAAGATTTGCCGGCGTATGAAGGGACGATTTGAATTATGGGAATCAAAGCCCAGATGAACGCTGCCGGCCTTCATGTAGATCTGGCCAGCGTATGGTGTAAGCCGGCAAAATCTGTAGGTATGCCGGTGGCGTAGAGCCGGTGTATGACCAAATTTCTATAAATACGAGACGCGAAAATCATTTTCAATAGACATTTCCTTATAACTTTTCCCCTTTGTATAAGAGAGTTCTGAAGCGTTATTGGCGATTTAGGCCTGGAGAATCATTTGGAGGGTGTTACTAATTAAAAGTAAGTGATCTAAACCATCTCATTTGGATTATACATAAATTTGTATGAGTCTCTTAGGGTTTAGATGAATATTTCATGAAGGATTTTGAAGAATAAACCCTAGCTCGTGTTTTGATCAGAATAGGAAGAGAAGAAACAAGTATTATACCTTCCATATTAGTAAGTATAAGTTTTGAATCCTCTTTATACGAAATTGGACAACTTTGATATTTCGATATTAATCATATGAAATGTTTTATAGGGTTTTGGTGGAAATTCTGATTTAAGGATTTGAAATATCTGTTCTTTGATATTATTGGAGGTGCTTGGGGTTATTGATCAGTATGATTCGAGTTTGGGAAGTTCTGTATCAGGTTAGTTTAGATAGGTTGTTTTATGTTAAGATATTGCGATCATGTCTGTTGATATATATATACATATATATATATTGTAACAGGACATTTGGAGTTATGAAACTGTGGTTGATTTTGATATAAGAATTGCTGGAGTTTGAGTTGACTTTATGTTGTTGGTATCAAATTCTGAGGATTTGATTTGGATTCCTGAAATTTAGAAAGGTACGACCAATCCATTGTTTGTTAACAGAATTGCATAATGAACTTAATAAATATTTGGCTTAATAATTGTTTGTCTGGTTGTGGTTGGCTTTGACCAGTAGAGACCTGGCAGACAGTGATATTGGTGAGGTACCCTGATGATCTTAGTGTGAGGTTGTCCCGAGTGGACTCGTGTTAAGAAATGATTCCGATAGAATTTAGGTGTTCAGGAATTGGGATGTTTGGGGAGTACCCACTCATCCATATATGTATATATGATTATTTATTTTCAAATCAGTTGGTTGTTTTTATAGCAGAGTTTGAGTTACTCTGGGTTCAGGATTTATGTATACTAGATTCTGAACTGCGTTGCTTTGCTGAACTAAAATAGATAATAAACTGTTGTATGCATTTAGTTTAGTTGCATTTATTTATACATGTTGTTTGTGCATAATCTTGCTTGAACTGGATTGGATATTATCGTACTGAGCTTCGCCGCTCATTCTATTACATTTCAGGTGCAGGTGACGATAATGTGATTTATGATCTTTCGGGTTTTGATATCATCTATGAGGATGGGGATGACGTTAGCGGTCCTGACTACCCTGCTGATGACTAGTTGTTTAGTCATAGATGATATAGGATGGATCAGAGAAGACTTTAGTGATTGAATTATATTTTGTTTATTGAAATTTTAAGTGGTATTTGGAGATTTCATGTGGTGACAGTTTTAGGACATGGTTTGACTTGTTGACCTGCAATTATGTCAACAATGTCTAGTTGGTTGAGTATGGGAATTATATTCTTATCATATGAGTTATTTTATTGAGGACTACAATATTTTTATATACCTTGTGAGTTATACAGGTGATATTTATGTTGTTAGTGGAATTTATAGCCTTAGCGTGTTCTATGAAGAGAGAACGCGTGGCGGATTGTAATGCCAACAGGTTAGGGCGTTACACCATCCATGACCTACAAAATAAAATTTACTGTTGGCATGGTCACTTGTGTAGTCTACATCACAGATAGGACAAGTCTTATATCCTTTGGTTGTCCAACTAGAAATGTCATCATCCGTCGAAAAGTCATTAATTGTCCATAATAACGCTCCATGCATATAAAATGATCGACTTACCATACCCAACTCTTCTACTAAAGGCTACAGGTAAACATTAATTTCTTTACCAGGAAATCTACGTCCATATATTAAAAGTGCCATTATTAAGTATGTCTCCTTCATGCATCTCCATGGCGAAACATTGTAAACGAACAAAGTTACTATTCATACGCTATATGTTGTACTTTTGAAGCCATCGATAGCGAGTCCTAATCTCACATTCCAAGGGTTCGAAGCATACTAAGAGTATTTGACATCCAAAACCCTTCCATTGCTCGGAGTTCACGAGATGCCTTAACACACCCTTTTCAGTAACATAACTTTTCTTATGCCACCTCATCTTCGGAGCCGTCTTCCTAGACACGAACAATTGTTGTAGTCGTGGAATTATTGGAAAATGACACAACACCTTAATGAGCATAGTCTTTTTCTCCTTTGAATGAAGTTTCTACCTTCCCATCTAACACTCCAAACAATGGTCAAAATCTTTATATTCTTTCCACAAAAGCATACAGTCATTTTTAAAAGCATGTATAGTGTTGGCATCCATTCCCGACTGTTTCTGCATCTTTCGAGCATCATAATATGATGAGGGTAGCAAGCTATCTTCTGGTAACAAACTCTTTATGAAACCAAGCCAATTGTTAAAGGATTTCACAAATTGTTTTCCATTGACTTTCAGAATTAACATTTAGAGAATAACAGATAGCACTGAAAATTTCATTCAGCCTGGATACGCAGGACTTTTCACACTTTCAAACATTCTTGTCCACCGATTACCATTGTTTTCAAAGCTTTCCTCTCCACTATTGGTTTCTTCTCCCTCATGGTCACTCATATTATTGGCTAGATCCTCCAACATTTAATAATCAGCTTGGTCTTCGAAAGTTTCTCCTCCATCTAAAATGCTTTGCTTCACATTAGCCACCTTGTCATGGTCATCTAACTTATCACCATGAAAATTCCCTATCAAGTATGTCCATGACATTCGCCTCGTCATAAGATGGAACTTAACAATCTGAATGGACTATCATTCCGAGTTCGGATAGTCTTTACATTGACATCTTATCAATCCATCTGCCCTACTGTGATTTATTGCAACTTGTAAAAATTCTCTAACCTTATTTCTATATTTCGATGATGTTAAATCATGCGTCTTATGCCAAGTACGTTCCAGCATCCTATATTAATATGTCATAAATCTATTTCATATTAATTTATATTTTTTTTTATTTATCATACGTTTGTGGCTTTATATATGCTATTACAATCTATAACTCATCTCATTATTAGCATCTATTGCAAGAAACAATAATTACCTAGACAGTAATTATTTAATACCATTTAAATGCATTACATATATTAAACATTAACATCTAAGTAAAATAAATTAACAAATAAAACAAATACAATGCATATAATAATATATTAAACATTTATAATTCCATAATAACAATAATAAAACAACAATCATATTAAATAGTAAAAAAAATATAATAACATAAATAACTTCTTACTAACTTTGTATGCAAGAATGCACAAATAAACAGCTTTAATAATAGTCTTTGTGCAAAGTTATTTGAAAAAAAATTAAAATAAGTTAATATTACAAAATTATATTAAAAAATTATAAAATAATAAGAATTTTTAATGACTTGCATGAGGGAGAAAATGAGCAAAGAGGAGAGGATAGGCCCGATGGGGAATTTATAAGAAATTATATGAGGCAAAACTTGCCAAACTAATTTGAATTTGTGAGGCGAGTTTTGCCTCAAACACAATTAACGAGGCAAATCTTGCCTTTGATGCAGTATCATGAGATGGCAATCGCCACATATGCCACATCAAAGGGGAATCTCACCTCATTTTTTCACCACACGAGATCAAATTTCTACTTTGTGAATCTTTAGAATATAAAAAGAAATTAAATATATATATGTATATATTAATGAAGACCTTCATCATCTATGTTAAACATTCATGACTTAAGAGTTGATGCAAGCTACATCTAGGGGTGTGCAAAAAAACCGATGAAACTGAAAAATCGAATCAAAACTGTAAAATCCATCCAAAAAATATGGTTAACCGATTCGTTGGTTTCGGTTTAAGATTATATTTTTTATTTTTTATTTTTTTTTCTGGTTTTTGGTTTCGGTCTCGGTTTACAACCACAAAAATCCGATGGTTAACAGTTAACCGTTTCAATATTTATAAATATATTATATATATAATTTACATATACGTATAATTATTTTTTAAAAAATATATACATATGATTTACACATACATATAATTTACCTATGATAATATTCCTTGGATTTTGATTAAAATACTATTGTACAATAATTTATGAAGTTAATGTGGTAATTGATTTGTTTTGTTTATTGATAAAGATACGTCCAAAGGTTTGTTTTTCCCCTTTTCCTTCATTTGTTTTTTTTTTTAAGCTCTTGCAATATATATAATAATTTAAAAAAAAACTCTATGATAAAAGCTAAAAACTAAGATTTTTTTTTTTTAAATTATCAATTTGATTTGTTGAAACCATTACGTTAAAAACCGAAAACTGAATAAATTAATCGAATAAAATGGTTAACCGTTAAGGTGGTTAACCGTTTATAGTAGACCAGTTAAGGATCGGGATATTTAAAAACCGATCATTACAGTTAGGTTCAAAAAATAATCACGGACTAGTTAACCGATCCACGAACACTCTTAACTACATCCTAATTGGTTGATGGTGATTAATTTATAAAACTCTTACTAATTTAATATATTTAGTTAAATCATAAAAATTACATAATATTAAATATAGAAAAAGGTAAAAACAAGATAGCATTAGGGGGAAAAAAAAACTTGGCCTCCAACTAAAGATGATTATATTATTATCCCTAATTAGTGATCACATCCACTTTTATAGATAGGTCATGCAATCCATCGTGAATGGTAAGTGGATAATACTTTATTAGATAGTAAGATTCAAATGTGACAGAGACTGCGATTACGAGTTTACCATTCAAGGTGGATTGCCCCTAAAACTCACCACATAGCCATGCTAAGGGTCAAGGTAATCAACAACAACATAGGAAGGGTAGCAACAATCATGGTTTATGCAATTTACCAAAAGAAAGAAGTTTTTTTTTTTTTTTTTTGTTTTTATTTTGCAATCTTTTTTCACGTTTTATCGAATGAAATTAATTAATTGCATTTAACAATAAAAATATGTTAGATTAATTACACTACATTTCATCAAGACAGTAAAATATTTAATAGACTCAACGGACGAATTAATTGCCCATTTAAAAAATGAGATTTCGATATATATGTATTTGTCTCTTTAACATGTTTGCATCATCCGATCTCAATCATGAGATTAAAGGATCCAAGCTACGGTACAAAAGATTCGGATTGTCATACATTATTGTTAGAAAGATACAACAAACAACTAGATATCTTTGGCCAAACATCCAAATGGTCCACATGTGGATTTATCAGTATAAATTTTCAAAGGGTTTTTGAAATTAATATATATGCAAATGAGAACCCTGATACCTCTGAAATGTTATGAATGAGTGCCATTGTTTGTCCGTAAATAATTGATATGATGCCAAATAGTGCATAAGGGAGGTTGCTTATTGCAATTCCTAAACGCAATAAAAAAATTATAAATCATAAAAATATTACATAGTTAGAAATCAATATTTATTGTTGATGATCTAATATCACTACTAGTAAATTAGCCTCTACAGACATAAATTTTGCGATGGAAAATTTTTATTTTTTAAAAAAAAATGAATTACGGATAGATTTGTGATGACATAAATTATGAATAATTTTACAATTTCTATGTGCTTTTGAGATGAAATTTGAGACAGATTACAAATTAGTTTGCGACAGAACATTTTCAATAGCAAATTTGCCTCTGATTTTAGTTGGAAACATATTATTTTAGCACCAATTTTTATCTTTTCAAATTATGCTGCAAATCTATTTCTAATCTAAATAATTATATATATGCACATATAAATAATTATGTTTAAAATATATTTTTGATTATACATATCAAATATAATATATATATATATAAATATAAATGTGTAATGTGTAATATGGACTTTCATTATATTTGCGAATTAATTTTATTATATAATATATAATATAATAATCATATGTCATTTACAAATAAAATTATATATTTTATTTATAATGAAATGATCTAAATTTAAATTTTATTTGATTTCCACGTATATGCTTATTTATATTAATTATTGAACTAAATGAACATGTTGATTTATGAGAGTTGTGTTTGGTAATAGTTTAAATGTGTTTAAGTTAGTGTAATTTGAACATTTCATGTGTTATTTTGCATATATAATGAAATCAATATCATTATTTTATATATTAATGTGTGTATGGTATGGTTAATAATTGTATCTTTTATACATTAATATGTTAAGTTAAGTTTAAATCTATAAAATCAACTTTGGATTTGCTTAAGAATAGTTGATAGAAATTTTCCTTAGTTAAACCAATATTCATGCCTAAATAAACCCAAATGAGCCTCAAATTAACTCAAATGCAACCTAAAGTCATATAAGCCTTAAAAGTCAAATTTGAGATAAGTTTAAGACCAAAATTTGCTCAATTTAGCTCTCTTTTGGCAGCCCTTTTTTCATTCGAATTTTCCTTTTTCTTTCTTTCCTTTTCTCTTCTTCTTTCACTCCAAATTCGAAGCCTAAACCAAAGATAACATTAAGCTTTGTGAATCAAAATTCTCTTCAAGACAAGGCATATTCATGTGAGTTGATATAAGTATAACTTTTGTTTTATTTTCATTTCTTATAGTAGCTATGTGAGATCTTGGATAGAATGAGTTTAATATTATCTAAATTGCTTGTTCATGCATTGAAATTAGGTTGGATTGTGTTTTGTTAGTGTGTGAATTTGTTTATGTGTTGTGGTAGTAATATGGAGTGTTGGGAAGAAATAAAGATAGTTTGAGTAGTTAAAGTTGAGGATGAATGGAAATGGGATTTGAAGTGATTAAGTGTGTTGATTTAATGTTCTAAGTTGCTAGGATTGATTAATGTAGATAGGAGTTAATATATGAAGCTAAAAATGAAATTGAAGAAGGATTGAAAGTGTTATAGGTTAGAAAGATACAAAGTGGAAAACAGGGGAAATGAGTTCTGTTCGAATAGGTCTGTTTTGAACATACGCCGGCATCTGGAATTTCAACGCTATCGACGTAGAGGCAGTGTTGGAAGCAAACAGAAGTGATTTTTTAAAAGCCGCTATGAACACCGCCGGCTTTTGCAAGGAAATTTTGCCAACGTTTGTTTTTCAAAATGTACATCGGCAATTAGAGATTCAAAGCCGCCGGCGTATAGGCGGTGTTGAAGTGGAACAGAACCAAATATTTAAACGCCGGAGTGAAACACCGCCAGCGTAAACTTCCCACGCTGCCGGCGTTCATTCAAATTTTGCAAGCGTTGGAAGGCAATGTATCCCCTGAGTTTTTCCAAAATTTAAACTTCTTCAATCTTCAATCTTCAATCTTTACTTCATATATGATTTCCTCTTGAATATATAAGCTAGATAAACATGTTTATGCATGAATTTAGTATTAAAACTTTATGCAAAGTTTAATGAGTTTCCTTGTATAATTAATCTAGGATTGTGATATATATATATATATGGATGTGAAATTTATATTCATTTATTGATTATTTTGATATTCCTATTTCAGTTAAAGGTTCTTCGGTTAGTTCCTCACCGAGTGAATACAGTGATATACTATCGGGATCAGGTACGCAATAGCTTGTTTGATGTTTGTTAGGACTAAGCATTCCTAATTTGACTTAAATTGATTCGGCTTAATGTTTTAATGAATTGGATGTCATCACGTTGTTTAATCTGGTCCGAGGAGCAACAAACCTGTCATGATGCAATGACATGTTAGTTAGGCGCTTAACCAAGTCATGATGCAATGACTTTACCATGATGCAATGGTATGTTATGATGCAATAGCAATTATTTTTGGTTAATTGGGTATCCGATAGGGGGAATAGTATCTGAGTATCGTTTACTTAAACTTAGGGGGAAATAACATGATTTAGTTCAAAGTTTATGGGAACTTGTGAACTAGACTCATGTTATGGATTGAGTTTAAGTAGAGTCTGGCAACTACTTTTGAACCTGGCAACTACTTTTGAACCCTAAATGAAGCTATTTTCTTTATGAAATAGATATAGGAGATATAGGTATTCGGACTACTTATATCAACCTCCCAAGCAGCTGCTTTACTCAGGATCCCTAAATTCCTAAAACGTGATTCCGAGGTTTGAATACCTTCCTGTTGTTTTGTGAAAGAAAACTTAATAAGATAATCACTTGTCTATTGATGCATTTCATTTGATTTAAGTTGGCTTGGTCACTTGTTCTTGCATTTTGTTATTGTGTACTGGGCCTTTGGCTCACTTTTGCTGCTTTGCAGGTAATGGAGACGAGTTTTATGATGATTTGGGTTACGGGTCAGATTTTGAGAGATTCGTGGATGAGTGGGACGAATAGGACTCGAACACCCTGGACTGTTAGAGGAGTTTTTAATAAAGGAAAGTTTTTGTATAGTAAGCTTTATAGATAAGCCTAAGTTGTAAAGATCTTAAGATTTCCTAAGGTTCTTTGTGTTGTAAGAAAACTTGTAATTTTGTAGTGTCTTGTATTGACACTAAATAGTGTGCATATGATGTAAATGTATGTATAGATTGCTTTTATTAGCAATCTTGTTTTGTTAAAAGTTTTTTATAAAATTTTAGTAGTTTTGATCAAACAATTTTCATAAATTGTTAGTTTTAGGACAACCTTACATATAATGTGAAAATGTTATATGTGGTTGGGGATTCGGTACTCTAAATCTTGGGATTTAGAGGGTCGGGTCTTTACATATAATATATTTATTAATATATTTTATATTAATATATTATAAAGTATAAATAATAAATAGTACTTAAAATATGTTTGTTATAAACATTCATACTTTTGATGAGTTATTTTTTTATCTATTATATATTATTTTAAATAATAGCTTCTTACGTAAAAAAATTATAATATACAACTTGATAAAATTATATATAAGTAATATCATAATATACTATTTAAAAATAAAGTATATTTCAATAATAAAATATGTAAATGAAATGATTACTATAAAGTGTAAACTTAGTAAATATAAACATATATAAATAAACAAATATTATATTATATTTTAATAATATATTAATAAAGATATTTATTAATATTATTTTTTATAATTTTTGCATTATATATTTATTATAATTTTATATTCATATGTCATTGAATATATTAAAAAATTGTTATATAGATCTTACATAATTTATATTTACATACTATATTTTTTCAAAATATAATAACATATTTGCTAAAAATAATATATTATATTTAAATAATAAAATATTTTTTTAAAATAAAATAATTAGTTAAAAATGTAAAGTTACTATATTGAAATATTATAAATGAATATTATATATTTTTTGGTAATATATTAATGAAGAAAAATTAATATTTATATTATTTATAGTATAGTTATTATATATACCGAACAAAATTTATATTTATAAGCTATATGTAATTTATTAAGTGTAATAAAAAATGATATAAAATAAATATATTACTTAAAAATACATAATTTATTAATTTAATATAAAATATTGAATAAGTAGTATAAAAATATAATTATTATATATATCATTAATATATATAAATTTATATATAATATTTATTTTTATATACATACTATAAAATATTTTTAATGATACTATCATATTTGGAAAAAAAATTATAATATACTACTTAAAAATACTCTATATTAAAACAAATATATAATATATAATAATTATTATAAAATGTAAACTTAGTATATATAAATTATATACTATTTTAATAAAATATTAACGAAAAATCCTTAATAAATAGGCAAAGTGAAATTATAAAAAAAAATTGTAAATTAAGCTTGTAATTAATTATAATTGATATGTAAAATGTTTTATATTTATAATATTATATATTGTGATATCTCTTAAGCAAACAATAGTGAAACTTTCTTCATGAAGATATGAATTAGTTCATCGATTTAGTATTTGTCAAAACTTTAATGTTAACTGTGCTTAGTACATAGCATTCTATGATGAGTGACCTCCTAGGAAAGATAAAACCGATTATAGAAGGCAAACAAGAAATATTTTAATAATTTATCTTCAATCAATAATGGTTGTGACAAATAATTTTATTTATTATTGTCTAATTAGGTATTTAATAATAACTAATTCTAAAATAGAGATAGATTTGTGACAGAAATTCCATTACAAATTTGCAGCAAATAATAAATCTGTCTCTAAAAGAATTATCAATAATGATTTTTGAGACAAAAATCTACGATAGAAAATATGTTTCTGAAAGTCGTCAAAGACAAAATTTTCACTTTCAAAGACAAATTTTCTATCTCTGAAGCCAAAATTTCTAGTAGCATATGGACCATAGGTTCCCAACCTTAGCTGAAACCATTAGCCATTTGAGCCAATCTAGCAGCCTAATGCCCAGCTCATAATGACAGAAGCTCAAAGCCTCGCTACGAGTAAACATGGATTAATGAATCCAACCCATATTCACCATATTCGTTACCATTAGGGGTGCAAATGAACCAGATTGGTTCACAAATTGGTTGAATTCAGCTCAATATTTATTCAACTTTGATTTGAGAATAATAAAGTCGAGCTCGAGCTCAAGTTCTAACTATTCGTGCTGTTTATCAAGCTAAGCTTAAAATTTGTATGTTTTGCTCAATTGTTTCACTAGTCTAATCAAGCTCAAGTCAAATATAAATATTAATTGAATTCAAATCGAGTTTGTATATTAATATTATTTAATTAGAATTAAAAATATAATCGAGCCTAAAAACGATTGACTAAGTAGAGTTCGAGCTTATATAGTATTACTTCGAGTTAAACTCGAGCTTAAAATCTTAAGCCTACTTAAGCTTAGAGTAAGCTCGAGTTTTGAAATTTTGAGTTGAGCTAAGCTCAAGCTTAGTACTAGGGGTGTTCATGGTTCGGTTTGGTTTGATTCAAATTCTTAATGAATCGAACCGCCTTTAACAGTTCGAGGTTTTGAACCAAACCATTTCAAATGAGGTTCGGAGTGGTTCGGTTTGGTTTAGTTCGAATCAAACCACTTTTAAAAGCATTTAGTTCTAATGAATAATATTAATAGTTATTTGAGTTCTCAAGAAAGGGCAAAAAAAAAAAGATGTTTAGATTGATGAATATTATGTAAGAATTAAAGTTACTTATCACTATATCAAGTCATGTATTTAATAATTTCATATATATATATATATTATCCCATATTAAAAATATTTTCCAATGCGAATTTGAAGTAACATATATTTTTAATAAATCTGTAACACCAATTAAATAAAATCATTCTATTGCATTAATTCCTTAATTATTTATAATAATCTTCCCTTATAACATATTTAAATTTCCATTGTACAATTAAAATGATTGTGCATGTTCTAAACTAAACTATGTTGTTTTTTTTTTTTTTTTTCAATTTGATGCATGTCTACTGGTTCCAGGAAGAATTTAAAATTAATAAAATAGGAAAGTATACTAAGAATATTTTGAGATGCGTAAAAGATTACTTGTTTAATATTATTAAATATATAATACATTTAATGTTATATTATGAAAAATATATAATATGAAATATATATATATACAACATTTATATTTATAAATAATATTAATATGATTAAAAATGTAATTTACATTTCATAAATTGGAATGGAATCACAATTTCTTTTATTAAATCTACAAATTGAAATCTTAATCAAATCCCTTTTAAAGATGCATTTAAACACAAGAATGGTATAAGAATTCAGAATTGTGATTTTATTTCAAGTCTATTTTAACATACTGCATACATATGTGATATTAGAGTAAAATGTCACATATGACCCTAATATTAAGAGTTATAAATAAATAAAATGGCTCCCTTTTTCATTTCTTTTAATGTGAAGTGGTTTGGTTTAGGTTCAAATAGTTTAGTTCGGTTCAACCCCTTAAACCGAACCATAATCATTTAGACTATTCCTGAACTGAATTGCAAATCGATCCAAAATATGAAAGAACCACATTTTACGGTTTAGTTTGGTTTGGTTCGGTTCAATGAATAGCCTTACTTAGTAATGTACTGTTTTGACTCAATTCATTCGCAGCTTTAGTCACCACTTGGCCTCGATCCTATGACGTGCCTAACTGCCGGGGACCCCTTGCTATATATGTCTCCCTCCACACCATGGCAATAGTAATGTCGCCTAGATTTTCTTTGATATCCATCAATAATCCTCATATCCACATCCTTGCAAGCCTATTGTGCACATGAGCCCAATCCATTTACTCTCTCTATCGCCTCTATCGAATTAGAACTGTCAATAATTATCCAAAGTAGAGTAACTAAGGGGTTAATGTGGTTAAAATATTAATCAATGTTAAGTGATGAATAAAGAATCAACATTTTAAGTAGTAAAAATAAGCATTAACATTCTAACTAGATGACAAATAAGTATAAATAAAGGATCCTTATTTCTACCTTAACCATGTAATTGATTTTGAATCAATAATATCCATTACTCACCAATGCCTTTTTTTTTTTTTAATACACAACTGTTTGAGTGATGGAGAGTAATATGCAATAAATGAACCCATTAAATTTTTCAGTTTTATATTGTCTCATTAATTTTCTCTTGAAATAGTAATTGCCAGAATGTAAATGTCGAACTTATTTACATATATATTTATATCATTAATAAAAATAAATAATTTATAACAAATAGTTATGAGTTAATCTCCGACAAAAAATTCTAATATTAAACTTACAATATATCTCTTGTTATTATTTGATTAATAGTTAATTGACACCAGAATCCCACCAAAAAGTTGGATAAATCAAAGAATAACACAAATTTACATATGGAATATATTATTATTAATGCAAATGAGGAAACCTAGATACTTTATACACTATGTTGATATTAGATGCTTAATAGACTTATTACATGTTTAAATCATCTAATTAAGTATATTAAGTAGGGGGTGGATGGGTAGGATTTTAGATCTTACTTATTCCTTATCTTGTAAAATAAATAAATTTATCCTGTAGCATCTCAAAATCACCATAGAATTTGTTCACAATAAATCCTAAATTTACCCTTTTTTTCTATGAATTTAAAAACTATGCGATAGTAAAAAGATAATAACTATATGTATGTGTGTTTGTGCGTGTGTAATATCCTTCATATGCAAAAATTTTGGAACCTATGACAAAACTTGTGGTATTGCAAAGGTTATGTTTCCTATCTTAATTGTTTTAGGCTTATGTGGTATCAAATAGAACTTGTGGAATTCGCATATTAGGGAAAGAAAAGAGAGAAAGAAAAGAAAACATAAAGTGTCATAGAGAAGGGACTTCAGTAGATTAGGGAATATTCATCAAAAGGAGAAGACTAAGAGGAAAAAGTTGGAAAATGCAATTGGATGAGAAATTGGGGTAAGGAAATTAAAAGTGTGAGAGGCTATTTTAGATATTGCTGTTGGGTAATACCTTACAACGTTGGGCTCTTTCTTTTTTATTTTTTTCCTCCATAGCATTTATCAATTAAAAAAAATATAGTATTATTTGATCTTTTTTATTTAAGAATATTTTTTTTATATATTCTTTTTTAGAATATAAGTACTAAGTTTTCTAGAATGTATACGTTGTAGACATTTAAGTATAGGTTCCACAGTAGGTATGAGATATAAAAACCTTATATATGTATCTTATCCGGTAAAAGCCAATTCTAAAAAAATATATATATATTAGGAACCTAAAGCCAATTCCAAAATAAATTATAACAAATTTATATATAGAAACTACACGGTAGAGAAGGGTGTAACCCATCACCCACCCGGATATTGAATACATAGTAAGAGATGATTATTTGTAAAGAAATTCTATGGTCCTGTCAATAAATGGGATCGTTGAAACTCCTTTATTTGTATATCCATAGAAAATAGTTTTAAATACTTAATGATTTGATAATTGTGTATAATTAGCATTTATGAAGAGTATTATCAAATTATAAATATCTGAAATTATATTTTACATCACAAGTATCAATTATTTTTTATCAAGTATAAACATATTTTTTTAAATAATAATTTTTTAATGATATTTAATTCAATTAATTGAATACCTGATGAATATCTGCTTTACTAACTTGGAGTTTTAGTAGTTACAAAAATAAATATATTTTAGAAAAGAAATTACATTTGGGAGTCAAACAAACTCAAATCCCTAAAAATCATCACGGATCATATGTTCTTGCTTACATCTTGCCATTCCCATATTATGACATACATAATAATAATTATTAATCGTTAGCCTAATATATAGAAAAGGAGTCACATTATTTATTTTTTCCTGTCAAAATAATTCATCTTGTAATAGGCATATCATGCTCTATAGATCGACAGTGGTGAGTTAAAGTCGATAGTGAATTAGTGTTCGGGGGATTGCATAGCTGAAAGGAACAAAAAGAAAGAAAAAAAAAACACAGTATATTCCATTTATTAATCCTGTTTTTTTTTTTATTTACAATAAAATCCCCGCATATATATATAATTAAAGAGATTTACAAATGTAGGATGAATCTTCTCATAAAAAAGTAAGTTCGTGTTAAGAAGTTCTGCCGTGTGTATATATATATGTTCGGGAACCAAATCCCAACATGTACTTTTGTAATCCTCAAGAACTTACTTTAGAATAATATGTAGGTTTTAAGATTCCTCATAGTAACTGCGTTTTTCTTTTTTTTTTCCTCCCTTTTTCCCCGACCAAGAACCAGGATAAGTTTTCTTTGTTTGCTTCTGAGACTGAACCAGAGTGTCCGGTTTCGTTGTCGTCAAATTAATAATTTCTACTTGATTTTACCAAGAAAAAAAAAAAGAGAATTAAAAAGAAATAACGACAGTCTTGATTTCAATAATTATCAGTAGGTACCGTAACAAAAGTAATGAATGCTCTGCCTGTAACCGAGAAATACATGAACGTAATCATGCAGTTATTGCGTGACTGGAAATTCCTCATGACAAATGGAAAATATTAAGCCCAATCCTGAGTGTATTTCAAACAAAATAAGATACTATCCAACTCTAAGCTAGGTTTGGACTGTATTCCTACTTTATTATTACAAAATAGCTATTCCATCATTTAATTAATAAAAAAATTCTAAATAAAAAATCTCTATTTCATATAACATAGACGGGATAAAAAAATCCCTACCATTTTCTTTCACTAGAAAAATTACTATTCTTTATTAAAAATAATTTTTTTTATTATGCAAAAACAACTCTAATCACAAAAAAAAAGAATTGCTATTATTTTTCAACCTTATTTTATTCTAGTAAATCAAATATAACTTTACGCTAATAGTCTATAGTTAACTCAGATAGAAAAGTACCAATGATATTTAGTTACATAATAATAATATTTGATGGTTTCCGAAAGCATTATCATTGTTTCATGAGTTATTTTGTTCGTGTGTTTTGCGAATGTGAATGTGTTAATGTATATACAAACGGTAAAAGCGGTATAGTAATAAAAAGTAAAAACCGTTGTTACTAGTTTGCTTGGACACGAAAAAGCAAATCATCCATGGGAAAAGTGAAGTATAACGTGCTGGTGCTGCGTTCTCCGTATGTTCTAAAGAACTTTTCACCTCCTCATATGCATAATTTTGTGCCATATATATAGTTCAACATTTCACAGATAAAGAACAAGGAATAATACAACCTAATTAATGGAATAATATAATCTTTTAATTCATGATATTTAACGAGATCTAAAGATGGATAAACAATATTAAACAAACCATTTCATTTATATATATATATATATATTATAACACTAAGCAATAAAGAATATAGATCGTGATCTTCCCAAGTCTTTATCATATTCTCATCAGTCCAAACTCATTAAATTAAATTAAATTACTTTCGTAATATTATTAGCTCGTTCTGGCTTCAGATCTCATGTTAAATTTCATAGAAAAATCGATATTACAAATGATATATATACACAATAAAAAATTTAAAAAAAATCTAACAAGTTAAATTAATTTAGATTACTGATGGAAATATTAAAGAAATAAACATATACTAATTAAACAATCATCTGGATATATAATCCACTTCTATCTAGCAACAACTTAAACTTTGTTTGATCAAATTAAATACATTCAATTAAATATTCCATCTATTTGTTGAAAAAAAAAATCAAAACCCAAGTAAATAGAAAACTGAGAAAATTAAAAAATATATGTATGTATATGATTATATAACTCGAGTGGTATATATGTATAAAATATTCATACTTGCACCACCACCATTTATATGTATATGACAAACCTACGCAGACACTCTTTTGCTTTTCTTGGCCACAACAAGACGTATACCGCTACTCATAAAACCACCGCCTGCTTTCTCATGACGCCTGAAGAAACTTTCTATCTCTACCAGTGGGATCACATGTAAAAAGCGGGAATCCTCCGGCCGCCTTCTCTTACACGCAACCGGCCTCGGCTTCCGTGGCGCTGGGGGACAGATGAGGGGCTCTGGGATCCGGTGCTCCTCGGATGTTGGCGTCCGACACTGATCACTATCTTCTTCCTCATCATGACTAGATGTTGATGATGATGATGATGATGAACCAGCGTTGCTGTTTTCTTTGCATGTTTTAATAGGCTCTAGAGTCTTTAGTTGTAACAACATCGTCGGTTTGGTGTCATCAGATGATTCTGGATTCGATCTGGCTTCGGTTTCAGACATGTTTTTTTGTTGTTTGTTTTTGTTTTGCTTTAGGTTGGGAGATGAGAACGGAGGTTGTTATGGGGGGAAGCAGTGTATTTATGTAAGAGACTTTTTACAAGGCGTACACTGCAAGGATACATAAGTAGAGAGAGAGTCGGGATGAGAGAGAGAGAGAGAGGAGATTAAATTATTTATAAGACCATAAATTGTCAGTTAATGAGTATCACATGGAGGGAACATGACTATATGTATTGGTAAGTGAATTGTCTATTTTCTCTCTTTATTCTAAGTTTAATTATTAGATTTAGGAAGATCTAGATTCCATGTCAACATATATTGAAACATTATTATTTAGGTTTTTTTTTTTTTCTAAAAAGATTTTATTTTTATCATTATAATAGAGAAGAGATTCGAATATAAGATATCTCACTTAAAAGATCAGGAAGATGCTACAAAATTATAATACCATTCGCCTTTTTGAAAAGTTTCACAAGAGCAACATTAGATAATTACAATTTATATTAATGTCAAATATGTTATACATCTGGGTCGCATATTTAAGTAATATTTGCCGAATGGGAGGTTTCCAAATTCATACAGGTTATTTTCATCAGAAGAGAAATAGGAGATTAATATTTCTAGGATTTGTATATCTGTAATTATAACCTGTTTAGTTTGATAAAGTTATCATCTCCTAATATATATGTATATATATAACAATTTTACTAGAAGTTCTATTTTTGTACAAATCTACTTCCAGCAGTAGCGGAACTTTCACTTTCGATAAGCGGTACATTCGGTTAAAAAATATATAAAAAGTATTGCTTGCCACCAGATCTATAAGATCAGGCTAAAAATATGATAGGCCATATAAATTTAAGGTTGAAAATACTTATTATTTGTCCAAACTCCAAATACTAGCAAGATGGCCTAACAAATTAATTAAGGGACTAAGAGAAATAATTTGATCTTATGTTCAATTAAATTGTCAAGTGCTATAATTTTTTTTTTTTAATAATATAGACATAGACATATGTTACATAACATTTTGGCTGTAAATTAAGTAATTAATTCAATATGACATTTGAAGTAGGACCAAATTTTACATAGGTTATTTTCTGTGGTCCTGCTAGCTATTAACAAAATCATCAAGTCCATCTTCTAATAATCAAGTTAAAAGTAATCAGCATTTCAACAGTCAAGTGATGAATTGAAAAGACTGATCAATGGCATTAAAGAACAACACCCATGTGTTCAGTGGTAAAATTAGTTATTTTTATTTCCTTTTCCGGTTTATTGATCTCTCTCTGATTTGATTTAACATTTCTATGACAGGTCGGTTTTTGTTTGTTGCAACATAATAATTATTTAGTACAACTTTTAAAACTTCCTAAATACTTTTTTCTTTATCTTTTTTTTTAAAATAAAAACTCTTTTTATTTCGGCTTTTAGCTCATAATGTCATTTCATACCAAAAATCCCGCTCTCTAATTAAAGTCCTCTACCAGTTATTTTCCTTCCTTTATGTTTTGGCTATAACGTCCTTCCTTTAAGCACATTAATTTTTCCCACCGACTGAAATTAAATATAGCGGAGCTGTGAGATATAAGCTTTTATTAGAAATTAAAACTTTAATTAAATTTATCATTCTTGCTTCTTTTCCATTTTTCTTTATTTTTAGCCTACTCCACGTTTTATAAAACCCAAGCGGAAAGTGTGTGTATATATATATATGTGTGTGTGTACATAAGTCTTATTCTATAGTATAAAATAAATAATTTATAAAGAGGGGCAAAGAAGTGCGATTTGTTAATTTATGAGAAGGTAATTTAATTACTCATAATGATAGATATATAATAATCACCTCTCATCTTAAACCTAATTATTCTTTCTGTCCACAGCAATTTTCTCATAATCCACTAAACCCTAAATCTTCCTCTTAGCAATAAAGGAATCAACAGGTAAACCACTTTTCTTTTCTTTTCATTTTCACAATTTTCAAAAGAATACATCTCTAAACCTATGTGTATTAGGTTTTGAAGGCTTTTATACCTTAGGAGGATATGAAAACTCATAGCCATCTCACTGGATTTCATAGTTATTGATTTCAAAAGAGGAGAAGAACAAACTCTTGATTTAAGGTAATTAATGTGTCTTATGTTCATCTCAATGTTATTTTGTGTTTATGGCGATCTAGAGAATAGTGCTATAAAATATTGATGTTTTGGCATATGAATGGGAAGTTTACTTGTTTAATGATCAAATAAGAGGATAAATTTAAAGAAAAATAACCTTTTAAAATGTAAGAGACACGAATAGGAGGTCATGGTTGTATTTCAGATCGTGATTTTCTCGACTCAAATTTTTTTGAAAAACATCCCCGCTCAAGTTACAGTCGTGACAGAAGCCATAAAAATCACAGCAATAGCGAATAGGCCTATCACCACCCCTATCATAACACAAGGGCTGATGGCCATCACTCCCTCCATCACAAGCATATATATGGAGTAACAATGTGTTCTTTTTCTCCAAATACAATCACATGATTCACATCCCCCATCATGGGCATGAGATACAAGCTGATGTTGTAACCTTATCTTTTTTTTACCATTTTGATGGCCTTCTTAAACATCTAAACCCTTACCTTAACATCAAATACACCTAAACCTAAGTAGGATTAAATGTATAGGCCTAGAATAGTAGCAACTCTTAATAATTTAGGAACTAGATAATCTTAGGGATATACCTTCCTTCTTGACTAAAGTAATGAATATGTGTTGTTATGTGTCGTGTTTATGTAATCCCAATAGATTTGAATTATTCGTTTCAGACATTGTATCAAGTACGTCATTACCTTGATTATTGTTTATGAGTGTAGGCTTAGAAATTGTAAATGAGCTAAATAATATCCAGCTTTAATTGTTTGCTGCTTGTGCTTGGATGAGTTTAATAGATCAAGAGTATCGATGTTACCAAGATGGTGCCTTAATGATCTGTAGGTGTAGTGTTGTCCTAAGTAGAGTTGCACACAGAGAGGATTCCGATAGACAAGGACTAGTACGAGTATGTACCTAGAGTGTTGGGGAGTACCCAACACCAATATATATATATATATATATATCTACTTGGTGTGGAATCATGAGTTACTCTAGATTTAAGGGTAGTTGCAAATGATTCTAAACTGTGTTGGTTATCTGGCTAATTTAAAGATTATAATTTATGGTTGTTGCATTTATTACCATGTTGTATGTGGATATGTAAGTTGTTTGTTCATGCACATGTGGGTATAGTTTTAGCATATTGGGCCTTGTGTTCATTCTTTTTATCTTTTCAGGATCAAGTAAGGAGCTTATAGTGTTCAATCTATCAAGTTACAACATATATGTGGACTATAAGGATGACAATAGTGGCCTAATTATCTGGTCGATTGTTGATCCTAGACTTCTGTAATGTTAGGCAGTTGATGTCTTGAGATCACATTAAATGTTTTGGTTCATGTAATGCACTAATATTAGGGCACTATGTATTCCATCAAGTGGAAAATTGCATTGGTGATCCAGCAAGAGAGAGATGAAATTTGTTGTATATACGGCGGATACAAAATACTATAACATCGATTTTAAAATTTTATTAATACTTACGTGATATAAAATATCCAATAAATATTTTTCTTACTATCTAGCAATGATAAACCCAGCTATATAGTATTTTTCTCAAATATTTTAAAATCATACACCTCTAGAATAATGAAGGCTAATGGCCAATAGCTATTATTTTCAATTATTTTGTTTAGTGAAGAAATTTACATACATATCAAAATATAAAAGGACCATATAAAAAATTGCTAGTCCATTTGGCTAGTCCTTTTTATATATCTTTTTTTTTTATCTCATCTTATTCGTATCCTTGTCTATTCTATATTTTAAATATGACTATTTAAATTGTGACATGGAAAAATTATATTACTGCTTCAGTTACAAATATAAAAGCATATATTATCATATTCTATTTCTATCATAATGACGTTGACAATGTGTTAATGAAATAATAGTTGAAAGTGAAAATTTGGCGGCTTGTTCACTTCGTTGAATGAATAAGATTATAATGAAATTCCTATTATAGATGAATGAAATAAAATTGTAATGGAATTTTTTTATTAATTTTTTATTTAAATAGTGGTTTTTGGGAAAAAAGAGAGTTCTAATATTGAATTGATATTCATATAGGATTTATTGTAGAATCGCTACTAGGTAAATTAAACATCATAATAGCTATTCGTAAGAAATAATGCTGTAATTAATTGCAATTATAGCGAAATGAATGAGCAATTAGAGGGTTTTGAAAAAAAAGAACTTATTTATATTGGAAACAAAACCCTACTTTAGTCCTTTATTGTATAAAAGTAAATAAATATGTATGTATGGGTTTGCTAATGTATTCAATTTTCAAGATGGATATAGACATAATTTTAATATATTGGTAACATTTTAGTGAACACACAAGTATCCAGCTCATTGGTCTTAGTAGAAAAAAAAAAAAAAACAAAACAATTCTGGATATAAATCTGAACCATCAAATAAATGACACTATGCTCTAATAAAAATGAAAATGAAACTATAAATTTTTTTAATGGTGAGATCATAAAAAGCCCAACCAAAATGCCCATTGCTTCAAGATACTAATGTATGTTATATCCCCATCAATAACTGGAGAGTGTAAAAAAAAAAAAAATTCAAAAATCTTGAAGCATGAATTGTTTAGCCACACAAGTGTTTGAGAGATTAATATTAATACTTTATTATAAGCTAGGTGTTTGTGACAATAATCAAAATCTACATGTAGGGGCTCATTACTATATTATATACATTCCAATTAAAAATAACATGATAAATTGAGGAAAAAATTATATTCTATGGTTTTACCAGCTACATAAGGATCAAGGAGCATTGTCACCAATTTTCGGTTCTCTTATGAATTTAAAGTAAAACATAAGGGTTGGCGATCAAAAGATTCTATATGTGACAAATAAGTTGTAGGACTTCTCTAAATGCTGAAATTCATCAATAATATTAATTTTTGACATCATAAGAAAATTAAACTTTAGAAACTAAATTTCTATCATTAAAAGTAAATTTTTATAACAAAAATCATCATCACTGATTGTATTTTAGGAATAGAACTTCTTTTATCAATTTTTCATGGCAATATTTTTTATTCTGAAGTAAAATTCTTATAGTGTGAGTGATATAATTATTGATTTAATCACCCTTAATTACTTTTTAGAACAATGTGCAGCTGTTATTGATTAGTCCATATAATTTTCTTTATTTGTTGTCTAATCAGAACAAAACCATATTAAAAAAATGCTGCTTTCATTACTAATTCCTCACATCTTGGCCAAAGCCTATTCACCAAAGATTTACTGCATAATTAAGTTTTGGGTCGAAGCGTCAAGCCAAACGATCCCTGTCATGGGAGGTTGTCAACAAAAGCGGATGGGCACATAGGTCAATCCTAGCATGGAGAGATTGTAGGTAATGTGCCCATTAATAGTGATTTCGAATCCAAAGTGCAAGGTACTTGAGATTGGGTCAAACAGGTTGTGAATTATTTGTGGTTGATTTGAGCTCATTTAGTAAACAGGATAAGTTTAAATTTAAAGTAAAATTCACTTATTTAAATAAGTCACACTTGACTATTATCTAAACTCACGAGTTAGTTTGTGAATAAGCTTATTAGTTATATATATCTTATATATTATATATTATATGAATAAAATATAATTATAACAAAAAAAATATTTTTTAAATAATACATATATATACATCATTTAATTTTTATTTATTATCCACTCATTTATTTCTTTATATATTTATTCATTTTGTATATTTAACTTCTTAAATTTCATTTTATCTTTTCAGCTCATAAGCTACTTCAGTTAAATTTGTTTTAAATTCGGCTCAGCTCAACCTTAATTAATAAATAAACTAATATCAAACTTGAAATAAAACTCATTTAATTAAACAAGTCGACCTCAAATCTAAATTTTAAACTTGATAAAACCCACGACTCGGCTGCTTTGTGGCTCCAATATTCATGATTATATCATTTTTAAGATGGATATATAGGATATAATTGCTCCATAAAAACGTTTACGATGCAGTTCACCTTTAAATAAAAGGGTAGTTGCGATAGTACTGAAATTCACTGCAATAGGTTATCCGTTATTGCATCGAAGAACTCGCCACTAAGGATTCCCCACAAAAGCACTGCCTTTTAAAGGTTATGTAGCAGATATCTCGTTGCAGGAGACCCTATGGACACGATAAATTTTAGAAGTTCTTATTAATAAATGCATGGAACTTGTCGAGGATCTAAAATAAATACCTATTTACACTTTTAAATTTGATTTCACCCTATAAAAATCTATAATTATAAAATAAAATGCCAACCTTTCTCGCCAAAATCTAACTCACTCACATTTTCCAATTATACAATCTCGATATTAAGGCTTTCTTTGTTTAGCTTTTTTGAATAGATACAGATATTTATTTTAAATTTTTTTAATAAATCATTTATTAAAAAATGAATATAAAAAAAATGACAGTTCTCATCAAAAATCAAATAGATCAAATATAGATAAAATATAAATATAAATATGATATATTTATACATATCGTCTCGATATAGATATAAATATAGATACAGATGCGGGTGCCGTCCATATACATGTGATAATATATATTTTTTTTTTATCTTTGGCCTTTTTCCTTCTTTCGCTTTCTCTGATCTGACATATCTGATCAAAATTATTAATAGAGACTTACCCTGCGTAATGTCTTTGATAGATTTTACCGAACAAGTTGGCTGAGTCGTAAATGGATGTTTAAAATTACACGTCATCATAATATTACTACAGTTTACTCACGTCAGTGAACTCATAAGTCACAATCTGAGGGAGCAGGGTGAATTAATTTAATTTTATGAGCTTAAATGAAAACAGTACGTGCATGTAACTTAATAAAATTTAAGGCCAGCCGTGGAACGGTTTCTTACACTATAAATTGACATTAAATGTTCTTACCTTATTGTTGGTTAATTTCATAACAACCAATGAAACGTATTAATTTAAAAATTAATTGGGTAAATTTTATATTTTTTATATGAATTTTACCCTTTTTTTTTTGCAATAGTCTAAAATTTAAAATGATAATTATTGGCTACTGAATTTTATCATCTTTGCAATTAATTAATTATCTAAATTTTTCCTAATTTTATAATTAACTACCTAAATGAAATTAATATTATTATACAACACTAGCATTAGTAAGAATAATTCGACACAAAAACACTGGGCAAAAATATTTGATTTTTGAGATTATAAGAGAGTACTGTCTTATCCACAAGTTTATTTAAATTACTAAATGCAAACAGCGTTGTCCTTGTTAAAAAAAGACTTGAGAAATTTGCAATAATATATGTCCAATTAGAAGACATCTGACAGCCTATAATAAATATAATATTTCGACACACAAATCTCGTACCTTGATGGTGGTGGGTGTTCTCTTTCTCTCTCTCTCTCTCTCCAGCATAGGATTCTTTTATAGGATGTAGGAACCATGAAGGGAAGCGCTTAGCCGTGAGCCTTTTGACAATAAATCGGGAAGTTTACACATAGGGCACATATGGATATAATCAAATTGAAAAGTAAAAAAGCCGATGATGATGATGATGATGATGATGATGATGATGAATGTGAATCTTTCCACGTGAAGAGTCTCTGACAGCAACCCTTGCATAGGTTTCACCGCTAATCATTTTCGCTTAGCATTTTTCCTGTATATTTAATATTATATAAAACATTATATCTTTTTGTTTGACATTTTACTTTACTGTTCCCCCAGATTTCCGTTAGAACATATATTCCGCAATTTAACTGCTACATGTTAATGTTATCTATGTGAAAAATTAATAAATAAATCGTACTTATATATATATATATATATGCAAACTAAATTAGCACAGTATGCTTGTCTATATGATTCAATTAAGTAATATCTGTGTGGATATATATATATATATATATATTGTCATATTGGTAGCATAATTGATGACTCTTGGAGTACTTTTTTTTAATAAATATTAAATATACAGTAATAATGTCAAATTACCAATTGGACCTTTTTTTATTTTTTTATTTTTCACGGGATGAATCTGCACCTTTCATAACAAGATGGGTGTAGCATAATTTATCACACGATGGTAAATTTTTATACTTAAAATGCTATTGTGGTTTTTTTTGTAACAACTTACGGGTACCTAGAAGAGTGGATTTTCAACTTTAAATATTAGCTAGTAATCAACTGTTAATTGGAATTAGGGCGTAGTAACCCCACTGTTGAGAATCTATCATGAATAACCAATCTTTAATTTGTTATTAAATTAATAACCAAAAAAAAAAAATCCAGTGCACGCCTGATTTCAGCCCAACGGTTTTTCTTCCTTTTTTGTTTTCACCTTTTATATTTGTAAAATTTTGTTTTTTCCTCTTGCTTTTTTAAATAGTGGCATGAGTTATTACTAGAGTTTCAAACAAGCCAAGATGAAGCTAAAAATAAAACCTATATATTTTAAAAATTAAGCTCTAGCTCTAGTTTAATAAGTTCATGCAATCTGACTTGTGATCAAAGTTAATTAGACTTGTGAATAGATTCTTCAACAAGTTGTCAAATCCATGAATAAATTCATTAGTAGATCTATGAGTTTTATACTTATTATACAATATATATGAATATGTAATTAAAATTAAAAAAACTAATATCTATTTACTATATATATGTGTGTATACATATTTTGCAACACTAATCTATTATTTTTAGGTTTAAGAAAAATCAAAATATGGAAAATATTTTATGGAACACTAGTCATAGTAGAGCTCAAGCTTAAATATTAAATTTAATAAAAAGCTCAACTTAGTTCTTAATTTGTAAACAAGTTGAGCTTAGGATTAAATTTTAGGTTCAATAAAAAGTTCAGCTAAGTTCATCTCAATCACTACAAGAAAACTTGTGTCATAACCCGATTTGGGTCAAGGTGTGCTCAACCGTCACGTATAATACTTACGCATTATATGTTAAGGCTAACCTAATCCGTAATTTGTCACTATCATTGCTAAACAAATTTTAGATTCTATAATCATTGCATTAGATTATAAAAATGAATGGAATTTGCAGTGGAAAAGTAAATTTCTCAAAATGATTTCCAAATAGGCTACTTGTTTGAGTAGACCATCATTTATAAATAAGTATCATACCATCAGGTATTTCAAAATACAACAATGCGCTCATAGATATGCCCTCATTAAAATATAAGTTTGATAATGAAATTTAATAATTTAGAGTAAAGATAATTATCCAATGATCCTTGTCACTTCACTCATCGAG
Source organism: Combretum micranthum (assembly GCA_024138025.1). Taxonomy (NCBI): domain Eukaryota; kingdom Viridiplantae; phylum Streptophyta; class Magnoliopsida; order Myrtales; family Combretaceae; genus Combretum; species Combretum micranthum. The sequence goes on from JAMXBD010000133.1 coordinate 122,017, forward strand.
TATCTCTTCGTGATCCATATGATACCCTAAGTAGTCATACGTATCATCATCAAAATCATCAAAACATTAAAAAGAAAAGAATGAGCTGAAGCCCAGTATAACAACGACACAAATACACACGAGATAGCGGCACACATATGTTCTAAATGAAAAGCAACAATCAACAATTTATATCTTTAGATTAAAGCGTAGCAAACAACAATGAAGCACTCACATTCCAACAACACGCTTGGAACCCGGAGGTCCTAAGTAGCAGCAAATGCTTAGAGGATTAATATAGGTAGCCCAAATATCTATATCTTCTACCTCTACAAGTAATAGCCTTGTTTAGAGGTCACTGCCATTGCACATCTCTATTCATATTAGTCTATTGAGATTAAACGGAGTAATAAAGCCCATATATTAAACTGCTTAATACAACTTCTCTCTAATATTAATTGATGTTATCCTGCTATCATTCCCCCAATCAGCTACCCGTCAAGCCACCCATGATAGGCTAAGCGCCTAACTATTGTACTGGCACTGCCTAGCAAGGTTGTCACCTCTCAAACTAGGTCTCAAAAATGGCCATGTGCACATTCAACAAGCAATTATTAAAGTCGTTTTTAAGTATTAGTTCATTTAGAATGTTTACCCTTACACACAATATACAAGTTACTATGTACCTAGTATAAAATATGTACTCTAAACAAATAGAAGATAGACCAAAAGGTACTTTAGAAAAGTAAAGCAAAAGACAGAGTCAAAGCGCGTAAATATCTACTTAGGACATTGATCCATATAAGCATTTAAATCAATTATTGACTTATATCAACTCATTTCAAATACTTAATTTTCAAACAAATATACATTTGAAACAACATACTGTAAACCCTCGAAAATTTTCATAATTCATAGAAAATAATCCTAGAAGTCTAATATTAAAATTGAAATCCCGAAAATCAACTCAAGTTAAAACCAAATTCTAGATCAAGTCAAACACAAAAATTCTTAGTCTTGAGAAAACGAGAACCCTTGAAACAAAATATAAAATCTAACTATCGATTGAATCAACATCCGTACGCCAATCAAATGATCTACCTAATTTCTAAAACGCAAACAATATATCCAAATAACACTCAACAACGAAATGATAGGATCTTAAATTCTTCAATGAATTTTAAAATCAGAAATTTCAATTTTCACCAAAAGTCAAACTGAGTCAACTTATGACCCTAGACTCGGTTAAACGATCCCGAGAACTAAAAACTATTAAATAATCACAAATAAAATAAGATAAACCATAGATATCGAGCTAAAAATATAAAACAGTCAAAACTCGAAAATTATATGATTTCATGAATAACTCAACAAAACCAGAAGTCAAACCGGAACCCTAAAAGTCAACAAAACTTATAACAAACCCTAGTGTTTAAGATTCGGCAATCCCGCGCTCTTACACCCTAGACAACGAAATGAAAATAATTGTTGATAATAGTTCGTAATAATATAGGGAAGCTTAAAAATATCAGATTCGTAAAATTCGAGTGTCCTTCGGATCCAAACGAGATCAGTTTTCAAAAATCATGTCCCGGTACATGGGATGACAAAAATATTCCGTTAATACCAATATAAGGTTTCCAAAAATATCAGTTTTAGAATTTTTCGATAGCTAAAAATTATAGATATCGCATTAATACGCGTATTTTTATTACTACCGGTATTTTAATTGTCTAGTCTACTATTCATTACTATTTCACTATCTCTACTTTTTCTTACACCTATTCCTTACTACCTACATACCTATTTCTTACTTTTTATATTTCCAATACAACTTTATTCATATCAAACCTTACACATTACTTTTTTTATTACAAAACAAACTAAAATAAATCAATTCTCCCTCTCTACATCACCAAACCGGCACCTCCCCTCTCTCTCTTCCATCAAATTTTTTTACTTTTTCAATTTATTTTATTACATCTAATTTCCATTCCAAAAATCTATAAATACCTCCTTCCTCCTTCATTCTTTCATACAATTCATTTCACTACCAAAACTCTCTCAAAATCTCTCCATAAATCCTCTCTTCAAGAATTCTCTCTACCAAAACTCTCTTAAACCAATTCCTCACAAAAATCATTCCTTATACATAAACTATCTACCACATATCATTACTCACATAATACCCCTTTCATCTACCATCTTCATCCCATATAAACACTTTAGGTAAACTTCTTCCAACCATTTATTTATCCATGTCATGTAACTTAACATGACTATGGTCTTGTTTTGAAACTCATATGAGTAGTAAAAGCAACAATATATTCATGTTTTGTTCTTGCAAATGAACTTCCTATTTTATTATGTTGTTATGTTGATTTTATTATTCATATCTAACTAAATATTTATATATATATATATATATATAATCTTTAGAGCATATAAGCTCACTTGTTATTGATTTATTTCATGCTTTGCAATTTATTTATTTCATGCTATTTCTTTAAGACTAGTCTTTTTAGTCTTAGACTTGTCCATATCAAGTCAAAACAATCTTTTTTTTTCTTTAATCTTTTGGGACTAGTCCATTATTAATCCCAGAATGCCTTGATGAAGCTAAGGCTCCCAATACATGACCAGGATACCTTGATGAAGCTAAGGTTCCCAATACTTGATATTTTATTTTCTTGCTTATTATTTGTTTCTAGCATTTTCTTATGTTTTTATTATTTTACATGCTCATAATACTTGTATCTACATAATGATATTGTCTCAACTAATTTGAAATTGGAATTTTACTTTACTAAAGGAACTTAAAAAAAAAACTAAATTTTCTATTATGTGATTTGTCACAAAATAATGAAGTTATTATCAACAACATAAAAATAAAGTAATACAAGTTTTCTCAAAGTTTTCTTAAATAACAAAGATAGTTTACCAAGGAAATATAACAAATAAATATTTTCTTTTTATATTATGGTGACCTAAGTTTTAGTAAAATAAATTGTTAATATTAAAAGTTTTTACAAAAAGCTTAAGATTTAAACTCTTTTTCACTCCATAACAAAACTAAGAAACAAACTAGTTTTCAAAGTTAAGATGAATTCAATCCATAAAGTTATAAACCCACTTAGGAAAAATAATGATTTTCAAATTTCTAAAGAAGGAACTTATTTTCAAAGAATATAAATAAGATAAGATTAAAAATAATAGATTTTATCAACAAAGAGAATTCTTTTCAAAGGAAATAAAAGAACAAGTTTTAGAAAACAAAAACTTATATTTTAAAATAATAAATAAAGGAAGACAAGACTCATTTTCTAAAACCAGTATAAATACAAAAAGTTTTTCAACAACCTAATAAACTTTTGATAAATTTGATCTTTAGAAGTGAAATTTATGCAAGACTAAAGGTTAAAAGAAAATTTGCTTGTTTTTAGAAAAAGAATGAAGAAAATAAAATAAGAATATACTCATTTATAATACCCTATGAAAATATAAAGTTTCTTCCAAATACTTGAAAAAGAAATTTATCAAGATAAGTTTTCACACTTTAAAAAGAATGGTTTTATGAAATAAATTGTTGAGACACTACCATTAGAAATTTGTGCATATAAAGTGAGTTTATCTATATACTCAAAGGATTTATCAATTATATATACATATATATATATCTATATTTTTACTAAAGGATTTTTTAATGAAGTTGAGTTAGAAAATGGATTTGCAAAAGTTTAGAAATATTCGTTTTAAATTTGTACCTAATGTTTTCGGAACCCAAATGAACTTATATGACAAAGATAACCTTAGAAATGGATAGATCTTTTCGAATAGGTAGAAAACGGTATATTATATGTGAAATTCCTAGTTAAAATGAGCAAGTTATGGCCATTTTAAATTGGAATTTTATTCTATACGAATTTGACGGACATAGTAAAATAGAATTAGAAAGTTCAAGTAAAATTTCTATGAAATACTTATCCCGGGTATTTCTTTTGTCTAGGTGACGAAAGATACGAGATTACCCTTCCTAAGGATTACTACGACTAAGAAGATAGCGAAATGGACGAGTGAGTCATTCCTCTTAATTTCGTTACCTTACTTGTGCTTATAAAGTAGTAGCATTAGTATACTAAGAGAAGATAAAAATGGATATATTTGGAGATTTCGGGATTCTGAGTATATATGTGATTCTATGTTTATGTGAGAAATGAGAATTAAGAATATCGCAACTTCAAACTGCTTGTTTAAATAATTTTGTTTACTTACTTGTATGACTGCTTATTAATTGCTAAATTGATCGATCACCCCTAATAAATCTTAATAAGGTTTGTCTTAATAAAAATGAAACACTCATACATAGCATCCATCGAGTCACATCTCTTTCGGAAGGCTGCTACTCCTACGCGTAGAGTTGGATTGGCTGTGATCGTACGGTGACACGGGCCATGTTCCTTCCTAGAGGATCCAAATCGCCTGGAGAATGCGACTCTAGGTTCGGAGCCGAGTCAACCGAACGCTGTGGGTGAGGACCTGGGGACTAGCAGTAGAAGATCGAGTATCTTCAACCCCGATTCCCTAATCTTTGATACGGAGAGGTAAATCTGTTCTATATATGGTTTCCGGATAACTATATATATTTGTGTAATCACGTGATTGTTGCATTAAATGCATAACATATGTGTGAAAATCTAAATGAACTTGTTGTAAAATATGGTGCGAATGAAAATGAATATCTCACTAAGCTAGTTGTAGCTTATACCCCTATAGATTTTGTTGAAATAGGTATACCCGTGGCTTAAATTGAGGATCATGACATTAAGGAAGTCATGGAAGGATGTTAAGCTTCTATGAAAGAAATGGGAACATAAGATGAAGTAATTTTGTAAGGTTCTTTATATGTAATGACTTATATGATTATTGTTATGTTGATTCCAAGCTGTATATTTATTTGAAGTCAATAGAGGGATATACCCCTAAGAATTGTAACTTGATATGTTTATGTTTTATGATAAGTATTCTCTTTGTCATGTTACTTATTTATTATCAATATAAATTGCGCTACTCCGATGCGTTCCCTTGGTTGTGATGTACGCCTTATACATGATATGCAAGCCTTTGCATGATTGAGGTAGTCATTCCTAGGCTTTAGTATTGTGTATGGCAGACTGCCACATTTAGGGTACCCCTCAGGGCGTGACACATACTCTTCTTATTGTTCATGGTCTATCATATTGCAATTATATTTAAGCCATTTACAAGTTAATATGATCTTATGAGAGTTCACTAGTTAGATTAATAGGTAAATATAAATTGTTGGTTTCTAAAGAATTTACTGAGCCAATATTAGTTATAAATTCATATTAAGTTAATTTAGCCAAGTATTAATCAATTAAGTTTATTTTATATCTAACTTGATCTGCTAAAATCATTTTATGGTAATTAGGTTTGTAAAATAGTAATTTCAACAACATATCTTATAATTAATTTAATTTAAGTTATAAGTATTCCATTTATATATTTCATAATCCATTTTTACCTTTACATATGCTAAGAAATCTAAATTAGTTTCCTATTATGTTTATATTATCCGATAATGCCATAATTATACCTATTTTATTGAATAAATTTCTAAAATTGTGATAATTAATTATTCATCTTAAAATTAATATTTTAATATGAAATTTTTTTTTACATTTATTTTATATTTATTTGATTAGATTTAATTTACCTTAGATTCCAATATTTCATTTCCTAATAGAAAACTAGTATGCACCCTAAGTTTAATAAATTGGTTCACTATCTTAGACATGGGTACTCAAGCTAAAATTTTTATGTAAACTTTATAACACATTGTTTTTCATGCTCATGAATTAATGTGGCCTAAATTAATTAGTTAATTAGGGTTTTAATTTTAATTAACACAAAATTTTCTAGAACAAGGGATTCACAACGACGATCAATCAGTTCACTCTAATTTGACCATCAAGCCAGCCGGTTCTTTACACCACATTAATGTAGGCTTCTTAAGTTTCAAATCGTTATAATTTCACCCAAAAAGGAGAAGCAAAGTTCACCGATTCAGCTCTATACATTCATGCCACCACTATTGGTCGAAACACTATTTTGCTCTATTTTTGCTATTTTGTAATTTAATTTTTGAAAATAGTAAATGTACTTAAAAAATGACAAAAATTTTCAGTTTATATATAAACATGTTAAGCGACCATTTTGATAAATTTCATCCAAAAATAAATTTATTTAATATTTTATTTAAATTTAACAAGTCAAACTGTCTAGATTGATATATTTGCATATAAATTGATTTCCCTAACATATTTAAATCATCTATTACATGTTTATTCTATATTATCTTATGTAGTATATTTATATATCTATATTTTACCATTAAAATCACAAATCATAGCTCAAATCATCACCATCTACACATATAGTTCAACAGAATTTATATTCACTCTATTCATATATTTATTTGACAATTTCATTTCAATAAAACATATTAATTTAACATATAACACATATATATTTTGGCATACTATATACATACAATAAATTACACATATCCTAATTTTTATCATATGCATATTTCGGTTTTTATGCATATATACATATATTGATCAAACGTTAATTCTATGCTTATTTTTAGTAATTTACACAAATTTAAATGTCATTAATATAATCAAAAAAATCAATTATAATTACTTACTTGAATTATCAATTAATCCTAGATTCTTCACTACTACTACCCATTTATGTTGATGAAGTTTCTTCAAGCTAATTTTCCTAGCTCCAACCTTTCATTTAGCCTTCAAAACTACTTGAATTTTTATAATATTTAATTATCATATTCCTAATTTAGGTTGGTAAAATTCAGGGTATTTCAACTAGGCTTTAGAGACAAAATTTCCATCTCTAAACATAATTTTTTTCTATTGTAAAAATTATCGTTATTAATTCTATATTTAGAGATATAGCTTATTTTTCATCACAAAATTTCTCTCTCTAAAGCTTAATTTTCTTGCAGTGAATTCAAGCTCAATTATAAAATTGAATTCGAGCTCAAAATAAAGCCTATTTATTTAAAGAAGCCAAACTCAAGTTTAAATTTTAAGTTTCAATTAAAAAGCTCTAACTTAAACTCAAACTCATAACTTGTAAATTAATCAAGCCCAAGAAGCCAGCTTGTTTGCAAGACGCACAAAGTAATATCGACCTTGGCTATTACATGCAAAAATCTTTGATGATCATTAAAGTGGCTCGGGATTTCCAGCCATTGTCTTCTTTTCTTTTTATTAATATTTTTATTGTATTATTTTACTAAATATACCTAACTACATTATCTTATTAAATTAATTACTCTAGAAAAGTTACTATATGTCGCAACGGAATTTGCACGAAAGACAAGACAAACATCATTATCTATTGATTCACTTACGAATGCTAAAAAGTGATCTTCTATACACTTATTGCTTTTAAGTCTGTTTTTCATATAAATATATATATATATATATATATATATTATCCATATCTGATCTAAAAGTCTGCTTATAGAAAAAATGTCTATTTTTAATTTATATATATTTTTTAACAAATAGTCTAATTGAAACAAATATAAAACAAAGACCAAGCCAATGAACCAAATACCCTTTATGAGTACACAAACGATGTAGGCATCAAAATTAAAAAATTTGCAAGGGAAATTCTAATTCTAGAAGAAAGAGCAATATACTTGACTGAGTAATATTATTGATCAACCAAACTATCATTCGTCTTAAGGCATACAATATATATCAAAGACCTAACTTTTACAAAAAGATGAAGACAGTTGGTAAAAATCCCATAGACACAAAATATATAAAGAGCCAAAAAAAATTCCACATATGGCATAGAAAACGTAAATTAGTATTGAAAGTTAGAGCTTCAATAGTCTTGTTAATAGGATCATCCAATTAACCATCTAATCATTAAAATAAATATAGTAATTGGAATATTACCTATTTTAATGGTTAGATCATGATTAGATATACTGTGAGCCATTGAATAATGACGAGATCGGTCCCGTTAAAATTAATGACGAGACTATAGAATTTTTCTAAAAGTTATAACACTATTAAGAATTTCCTAAAATAGCAAAAACGTGATTTTGAAGGCCAAAAACTATGTAAATCATGAGTAAATCTAGTGAGTTTTGTTCGTTGTCCCATTTCCTATCGAGATAGGGTCCTAAAACGCAAAAATCCAAAATTGTTAAAATTGCAAAACTATTATTCATCAATTTCTGTCCCATTTTTCAAAATTCCATTGGTTACATTTCTCCGGCAGCAGTGTTCCTAAACTAATAGTGATTGATAGCGATAAAACATTTAGATATAATATATCAAGTATAAAAAATAAAACACGGGTATGAAAAATAATATAGTCTAGAAAACACAGTTGTGCAAACTGAAAATTTGCCCTTCGTAACATCAAAATTATTCGGAAATATAACTGATAGATACTTTGTCTATTAAACAATGGAGTGTCACTCTCGTAATTTTATCTTTAGATTAACTCCACTGTTTATTACCTTGAAATTCTATAAATTTGTAATCCTCTTAATAAAAAAAAACCAATCTTAATAATAAGATATAGTTGTCACATTTCTACCATATTTTAAAAATCGATTTGCTCCCACGTGGAAAAAAATAATAGAATAAACAATATAAATATGACATAAATAATACAAACAAAACCCAAAATTTTAACCATTGAAATATTAATATAAAAATAGTATTTAATGAAGGGGTTCAAGACTTTTAAAAGAAAAAAAAAAATTGTAAGACATATTAGCGAGTATTATTATCTTATCGATTTTTTTTTTTTAATTTCCCGGCAGTGGTGCACCCACCTGGCCAATACATTAGTTTAATATTTTTCCTTGGTGAATTGATAATGCTGGTTCATATGAATATCATATATGGCTCAAAATCGACGTAGTCTTCAGTCAGTGTCATCGTATACCTTCTCTTTGTCAGGGATCTTTGTACGCGGACAACAACATTATTATTCCAAATCTTACCTCGTTAATTACCACTTTATTCCTTATGCCAAGCTTGATTAACAATCTTATTAACCTTTTTGTCTTTTTGCCCCCTCTTTACTGTTGTTTTGAATCTTTCCCATATTCTCTCGGATCAGAACATAATAATTATGGTTTTTGCCAGATCCAAAGAAAATCTTAAAGAAGAGTTCACAACAAGCAACGTTGTTTTGTTTAAGGGGCTCTTTACGTTTCTATTAGACACAAGCCTTTTTCTTAGTTTTACAGGTTCCAAGTCAGTAAAGGTGGCAGCGCAAAAAGTGGGAAGCATCACTTCGCTTTGTTTGACCCTGTTATCAGAAGCTACAATATATATAAAACATTAAGACATTTGAAAGTAAAATATATATCATTTTTCTATATACATGTTTTTAGTATAAAATATTTTTGAAAAGTGCTAAAAGCTAAATACACTCGCTAACCAAATATATATCAGAAAAATTCTATATTTATATTTTTTTCAATTTTCATGAACCATATAATCAAAAAATTAAAATTATTAAGAAGAAAATAAATATCATATTGATATTATAAGTAATTTAAAATATTTAAATAATAACAACTGTTTAACTATAAATTGATGAGAGTTGAAGGGAAGAAAATGAAAATTTTTTTATTTTTTCGGTTAAATCTCCATTGAATGAGGCATCAAATTACCAAATGCACAAGGTTCTGTTTCCCTTTGTTGTAGCACCCAATAGACAGCTAAGTCTCTGACAAATCAACGCCCTTTTTAGTTTTGGGTTTATTCTCTAATCACATGTGTAAAGTAAAGGGATGCTGCACTGTGTTGCATGAGTTACGTTATTACCCAAAAAATAAATAAAGGGTAGGCCTTCCAAGAAACACATTCCTCAGATATATGCATACGGTAGACAGGGTACAAGGTTATAAATCTACTGGTGATGGTTTCCAAGGAAACACTTTGAGTCTCTACTACTTAGCATAATTATTACTTTTGATTCAAATATTTATTTGACAATATAATAAGTCGATCAGAACTTTGATACTCTCAGTTTACACTTAAGCAATTCAGAAGTAGCAATTTAATTGTAAAGATTTGTTTGGGCTAATGAAGATTACACCGCATGACCATATAAGGGCAGTAGTAAAAGTTGGAAAAAGGAAAAAATGATATTTCAATATTTAATTATAAAAATGTAACTAGAACAAAAATAATTTTAATTTTAAATAATTTGAATTCATCACTTGAAAAGACGAGTTCATTAGTGATTGAACTCATCTCTTCAAGAGACATTGTTGGTAAAATTACACCAACCTCGCCTCTACAAGAGATAAGTTTTGCAAGGAATAAAAATAAAAGAAAAGAAAATTTAATAAGACATAAATATAAAATAAAAAGTAATACAAAAAAAACATACTAAATATTTAAACTATTTTCCATGTGAATGAAAATTAGCTATTATCTTTTCGCAAGATTTAATATGTTATTGATAATAATATACTAAATAAATATAATTCAAAAACATGTCTATTTGGTTTATATAGAGTACAACAATCTCATTTCTATATTTCAATTCAAGTAGGATTAACTTATATAAAAATAAAACACATCCTTGATATAATATTGAAATTATTAGTAAGTCTTCATCATATAAGCCTTGTCGTATTGAAATTTGATTTGAATAGTAATAGCCATTAGCATAAAATCTTCAAAATAATTTTTTGTAATATTAAATGCTTGCTTTCCAGGGCTTTGCAAACCCACACATCACAAGAGGGATTCATACATCATACATTCTCTCAAGAAATCCATTAAATAATGATAATTAAATAAGAAAAATTAGAATAATAATAATAATTAATATGGAACTATAGGTGAATTTGAGTCTTTATTTATTTATTTATTTATTAGTTAAGTAGTTCGTGTTAAACAACAAGTTAATTATAAATATCAATTTACATTAACAAGAATTAATTTAATTAATAAATATCAACTTACATAATTAAAGAGACTAAATATTTTAAAAAAACAATTACATATAATTAAATAGACTTATAGGTAAAGTTAATTAAATAAGAAGCTAAAATATACATGACAAGTTAAGGTATTTTAGTAATTAACAACTTATTAACTAACTTTCCTTAACAACTCACATGCCACATCATCAATCCATATCACATATAACTAACCTCAAACACGCTCTTTCTTATTTCTTCTTCAACAAGTTTCATAAACCCTCTCCACGCTCTTAATCTTCTTCTAGAAGCTACTTCTCCCATTAACTTGCTGAACAAGTTACACTCGATTAAACTTTTCCCTACAAAATATTCTCTCTCAACATTTACATTAACAATAATTAATTTAATTTGATTTGTTAATTATGTGCAATGACTATGTTAATTTGGTCAATTAAATTATAAATTTGGATTGAAACAATAATATGATGAAATTTATGGTACAATTTGTATGTATGATTGATGTTGATTAAATATTGAATCTTATAATCATATGTATGTAACATGTATATTTCGAATGATGTAAAGGCATATATGTGTATTTGTGATATAGAATAGTGTTTGATTCATAATGATATTGTTAAACCAAATAAATTCAAATTTGATTTTGATAAGGACAAAATTATTTAAACGAATATGCTAAACACATCATGCTTAATTGAATTAAATAGATCATACCCATTTAATAAAAGAAGGCAAATGAAACAAGAAACAACTTGCATTGTGTTTTTTTATTTATGATTGCTTGTGCAAGATTTGTATCAGCGAAGCAATACACTTTGATACAGATGAAGACCCTTCTGGGCATTTTGGAGGGGGTCACCATGCTAACCTACCAACTCACCCGTATAAAGGAAATATGCACAAAATTTGTGCACCAACAAGGTAGTAGGGTTTCCCACCAACGAGTCAATATAACTAAAACTAGTCGTTGTGCATTAATTGCAAGTCAATTTTTTGGAGATCTTCACCAACGACCATTTGACTTCTTGAAGCCTATTTAAATATGAAGACTTGAAGTTTATAAACTCTTAAAAGTCTTCATTTGCTATAAAACAAAGAAACCAATTGTTCTCTCAATTTGTCACTTTGTAAATCTATTTAAGCCCCATTTGGATTTAAAACAAAAATGTAGTGCTTTGTTCATTGTATTGCAATCCTTATAAAAAGCACTATACTTGTGTTTGCTTTGTGAAACATCTTGTGTAGCTCATTTGAGTATAAAAAGCACTATACTTGTATTTGCTTTGTGAAACATCTTGTGTAGCTCATTTGAGCCTTACTTTACTTATGATCAATATTATGGTGTGAAGTCCTCATTGAAGACATTGGTGTATGGAAATAAGAAATCAGACCAAACTTCATGTTATACTCCAGGCTTGATCTTCTTAACCCTATCCCTATCTTTACTTTTAGCACTTTACACTATTGTTAAGATTACTTGTGCATTTCAAATTATCAACAAAGTTGCAAATTAGGGAGAAATTGCATAAATACTCAATTCACTCCCATCTTGAGTATTTTGCCTTATGTACATAGTGTTTTTCAATTGGTATTAAAGTTAGGTCTCTAAATTTCTTGTGCTTGATTGCATTTTAAAGTAAAATGGCAACTAGTGCACTAAGATTCCTAGAATGACAAGCTATTAATAGGTCACTACCTTTAAGTGGAGGAAACTATCCCTATTGGAAGTATATAATGAAAGTCTTCTTAAAAGCATAAAATAGATTAATATGAAATGTCATAGAAGATGACCCCTTTCAGATTGAAAGAAAAGAAGAAAGAGAATTTAGTGAAGAATATTGGAAAAAAATGGATTTGAATGAAATAGATATGAACATATTGCATTATGGCTTGAACGAAATTGATTTCAATAAGATTTGCGTATGTAAAACCACATGCTAAGGAAATATGGGATGAATTAGAGAAAACATATGAAGGAACATCTAGAGTTAAAGACACTAAAATAAGTTTTTTATGTGGTCACTTTGAAATTTTCAAGACATAACCAAATGAAAACTATAGATGAAATGCATAATAGGTTCATCAACATCATAAATCCTTTAAGTATTGTTCGAAAGAATTTTACTAATGTGGAAATTAATTCCAAACTTCTTAGGACCTTACCAAAAGATTGGAAGCCAAGAGAACCACTATTGAGGATGCATATAACCTAATTACTATGAGTAAAGAAGAACTACTGGGCACTTTTAAGACCCATGAATTGATCAAGAAGCAAAGAGGGGAATCAAGCAAGAAGACCATCACATTGAAAACTACAAGTCACAACTCTAGTGATGATGGAGAGGAACTTGCTTTCATGGCTAAAAAATTCATGAAATTCAACTACAAAATAAAGAGAAATGATGATGAAGGAAGCTCCTTAAGATACATAAAGGAAAAGAAGGATGTAATTACTTACTTCAAGTGTCACAAACTGTTTTGGTTAAAAAAAAAAAAAAAAGTGTCACAAACTGAGACATATTCAACAATATTATCTCATGCTCAATAAGGCATCAAGGGGACCCCAGAAGGAAGCTCATTGCCACTTGAAGTGATGATGATACAAGTGACTCCGATGAAGATGTATGCTTCATGGCATTGGATGATGAGGTAGGTATCTCTTCCCAAACTTCTTATGATGAGCTTGCAATCAAGTATAATGAATTATGCAAAGAGATAGTGAAGTTGCAAAAGAAAAATAAAGCCTTGAAAGAAATAATGTTAAGTGTAGGAAATGAACTTGATGAGTTTAAACATGAAAATGACAAACTTAAAATTAGAAATGGTTATCTAAATGAAGATAACGAATTTTTAAAATATGAAAATGGTAAATTAAGAGATGAAAATGAGAGATTATGTAAAGGGCATAGTTGGAAAATTGAAAACTCAATGTCAAAAAGATAATGAGTAATGTGATGAGGAACTTATGCATGAGCTAGAAGAACTTACAATTGAAAATGCCACATTGAAATCTAGCATAGATGAATCAAAAGAAATAATTGCTAAGTTTGTTGAAGGAGAAAAGAATATAAACATGATGTTAGGACAACAAAGGCACAAATTAAACAAATATGGAATTGGATATGAGGGTGTTGAGCTTGGATTTTGACTTTTGGTTTAATTTTCTTTAATCCAATTTACATCAAACCTTAGCCCATTTAATATAAATCATCGACTAAGAATTAAAAAAAAAAATCTATTTTAAGAAAAAAACTTGGTGTCGCCACCTAATCAACATAGGAAAAGTTTTAAATAGGATCGATTGGTAGATTGATCCTAATTTTGCTACTGATTTACAAAAATTATATATATATATATTAAAAATAATTACCAAAAATTCATGAGTTTAAAGGATATCCTATTAAAACCTAAATGATTACCATATATAACTTTTCAATTACAATTTCTTCCCTATTATATCTTAAATAACATTCCTATGTGATATTTGTAGTTTATTTATAAAATATTTACTTTCCCATTTTATCATAACCTATGAAATTACTCGAATGTACTTTCCAATTTTGTTAAAATCCATAAGGTGAGTTGAATAAATCAAATCTTACAAAAAGGCAACTAATATTCACATATAATAAATTAGGAAACTATATCTACATCAAGTTTACAAAGATAATTTTTTTTTCTTTTTTTAGAGTCGCTCGTTAGATACCTATATACCCATTGTTTGAGGTCAAACGATACATAGTTCTTTTAATTGATGAAAACTTTAGTTTGCTTATCAATTTTAGAAACTTGAAATCTCATCACTTTAAGTTTATTAAATTTTAATAATTTTAAAAATTGAATTTTTTTCATGATGAATATTAAATCTATCAAATTAGGTTTTAATAATTTTATGAAAATTGATTTTTCAAAGTGAAAAAAAATTGGAATAATAAAATGTAACAATCATAAAATTTAATATACATATCAAGATTAGGATTTCTATTAATATTCTAATTATAACAAGACAAAAAGATCATGTTCATCAACACTATTACAAGAAAACATATATATGATCAAATATTTACTAGGTTCTAAAATTATGGTATAGTGGAATGTCATACATTAATTACAAATTTTAGTTAAATCATGACTTTCACATTTGTATTGTTAAAATAGGATCATCAATTGAACACAAATACTAATATTTCACATGATCAAATTTGAAATAGCCATGAATTCCTTAAATTGCATACTAATGTGTTATTGGAATGAAATATATTTATATGTGTGCTTAGTTAATATAGTTAGTGAATGTGTTATTTTATATGTGAATAGTATTATGAAATTAATATTATTGTTTGATATCTATAAATGTGTGTATAGTGTAATGAATGTGTGTGTCTTTTTCAAATTAATATGCATGTGTATGTTTAAATGTAAATTCACTTTTGAATTGTTTAGTTATATGACAGAAATTTTGACAAACTTTAGACCCACTTTTTGAGCTTAAATTCAACCCAAATGCATTTGAAATTTGCCTAAATTAAACCTAGGACAAATATACCCCTAATGGTGAGATTGAGATGACAATTGACTTTAATTTGGACAAGTTAACCCTCCTTTTTGACAGCCTCAAATTTTCATACGAATTTTCACTTCTTTTCTTTCTTCTTTCTTTCTTTATTTTCTCAACCCAAAATCTTAAACCATAAGCCAAGGTTCATTACAAGCTTAAGGATTTGAATATCATTCCAAGCCAAGATTCAATCATGTGAGTTAAATACAAACTCTATCTTTTATTTTTATGTTCTATGTTGAATTGTTTGTAAATGTTAGTATATATATGATTTTGAGGTGATGATTGGTATGAGATTGAATTGGTGCATGGATGATAGTTTGGATGGGATTAAGTGGCTAATTGAGTGGTAGTATATATCTTATAGGAGTGTGGATGTGTGGGGATGAGTAGTTTGGAAGATTGAAGAATGAGTAGTAGATATGTAAAATTGAAGTGTGATTAGTGTTTTGATGATTAGAAGTAGAATTCATATTGTTAGGATAGTATTTGGATCATATAACAAGCTTTAGAAAGTTTGGATTAAGTTTGGAAAATTTTTGAAAAATGAACAAGTTGTATTAAAACAGGGGAAATCAAAAACCATTTTCGTATAGGCCTGTTTTTGAACGTACGCGGGCACCTGGGAATTCAACGCCGTCGGCGTAGAGGCAGCGTTGGATTCAAATTTCTTAACACCGCTTTGTTACACCGTCGGCTTTTACGTTAAAAATTTGCCAGCGTTTGTTCTTTAGAACGTACGCCGGCAATTTGAGTATCTACGCCGCCGGCCTACAGGCGGTGTTGAAAGCCCACAGAATCAGATTTCTTAAGGCCGACCGAACGCCGCGGGCTTTCGCTAGAAAAGTCAGCCGGCGTTCTTTCATCCATGTTGTACGCTGGCCGCTGGGAATCAAGGCCGTCGGCGTACGTGTCAAAACTGCCGCGTATCTGAGTACGCGAACGGCTTAGACTTCTCTGGACGTTTTGAAAATTTTGGGTTTTGGATTCTACGCCGGCGTAGAATGAAGGCAGTCGGCGTACCCTTGAACACTGCCAGCATTAGCAGTATTGATTTTCAGAGTATTAAACACCGGCTCAAAGCCGCCGGCTTTAGCTGCCAGCGTATCCCCTGTACTTTTGAATTTTAAAAACTTTTTTCAAAAATTTCGAAGTTTGACATATGATCAATTAAGTATTTGTTAAGCGATCTAGGGTATATTAGGATGTTTAAATGCTTTATTATGACCTTTATTAATTTATTTGGATTCCTTGATATATTTATCTTTTATACTAGTAACTAGTGCTTAAGCTAAGTGTGAATTTAATATTAATTTAAACAGTGATAGATCCTCTCCCAGTCACCCCGTTAATTCCCGAGCTATATCAGGTACGCAGTAACTTGTCTGTCTATTTGCTAGGGTAGGCATTAAGATCAAAACTACTCTAAAATAGAAAATCCTATTGATATGAGTGTTGATTGTCGTTGTTTGCCGTTGAATCTGGTTCGGAGAGCGGCACCCTGCTCAGATTGGGGGCAGGGTACTTTCTTGTTAATGGATAGAATTGTTTAGGAGTTATGAGTATCCAAGCGTGCTCATATCAACCCCCTGAGCGTCGTGATGCGTTACTCAGGAACCCTAGTTATTACGGGCTACGTCGGAAGGTGGGACTGTCTAGTCTGTATGAACAGTAGGGACCACTCAGGGAGGCGGACGTAATACTGGATCCTTGTTGTCCGGAGTTTGAATACTCCCGTGTTGTTTTACTAATTAAAGACTTATTAATAAACAGGTGATTGTTGCATAATGCATTTAGACTAAGAATGTGTGATTCACTTCGCATTTTGTATTTGTTACTTGTATACTGGGCCTTTGGCTCATATTTTATCTATTTCAGGTGATGATTCCGATAAGTTCTATACAAGTATGGGGTACGGATCCGACTTTGAAGATTTTCTTGATTGGTTAGAAAATTAGAGATGACCATGGACTTAATGGACCCTATGAATGTAATAGATTAGATGAGATTCTTTTTGGTTGATAGTGTAATTATCGTGTTAGTTAGGTCGTGTTTTGGGGATTTTTGGTTAAGGCTTGTAAGAAGCCTTTGGATGTAATATGTATATATATATATATATATGTATGTTTTTAGCTATTTAGAAGTTGAATTTTTTTCCTTTGCCTAATTGTGTGGTAGTATAGCTTTGCTTAAGTTTAAAAAAAAAAAAAATTTATGTCTCCCATTGTTTGATATATTTATGGAATTAGATAATCAATTAGTCAAGCAATTCCTTTAGGCAACCTTACATATAATCTTAGGGATTATATGTGGTTGGGGAACCGTTATCTCCTATTTCAAATATAGGGATGATAGCGGGTCCTTACAAAATTATTAATGGAGGACGCCTATCTTGGTAGAAATCATAAAATCTCAATAGATCATGTGCATATCATGGTAAAAAAACATATATTGAAAATGTTATACGATATAAAGGAATTTGTGATAACAAATATAAACTTAAAAAAAATATAACTATAAAACGAATATTATTCATGATTTAAGGAAACACTGTCATTAATTACATATGTTTTAAATTAAAAAAAAAAAAACCATAATTTACAATGCTAGATTTTCTATTATTATTATTATTATTATTATTATTATTATTAAAAAGAAAACATGCGCATGGAACTTACCCGGGCTTGAAAAACAATGGCGCGTACAAATTCACTAAGGACAGTCGGATCGGAGGAAGAACCCGATTGGAGCTTCGGCGATGAGGAACCGGGTATCCGACAATCAAGGACGGTGCAGTGACAGAGAGCTTGTTGGTCGAACCAAACCGACACCGGTGAGCACTCCGGTGCTTTCTATTTATCCCGAAATCAATCACAAATGGTGTTTTTGAACACTACAGTCGGCTAATTGGCGGCGGCAGTGGCTAGAGGTTCTCTGACAGGTGTCGGCAAAACCAAGGGTGTAGACCTATGGCTTCAGACCTCCCAAAACTTTTTGCGTCTTCCAAATTCCTCAATTTTTCTTGTATGAACACTAACTCGAATCACAAGCTCTGAAACCCTAAATCAAAAACAAAAACACAAAATTAGTAATTCGATTAACTTCAATACAATTCGTGCTTAGGTTGAATTGTTTGTGTCCTATTTAAAGAGCTAGGGTTTAGAATTAGTCCTCAAGGCTTACCAATTCAGATCGATTGCGAATCTAAGATTCTTGAGCATAATTTAATACAAAATTTGAAAATCTCTCAAATTAAAATATAATTTTTCAACTAAATTAGATATTAGATATTTATATACCTATTTGAAACATCCCATATCTTCCAAATTGTCCGAAAAATACAATTTTGACATGAATCATGATTTTTAAGAAAGTAGAATATCAAGTTTTCCTAATTTTCAAGCTTCAATTTAATTAAGCAAATGTTCACGAAATCTTGCGTGTTCAGTATCAATTGAAAGCCCTTCACTTGTAGTTTGCAATGGTGTCATCAATTTCGCGAAGTTGCAAATAAAGTCAAGTAAAAAATGGAGCCAAATCAAGCTCTGTAAGATGTTTTTATGCTGTCTTCTTGAGAAAGGAGATGATGTGATGTTAGTGATAACATCAACATCTAAATTTTAATTTTTCTTGGGAAAAAAAGAAACTTACAATTTAGGAGTATTTTTCTAAATTAAATATATGATAAAAATTATACCACATTAAACTCAAATAATTTTCTAAAGCTTATTAAAATTGAATTTTAGGCCATTGAAAATATTTAAATTGTGGAATTTTAAGTTTAATATAATATTTTATTTTTATCATATACTAAAATACATAAATATTCTTATTCATGTATTTCTAAGCTTAATATGCAAAAATGAGATGTCTACAAAGGTAAGGATAAAATAGAACATACAAGAATTAATTTGTAAAAGCAACAAATAAGACTTGTAATTATTGTGGAAAATATGGACATATATCACATACATGCTCCTTTAGAAATGGTCTTCATAAAGAAAAACTTATTTGGTTTCCTAAGGCATAAGCTCATATTGCAACTAACCCAAAAGGACCCAAACTCAAGTGGGTATGAAAGAATAAGTAACTTCTTGTTTTGTAGGAATCCTCAAGAAAAAGCAATAAATGGAACTTAAATAGTGGTTGCTCAAGACACATGACCAAAGATGCATCCAAGTTTACATCATTAGTCATGAAGGATCAAGGAACCATCACCTGTGGAGAAAATCATAAATCTACTGTGCTTGGTGAAGGTAAAATCCTAGTTAATAAGGACTTGATCATTAAGAATGTGATATTGGTTGATAACTTGAAATACAATTTGCATAGTGTTAGTCAATTATGCTATCATGGGTTTAAAGTGAAAGTTAATGCAAATAAAAGTTCTATTGAAAGAATCAAATAGTAATCAAGCATGTTTTGAAGGGTGTAAACATAGAAACATTAATAAAATTAATTTATATGATTTTAAAACTTTAAATGAACCTTGTTTATACACTCAAAATGACGATAGTTGGTTATACCATAAAAAGTTAGAGCATGGTAGCATGGACATCATTTCTAAACTTGTTAGAAAGGATCTTTGTGATACGCCTCAAACATAGATCGTGGAACTCTAATCACAAAGGCGCTTTTTAGGTGTAATGGCTTGGAATTTATCAGAACTCCAAAGTTAAGCGTACTCTAAGTAGAGCAAATCCCAGGATTGGTGACCCTCTGGGAAGCGCTGGCACCAAAAGGACAAAACCATGTAGCGTGTAGCTAAAGCGGACATACCTCAATTGGTAGACTTCCGAATTGTTACATAGTGCCTCTGTTGTCCTGGTTGTACCTAAGGGTGCACTGGGAGGGCCAATGTATCTGGCATCACGATCCCTGCCCAGGATGGCCTGAAGGCCTAGGTGTGATGATCTCTTGTATATTAAGAGTATATGGGGGGAACATTGTAAATATTTTATTTACTTATTTTAATTTTGGTGTTGCCTTTTGACAAATTTTAATGTCTCCTCCTACCGGAACCACAAAAGCTAATAAAGCTCTTTGTGAGGGTATGAGTACTCTTCTGGATAGAAGCTCTTGCTCACGGTTGACTGCCCACAATCAATGATATAGTTTACAAACCCCCCCCCCCCACACACACACACTTTACTATTATCTGTACATGAAATATTAATAAAGTGTAATACATTTCAGATTGATTCTTACCTACGTCCCTTTTTACTTATTGTTGGTTATTTACTATTGCCTACGTGTGTTGCTTACAGATATTAAGGTTGATCATTAATCGAATATTGCTGTGTTAGGCCTGCTTACTACTACTAAGGTTAGACACTAAGCACCGCACGGTTCCATTGTACTAGCGAAAAGCCTAAGACCGTGACAGTTGGTATCAGAGCTTAGGTTATTCCAGTAGGAACAACTATGACACGACAAGAAGAGTTTGCTCGAAGACTAGATGCTTTGGATATGCAGGTAGTGGATGTTTCTTGGAGTCTTGACGCCTCACTACCGCTTAATAAGAGGATGACTGATGTAGAGATATCAATTCATGAAATCACCACGAAGGTTGGTGAGATGGCTGAAGAATTCAGGGTTGCTATTACCACTCTTCGGGAGGAATCTCAAGTAGTTGTTAAAGGGCTAAGAAACGGGTTTGTGAGATATACCACTATAGAGACAGTGGAAGAGTTGAGGCAGCAAATCGCATTATTGATGCGAGCTGTTGCAAATGCTCCCGCCCAAGCCCATGCTCAAGCTCCTACTACTCAACCTAAAGTGTCTGAGCTAAAACCATTTACTGGCATGAGGGATTGCAAAATGTTGGAGAACTTCATCTTTGACATGGAACAATATTTCACAGCTATGGGACATAATGATGAGGGCACGAAGGTCTCCATAGCCACTATGTTCTAATAGGTGATGCCAAGCTGTGGTGGCGCACCAAATATGAGTAGATCCAAAATGTTACGGCACATGTAGATACATGGGTACAGTTGAGGACTGAGCTGCGAACTCAATTCTTCCTTGAGAATGTTGAGTATAACGCCAGGAAGAAGCTACGTGAGCTTCACCATGGCGATGACATCCGGCAGTATGTTAGAGTTTTTCGGCACTTATGCTTCATATCAAGAGTATGAGTGAAGATAATAAGTTATTCTATTTCCTCGAGGGATTGAAGCCATATGCTAGGAATGAGTTGCAGAGGCAACAAGTAAAGAATTTGACTCAAGCGCAAATAGCCACTAAGCGCTTGACGGACTACACCAATGATTCCAGAGGGAAGGGTGTGTCATCGGGACACTATGGTGGAAAGTTTGGCAAGTCGGGCAAACCCAAAAGTGGGGGAGCCTCAAGTTCTAACAATCATGATAATGGAGGGAGCTAGAAGAAATTTTATGGCTCTCGACAGATGGGGAAATGGTATATCAAGCAGTAGCAAGAAGCTAACACTTGCTTGTTTCCTGTGTAATGGACCTCACAGGGTAGCAGAAGTCCAACTAAGGCTACACTCAATGCCCTAACGAAGAAGGTGGAGGGTGCTTATCCGAATGAGGAGTCTGAGGAAGATTGTGAAGAGCGGCCCAGGATGGGAGCTTTACACATGTTGTCAGCCGTTGAGAAGGCCTCCACAGAGCCCAACAAAGCCAAGACTGACAATGAACTGATGTTTGTTCAGTTGCACATCAATGATAAGATTGCCAGTGCAATGATTGATTCAGGAGCCACACATAATTTCATTGATGTGGCTGAAGCACATAGATTGAGGCTAGTGTTTATCTGATGATTCTAGCTAAATTAAAGCTATAAACTCCAAGGCCTGTCTGATTCAGGGAGTTGCAAAGAGTGTGAAGGTGAAGGTTGGAGATTGGAGCGGGAATCTCAACTTCATTGCTGTCCCTTTAGATGACTTTAGAATAGTCCTGGGGATAGAATTTCTGAGAAGTGCTCGAGTTACTTCCTTACCTGCAGCTGATTGCCTATTGTTCATGGATGATAAGCCATGTTATGTGCCCGTTCAGAGGAGGAAAGCTGGTAGTGGGAGTAGCAATGGTAAGAACATTGGGCCAATGATGCTTTCAGCGCTCTAATTGAAGCGAGGGCTCCAGCACCAAGAGCCAACATTCCTTGCTGTCTTGATAGAGAAGGAGGATGGAGGGAATGCTGAGATTCTGAGGGTAATTTAGAATGTCCCGAAGGAGTTACCTCTAAGAAGGCTAGTGGATCATGAAATTGAGCTGATCCCATGGGCCAAGCCACCTGCCAAGGCTCCACATAAATGTCGCCTCCAGAATAGCAGAATTGAGAAAGCAGCTTGATGAGTTGTTAGAGGCGGGTTTCATTCGTCCATCGAATGCACTATAAGGGGCTGCTATCTTATTTCAAAAGAAGCATGATGGGAGTTTGAGATTGTGTATTGATTATCAGGCTCTCAATAAAGTTACAGTGAGAAATCATTATCCCATTCCTCTTATTGCTGATTTGTTTGATCAACTGAGTGGTGCTAAATACTTCACCAAATTAGATCTTCGCTCAGGCTATCATCAAGTCCGCATTTTTTAGGGAGATGAGCCCAAAACTACTTGTGTAAACTGCTACGGGGCTTACGAATTCCTGGTGATGCCATTTGGTCTCACTAATGCTCCTGCAACTTTTTGTACTTTAATAAATAATGTATTTCGTGATTATCTGGATAAATTTGTTATTGTCTATCTAGACGACATTGTTGTGTATAGCAGGACGTTGGAAGACCATGTGAAACACTTGCAGATTGTATTGCAGAAGTTGAGGGAAAACCATTTGTACATTAAGCATGAAAAATGTGCCTTTGCCCAAAAGTGCATTAGCTTTCTTGGGTATGTGATTGAAGAAGGGCAAATCAGGATGGATGGGGCCAAGGTAGATATTATTCGAGAGTAGCCTATTCCAAGAAGTGTCACCGAGTTACGCTCATTTCTTAGACTTGCCAATTATTACCGGCAGTTTGTAGAGGGGTATTCCAGGAGGGTTGCTCCCCTTATAGATCTTTTGAAGAAGGACCAAGTATGGTCTTGGAATGAGGAGTGTCAGGTTGCCTTTGAAGAGTTGAAATGGGTTGTGATAGAGGAGCCGGTCCTTGCCCTACCTGACATCTCCAAACGTTTTGAAGTCCACACGGATGCCTCTAATATCACCTTAGGTGGGGTATTGATCCAGGAGGACCATCCAGTGGCATATGAGAGTTGGAAGTTGAACCCCACTGAGTGCAGATACTCAACACAGGAAAAGGAGCTGTTAGCTATTGTGCACTGCCTCAGAACATGGAAGCATTACTTATTGGGGTCGAAGTTCCTTGTGAGAACTGATAATTCTGCTGCCAGCCATATTCTTACTCAACTGAAACTGTCAGCCAAGTAGGCGAGATGGCAGGAATTTCTTGCAGAGTTTGATATGGAGATTGTGTATCGCAGTGGGTGTACAAATCAGGTAGCAGATGCTTTGAGTAGAAGAGCAAATTTGGCCTATTTAGCCGAGATTGCCCAACAGTCTACCAGTCGAGTTGCTGGTACTATCCAAGAACAGATTAAAGAACACTTAGGCCAAGACCTATTGGCCAAGAACTTGAAGCAGTTGATTGAAGAGGGTAAGACTCGCAGATTTTAGGTTAAAGGTGATCTGATCTACACCAAAGGTCGACGCCTGTATGTTCCTAAGGTAGGGAACTTGAGGAAGGCACTCATGAGGGAGTGCCATGATACATTGTGAGTTGGTCATCCCAGATGGCAGAGGATGATGATCTTATTGAAGCAGGGTTATTACTAGCCAGATATGAAGGAAGATGTGATGAACTACACCAGAACGTGCTTAACTTGTCAGCAGGACAAGATCGAGAGGCAGAAACCTACAGGGTTATTGGAACCCCTTCCAGTGCCTTCTCACCCATGGGAGAGTGTCTCCATGGATTTCATCACTTGCTTACCTAAAGTGGGAAACCTCTCATCCATCTTGGTTGTGAGTGATCGAGATGCCAGATTCACAGGGAAGTTCTAGACCGAATTGTTCAGCATTTCAGGGTCCGAACCCAGTATGTCCTCCAGCCACCATCCTCAGAGTGACGAACAGACAAAGCGGTTTAATGGGATGCTGGAGGAGTATTTGCGGCATTTTGTTGGTGCCAACTAGACGAATTGGGTAGATTTGCTGGATATTGCCCAGTTCTGTTTTATCATCCAGCAGAGCTCTTCCTCCAACAAGAGCACTATGGAAATTGTTATGGGTCAACAACCACTGTTACCCCATACAGTGGCAGCGTCATTTACTGGGAAATGCCCAAAGGCTTATATGTTTGCAAAGGATTGGAAGCAGAAATCTAAAGTTGCTAAGGCCTATCTTGAAAGAGCTTCCAGACGCATGAAGAAATGGGCAGATGAGAAACGTAGACCCAGAGAATTCAATGTTGGAGATCAAGTCCTCATCAAGTTTTTTCCAGACCAAATCAGACCGTTGAAGCATAAAGACAAAAGACTTATGCAGAAGTATGTTGGTCCAGTTCCCATCATTGCCAAGATTAGAAAAGCCGCCTACAAAGTGGAGCTACCTAAAGGGTTGAAATTCCATCCTATCTTTCATGTAAGTGTTTTGAAGCCATACTACCCTGACATGGAAGACCCAAAGCTTAATCAGTCAAAGTGGCCGAATATCAAGTTCAACTTCACCGTCAGAGAAGCTGTCGAAGACATCCTTGCTGAACGAAGTGTCAAAGATCCAACCACTAGAGCAGTACATACTGAATACTTAGTGAAGTGGAAAGATCGTGGAGAAGAAGATAGCAGCTGAGAGATAGAGGAAGACCTTATGCCTCATGCTGAGAGGAGAGCAGTTAAAGTAAGGAAGATTCAAGCATTAGGATCAAGCTCCAACACACCTTGCCGAGGACGTCAATAGATTAAGTGGGGGAGGATGTGACGATCTCTTGTATATTAGGAGTATATGGGGTGATTATTGTAAATATTTTATTTACTTATTTTAATTTTGGTGTTACTTCCTCACCAATTTTAATGTCTCCTCCTGCCGAAACCACAAAAGCTAATAAAGCTCTTTGTGAGGGTGTGAGTACTCTTCTGGATAGAAGCTCTTACTCACCGGTTGACTGCCCATAGTCAATGATATCCCAGTTTACACAAACCCCCACATACATTTTACTATTGCCTGTACATGAGATATTAATAAAGTGTGATACATTTCATATTGATTCTTGCATACGTCCTTTTTACTTATTGTTAGTTATTTACTATTGTCTGTGTGTGTTGCTTACAGATATTAAGGTTGATCATTAACCGAATATTGCTGCATTAGCTTGCTTACTACTACTAAGGTAGGATAGTAAGCGTCGCACGGTTCCATTGCACTAGTGAAAAGCCTAGGACCGTGACATTAGGAGCGCCCCCTCCACTGCGGTGGAGCCTGGGGGCAGGTCATGACAATCTTGTCAAAAGTTAACCACAAATAAATTTTCAAAATGATAAGATTTATTAAGCATACTAACAAAAAAAGCAAACTAAAACTTCATTTAAGTCAAGGATACTATTTCCACATCTAGGCCACTTGAACTACTGCATATGGACTTATTTGGACTTACTTGAATTTTAATTTTGGGTGGCAAAAAATATATCTTATCGATGACTTCATTAAATATACATAGACTTTCTTCCTCACATCTAAAGACAAATCAAATAATGTTTTTTCAAATATTATAAGAAAGTCCAAAATGAAGAAGGTTTTAGCATTGTAACTATCCAAAGCAATTATGAAGAATTTGAAAACTATAAATAGATGATTTTGTAATAATTTTGGAATTGAACACACTTTTCTAGCACCTGGGACACCATAACAAAATGGAGTAGCGAAATGAATGATAAGACTCTAATTGAAATGGTTAGAACAATGCTATGTGAAAACAATCGACCTAGATTTTTTTAGTCGAATCCATTAATATTGCTTGTTATATAATTATTAGTCTGTTTATTAGGCCTATACTTAAGAAAACCCCTTGGAAAGGTAAAAGACCTAACATATCATATTTTCATCTATTTAGAACTAAATGCTATATTTTGAATAATAGAAAAGATCAATTACTAAGTTTGATGCTAAAAGTGATGAAAGAGTTTTTATTAGTTATTCACTCACTAGTAAAGCATATAAAGTATTCAATAAGAGAACATTAGTTGTTGAAGAATCAATTCATGTTATATTTGATGATTTTTGCCTCTTGTATGCTCTAATGATGATATGAATGATGTTGTGTTAATCTAGACGAATTCTCTTTTGAAAATAATGATCATAATAGAGAAACAAATGTTAAGGAATATCCTAAGAAAGATGACTTAAATGACTCAACATATCATAATCTTCCTAAGGAATGGAAATATGCTAAAGCACACCCTATGGACCTTATCATAGGTGAACTATCAAATAGGGTGAAAAAAAGATCATCCTTAAGAAATATGACCAATCTAGTGTTATTATCCTAAAATAAGGCGAAAAAATGCATACGAAGCTCTAAAAGATGAGTTTTGGATATAAGCAAAGTAAGAGGAACTAAATCAATTCACTAGAAATGAAGTTTGGAATTTAGTACTTAGCCTAACAATAGACCAGTAATAGGACGAAATAGGTATATAGAAACAAGCTTAATGGAACCGGCTTAGTAACTAAGAATAAAGCTCGCTTAGTGGCTAAAGAATATAGTCAAAAAGAGGATATAGATTTTGATAAGACCTTTTCCTCGATTGGAAGCCATTAGGAAACTTTTGGCATTTGTCGCTTTCAAAAACCACAAACTCTTTCATATGAATGTCAAAAGTGCCTTCCTAAATAGTTTCATCAAGGAAGAAGTTTATGTAGAGCAACCATAGGGTTTTGAAGAAAGTGAATTTCTCGACCATGTTTACAAACTAAACAAAACACTTTATAGACTTAAGGAAGCTCCTAGAGCTTAGTAAAAAAGGCTTACTAGCTTTTTGATAAATAAAGGATTTTCTAAGGAAAAAATCGATGCAACTTTGTTTATAAAGAATAACAAATCAAACACATTGATTGTACAAATTTATGTGGATGATATCATGTTTGGAGTTACTAACTTAAACCGTGTAAATGATTTTGTTGAGTTCATGAAAAGTGAGTTTAAAATGAGCCTGATGGGGAACTCGCTTACTTCTTAGGTCTCCAAGTAAAACAAACCAAAAACAAAACATTCATTAATCAATCAAATACACTAAAGAATTGTTAAAACATTTCAAAATGGATAACTGCAAAATTAGATCCACACCCATGAGCACTAGTATAAAACTTGACAAAGATGAAAATAGCAAAAATATGTGTGAAAAGTGTATAGAAATTAATTGGTAGTTTGTTGTACTTGATAGCCTCTAGACCCAACAACATGTTCTCAGTTTGCCTATGTGCATGATTTCAATCTTGTTCAAAGGAATCACATTTAAGTGCAGTAAAACACATCTTTAAGTATTTTGCATGAACCATTAAAATTGGCTTGTAGTATCCAAAGTTTACCTCTTTCGATCTTGTTGGATACTCCGATGCCAACTATGTCGAATCTAAAGTTGATCAAAAAAATACATGCAGTATATGTCACTTTCTTAGAAATTCCTTAATATCATGGCACTCGAAGAAATAAAACTTAGTTTCACATGTAACCACCGAGGCCGAATATATGGCGGCTGATAGTTGTTGTGCCCAAATTTTGTGGATGAAACAAACATTACTAGACTATAGACATAAGTGTGATCATGTTCCAATTCATTGTGATAGCACTAGCACTATCAACTTAACAAAAAATCCAATCCAACAACTCAAGAACTGAGTATATTGAAATTAGGCATCATTTTATTAGAAATCATGTAAAAAATAACGATATTTGCTTAGAATATATTGATACAAACAATCAAATTGTTGATATTTCTACTAAACCCTTGAGTGAGATTCAGTTTTGTACCTTGCATAGAGAATTGGGCAAGATCATGCAATGTAAGTATAAAATATCATGGAACCAAGTTAGTGATTTTGAGCAAAGTAAGCTATTTTTTAAAAGAACAAGATGTTAGATTCACCAAGTATGTTAGATATGAATTGTGCTTGGATGAGACATTTGACAAGTCTTGTGAATTGATGAATATATCATGAAGTGTTTAAGTCATATGTGCCCTCTTTAGGCTGACTGTGTTAAATTCTTGAATTCTTCCTTTAATTTGCACTCAACCATGACCCTATCAGCTAATGAGACTTGTTGAACATTCAAGTTCTGCCTTGTTTTTTATCAAATATGCAATCTTATGCTCAAAGGTGAAAGTTAGCTCAAATCCAGGATTGCTTGTGCACAACATGCTCAAATTTTTCTATTTTCACAAAAAAAAAAAAAAATCTACTTAAGCAAGTGCATTTCATCCATGCCTATGTGTTTGAAGCACCTTGTCCATCACAAGTGAGTTTGTACACAACTAAGGGTTTCAAGCCCACAATATAACACAAACATTTATAAAAATAAAATGTCTAAATTCTTCTTTGATCATTTCATCCTTGCAATATATTGTTTCAATTAAAGCCAAAAGTACAAGAATACATTCTCAGATAACGCTCATATTGCCTAATTAAGGATAATTTTTATGTGAGCATTATCCAGAAAATTTTAGACCTAAATATACTTTACAAGTTCATTTCAGGTCAAATAACCATGCAAAAAAATTGCAAGAAACACTAACTCGGTAGAATGACCCATTCATTTGGAATGCACAATAAATGTGTACTAGCTTGTCATTATGTCTTTTTCATACGCATATATAAATGTGTCTTCTCTTTCCTCCTCAATTTTTCCTCTTTCTCTTCTCGCTCGTGGTTTCATTCCAACAAACTCTAAAATCCTTATTCTTATTCTTCTCAATTTCCTCTCCCACACCCTCATAACTCCATTCCCATTTTCCACCACTATCCCCTCCTCCTTCGCCTCAGTATGATGCTTTCTTCTTCTCAGACAAAAAGCATTAGATAAGTATGCCTTGTTCTATGATCTTCCTATAGATGTAGGTGCGAAAACTATACTACTAAAGTTATCGAATATTTCCGTCTGCCTCAACTTCCTGGTATAGATAGAAACAATATACTTAATACCATGCAATTCCCCCATAAAGTAAATGAGAAGCTATTAGATTATTTTATTGTAATTTGACTAATTATCTAAAGGATGATGATAATTTAGGAGTTAGAATGGAGACAAGCATTAGTGGTTATAACTTTGTGTGTAATCACCAGTATACATACTTGTATGGTCAACGATTGAGATTACTCATCAAGATATCTATAGTCTGATTTATGTGGATAATGGTAGTGCCATTATGGGCAGTAGTTTTGATGGGGTTAGATACGATAAAGAACTATTTACTATCTCTTATATGAGGCCTAATTGGCTCAAACTGCACAACTTATATGCCTTCTAGCTCTCACTTAGGCGATGGGCCCTTCACAGTTTTCTCACTAACAATTATGTTCCCCATAAAAGGCAACGGACTTAGGTGACTCAATAGGATCTCTAGCTTATGGTGCATATCTTACAGGGTGAGAAAGTATATTACTTTGATCTTATGTTCCGATGCTTTAAGAATGTCACCAATGAGCACACTCAAGCAATTATTTATGGAAGTAGGTTAATCACACATTCTTTAAGACACAAAGTGCTTAAATGTGTTTTTTACTTTGGCTAAATTTTAAGTTTGTCAGATAATATAAGTGCACATTTTGATCATGCAAGTATAAGCTAGCGGAAATATTCAAGGTCGTGATCCACAAGGAGCTTGTGATTAAGTACTAGATTATAGTGATCCTGCTCTAAGCTAGGCAATCAATATGGAGTTTTTGGAATTTCTAAATTACTTAAACTACTTCTAAAAATTACCACTACAAATTATAAATGATTTAACACTAAAAATTACACTAACACTAAAATTACTCTTTGAAACTCCTTCAATAAATAAGTGTGGGATTGTGTAATGGTTTATATAGGATTTCTATTCATTGCATTGTAGTATAATAGATTTTTTTTTTAATTTGACTAAACTCACAATAATTTGCTTCCCATCGAGTTGCGATATTCCAATTATTACATGGATATCACTCTCGAGTAACCCATTTATAATCATCAATTAAATGACACACCCATCTCATAAGCCATGTTATTCTAATTGAACTTATAGTTCAAGCATGTATTTGTGACCTATCACAATTTCAATCGCATTAAGAACGCAAGTTCTACAAGTTGAGCCAAAACCACATGTCTCCATGTCGATTTTGAAATCATATTTCTATGTCAATTTGGTTCTCGAATCTCTCTCAAGTATCTTTAACCCTGATTCACAAGAAATTCATAGACAAATTTTTATCTTAAGGACATTGAAGTGGAAATAATCAAAATTTCAAATTAACAAGACCCATTATAAAACTCATCAACTGCTAAGGAAATCCATAACCCATCACATAATCCTACTAAACAAGTTTATCTCATACTAAAAAATGAAATGTCATTGATGATAATAACATGTCACAATCCAATATCAAAAGATAAGGACAGAATACACCTGAAAATACTAAGAATATCTCCTTAATAATTTGGGATTCAACTCCACAGTGAATAATGGTAATAAAAAAGGTTGTGTATGATGATGGAAAAGTGAAATACATGGGTCAGTATGGAAAAATGGAGGAACAGCGCAAGTTTCTAGAGGAACATGGTGTCAAGTGTAGATGATGGATGATGCCATAAGTTAAGTGTTAAAAGTTATATGAAATGTAGAATGTAAGAATCATTAGAATGTATAGTCAATGTACATAGGAGTATGGTGATATGGAAGTTGGTGGAGTTTGGTGAATTGATATGACATATATGAGAGATGGTAGTTGCACAAGTAAGTGTATTCTTGTGGAGTGTATCCTTAAATTCCATAGAAAGTACAAAAGAAGTATTCCAAGTAAGTACAAAGGTGGGAAATAGTAACTTAACCCCCAAAAATAAAGTTTCAAAATTGTAAACTAAAACATAAGCTGTTGCTATGAGTGGTTAGTCTGTTAGTATGTCATAGTTCGAAATCACACTAGTTTTGCTCGATATACTTAGCTTGCCCAGTATGTGGTTTGCGTTTGACTTTATATACTTTGAACGCTACCATGCCAGGTCGAGGTATCTCCAGCATTGTTAGGTCGAGCTCATATTTGATCAGCATATCAGTGGGGAAAGTTGGATGTGCTCAACAACTTGAAGCTACTAGATATGTTGCTCGAAGCTCGATTACTTGCAACTTGAATTGAAAAAAGGGGAGCTATAGAGGCAACTTAGATTGGAAGTGTTGGAGACTAGCTTAGGTCCTACTTGTCTTGTTTAATGCGTGGTTACTTGTAGATCAAGTTGGCATGGTACTATGAATGTGGTCAGAGTTTAACTCAGATCAAATTGGATAGAGCCTTTTGAAGACTGGTCGGTGCTCGAGCACTTAAGCGCTTTGTGCATGTTATTAGAAGCAATTCAACATGAAAAACACTCCAACTTGCTTGGTACAAATATTTTAGAAGTACAACAAGTCGCTCAGATGTGTTGGATTTAGTAATTCTTCAAATCAAGTTGTAAGGCTTCAATAAACAAAATATGTGCTCTATTTGAAAGTTTAATGAATGCTCGGTTGAAGCTTGTATGCTGTAGCTCAAATATGTACAAAAGGGGTCAGTAGAGAGTAGCAATTCGAGTTGGATGCGTCGTGGATAACAACGGTTGTACAGTGAGGCTCAATTTGACATATTAGCTACTATACTAGAGAAGCTCAGTGGAGTTTTTGTGTTCAGTTGCTACTTGGTTGGTGCTTAACTTAGGTCAAAGCACAGCTAGTTAGTGATGCTACAAATATGGTGTAATACGGCTGTCATTACTTAGGTTTGTTATGAAGATTTTAGCAGCTGGTTGTTTAGCAGGGTCAATGGTAAGTGTCTACAAACACCTTTAATCTAAGCATAATCTTGAATCATATTGCAATAACTTATCAATTATGTTGCAAAGAGATGGCACTCATTAAGCAAAAATCATGATTTTAGATATTTGAAAAGCTCCATAAATAAAAAAATAAAAAAAAAGAAGAAGGATGATGAACAAATGAGTGGTTTTAAGAAAAGCTTGAAGATTTGAAGCTTATATAGCCCATAGAAGGATGGTACGACTCTCTGCATTAAGGACAAAATTTCATAAGCTGATATATGCAGCCCTTATGGCAGGTCGTACGAGCCATAGGCCCCTATGATAAGCCATACGAGCCCAAAATACGAGAATAGAGAGACATAGGCCCTACCATACGAATCCCTACAGAATACCATATGAACCCAAAATTTACATCAAAGGACCATACGGCCTAAGATGCGGCCATACGAAAGACCATAGGAGCCTACCATGTGGCACATTCAAAGATTCACCTAGAGTTTCCTCGTTTTCCTTTGAGTATGCTAAACCCTAGCAATCTTTAAAACACAATTTTAGCTATTCCACCTTGAGAAAATTTGAGTGAGCTCCTTCAACAATAAGACAAAAGATCTAAAGCAAGGATTCACAAGATTTCATCAAGTAATCAGGTTGTAATCATTTCTTTTAGCTATTCTTCTTTTGTACTCATATCTACTGCCATCTATATGAAAGAATAGTCATTTTGTATCTAGATCTTAATAAACCCTAATTTTACCTTGTACCTGACATTGAGATTTTAATGCAATATCATTTGTTTCCTTGAGTTTAATTTCATGTTTGTTATTGTTTCACTTCAATTCATATTAATGGCATATGAATTTATGGATGATGTCATAAAAGTTGATTGAGAAATTGCTTTTCGATCAACTCTATGCAGTTGAAAGGGATTTGCTTGTAATTTTAGAGATAGGATAACAAAAATCTTCTATGAATGCTAGAAATTGTACATGAGTTCATGTTTGTAATGCAATTCTAAATTGATATTGATCTAGAGAATATTCTAATTTTGTAAGGACCCGCCTACTTAATCCCCTTATGATTAAGTATGCCAAGTCCCCAACCACATATAATACCTAAGTATTATAAAACACCTAAATATTATATGTAAGGTTGTCTTTAAAAGATAAGTTTGTATCGATTGTTGGTTTAAACTTGTTATAATACTTACAAAACTTGCAACTAATGCTACTCTTACACATGAGTAGATCAACATACATACATACATACATACATACATACATACATACATACATACATATATATACACACACATAACATTACATTAGTGTCAAGCCATGACACTTTAAAACCTTACAAACTCACTTGGAAATAAAGTTTACAAGAAACCACTTATACTTATATTACAAACCATGGCTTAACCAACAAGCCCACAAACTACTCAAAAATTACATCACAAAAGTCTTTTAGACAACTTAAAGAAAACATTCTTGATCATCAAAGGAAATTCCTATCCGTCTCACTCATCCATGAAGGCTTCCCAATTAGTCCCATAACCCATACCATCATAGCACTCATCTTCGACATCACTTGCAAAGCAGCAACGTGAGCTAAAGGCCCAGTACGCAATAACACAAGCAAATACGAATGGCAAGCACACTTAAACTAAATGCAAATGTAATAATCATCAAGTTAATTATCTTTGATCATGTGAACAAAACAACACTGGAGTATTCAAACTCCAATTCAAACTTGGGAATCTGGGGGTCCTAAGTAATAGCAGTTACTCAGGGGGTTGATATAGATAGCTCGGATACCTATATCTCCTAACTCTAACCGAAAAGATTAGTAATTTCATTTAGGGTTAATAATTGTTACTCAAGTTTACTTAACTTAATCCATAATATCATCTAGTTCAACCGGTCCTATAAACGTGAACTAAATCATATTATTTCCTCTTAAGAATAAGCAAATGTTACCCTGATACCATCCACCCTCTCAATTACCCGCCTAACCATTTAAAAGAAGTCACCATTGCATCATGATGTACCACTGCATCATGGTATGAAGTCATTACATCATAACAAAAGTGACTTAAGCACCTAACTACCATGTCATTGCATCATGATAGGGTTGCCGCTTCCCGGACTAGATTTAACTACTCAAGCACAACCAATTTCAAACAATCTTTAATTCATCTTTAGTTAAGTTTATTAGAATATGCCTAACTTAACAATCACAAGAAATTTATTACGTACCTTGATAACTAGGTTTATCAGGCAAAAGTCCGATACATAGTTGAGTGCAAAAATCTATCAAAGAAACTATTTCATATAAATCATCATTAATTCAAAATTATACACTAATTCCTATTCACACCTACAAATATATATATAATTAATTATTATTTATCTATTTCATTTTAGCTCTAAAAGATTCATGTTAACTTAATTACATACATTTAACTAGCAAACATGGGTCTTTAACTTGTTTGGAAAATGTTACAGCTAGAAAGGAATAAAATTTCGGCCTCGATATTTTTAAAATTTTCAAAGTCTCAAAAACAAAAGTTGTAGATCTCTTTTTAAGCTTTCCAATGCATTATGAATCACTTCAATCCGATTTTCGGATGAAAAAGTTATGGTTAATTTATGAAAACATATTGATGTAAGGAAATATACATGACTTAGTGTATGTCAGTAGTGTATATCCATGCACAAAAAATCTTGCCTACAGTGGAGTCACGAGTGGATACACACGACCCATGTATGTGGATAGTGTATATATACACGACCATGTTTATGTGGGTAGTGTATATATACATGACCATCTAGAACGCTTCATTCCAAGCTTCTGATAAGTCATGGGTCAACATACACGACCGTATATGTCATGTTTCCCTTATCTCAAAATTCTTTCCCTTCCTTTACATCTTTTATCAATTTTTACATATTTTATCGTCATCAAAACATCATCTAAGCATCATACAAGTTATTTTTCATGCTTTTAACACTTCTATATTCATCTAACAACATCAAACACCATCAACTCTTCCATCAAAACCCCATATTCACTATTCCTCATCTTCTTCGCACACCTTCTTCTATCAAACATTAAATCAACAACTTTAAAATACTCCAAAACTTATTTAACTCTATTACTTAACATGAATCATGAAAATCATATTCAAACCATTATGAAACTACTAAGGCAAGAAATCATTCTTATGCTTAAATAAAGAAGATAACAACCATGAAAGCATATAAACTAATCTTGAGAAGCTTTAACTTGATAATTGAGTCTTAGGGAAAGAAATTCTTGACAATTTGAGCAAAAGAAATGAGAAGGAAAAGATAAAATGGAGAGGAACAAAGGCACCATACCTTTTTGTCTATTTTGGCTTGTAACTTTATCAAATGAAAGTTGTAATTATCCTTTAAGCTTTGACTTAATGGTAGATTTTTTTTAGAAATAAAAAGCGGCTTTGGTCTTTATTTTGGCTTGGTTTAGGCTTTTTTTTTTTTTTGGCCAAAATTTATGCTATATCATATTTGGGTTTGGTTTTGGTTTTTGCTTTAATGTAACAAACAACTATGGGTCAATTATCACCAACATGCAACACATTAAAATTTCTAAAATTATGCTAACTCATTGAACTTTATTTTTAACATGCATGCTTTATCAACTAAGTATATTCACAAAATTTTCATATTCCAAACAAATAAAACATATACATGCTATACACTACTATTACTAAATCATACTATCACACCCTATTTTATTAACTAATTATTCACCATAATTTCTATATTTCAAGCAAACATATCATATTCTCATCAACTAAACACTTATAAAAGATTCATAATTTAATTAAATCAACTTATATGTATATCAAATTTAATTATGCATAAAAGTTAATCTATTTCAAATTTGCTTTAAGATAGATATTAATCTACTAGAGCGAGTTATTAATTTAATAGAGAAACTATACAGTTTAAGGAACTAATGTTACTCAATTGATGAATTTAAGTAGTTGCAATAGTTAAGTTAGTGGTAAATTAAGATCTAGGTGCATCTAGACGCAAGTTAATCAAACTAACCTTAATTTGTGTTCATTAGATTGTTAGTAGTTGAGATAATATTATTAATTTCTTAGATTAATTCAACTTGATTTTTATTATTTAAATAATAATGAAAGAGTTAGTATTAATAATTAATAATCCCTATGAGATGACCCTGTACTTAGCACTACACTATGGTAAACGATAGGTACACTTGCCTATTAAGTCATAAGATAGAATTAGGAGCAGGCAATTGATTTAAATATAACAACTATCATTTCATTACAACATATGATAGAAAGATAAACTAGTCAACCAAGTCAGCACTACTTAGATGTATCACTGTTGTAATGAATAGCAATAGCTCGGTATCAGTGTGATAGTACGAGCTCTGTATACTTGGATTGCTTGGATATATTTTGATCGATTGTGTTGGCCACCACGATGCTTGCTCGGATAAGGTTTTAATTAGCTCATCTATGCTGCTATACATTCATAATCAGCTCAATTTATGAATGTGGAGCTGCTTGGTTCCATCAATTGTGTTTCTGTTAAGATATGCTTGCTCAGTTCTTCGATTGTATGGTAGCAACACTTTCATGGTCTCGGTTAGGTGTTGCTGATGTAAGATGACAGATTTCCAAGCTTCTTCAACCTACTGTATGTTTCTTATTGAAACTTGACAATCTGCTATGGGTTTCAACTTCTAATGTCTCACATTTGTTCCTACAATTCTAAATCTTACTATTACACATAAAAACAATCAATAAAAGCAAGATCTAAACTTTACATCTCAGAACAAATAAATTCAAATGATGTATCTTTGATTTGAAATGGCCAACATATGCTGAGAAACTCAATTTAGAAGTCCAATAATCCAGGTTTTTTATCATTTTTACAACAATTTGCATATTTTAACATATATGATCCAAGATTATGCAACTTATTAATTCATAGCAGAAATTTACCATGAGAGTGCCAATTTATGCATAAAAGTGAGATAACATGTAGGATAAATGTGTAGAACATACACATTTATCACAAAGGGGTCGAGTTTCGCACTGAAATACGCCCAAAGCAAGTTCCTACTTTCACCATGCATACTATTAGCTCCAACACTTGGAAGAAGGAAAATAGTCAATGGGTACACAAGAAACCCTTATAACCATTGGTTGGTAGTGGTGCCCTCCTTCCTGGTTCTAGTGCAAACTCGAATGGTGAATGATGATAGTGTCCCTATCCAAGCTCCTATCTCATCTATTTCTTAACTTTAGGAGCTTTGCACTTATATGAATGGTCAGTTTACTTCTATGCAAACTCAGAATTCTAATCTTTGATCCAATTTCCAATCCTTTGACTCATATTTTTAAGGTTTCTAGGACCATTTCTTTCACATTCACCTCGCCCTCCCCAGCTGATGATCCTT
Source organism: Combretum micranthum (assembly GCA_024138025.1). Taxonomy (NCBI): domain Eukaryota; kingdom Viridiplantae; phylum Streptophyta; class Magnoliopsida; order Myrtales; family Combretaceae; genus Combretum; species Combretum micranthum. The sequence continues at coordinate 160,087 of JAMXBD010000133.1, forward strand.
CTACTTGATTTTGTTCCCATTTCCATTTTTTCATCACCTATTATCTACATTTGCTCTAAACTATTTCATGCATATTATGTTTCAGTTGCTTTGCAATAAACCTTATAATGGTTTTTAATGGATTTTTTTTTTCTTAGTATGTTTGTGTTGGTCTTTTACATTTATCTTGATTGCCAATACCTTAATGACTTCCATGGCTCTTCTTTTACGATTTTGATGAGATGAAAGGGGGAGAAACAAGTAGTCATGTTAAACTTAGTGTTATCTTGTGTGTTAAAATCACTTCATCTAAATGTGCCTAAAATTATAAACAACCTTATGAGTGTAGGCAATCATACTTAAGAATTTGTTGTAATTTACTTTGTTAAACATTTTCACATCAAATACTAAATTGTGGGGGAGTACAAAATTAAGGGGGAGCAAGCAATGTTTGCATAAGTTTTCCCTCATCAAAACAGGGGAGATTGTCAAATTGAATAATTCCAAATTTGATTTTGATGAGAAAAAAATTATTTAAACCAATTGGCTAAACATACCATGCTTAATTGAATTAAACATATCATACTCATTTAATAGAAGAAGGCAAATGAAACAAGAAACAACTCGTACTGTGTTTTTTGTTTATGATTGCTTGTGCAAGATTTGTGCCGGTGAGCCGATACACTTTGATACAAAACTTCCTTCTAGGCATTTTAGAGGGGGTCACCATGCCAACCCATCAGATCAGGAAATATGCACAAAATTTGTGCACCAATGAGTTGGTAGGACTAAAACTAGTCGTTGTGCATTAATTGTAGATCAATTTTTTAAAGATCTTCACCAATAGCCATTTGACTTCTGAAGCCTATTTAACTACAAATACTTGAATTCTAAAGACTCTTAAGAGCCTTCATTTGCTACAGAACAAAGAAATCATTTGTTCTCTCCATTTGTCACTTTGTAAATCAATTTAAGCCCTAATTGGAGTTGAAAGAAAAGCATAGTGCTTTGTTCATCTTATTACAATTATTGTAAAAAGAACTACACTTGTATTTGTTTTGTGAAACATCTTGTGGAGCTCATTTGAGCATTGCTTTTCTTATGATCAATATTGTGGTGTAAAGTCCTCATTAGAGGCACTGGTGTTACCGTGGAGATTAGAAAGCGGACCGATCTCCATGTTATATCCCAGGCTTGATCTTCTTGACCCTACTCTCTTTACTTTCACCACTTTACATTATTGTTAAGATAACTTGTGCATTTCAAATTACTAATAAAGTTGCAAATTAAGAGAAAAATGCACAAAATACGCAATTCACCCTCCTCTCTTCAGATATGAGAGTTGAAATTGGTTTGTATTTGAGTTTAAGTTTTTAGGAATATCTTTTGGAAAATAGTTTGGATGTTCATGAAGTCTAAAGATCTTCAAACCTTCAACATCATATTCAAAGTGTTCTTCATGAAGATTCAAGCTAAATCTTTAATTTAATCCAAATGCAATTTAAAATGTGTTTTTTATTAATTTTTGGATTTTGATTGTTCTTAACAGTTTATAACTCATAGATTAATATGGAATCAACATGAAATCAATATCATAAACATAAAGTTTCAAATTTTGCAATAAATATTTGAATCAAAGTTAGTTTGAACTTATAGAAATTTGCTTTGATCTTATTGAATGAACCTTAATTATGAAAATTTGTTTGTGACATTTAGTTTTGAAATTATTTAAAATTATTATAAATGAATATAATAATATTAAAATTAGTTAATTTTCTAAATATTAAAAAAAATAAATAAAGTGAAATAAAAGTGAAAAGAAATAAATAGTATATAAACCAATTCTCACATATTCCATTGAAATTGGTTTGTGAAATAAAACTTAATAGTTAATTGGATTTATAATAATTGGAATTTAAGTTTATATAATTATATTATGTGTAATTAATTAACCAAATGGAATTAATAATCAATTCAAGGATTAATATAGTAATTAAAGGATAATTAAGCATTTAATCTAAATTCTAAAATAGCTTGGTTGATTTAATTAAAATAGAAAATTAATAAGATCTTTATCTTTCTTTGTCTAGTTCTACATTCTGGGGGCATTAGTTTTTCAATGGACAAGTATCTTCTATATCGAGTTCCAAGCATGTGTGACTTGGTTGTTGCTTGTTAGAATAGACATCCTAAAATAAATTAATACTTAAAGACAATATAAATAATAATTTATTGAGTCTGCTGGTGTCATTTTTGAGATCTGATCTACGGAATGACAACCTTGCATAGCGATATCAACATGGTAGTTAGGAGTTTAAGCTACCATAGGTGGTTCAACAGGTAGTTGAGAGGGGGAATGATAGCAAGGTAACGTATATCTAGATCAAAGAGAAGCAATATAGTATGGCTCATATTTATTAGACCGGTTGAGATGCATTATACTATGGATTGTGATAGGTAAAAATAGGTAACGATTGTGACCCCTAGATGAGACTATTTATATGACATAGAGTTATGAATTACAGATATTTGGACTACCTACTCAGGACCCTAGGTTCCCAATCATGTTATTGGAGTACAAGTGTTCCACTATTGATTTACTCTATCTAAGTTAAAGATCTAAATTAATGGTTGTTGCATGTGCATTAGCATAAGAATGTGTGATCATATCATATGTACTTGTGTTACTATTATACTAGGCTTCGACTCGTTTCTTTCTTTTTCAGGTGATAATGCTGATATAGATGTTTTGATTTCTTGGACTATGGATTTAATGTTGGTGAGAGATTCGATGAGCTGGACATTAGGAGCATTGGATATTGTTTTGTTATCAATCTTTTGTGTTTAATATTTGAATTGTGAGGTTTCTACTATATTGTTAAGACATCATTTACTATTATTTATAAAATTTAAGTAAGGGTTCCTTAAACTAAAATTGGTTAGAAACTTACTTAGTTACTAGTAGCCTTTGCATGTAACACCCAAGTATTATACATGATGGAATTATTGGTGATCTAGACTATATTTGAGGCATGATATATAGTAATAGCCATTAACATAAAATCTTTGAAATAATGCCTTTGTAATATTAAATGCTTGCTTTCCGATGCTTTGCAAACCCACATATCAAAAGAGGGACTCATACATTCTCTTAAGAAATCCATTAAGTTAGGTAAGCATCAAATATGCAGCTACTCTTTTTTTTTTCTTTTTCTAATTTTCATCATGTTGTTCGAAAGGTAATTTCGATAATTAATTGTAATTTCAACCATCAAGACATTTTGTTATAAGGTTTTGCTGGCTACGTAGATAATGGAAATTTTATAATTACATTTCATAAAAGGGTCAAAGCATATTCTATTCTTCAACACATTTTCATATAGAATTATCAAAATGTATATATATTTATACAAAAGTACATCTCGTTTGAGTTAAAATATTAGCAATGTGAGATTAGCGTAATCCTCTTTTAAAGATTATAAAATAAAAAGAAATCACATATTGTTTAGAAGTGGGATTGTTCTTTTAATAGTATTCTACATAAAGTAAATAGACATATTTTTTTAAATAAATTTATTTAATCTATTGTTATCAATAACACATTAAATGCTATAAATAGATAATAACTTCTTCCTATTCACATGGAAAATAGTTTAGATATTTAATCTTTGTACTTTTATTTTATATTTACAAATATTGTATCAAATTTTCTTTTTTTTTTTTAATTCTTGGCAAAACTTTTCTCTTAAAAAGATGAGTTCAAGTTACCTAAAACTAAAATGATTCTTCTCCTAGTGGCATTTTTATGATTAAATATTAAAATATTTTTATTTTTTTCCTTTTTCCATACAAATTAGGGAAAAGAAAAAAATAAAAATTAAATGATCATCTTCAAAATGGGTAGCAAAATATAAAAGTTTGAGAAAATGGGTAACCAACTAAGAATTTCTCAAAGTGTATTTTTGTTGTTAAAGCAAACAAAATACTTATTACTAATTTTCTATCTGTTTAAATAGTCTATTTTTTATATGTATCTTATTTGTGTCTGTCTATATCTAATCTTATAGGGTCTATTTATGAGTAAAAGCATATGTTTTTCATAATATTGTTGCACTTAGAGCGAAGGTTAACCCGAACATGTTAGGGGTTCCAAGGGTCAAACCGGGGTTAATAAATATTAAAATTATAAATTATAAAAAAAAATATTTAATACATATTTGCTCTCAGATATATAAAGGTTGCATCTAAAAAAATATTTTAAAGAAATGAAATAATTTACCAACTATTAAGTTATAGTAGTTTAACTATAGAAATAAAAATTAATCAAAAGTTAAATTTATTCTAATTACCTTAAGAATAGTAAAGTGCCAAGTCCGTAATTTTTAAAATGGGACCATAATAGTCCTCTTGTCCTTGCTACAATATTTTTCTTTTATTTAATTTTTTTCCCAAATACTAATTATCATACCTACCTCTTAATATGTATTTTCTTTCTAAAACATATAATAGGCGAATACAGAAACTTCTCTGGGAAGTTTGAAAGGTTCACTTAAAGTTTTGTTCATCCTTTTCAAAATTTGAGGTTCGCTGGCCTTATGATGCACTATTAGTCTCTTGAAATCTTTTTCTCAAAATTTCATATAAATCTTTTCCTTAAATCCCATCTCTCTCTCACTCTTCCTAACTCTCTCTCTCTCTCGTTCACTTTCTCTAATGGCCTTAGCCAATAGTAGGACCTTTGGATGAAGAACAACAATTCCAAGAAGAAAGTATCTTGAAACTAATAAAGATTGAAACTTCACAATGATTATGAAAATGGACCGGCATGGGTATGTGAAAATTGAAGAAAAATCTCATCTTGATGGAAACACAATGATGGGTTTGTGTAAACAATTAAGGTTTTTTTTACTTTTTTAATTTAGCAATTAAGCTTTTAGGTTCAATTTAAACATTCATAGTTTTTTTATTTTTTATTAGTAGGCATGCCAACCCAAATGATCTAGCCAAGTCCGCCAGGTCCCGATCAAATCACCTGAGTCACCCGGATCTGGCCAATTCAACTTAAAAACTAGCTATAAGCTAGACCTGTCCAGCCGTCAACACTAGTTCTAATAAAACTAGCTGTCTCAGGCTAGTTTTGACAATATTGGTTTTTCACCTATATCTGTTTTTTAACAAATAGTTTTATTGAAACATACATAAAATATATAACAAACCAACATCAAATCAACGAACAAAACATACCATACTATAATCAAAATGTGGATTTATAGGATTCATGGGTGTACTAAGTGCTAAAATGAGAGAGGAGAATTTTATTTTTTCCAAAAGAGAGAGAGAGAGAGAGAGAGAGAGAGAGATTGGGGAGGGGGGGTTTAGAAACATGAAGTAAAATACCCTAAACCTTCACATATATTAGAAATTGAGTTTAGATAGATTTGAATGAATCAATTAATCATAGGATATAAATAGACAAGTTGACAAAGTTAGATTAATAATTAATTAATTGAAATTTGAGATTTTGATTCTAAATCTCCTAAACATGTTTCTAAATTGTTTAGAGGATTCCTAAACTCTTGATTCTTAGCCTAAACACTGGTTCCTAAATCTCAATAAAATTTGAGTTCATTTGCTTATCTAAAAATATCAGTTGTCAAACCCGAACTCAAATTAAATATCTTTTATCCAAAATAAATTCCTAAATTAAGTTCTTAATTTCTAACCTATCAGTTCTAAAATTATCTTCTAAATACTTCTAGAACTATGGATATTGATTTGATAGTTCTAAACCTATACCTAAATTCTAAAATATCCTAAGTTTTATAATTATCCTTTCTTTTTAATTTCTTCACCTGTCCTCTTCTTCATTACCTTTCATTTTTTCGTTTCCTTTCTTTCTTTTCTTTTCTTTCTTTCTTTCTTTCTTCCTGTCTCTTTTCTTTGATCTCTCCCTCTCAATCTCAAATCCTAGACAAGATCAAGAAGAGAAATTAAAGCTAAAGAGGAAGATAGGAAATATGAATTAAGCTAGAAGTGTGGAAAGAAATTCATTTATACATGTGTCTCAAAAGTTAAGTTTTCTATCTTGAATTATCTTCGTTTTAATTGTTGTTTACGAGCTTATAATTGATATATAGATGTTAGAAATAGGTTCAAAGTGTTGTTTACATAAGTAATTGTTGGTTAATTGTATGTTGGAGGTTGGTTTGTGAAGGAGAAAGAGGATAAATAGTGGAAGTTGGGATTTGATGAAGTTTAGATCTGTTTGATGTTGTTACATGAAGTTTAAAGTGTTAAAAGTTGTTATAGGTGTTTAATTGATGTTAGAATTGATATAGAAAGCTTAGTAGATGATTTGAAGAAGTTTTGATAAGAGTAAAATGTAAAAACCATGTTTTCACAAAACTATTCTGTCGTCAATGCCGCCTCCTGGAGCTTCTACACTGCCGGCTTTGAGCCGGTGTAGAAGTGATCAGAAGGTATTTTCTTAATGCTTCCTCCAACGCTACCGGTGTTGAAACTCTACGCTGCCGGCGTTGAGATTTACACCGCCTGTGTCGAAGTGTCGGCATTCGTTTTACAACATTGCCATGTTTCATAGCTTAATTGTATTTTAGACATAACTTTTTCATACGACCTCTAATTGAGATGATTCAAGTTTTTATAGAAAGATTAAAAAGAGATCTACAACTTTCATGTTTTGAGTTTTTAAAAATTCAAAACTTATCAATACTTAAATTTTAGTTCTTTCCAGCTATTTGTGTTTTTCAAACTAAGTTAAAAATTTGTGTTTTGCATGTTAAATGTGTTTTGCTTAGGAAATGGATCTTTTTCAGCTAAAATGAGATAGATAAGTGATATTTGATGTATTATATGAGTTAATTGATATATATATGAACATGAGTTAAGTAGATTTATAAATTTAACAAATAATTAGATTAAATCTAGAAGCTAGTTATAAAATGAACTTAGCTAACAAACTTAAGTTCAACTTGATTAAATAGACTTGAATGAGTTAAAATGAATTAGATTGAGTTAGTTTAACCATATTTAACTTAGTTTTTGAATTAAATGATTAAGGTTAATTAATTTGGCATAGATCCTAGATGTATAATGAATTAGTAATGAATCTAAATACAACATGACTTAATGAACTTCAATAAGCTAAAATGAGTTAGATTGTTTATGTTTAATCAACTGATTTAGTAAATGAATTAAATGACTAATTCTAAACAATTTGGCTAAGGTTAAGCTAAAATGAGTTAATGGCTAATAATTAGCTTAGATGAATGAATTAGGATGATCTTTAAATAATATGGGGAATATATTGTTTCAAATGTATGTTTACTTAGAATATGAATGTTTTTGGTATATGAATTATTTGTTAATGCTTTTGTAATAAAACACTATAAATAAAGAGAAAAGAAATTCTTTGACAGACAAATGAGAACTATCCATATTTTGGTGGGGCGATCTTCGTAGCCATAGTAGGATTTCAAGTTAGTGTCTGATCAAATAGGGTTAATAAAAGTTTGAGAAAGTGGATGATTAGTTTAGTTTAGTCTCTTATACGAGTTCTTTCCTTAACAAAAGTGGATATCTAATTTATCTTCTGGATTATCTTCTAAAATTCCTTCCGAGGCTATGTTTGGATTTCATATTCAAGGTACACAATAACTTGCATGTTAGATGTTAGGATAGGCATCTAAAATGGATTAAGAACTTAAACTCAGCTTAATAATTTATAAGTGTTGGTTGTCTATTACGCCATTGAATCTGGTTCAAGGAGCGACAACCTTGTCATGATGTAATGACATGGTAGTTAGGCACTTTAATCTTAGTCATGATGCAATGACTTTACCATGATGCAATGGTATGCTATGAAGTAATAGCGATTCTCTTATGGTTAAGCGGGTGATCGATGGAAAGTGTAGTGTCTGTATAACGCTTGCTTAAACTTGAAGGGAAATACCATGGTTTAGTTCAACATTTAAGGGAACGGGTGAACTAGATTCATGTTGTGGACTAAGTTAAGTAAAGTTGAGTAACAACTACAAACTCTAGATGATATTACTTTTATGGAATAGATATAGGGGATATAGGTATTTAGACTGCTTCTATCAACCCCCTGAGTAACTATTGTTACTCAGAACCCCCAATTCCCATTGACTTGTTCCGGAGTGTGAGTACTCCATTGTTGATTTGTTTATTTTTATGGAAAGATAATAACTTGTGGATTGATACATTGCATTTAGTTAAGTCGTATGTCACACTGCATATACTTGTGTTACTGTGTACTGAGCTTCGACTCATTATTGTTGTTATTGTTCTTTTATCCAGGTGATATATTGAGGATGATGATGATGATAATGTTAATGATGATTTGATGAAGATGATGACGATGTTCCTTGTTGATGATGATGTTGTTGTTAATGGAGTTGATGATGATGATTGATGTGATGATGCTTGACTCGGGTTTTGGGCGCTTGTGATGATTCGAAGATAATTTGTGGATAAGTGAAGTAAGTAGGAGCGTTGATATAGTTTAGTTATTTTATTTCTTTTTGTTTGGTATTAGGGAGAGCTGGATTTATGATTTAAACTTGTTATCTTCTTTAAAGGGCAAAGTAGAGCCTATGTTTTGTAATTAAACTTTTACAAAGCTTTGTTTAATCGAATAATTTTCCACTTGAGAGAGTGAAAGTTTTGAAATGTCTTTATTTCGAAATTGTTTTATAAAATTTATTTTCGCTGCTAAATTCAGTTGTTGCCAAATCTAACTAAATAATTTCATAATCTAAAATTGAATAGCAATGTTCAACATAAACACCTTCTTTTAAGACAACCTTACGTATAATTCATAAGAGTTATACGTGGTTGGAGACTTAGTGTGCTTAATTAGAGAATTGAGCATGTCAGGTATTTACATGAAGAGAGCTCCCATTAGGTTTATTTTGATCATTTTCCAACAATCATATTAATAGCAACAATCAATGTTGTCAAAATCGGATCGAAGTTTGACCCGAATGTACTGGGGAGTCAGAGGTCAAGGGGTTGAACTGGGTTTAATCGGGGGTCGAACCGAGGTCATTAAAATTATAAAGATAATTAATATTTTAATTTAAAAAATAAAAACCTAAAATAACATTAAATTACATGCTTTAATATTAAAACTTAAATATTTATTAATAAATATATATCTTATTTTTGCAAATTATAATACTTATCTATTTATCACAAAATTGATCAAATTTAAAAATCACCATCATGATTTGTTGTTTATCGTATATCCAATTTTATCTTAATTTTGATTAAGTTTTTATTTTTTAACTTAATTGTTACCTTATTTTTTTTATTTAAAACACGGAGCAATGAATATCCGTGCTTCATAGTTTCAAAATTATATTTTAGAGTACAATTTCTTACTTTTGATTTTAATGTAAGTTTACTGGGAAAACAAAATTAGTAGCTTATTCATATTTCTTTTATCCTTTTTTCCCTATAGTTTACCCATAGTTATAAAAGCATAAATGCAAACCTTTAGCAGACTTGTCAAGAATATACAATGAGTGGTATACTGGATGCTGCTAGTGATGCAACCTCTCGTCATTATTGAACCGCTGGCTCCCAAAACCCCTGAGTGTGGATTCAAAACTTTTAAAAGTATATATGTAAATGCCTCAAATATACTGCCGCCTCTACTCTGAAGATCCAATAGGTGAACTTCTCTGGTCACTGGAAACTTTTTGAAATGCACTTGGGCTCGCATCTTTATTCGAAGGACAGGAAGCATTAGGATCAACACCAACATCTGTTCTGGTCGTGAAAGATTGTGACTGCAGCTCCTTTTGATGTTCCATTAGACCTTACAAAATTAGAACTAAACGCAATCTCATTCAAACCGGAGGTTTTTGTTTAGCTGAACTTCCAAAAGTCGCAACAGGTCAAGGCATCCCCTTCCGAGATGGATTTGCTTGCAACTATCCCGATAACCTACGTGAATATGAAATTTTAAGCTTTATTTTTACAAAACCATTTAAATCTACTCTCAAATAAGGCAATGAATTGAAACTATTCTACATCTACTTCACATCCATCTCCACCATGGACCGCCACACACAGCCATCTTGCCAAAAGACCCACAAGTGAGCCCTCTGAGCTGGTGCAATTCTCGTATGCATATTAGCTATAACACTTCTCTCACATTGTTAAAATGTCAAGTTTGGCCTAGTATACAAATAAGATGCCAGGAAGCCCAATCATGCAGCCGGTGAATGTGACTAGAGGCTAGAACATAGTGAGAACCTTTGTACTTTAACCCGCCTGGCTCGATCGAGCTGACTGAGTTACTGTCGAAGTGACTGGATTGGCCGAACTTTGCTGTTTTTGATTCAAAACCAGCTAAATGTATTGGACCGGCTGGACCGCTCCAACTGGTTCGGTTGCGACAATATTGATCACAATTTGAACTCCATTACAAGTTCTTAATATTTTCTATTCAAAAGTTACTTAGTAGAAGAAAAGTCTATTACTCTCCATTTTATTATAGTGTTATTTATGTGAGATAGTAAAGAGTAATTGTCATTGTAGTTGATTGATTAGCTAGGATAGCTAGACAGACTTAGCAGGGATGTAACACATATTTACTATCTTTGTAAAAAAAAAAAAATTATATAAATACAAATTGTATAAAAAAAATTACCCAAATACCATCACTATATCACATATTGGAGAAAAGATATAAAGTTTTATATGTGTATCACATCTTAGAGACGACATACATGACTTACTATGTAAAACTTTTAAAAATTTGTGTATCGCACACTCTATATGCAATACATATAGCAAAGTACCGATACTTTTTTTGTATCGCACATTATACTTGTGATACATGTATTGTATATAAGGCATGAGGTATTTTGCATGTATCGAACATTAAATGTGGGATACTTAGAAAAAAAAAAAAAAGAATATTGCACATCTTATATGCAATAATAGCGATAGTATATTCGTAAGATTTATTATATAAACTATATATGTGTAGTTTTTTTTTTTTTTTTAGAAAGATGGTAAATAAGTAATAATCTCAACTTATTAGTGAGATTTTGCTAGAAAGTGGATTGATTGTACTCTCAATTACATGTGATATAGTAGATCATAACTGATGAACACAACCAGATCCCTAACTTAGAGTTGGAAGAAATGACTAACTCATAAGTATAACCTCTATATATTATTGTCTAATTTTCTTCCCCTTGCTCTTTTACTTTTGCACGTTTTATTATTATTGGATTTGTTCACGCCATTAATGTACAAAGTGAAGAGGGATATTTTATAAATCACTTTGAAAAAGATTTAATATTTCAAATTAAAAAAGTTTCATATTTTTAACACAATCAATTCAAACCAACACAACACACCACCCACTTCCCCCCCACCCCCCCAAAACACCCATTGTGCATTCTGCATCTACGATTAGTCAAAAAAAGTTTGATTGAATATTAAACAAGCTACTTTAAAAGTTTAGGCATTAGGCATTAAATTAATTCACAAAAAAGTCAAGTACCAAATTTAATATATTCTTGCAATCGAGAAAGTTTTTATGTACTTGGCTTTTTTTTTATACATTAAACTAATTTATAATTGTAGTTTTAGGTCAACTTACATATATTTTACCAACTTGTGGTTATAAAAGTCAAATACATATATATATTTAAAAAGGTATAAGCTTAAATTCCTTTTGAATACTTTGTTAGAATAAAAGACTTTTTCCAATCAAAAGTGAAGTATTACTAAGGTTGTAAGTGAGTTGAGATAACTCGCAAGTTACTAGAGTTTGACTCAACGAAAACTTGAATTCGACTCACTTACAATCAAGTTTATCTCGAGTTCAAGTAATAACCAAGCTTAAGTTTGAGTAACTACCAAGCTCGAGTTCGAACTTTAAAATACTCGACTAAGTAAACTCACGAGCTTAATCAAGCATAATTAAGTATCAAATCAAGTCAAGTCAAGTTTGTGTTTATCAAGTATTAAATACCTTTAGAGTTAAATCAATATTTAAAAGAATAATCGTGCTTAATTGAGTTGAGTTTGAGTTCGTCCAGTATTAAATCGATTCATATTTGAGCTTAAAAATAAAAGCTCGATCGAGTTTGAGTTCGAGTTTCCAGTTTTTCATTGATCTTGGTATTGTATCAATTCAACTTAACTTATTTATAGTGCTAAGTGTAATTGTCTTGCAAAAATGTTAAAAAAATGTAAATATATTTTTTTTTCCAATTTTACTTGAAAATAGCATTTACTTTTAGCATTATTATATTATAAAATTTTTTAATTTTGCAAAAAGAAAAATCTAAACAAATCGGTAGGCTGGCCACACAACCCACCAACCCACATAAGGGCAGGATGAGCCCCACAAATTAAAGTGAGATAGGGCAAGTAATTATAATTCTAGAATCTATTATCATCATAATAATTCATTCCATTAATTATGTAAACTACAATAGGTCAATTACATTGACAGGTATTAATGTTTGAGAGAAAATTCATTTAATATCAATGGTTCAAAAGAGGAATCAACTTTCAGGAATAAATTCATTTAAGGTTGTAAAACCATCACGCATCAAATCTAAAATGCAAGCGTATACAATCCATAGACACATGAATCCCTAAGAATTACAAATAAAGTTGTCTGTAAAGTAAAAGTTTGTGTTAGTTGTTTGTTTAAACATATCATAAGAACCATATCAAAAACTTCTCATTAAGAGAAGTACCATGCATACTATTACAAAGTTTTGTTATCCTTTCCTCAACATGATAAAGGACTTAATACATGTATATACATATAAATCACAAAACATAGGCTTAAGATTAAGCCTATAAGGAAAATACATACAAGCTTGAAAAGTTTGTAATAACTATTACATTATCCATAAAAACATTTTCCTAATATATTTGAAAGGCATAGGATCCCATTCATCTAGAAAATCCTCAAAATCTATTCCATAACCCAACTGATCATAAAAATCGTCATCATCTACACTTGAAATAGTAAATCATGAGCCAAAGACCTAGTATATAAGTAACACAAGCAAATACAAAGTAATAAGCACACTTAAGCTAAATGTAATGCAAAAACTAGCAAGTTATTAACCATTAATTTAGTTTGTCAAACAATATAAGAGTATTCAAACTCCAAAAATAAGCCATAAGGAAGCTAGGGGTCATAATTAACAGCAATTGCTCAGGAGATTGATATAGGCAGTTCGAATACCTGTATCTCTCATATCTAACTGAAAAGAAAATAACTTCATCTAGGGTTTACAGTCGTTTCTCATCTTTACTTAACTTAATCCATAATATCACTTAGTTCAACGGGTCCCATAAACGTAAACTAAATCATATTGCTTCCCTTTAAGAATAAGTAAACGTTATGCTGATACCACTACCCCTATTGACTACCCACTGAACTACTCATAAAAGGTGTTTGCATCATGATAATAATGGCCTAAGCACCTAAATACCATGTTAACATCGTCAATAGGGTTTATCACTTCCCTGACCAGATTAAAGGCACATGCACAAACAATTCCAAACATAATTAAGTCAACTTTGGTTTAAGTCAAATTAGATATGCATATCTTATCAACCACAACAAGTTACTACGTACCTGAATGATCTTATGTTCCTAATGGAAAACTAGCAGGGAATCTATTAAAAGAAATCAATTTATATAAAATTTAACACATTAATTCATAATTACAACTAATACATTTATCAATTATCCAATTTAATTAAAACCTCTATCAAAACATAGCTTAACATACATTTATACATGTATTTGTATAACACATTCCATTATTTTAAATCTAAAAAAATTATTTATTTATTTTTTTAAAGTGTATACGGGCAGGTACATTAATGTGTATGTCCCTATGTTTCTTCATGTGAGAAACACACCTAAAACAAGTTTATGTGTATCTGTCGTGTTTCAAAAATACATAATTTTGTTCAAAAGTCGGTGAGAAGCATGGTGGAATAAGTATTGTCATGTTCCAGCTCAGTATCAATGCAAACAAATTCTTTACGCAAATAAAGAGATGCACGGCGAGGTGCACTCCACCGTGTTTCAACCGTGCTGTTATATTTTTCTTCTTTATCCGATACACAGTGAGAAGCACAGCTAGATACATGTAGTCGTAATTCCCCCGTGTTTCTCCTCGAGTAATAGTGTTTTTAAAACTCAATGAGATACACGGCTAAAACATTACCCCGTGTTTCCCATGTGCAATTCTTTGAAAAACAGGGCATATATATATATATATATATATACATCAAATTTCCATCTCAAATGAATTGCACACAACAACACATACATTAAACAGCACTACACACTCAAGAACTTCACATCCCTTTCATTAAATAATCCCCACAACTTCATTTACAAATTTGAAAAATTACACCAACTCATTCATCTTTCAAAACAACTTAACACTCCGAAAAACTCATCTATCACAATATCAAAAATTCATCTACTTCTACAAACCAACCTAAATCATCAATATCATATTCAACTCACTTAAAACTCATTTAAAATAGAAACTCATCTTTATGAAAATAAAAAATGAATAAATGATCTTATAAAATGAAAAACTTACCTTATATGATCTTAACTTGAAAAATGAATTCTTAGAAAGGTTTCGGGTGGATTATGTGCAAAAAACCTTGATGGAATTTGTTGTGTTTCACTTTATGAATGTGAATATCGGTTTTTGTATGTTTTGGATTGATCTTTGCTAAATTTGAGTTGATAATTATCCTTGTAAAAGTGTATCTTTTGACTTTTGTGGCAGCTGAAAATTGAGAAAGAAAGGCTTTGGGCTTAGGCTTTATATTTAGACTTAAGATAGGTTTAAAATCTGCTTTGAGTTCGGGTTTGTATTAAGGCTTGGGCTAGATTTGTTTTGATGAAAATCATAGGCTCTACTAATGCCAACAAGTGAAACATTATAATTACTAAATCACGCTAACACATTAAATTTTATTCTAACACATACAATTTATGAACTAAATATATCCACCATAATTTCATACATTAATCAAACAAAACATATACATGCATATTAATTAAACGTAAGTAGCTTAAGGATATTTAAAGGTATCAATATTTCAACTAGTTAAAAATAGGCAAATTCGATGGTCCCATCATTAATTTTGACAGGACCAATCCCATTACTATTAAACTGCTCACACCATACCCAACTATGATTAAACCACTAAAATAGTTAATATTTCAATTACTATATTTATTTTAATAGTTAGATGGTTGATTTGATGGTCTCGTTGATAGACTATAGAATCTCCTTCAAAAATAAGTATGAACATTTTGCAAAGTGAATCAAAGGGTCAATTACATTAGAAGGTATCAATATTTTGAGATAAGTTCATTTAACGTATCAGCATTTTGAGTAATTAACAAGAGGAATCAATGTTTCACTAATAGCTCGTTCACTTTGTTGAATAAATAAGCTGTAATGGAATTTCTATTACGAAGGAATGAAATAGAGCTGTGATAGAATTTTTCTATTATTAACTTTTTATTTAAATGATGGTATTTTCAAAAAAAAAAATAGTTCTAGCAATGAATGGTATTTATAAACTTAAATAAAAAATGACTATTCAATATTTTCTATAATAGAGATTTATTATGAATCATTATTCAGAGAACTAAACATCATAATAGTTATTCGTAAGAAATCAGGCTGTAACGGAATTGTAATTACAGCGAAATAAACGAGCAGTAAGTAAATCAAATGAAGTATCAATATTTTGCAAAGTTAATTTAAGAACTAGCATTTAAATGAATTTTCAATTAACTTTCCTTAATTTTCGTCAATGGTTAATTATCAACTTTTTATTTGACTCACTTTATAAAACATTGATTTTTTTTTAACTACATGATGAACTTTGCAAAACGTTGATACCTTCCAAACATTAATATATTTCAATATAATTTACCCAAGAATCAAATAAGATATTAAAAAATGACCATTAATGAAAATTTAGAAAACTTAATTGAAAACTAATCAAAATGCTAATATCTTAAATGAATTTCGTTGTTATTTCATTTAATTCACTTTACAAAATATTGATATATTTTTTTATCCACTTGAAGCGTTAATATCTTAAATAACCTTTACCCATGCATTGATACGTTTTGTTATAATTTATCCAAACTATAATATATCTGTGTAATATATACATATAACCCCAACTTGATTTCTGATACAAGAAAAATAAGAACTACCCTGCCTGATGTTGCACCAGTGGAAAAGACAATATGTTGTTCTTGTCCAATGGATTAAATATATTTCTTAAGTATACTTCACATGGATTTGTTTTCACATCCATCGTTGGTCGCGTTTAAAATGCAACTATCTCTTGGTGTAAAATTCCAACGCTTGTTGGAGTCGTCATGGTCATGTGGTTAAGAATATCGGTCGTTGTCAAGGAATTGAGCACCAAAGATATTATCACTTGTAGGAAAATATCATAATCTAGCAGACCACATATTCTCTATGGCGCCAAAAGCCTAAAGAAAAAACACAAGGCTATAATTCCTACTAAGACAACAGAAATTCAAAGTCTCAATCGCCAAATGTGTCACTCAGTCCAGAATTTCACAAAAGATGCAACAAATGCTTTCAACATGGCCAACAGCGGATTTATTTCCTGTTTGGTAGATTTTTTGAAAGCCACTTCCCATGATTCACTGTAAAAGAAAGAACACAATCAGATGAAAAATATTTCCCAAATTATCAGACATGAATCTAACTAACATGAATTTGTTTGCAAAGTGGGAAATGGAAATATTGTAACTTACAGATTAATTCTGTCTAAGGTCGGAATCCCTCCTTTCTGCAAGCTGTCATTCTGTTGAGGTTCAGCCACTGATCTGACCTCCACCTCTTTGGTTGAATTCTCAACTTCAGATGGGGTGGTTCGGTTTTTCAAAATTTTTGCATCACAAGTATCCATGGAACTTTTAGCCTGCATATCATATAGAACAGCTTAAGTTAATCTTTCCCCAAAGTTTCCAAATACATTTTTAAGACAGAAGTTACACAAAGAAATGAGACTAACCCTGCAAAAGTAGAAACACATTTTTCTATGGAACAGGACATGATTCTAAAACAATAATTGCATCAGTGATGGAAAATGCAAAAAACAAGGGACAGGATAGCAATAATTATTTTGGTTTGTGGTATTGGATGGACTTGGTAATACTCTCCAAAAGGTTTGAGCAAAGAGTTTGATACAAAGAATTGCATGAAATTTAAAACTAGAAGAAATTATGAAACAAACATGCATATCTATCAATTACATTGATCAGCAGTCATATCTATTTGACGCAGCTAGCCCCTGAAGCAATTCAATAATTTCCTATCTGCAATGATGAGCTATACAGCTAAGCGGACTAGTCTGGAAGAAACCATGGAGGATAGACAAGCCATTAGATAGATCAGCTCAGTGAAATTAATGGTTACAACCATTGACATTATATGCCTACGCTCTCATCTAGGTTACCCACTCCTTTTGCATTGGCTTTAGCAGAAATGTAAACCACCACATTTATATCAGTCCTCGCCGTGGAACCTACTAACTCCCACTTACACTATCCTGCTTTCATGAATTTTAAGAAGTCCTATTCTCAACATACCCACCACAGTTATCAACCCTTACTCATAGCTACCCTTTAGTTTCTTTCACATATGGCATCACAAAGAAACCATAGAATGTGACAAAGTAATTCTCATTTATCTACGCCCTTATCTGATAGTGTAAGTTTATATACTACGTAATTATTGTTTCCTTTTAACTAATCAACAACCTTCAAAATGCATAGTTGAATACATGAAAGAAAGAAATCCTATGAAGCTCACCTCCATTACTCCCTTCTCCTGCTCTGACTTGAGCATTGAAGATGAAAAAGCAACACCACCCAGTTCCATGTCATCAACATCTTTACCACCGCTGGTACCACTAATAGAAACTTCTTTAGTTTCTTTGGCAGCACATCCATCAGATTTTTCCATGGAAGAATTAACAACTATTAATTCTCCCTCATTGTCCTCGAAAGCCAGCTTTTGTTCCACTAACTGGTCACCTGAACGCAGCTCTGCTTTCTCATCAGTGAAAGAAGAATTTTCCTGTGTGTCAGTCTTATGTGACAAAGAGCCATTACAACCTAATTCTGTGTCTGCTTTCATTTTTGATTCTGCCTCTGGTGCTCCAACCAAGTCAATTACTTCAACCAAGCTTTCATCAGTTCCATCAGTTTGCTTGGTGGCAGGAGCAGACCTCAATGGAAAAGTCTCCACCTCCATGCTAGCTAGACCGATTAGTTTAGAAGATTCTGACTCATTTTGAACAATTGCTTCAGGCAATTTATGATCTTTCACCAGTGTGAATTCTGATTTGACAGGTTCTTTTTTGTCTGCATCAACTTGAGCCCCTGGAACAGCTTGACCAGCCACAACCTCTAATTCTTTATGCTCAACATAGTTTCCATTCAACACTAATTCTGAGCTGTTATCAATATTCTGCTTGTTATTGGAAGCTGACCGAGTTTCATGAGGCAGCATAATGGGAATTTGAGGCTCAGTGGCCATCGAACCTATTGGGTTTTCTTCCAAAAACTGATTGGAGTTCTCTTCCTCAGAATTTGATTTAGCTGGACCAAGCACTCTGTTTTCTTGAATTATCTCACGAACAATCTCTCTGACTGTGTAAAATGAACCACCAACTTCCTTGTGTGTAAGGTTAAGGGATGGGAAATTGCCATTATTCCTCTTCTGGTATCTGCAAGTTTGCCATCAACATAGCATAATCTGGTTAGGATTTACTTGGATTTTTAAACAGGTCATGCAGGCCTTTTGTAGCTAGGGGAAAAAAGGAAAAAAGAACCTAGAAAATGCTAACCATAAACAAAATTTCAAACTATTATCTTAGGGAACATTTCTCAGGGTTTGTGATCATCTTGATGGTGGAAATTATCATTTGAATATCTTGTGAATGTCTACTTTTTAAACAGAAAAAACCCGAAAAAAAAAAAAAAATCCTCCTACCAGAGTTATCAAGCAAAAGACACCTAAGTAATTTTCAAAGAAGATCCAATAAATTTGAAAAATAACCATCGAACAAACTCCACATGGTTGACTTAAAAATTGGACTAAACCAATTGAATATTGCCACATTATCGCTAGATATTTTGTCAAATTGATGGATAGTCTTCAAGCTGAACAGTGTCAAATGTTACACAAGATCTTCCCAATGTGATAGAGTCTATATTAAGTAAAGTTTAGAACTAGTAGAAATGGAAAGCTGTTTCTTTAGAGTTTGATGGACTATGAACGAACTAGAAGTCACCTTAAACAAAAGCTCATAGAGGAGAATCCTTTTTCCTATTTGTTAAAAATTGGAGCAATGGAAATTAAGGTCCAGAAATCGCATCTAAGCTCACATTCATTGTATATGTAAGTACGATTATTCAGTATTGCACATTATGTCACACAAAGAAAGCATAGAAAAACAAAAAGCAACTTATGCAGCTGGTTAAAAGAAATAGTTGGATGTGACATTAAGAAAGATGGCAGCTATCCTTGATTGCTGCATCCTACCAACTAAGAAATACTTTGATAAAGATCTCAAGAAAAGAAGACGTTTGTGCCATTACTTTTTAATAAATGATTCAACCATCACTTTTCTTTCCTCCTTTGAACGACGGATACGGGTCTTTTTACCTCCAGACTCAGACTCATTGCATTTTGCCAAAGCAAATGTCTGCCCCACCCAGCTAACCTTAATGGCATGCATGACTACTGCCTTGAATAATCAGACCTACAAATGCATTAAAATCAGACTGTACATCAAGCATTGGTTTTGCACTCTTCTCAGGGTGGCAAAAATAATCTTTTTCAACAAGCAAAACTCTTCTAATAAGAAATTTGAAGTTCTCATCATAAACATTAGCTAGAAAACAGAGTATTACAAGTTGCTCCATACAGGGAGGAAAGGTAGAAGGGGATTTTAGACATCCACAGTGCGCAGTTAAAAAAAATGACCAATTTCACTTTCAATTAATAGCAAATACTTCATGGAATTTCACACATATCAACATCATATTGAACCAAGGGGCAGCTATAATCTCCTGTCTTATCTTATATTCTAAATCCCATAAGTTTACAGGATTAAAGTTCCTAAATCAAAGATGAAAACCCAACTACAGTACTATCCATTTTGATTTATATGGTTTAAGCCAAGAACAATGTGGAACACTATTAGTGAATCATTACCTGTCTTATTCATCTATGGAATCCCATTTGTTTATGGGATTAAAGTCCATAAAAAAATTTAAAAAAAAAAAAAAAAAGAGAGAGATTAAAACCAACCAATACCCAATCCATTTTAATCTATGTGGTTTAAGCATAAAAAAGAAAAATGCAAACACTATTAGATCCTAACACAGCCAAATTAATGATTCTTCTCTGAGGGTGATTTTACTGCGAATAAAATTTTGTTCCACTGTCAGAATAAATTACAGCAGACATGAGAATCGAACTGGGGTAGGTGTATGGAGGGAACGGCTGTTCGTTAGAAGACATAAAAAGAAGAGAGCATGCCTTTCTATAATGCCAATCAATGTAGCCTATATGACATGAAAGCGGTTCTCCTACATGGATAAAGCAAGTTCCCCACCCAAGCTCCCATATATACTATATAGTCAGCAAAAAGAAAGGAAATAATATCAATGGATGGGAATATTTTCACATAGTGTCACGAGGTGGAAATTTGCACTGGAAAATATTCATTACAAGTCTTTTAAGCATTAGACATCACTGGCAATCGAGGGAATGTGGTAGACCTTCGTAAAAAAGGAAGATTTTTCATTCTAAAGTCCCAAAAGAGGGGCTTCGACAGGCTCTTTTGAAAACAAATAAGACAGGTGCCAGAAGTTAACAGCATCAAATCCTTCTTACTGAAACTCCCATTGTTCTAAGAGATAGTTAGGCATCCGAATATATTTCATACACTATACTACACAATGTGATCAGTGAGTACACGGATGGACACATTACATCGAAATTCGATACACGACAAAAAAAGATACAACCTACCCACCCAGGATGTCGGAAAAATTAACGAGAACTCGAGGTGAGCATCCCAAGAGGCATAAGTATGACTCATTTCATACAAAGCTCTTACAGTGAATTCAGGCTAAAGGTGAAATAATTGAAACATGCAAAATTAATGGTCACATGACAGCAAAATTGAAAGTAGAACTGAGAGAAATTAGGAAGAAGAAAGCAAATATTGATTAAATAGTAATAGTAAGTGAAAGCTGAAAGGAAGAAGACGGAGTTGTTTACCTGAAGCTTTGCGAACTGAGCACTGGAAAACGGGGTTGAGGAGGGTTTTAGGAAAGTTTATAAGGAGTATAAATTTCCAAAAATATATAAATAAACAAAACCCTACTACTGCCCTGCACGCTCTTCCAGGAGTATGTGGCATAATGTGGATTGGCAGTGGCAGTGGACCACTGAGGCCTGACACCTGAGACTGAAGAGTTGGAGTAATTTTATATTTGTTATTCATGGCCATGGATAAAATTGATAAAATTGTCCTATAGATTTTGAAATCATTCCAATATCTATTTGAAAGAAAAGGGAGGGGGGGAATAATTTGGCAATTTGTACTTAAATTTAGGTGATTTTATAAATTAATATCTATTTTTAAGTGTTCAATTTAACTTTTTATTTTCAGTATTAATAACCAAGCTTATTTGGTAATCAATTGAAGCCATTTAATTACTTCGTATATATTTTTTATTAAGTAAATTTAATACAATTAGTTTATAAATTTAATCTCATTTAAAATAAGACAAACAATAAAACAATACTAGTAGCTGATGCAATAGTGCTATGTGTGCAAAAAAATAAAAAAAAATTAAAAAGAAAGAGGGAATGAACTATTTTTGTTATAGTGTGTAAAAGAGAGAAGAGTGAGAGAGCATGTGTGAAGTAGCATTAAGAATGGTTTGTTAGAGAAGAGGAGAGAGATGGGTAATTGTCCAATAAAATAAATTAAAAAATAACAATTATACTTTAGTTTTTTTTTTTTTTTAAGAGTGCATTGACTTAATAATAATAAATATTCAATTTGATTGTTTGTTTTTCTTTTCCTTTTTTCTTTCTTACTAAAAAAAGAACAGTAGGTAATAAGATCAAATATTGTGAATCATCCAACCCCAAGTACTTGCATTTGTTTATAAGCATTTTAAAATCGGTACAAGGACATACTAAAGATGTTAACCTACATAAATTTTAAACTATATTGCTATGTAGATTAAAACAACCAGGTAGCATCAGTGGTACTCCTAAGCCAAAGTCATGACCAGGGTAGAAATAGTTACCGCACCTTCTATATTAAAATAATAGTTACCAAATAGAAATAGTTATCTTACTTTCTATACCTAAAATAATAATTAGCATAGTAAGCCAAAATGTCCAATACAAAGATCACTAAATACATCAAACAAACTATGAGAACTTTTACAATCTCGTCTAGTGAACTATCTAATCATTAAAATAAATATAATAATTAGAATATTAACTATTTATAGTTTAATCAGGATCAGATATGATTTAAGCTGTCGAATAGTAAAAGGACCAGTCCATCAAAATGAATAATAGGATCATAAAATTTCCCAGCGAAGTATATGATCCACATAAGATGATATACCACCACGTCAGTCTATTGATGTGCTATTAGATAGACAGAAACCAATGTCGATGACCATCGTCCAACTTCCAGAAAGCTGTTCACCTTCCAAGAACCCAAAGTAGTAGACTTCACCTAGTACAGTCGAGTTCTTAGAATGTACATGAGCTAAATGGATAGTTTGATCCTAGAACTGTGCTTGCCATCTAAAAAAATCCCTTATCAATGAGCTATTGAGCTTTACAAAAGACAAACTCAAAGGGCCCTTTAAGAAGACTAGTAAGTGCAGTATCCGTTCTGCTTACAACTTCATCAGATGCGCTTCCACATGGTCCAATCCATATGCTTCCAGCTCACACCATACAGGGAGGGCTAATTGGAAGCAAGTGTGGCATGACCTAAACCTTCCAAAGTAGAACACTCCACTTGCTGAGCTCTCAATAACATTCTACCCATTCAAAGGAATTTGGTAGGAAGGAAGGTAATTCCATCTTCTAGCTGCTTTTGTATGGAAAAAGAATTTACTGAGCATCTTCTTCTGTGCTGCTTTCGACAAAGCAGTATGGTTTGCCTCCTTGAGTTTAAGGTGCATGTAATATAATCGGAGGCTTGGCATAACATAACAACACATGTTTCGGACTTCAAAAAGAACGTTGTAGGTGCATTTCAGCTTGAGTATAATTTTTGTCCAGTACAATACATGGAGATATACGCACTATGCATGATGTGCTAGATATATCAGGGTTTATGATGAAAATCATCTGATCTGATCAAAATTGCTTTCATATTAAAGAAAGAATTTACATTGTGAAAGAATACAGATTTCTCCAATTGCTAACTGTAAAATCTAAAAAGAATTTGAATTTCGTTCTGTATGCTTCTAAGTCCTCGCAAAACAATCTAAACCTTCAGCCGCTTGAACCCAACCATATTAACCTGCTTTAATGCCAATGAATTGTGACATTACAGTCGCCACTGCTGATCATTTTCTACCTTTTAACAAGAAACAAGAATTTTTCATATAGGATCATTAGTGTGTGAAAGAATCCAAGTGGAATCAGCAATCTCTCTCCACCAAGCAGTTCTTACAGTATTCCTCAGGCAGAGAAATTTCCAAGTGAAGAACCTTGCCATAATTACAAAATAATGCTTATCCCCCAAGAGATTTCTGCTTGTAGCCGTGCTTCATTCTATCATATAATTTCTCCCGTGTTTTCCTCTTCTTGTCCATTTTTATCCTATATCTTTCTTCTCTCTCTCTCTCATAAACCCCTTGCCAATGAATTTCCCCCGTCAGTGGCCACAACCATGCATCATATGGATAATCCCCATCATCGGCAGCTTCAGCTAAATCTTCATCCATACTCTTCAGTAACGTGAAATTGAAGTACTTTGCCCACATGAATCCTTTCCGTAGGTCAACTGGGTGCTGCTCAGTGAGCAAACCACTAAGGGGATTCACATAAATCATCTTCCTTGCACTATGATAAGCCCAAACGTTTATGAGCAGTTCCAAAATCCGACAATAACAGTGCTTTTTCTGAAATTTAAGTACATAGTGAGTTCAATATCTTACTTCCATAGGGACCACATAATTTTTCAGGAGTGAGTAAAGAATGAAAAATATCTAACCTCAAGCTCTGTGGAACTAATTAGACATCCATCTGGAGCACTAGAATTTTGATGCAAGAAATCCAGAGAATCAACAAACATTCTGCATCTCAACCAAACAAACAAAAGGGTTTCATCTTGAATAACTCATGCAAAGCCAGGAAGTTTTTTTTTTTTTTTTTTTTTTTTTTTTTTGCCCCCTTAGGGTGGTTAAGCCAGGAAGAAATGTATTCACAGAACCTCTGAAAGCTACCTTGTGAACATCATGAACTCTAAAAAAGATGGGGTTGGCATCACCCAACTGTGTAGAGTGGACCAATGATCACCATCTTCAGGCATTGGAGGTAAAGCTTCAACATGTGGTGGCAAGGCATACATATTGCGGAAGGCATTTTCAAAAGCATTCCTGCAATGATTATAAAAATAGTGACAACATCATCAGTTAAGAGCAGCGACAGAACTATATCAGTTCGACAACAATTTCTCCATATACATGTTGAAGTCCCGAATGACGTGAATTTCTTACTGTCAGCTGCTGGATAGTTCGACAGGTTAATCATCTTAGGCTCTGTAATCAGCACCTATAGGTTTTGTTATCCAATTTTGAAAGTAACATCTTCTTAGAAAATAATAATATGACCTGAAGTTGAGAATGCCCAATCTATAAATTTTTTTCTCAGGTACCTCATTTTCATACTTGATATTTAATGAGCTTATGCATCCCAAAAGTTTCTTATATTGAAGTTATAATTAAGAGATAATCAGCTCTGATTATGATTAAGGATTTTGGATTGTACTATTCCGATGCCTTAATTCAACATTGCAATTTTGAAGATCAGTCAATCATATTACTCAATGCTCATAAAAATTATCTTTAAACCTAACAGAACAAACCTGCAGCTTCCTCCATTCAATAAATCACACATTGACCAGAATGTCAGAACATCATCACTTCCTGTAATTCCACCATTTATGTCAACCGTGACCAAAAGTATACTACATCCCCTTTTGTATTGTCATGTAGAGCTTCTTCCAAGACCTTCTCTGCCCTTGCGGACAATGAAACCTGCGAGAAAAATGACTATATAAAATGCCAATTCAAATAAACTATGTAAAGATCCTGACAACATATTGGTGAAGTGCAATTTGTTCAATAGACCATTAATCCCAGCAAAACGTTTACCTTTTTTCCAGTGGCACGCCATGATTGGAACCCAATCCATGGTCTCCCATGAATGTTGTCCACCTTGTTTGCAATAGAAAACATTCCTCCCATCTCACAAAGAAGATCTCGATAGTATGTATCATTCAAAACAAGAAGCCGGCCAACTGCATCCACATCATCTGATCTTGACCTCCGTGCTCTTGATGACTGATACAAAGGGATGTAGAAATAGGCAATAAACAACTTATCTTTTTAATTCTGCTATGTAAAACATAAAAAGTGAAAGCAAAAACCATTTTCAGGATGGCAATCATGAAAACCAGCATGCAACATGCCATTTGCAGTCTAAACCACAAATAAAGACAAACCTGCTCGAGTTAAAAGCTAATAGTTCTACTATCAGAGTCCCCACATCTTGAAGCAATTTAATGCATCAGCAATGGAATCAATGTATATATAGCTGTTTTTATGATAATCAGATTCCTAGTGTAGACACAACCAAGGCCATCTGCCTGGCTTTATGTATCAGCTCTCACTAGAGATCTGGTTATTAGGCCTTGTTTCATAGGCAGAGGTTCAAACATTGAATTTTTCTATTAATTTTTATTCTCAGCTGGAAAGCATCAAGATCACCTAGCCTAAAAAAACGACCTTAAATCACTAAAAAGCACAGAAAGATGTAATGTGATACAACATGGTAATGAGGAGCCATGAACAGAAAACAGTAATGTGATGCATTCTTTTACTCTTTATTTATATATATGTGTATATTAATAACAGCAGGATGATAATAATGGGTATGGTGATGAAAAATTGTGACGTCAAAGCTCTCAATTCTTAGTACTGGATTGCCCTGTCCCCTGGCTACTAGGATTGCAGGCAAAAGGGAGTCAATGGAATTGCATTGTGTTAACCATCATGTCTTACATTCTTGTCAACCTTTCATAAAAGAATAATAATCAATTAATAAGAGTAATGAGTTACAGAAGTGAAATGCGTCCTTAAAAATGTAAAGACAAAGAATGGAACAAGCAAGGAATTTCCATGCAAAGCAGCAATGAGCTATGCTATCTGAGATACAATCATTTAAAGCCCATTCAAACACTTACAAGGCTCAATCCTCTGTACAAAGAACCATGGTGCAAAAATGGCCAAGCTCCTGCTCCTCCATATATCTCGTAAATACATACTGGCTGGCTGTCCTCTCCAGTTCTCCCTCATCTCTCTCATTTGCTTCAAAATTAAGCTTCTCTGATTTCCTCGCTTCACGGTAAATATCATTCCAATCACCAAGATCTTTCCCCATCCTTTCTTCAAGCTAATCACAACAATCAGTGAGCATTAAAGTTTCCCGTAGAAAGAGAAAAAGGAAAAATAGTGCCAACAGAAAACTGAGAACTAAAGCATAAAAAATTGGCATTGTACAGATTGACAACTGTTAAAATGTGCCATACCTCTTCCATTTCTACCATCTCAGACTCCTCAATTGCTTCTATTTCTTTCCAAAACATCCCAATCTTGCCTAGTTGGTAAATCTTGCATTGACACTAGATCTTCATCTTCTGTGATGTTTCTTAGATCCACTAGGAAATCAAAGTCTTCCTCCAGTACATTAACAACACTATTTTTTCCAGAGAAATGGTTCTTGGGGTCCACATGTTGCATGAAACTATTCTCCACATTTATTTCCTTCTTTATCATGTTCCATTCCCATGTCAACTGCTGAAGGAGGGAAACCGGACTGGGCAAGTAGACATCAGATGGAAAATGAAGTACACTCTCCAGAAGTTTTGCATATGTCATGATGCATTCGGGTGCTAAAAGATTCTTAGCAAGAAGCTTCCCAGAAGAACCAACATCATGAGCAAAATCAGAAAGTTTGCCATCTGATACCAAGAGGGAGAAAGCTTCCATCAGAGCATCTGCATTATGCTTTGGGAAATATACCCCATGGACACTATCAACAACCTGAAATATTTAAGGATATATCAGAATAATAGACAAAAACAAGAAAAAAGATGACTTATTAAAAAAAAAAAAGGAAGAAAAACTGATCTTTAACATACATATTTTTTTAAAATTGGTATATCTGGGCCAACAATAGGGATACCAAATGTCATGGCTCGGATAAGAAGTGGGGGGAAAGCCTGATCCTCTTGGGAAGAACCATAAAGGATAATGTCAGCCATAATTAACACACCATTGACATCACCATTCATGCTGAAATGTCGCACTGACCAGGAAGGAGTCCCAGACGTGAAGCAAGCTCCTATAAGGGAGAAACATGAGAAATAGATACATTAAAATCATAATAACACTAGCATCTAATAATGTTATGATACTAAAATTTTCATTGGATTTAAGTAAAAAAATGATTTCTTCAGAGACAACTCCAGAGCATATTCTTCTTAATATAGCTCATGTTTACTTCAATTTTTCTTTTCCAGAAGAGAATACCAATGTACAAGGACAGAATATCTTGCATTGAATTTTCATCCTTTTCCCTTTGAAGGGAAGAGGGCAGGGGCACATGTGGCCAACTTGTATTGACTTGTTGGGACGTTGTACTCAGCAGTTTGTTTCCCAAAGGCTTTTATCAATAGAATATTGGTTGGTCCAGTAATAGGAGGTTTTAGGTCGAAAGTGACTTAAAGTTAAAGATGACCATAGCAAATTACTTATATTAAACTCTAAAATAAGAATGAGATACCAGAATATTGACATAGTCTAACATTCCCCCTACACTGGAATGCAGATACTTCTTCTTCTTCTTCTTCTTCTTCTTTTTTTTTTTTTTTCCTTCCCTCTTTTTGGGCCCGGGGGAGACTGGATGGGGATGGGGATTGGGACCTCTGTAATGTAGGTAGTCCCAAGAAGCACCCTTATTGGGATCTGAAGTCCAAATTGTCACAGGAACACGTGGACCTTAACCATTAGGTTAACCCATTCGAATTGAATTGTCCACTCATCTAATATATATCTTTTTTGTACTCTACCTGTGCCTTATTTTTCACTTGTTTTTGTGTTGCTTGTACACAGTTAGTCTTTTCCTTATCTCTTACTGCAATCATTTTTTTTTTTTTTTTTTTTTTTTTTTTGGGGGTCTTAATAGAGATCAGGTGCTTAAGGATGCATTTTATATGTATTCAGCTTATGTCTATTATATGTGATGTTGTTGCTTGTTTCTAATTTGATAAACACTTTAAAGCCAGAAATGAAAATCAGATGGTAGAATAGGATCATGATATGCATCCAAACAGGCCATTAGTAGAAAATCTTCAAGTTGGATTAGTATCACATAAGATGCAGTAATTTCCTCATTCTGAATCTTTTCATAAGGAAGTAACAACCAATTTAAATGTGCTTTTTGTACATTCATGACAGAAGGAGTTCAAAGGAAAATTGAGAGCAGCTTGGTTATCACATGGTAGTTTCATGACTGCAACTATGAAAAAGCAAGTTTTTCCAGCAAATGCTTAATAAAAGCAATTCACAGTTGTATATGACATTACTCTACTTGGTGCCCACTTTTTTGCTACCAAGTCTACTTCAAGCTCTTTTATTACACAAGATTGCTGCGATCTAGGGATCCCATCTGATAAAGTAAAATGTCAACAACAGCAACAAGATATTTAGCACAAGTAATGACCATGACCCAACTCTGTAGTAGCTAGTATGCTAGGCTACCATTTTATATTTAGCTCAAGAGTATCCCAGGATGATTAAAGCACACTTCATGGATTCGACAATAAGAAAAGAATGAAAATACAAACAAGTCTGACTTTCCTAAGGGGTGGAAAGGAGAACCTTTTATACTTCAGAAATAGAATTCCTTCAATAAACAACTAACAAGTAGATGTCTTGCTTGTGTATTACCTGCAAAGCATCATCATATGCATCAGTGGAATTACCACTTAAGAAAATAAACTTAAAGGCCCCTCCTGCATCATTTCTCCTTGCATACTTCATTAGCAGAGGTCCAATGGTATGCATTGCCACAGCAGAATCCCAAGATAGCTCATCATAAAAGAAAGAACTTCCAATAACTAGAACCACCAAATCATCTTCATGGTATCCATTGCCCTCCCTCGGTTGATATTTAGTATAAGTCTCACTTAACCTTTCTGCAGACCATACGTCCACTGGTGATCCAGGTATTACAAAGAAGTTTCCAGTGTCAAGAACGCTATACAACATCTGATACATAAAATAAAAATAATTATATACCAAAAGAGGGCCTCATGTGTGACATTCCAAATTTCTTAGGGTGTAGGAATGATTATGATGGGACAGAAGGTTACCGGCAGACTGAAGTCTGAGAAGACTATAGCGTCAGCTCTGCTAAAGGCAGTCTTCCACAATGAGATAAGCTGATTCCAGCCCATTTCCTTATAATAGGGAAGACGCTTTGCCAGAATATCTTCTTCAATTATCCATACAAGTGGTACAGAACAAAAGGGATCCTGCATCAGGCTGCATAAATATGTAACTCACTAAACATTGCAAAAGAAACTATTAAAGTTAACACCATAATCATCTAATCTAAAAGTTTAAACTTGTAAATATGGTATAACCATTATATTTATCACATAACACCCCACTACTTGTGAGTTAAGACTTTGGCTGAGGTCCATCAATTGGATAATCTCAATATAGTGGGGTTGTAAAAAGTGCACAACAATTAGAACTCACGATCTCCTACTTTGATATTATATTAAGGTTAGCATTAGAACCATCTAATCTAAAAACTTAAGCTTGATATATTTCACACGATAGAAACCAAGGGATATGCAAATAGGGTATCTTCATGGAGGCATTCTTAGGATAGAGGGAAGTGTTTGGGAGGGGAAAAACAAGGATTCCCAAAGACAATTGGCTTACAAGTGTCCTTTCACTTAACTGTTGCAAAATATTACAAATGCAGTACTAATAGGACTAGAAGAGAACAGTGGGAGGTTGCAGACCTTAGAGAATGCAAGAAAAGAACAATGATTCAAAACGAAGGTTAGATAACCCAAATGAGTATTATTGACTATCTCTAGGCACTTGAACATTCCTACAAAAGCCATTCACATAACTTGCCCTGTGGTCTTCCAAAAGAAGAAAAGAAAGGAACTTACTCAAAATCTATATATTACATGATGATACACCATAAGAGGAATAGAACAACCAAAAAGGCTAGAATCAAACGAATGAAGAGTCTAGAGATCAAAGCTTACCAATTAGGAAGAACAATTCACACAATCTCCACAACGTACTCTTTTCGATTGGTAATTTTCTGCCACCCCTCCCGCTCCTTATTACTCCTATTTATATCGTTTTAACTAACTTTTTAACTAGCTACTGTCCACATCATCACCTCACAACAAACTACTACAAGTACTTCACCTTTATACTCTACAAACTAAAATACAAGATTACTAAAACACACACACAACTATTAATTCTTCATTCTCCTACTATAAACCTGTAACATTGGTCTATTTACCCTCGGTAACATATCACATGACCTATGCATTGGTTAAATATAACTTGTGCTATGCAGGTAATCCTAGAAACATCCCTAGTAGGGTTTTAATTGAAAACCTCATGCAAATTGTCACAAGAGATCTTAGGCCATGTCCATTAAGCCAACCCTTTGGGGTTCCAATTTAAATCAAAATTTATAATGGCATAGGAATCCACATTCTATTATTAGGCTTGAAAGTAAATCAAGTGCTTGGAGACATCAATAAAAGTGGATGGGTGTAGATGTATGCCAAACAGGACAACCAAAATACAACTTCACAAGATGACACACTATGCAAAAGAACTTTGTATAAGGTATTGTAAGAAGTAAGCTACATGAGAAAAAACAAATTAACCTTGAACAGCATCTTTAGCTTCTATAGAATCAACCAGAACACCTTCATAACTGTAGAAAACAACAACATTGGAAAATGAGTTAGCTTCAAAGAAGAAATCCACAACTTCCATAACACATAAATAAGCAAATTTAGTCGAGGGAATTTACATTGACCAATCAACATGTCCACCAAAAATTGAGATCTCAATGTCCATACTCTTCCACATATAATGTACATTGCTACTCTCTAGTGCATGTATCTGTATGTGCAAAGAAATATAAGACCACTTGAAAAGACGCATACATGGCACACAAAATGAAAATAGTTAATTTATTTTAAATTTTTTATCCTATCACACAGGCAATTAATTTCTAAAGAAATAATTTATTAGCATATTAAACTTCATGGTGTTCATAATCATGAATGCGATCATTGGTACAGGCAACCTCTTTTTTTTTTTCAAAGGTCTTTGCTATTAAACACATTATGCCTTTCAAGAGTTGCCATCAGTTTATCCTAAGAAGACATGGAGTTCAGTGGCAAAGAAAATAGGAGAGACATTTACCTTTATGGCATACCCAAGTTTTTGAAGATTCTTCACCACAGAAAACAACACCAATGACTGTGCATCCTTCCTCATTTTTCCTAAGACCTGAAACACATCAAAGGCGTGACCAAAAATAATACAAAGGACACACAACCCTACCTAGGTGACATTAGGCTCAGGACAAATTTAAACCTCAAACTATCTTTCTGGGATCCATTGACAAGCACAGCTCAAAAATCTAAAGACCTCGATTAACCGATTGCAGTATGAGATCCCCCACATTTTCATAAATCAATAACACTTAACATTTTTGTTCAAGTGTGGCTATCTAAGACCATATGATGTCAACTTCATTAATGAAACCAAACCCCTTTTCAGTTTTCAATACAAAAAAACTCCTTGAGGTTCCAGCTTCAGTGCAAAAAAAGAGAGTAAGAGGGGCTCTGAATATGAAGCAAATACAATAGCAGCAAATAGGACACGATAATATAAACCATCTTTGCATCAATATCATTCAGCACTTAGAACACTAGCACCAAATTTGCACATGAATCACTTCGACATATTAATGTTAAGATCCTATGGTAGCCAACCATATCCGTAAATCATTACCACAACTTATCTTCCTACAATAGATACCAAATGAATCTTCAAATTCGAGCCATAACATTACTTATTGCCAATGGATATTTGATTCTAAACTTAAGTAACCATAATCACAAAATAATCACTGCAACCCACCTTCTTAAACCCACCACTACATGAAACTTTGATTTTGCCACTAACATAACTAATCACCAATAAAATTAGACTTATAATCTTCCTTTTCAACCAAAATAACCACTACAACAGATTTTCACATACTTTTTTCTTTTTTTTATTTATTTTTTTTTTGTGTGTGTGTGTGCATGGCTGTAGTATGACCAGTTACCTCCAAGCGCATAAATAGCACAAGACTCATGCATTAGTTCAATATGGATTGTGCTACATAAGTAACCACGAGAGGTGTCTTTAGTATGAAATGAACCAAGGCTCCATGTAAGTTGTCATGGGTGTCCTGGGCCTTAACCACTGCAAATTTTCACACACTCAGCATTTAATAAATCTTCAAATTTGAACCCCAACATTATCCATTGCCAACAGATGTTATGATTCTAAACTCAATCAATCATATCCAGAAATCTTCGCTAAGACCTATCTTCCCAAATTCAATGCCGGAGGAATCTACAAATTCGTCCCCCACTACTATTTATTGTCTATAAACGTTATGATTCTAATTTCAACCAACCATACACCCGCCTGGAATCCAGAACAATGCCGTCATCTGAACTTAATCAAAAAATGTTCCAAATCACCCCATGCCTTAAAGATCAGAACCTTAAAGTCCATGACAAAATTAACCAACTCCCATTTCACATCACTTCACATACAGGATAAAAACAAATCGTTAACCATTTCAAAAACAAGAGAAATTCGAGCAAACATGGATACTAAAACTAACTCAGCAATAAATACTGATGAGGATTCAAACTCACGATAGCAATCCTCGGAGCTCTAATCCCAATCCTACTGCTGCTGCTGCTACTACTCGCATTATCGGTCCGAAGACGATCCAATCCTTCCCCATCGATCAACCTTCGGGACGGCACAAACTTTAACGTGCTACCAAACTTCAAGCCTTCTTTTAAAAGCCTACCCCTATCATTCCCTTGCCTAAACACCGACGTGATCGAGCTCTGCAACACCAAGGGAGCCAAGGCGAAGACGAAAATTGCGCAAAGCACAGCAAAATAGAACAGAGACTTTCCTCGAAAAGGAAAGAGCCAGAAGAGGCCCTTGCGATTGATGCGGTGGCTATTGTGAGCAGTCCGGTGAAGGCGGAAGCGATCGGACGTGGGAGTGGGGTTGGTTTTGGCGCGATCTCGGAGGTTGTCGAGGTTAGAGGTGGAGTTAGGGTTGCGTTTAAAGGGGAAGCGATCGCGGATCGAGCGCAAGGTGCTGGATGGAGGAGAGGAGGAGTCTTCGATGTCGGGAGATGAAGTCCGGCCCATTGTGTTAGTGAGAGAAAATGGGAGGAAGGTTAGAGAGAATGGGAATGGCAACATGGGAGGAATGAGGAATCAGGAATGGAGAAGGAGCGAAGGAGCGACGACGTGAAAGGAGTGAAGAAGCTCTCTCTCTCTCTCTCTCTCTCTCTCTCTCTCTCTCTCTCGTATGTGAGTTGTGATGAAAAAGTAACATGGGACAGTTCGCGTTACAGCCACCTTCAATGAGTTCAAAAATGGGGCACTTCATTTTTTCTGTTAATGGAATAAAGTTGTACCTTTCAGAAAGGAAAAGAAATTAATAAAAAATGAAATTAAGACTATGCTGGTGAAAATGAAACTGTCCCTTCATCACACAATTTTTCAGTAGAAGTTTAACCAGTGAGATTATTTTTTAAAGATTCAGATTATCGGGTGTTGATCCGAAAGTTAAGTATTGGTTAATTTCAAAACATTTTGCAATTGTCGGAAAAAGGAATAAAATATTATTATTTTAAAAAAATTATAAAATTACCATAGGATGAAATTAATCCGTTTTTAGACAACATGATCTCATCTCTTAAAGAGACGAAATCGTTAGTGTCTGACCTCATCTCTTCAAGAGACGAAATCACTTTACAATACTTGATCTCATCTTTTAAAGAGACGAGGTCATATGGGGAGCACAACCTCGTCTCTTGAAGATACGAGGTCACGTAATATAATGTAACCTCATGACGAGGTCGTGCCACGTCCTACCTCATCTCTTGAAGTGACTCAGCTAACTAAAACCCTCCAGCCCAGCCTCCTTCCTCCTCATTTTTCTTCCACTGATGTCAAAATCCCCAAATCCCTAAATTGAAAACCTTAACCCCAAATCTCCAAATACCAATGATTGAAAGCAATTTGCTCCGTATATTGAGAATTTGGATCACTCGATGTTGAGGAAGAACCAATTTCATTGAAGGAGAAGCATCACGCGAGAAAAGAGGAGAAAACGAAACGCTGACAAATTGTGGTATGACTCTGTAGTTTTCGAAATTTTTTTTGAATTATTGAAGCTACATTGTTAAATATTGGTTGTATGTGTTGTGGGAATATTGGTTGTTATATGATTCCGAAATTTTGCAATTTTTTTAATTATTGATGTTATATTCTTAAATATTGGTTATGTGAGTTGTGGGAATATTAGTTGTTGTATGATTCCACAAATTTCAATTTTTTTTAATGTGTATGTTCTATATTAATTATGGGAATTTAATATGATACATAGGTTTGTTCAAAAATAGGAAAAATTTTACGTAATAGAAATCAACATTTAAAATTAAGGTCAAATATAGAATAAATATTTTAATTAGTTTAAAATGAAAAATTAACTTTATATAAAGTGATACAAATAAAGCGGATTATAAATTAGTATTAGTAATTTTAATTTTAACTTTGAAAATCTAGCCATATCATTCACTTTTACTGCTGATTTTGTTCATACACCATGTCCATATACTATTACAAGACTGGGGAATATGTAGTAGCATTAAGTTATGTTAAATATTACAGAGTTCAACTCATAAGTGTGATGTTGCAAATTTCATGATGCATTTAAGCTATTTTTTATGAGATGCAGGTCGATGAAGAAATGGATAAGGCGAAGTTTATACTGTACACCATGGCAACATTATGCAAGGGATGATGGTTTTGGTCATGATTAAGTGGCCAGGTTGCTATGCTCAATGTTAGTAGGAACTCTACGTATGAGCAAATACTAGACATCATTTACAATAGGCTGAAGGTAAATAGGCGTACACATCGGGTGGAGCTATATCATGGGGTAACTATTAGAGATAAGACACTGCGTTATGATATTATTCCAGTAACCGATGATGATGTTGCATAGGAGATGTTGGTGTACACAAAAGGGTCAGTGTCTGTTTATGTGTAGATATTCGAAAATGAATTGTCGCAGGCACCTACAGAGAAATGGGCATTGATAGAAATATTGGGAGCGAAGGGTTGGTAGACTCAAACTCTACTCCAGTTCAGACAATAGGCAGCGCACATATGGAAATGTGTGTACCCACCTCGATAGGTGGTCATGATACAGATGTCATGCAAGACTCCTCGGTAAGTGAATCAAGTGACAACTATGATTATGATGGAAATCATAATGTTGAAGCTTTTCCCCAACAATATGATTTTCCTAGTATACAACCAAGGAGAAATGATTGGTACCGCTTCATTGCTTCTACTGACGTTGATGTAATAGGGAGCTTAGTGTCAATACCATTTTTCAATGCTGAAGTTGGTAGTACTTATGCTGCATATGATGATGAGTAGGAAATGAGTGCTGGGAATTGGAGCTTCAGTCATGAATTCAAGGTTGGGATGTGGTTTGAGACAAAAGATCATCTCATAAGTGCAGTTAAAATGTGGCACATAATGAACTATTACAATTTCAAGATGGTAAACTCGGACCTAAGATCATGGCAATTAAATGTATTGATACCCATAACAGAGGTTGTAAGTGGAGACTCAGAGATAGTTATAAGAAACATGGTGGGTGATTTCACATCACCAAGTATGAAGGACCCCATACCTGCTTGGATGAAATCACTGGACAAGATCACTCTCAATTAGATTCCACCAGCATGTCCAAGAGAATCATATTAGAGATCCGTAATATTCCAGATGTGAGGGCAAAGGACCTCCAACTGAATATCTTTAAATAGTTCGGGTATAATGTTCAAATAAAGAGAATTTATGAGGCGAAGAGAAAAGCCATTGAGCAGGTATATGAAAGTTAGGAAAATTCATATGTGGAGCTCCCGTATTTACTTAATGCAATAACAGAGGCAAATCCAGAACAAAGGTTGAGTGGTGAACTGTTGATTTAGATAACGCATGACATGTATTCATAGACAAGCTTTTTTGGGCATTCAGACCTTGCATTGAAGCGTTCTAATACTGCAGGTATGTTTTGTAAATATGATTGAATTTATTTATATATGGTTAATATCTACTAACTAAGTTATATCCATTAATTCATTGCAGACCCGTGATTACAGTTGATGGCATCTTCCTATATGGCAAGTACAAGCATAAACTGCTAATTGCAGT
Source organism: Combretum micranthum (assembly GCA_024138025.1). NCBI lineage: Eukaryota > Viridiplantae > Streptophyta > Magnoliopsida > Myrtales > Combretaceae > Combretum > Combretum micranthum. Next base: position 197,155 of record JAMXBD010000133.1, read on the forward strand.
GGCAATAGATGAGGCAAATCATATAGTCCCATTGGCGTATGCTCTTTTCAATGAGGAGAAAGCAAACATATGCAGTTGGTTCCTCATGAAAGCGTTGGAACACGTTATCAAAGATCGATTCAACATCTGCTTAATATCGGACCGGCATGCCAATATTAAGAGTGCAGTTGAAAGTGAGAATGTTGTGTGGCCTAGATGATGGCCTTGGCGCTGGTGTATCCGGTATGTTGCTAGCAACGTCAATTCGAGGGCCAAAAGTAAGGAATGTAAGGAAATAGTAAAAAGAGCAGCCTACCAACCTAGAGTAGAAAGTTCCATGGATACTTAAATGCAGCACTTCAAACTAGTCCTTGGACATCACGATATTTTCGCGAGTTGCCTCCATGTATGTGGACTTTTATCGTACGATGAAGGCGTAAGATTTGAAATTAGTACAATGAACATGGCTGAAAGTTACAATTTAGTTATAAAAGATGATTAGTGCTTACCCGTGGTAGCATTGATAAAGAAAACTTTTTACAATTGTAACTCAATATTGAATAAGCAAAGGAGAGAAGCCAGCCAGGCAATAAGTATAGGTAAGTTGCTCATAGAATATGCTGTAACGAAGTTTGAGAGATGGAACAACATCTCAAGTTCCCATAGACTTACCTATTTCAACTATCATGAACAAATATTCAAGGTTATAACTGCTCCGTGCCCTATAATATATGGTTAGAAAGGGGACCACATACAGTAAGTGGAGTTAAAAGTATGTAGATGTACCTGTAACAAGTGACAGACATATAGAATTCCATGCTTACATGCAATGGCAGTAACGGGTACACTGCAATGGATTGTGTTGCCTAAGTAGAATAGTGGTATAGGTAGGACAACCAGCTTAGGGTGTATGGCTGTTCTTTCATACTTGCAACCGATAAGGCCAATTGGACTCGTTTGGACATAGTGAAATGGTACCCTATACCAGGACTTATTAGGAAAAGGGATACGCTTAGGGAAAAATAATTACAAAATGAGATGGATATTCGAAAGGTCCCACGAGGTTACTCATGCGATTCATGTGGGCAGCCAGGGCATAACATTTGAAGTTGTCCAAATTAGGGGTTAGTTAGTAGAATAGTAATGGCCCCATCCAGTCGTAATGGTAATTCTTTATTCTCGTATGCTTTGTTTTACTGTACTAATGTGACATGCTTTTATCTTATGTTTGCTCTGCTTGTTTTAATCTACCTATGTCGCTACTAACAATATCCATTTCTTTCTCCATTACAGATGGATCCCGGACCAACAGATAGCTCATTACTTATGAAGCAGCCTGTTCATAGGTCGAGACTAGCCGGAGAGGGGCAGGTAACTTCATTTTTTCAATCAATTCCTTGGAACAAGTAATTAATGTTTCTTACAGATTTGTGGACTTTACTACAAGAGCATGTGGTTTGGCATTGTCATCGTAGAGAGGCGAAGTTGAGGCGACAGCATGGCGTACCTGCATAGATAGACGATCGATTACTACCATTACTATCCCAAGCGGGTTTCATTAGGGCAGTTCATATGCCATTCGTTCAGCTGGATTGGCACCTCATCACAGCTTTCGTTGAAAGATGGCGGCCGGAGACCCACATCTTCCACATGACTACGAGAGAGTGGTCTGTTACATTGGAGGATGCTGCTGTCCTCACTGGCTTACCTGTAGATGGTGACGTGGTTGCGGGCATGACTCAGATAGATTGGCTTGGATTATGTGAGAAGCTATTGGGACTCCAATCCATACCTGAGACGGATATGGATGGTGGTCGTCTGAACATGTTGTAGTTAGACACTCACTTCAGAGTGGTACCAGATGTTGTAGATGATGCCATGATCAGACGTTACGCTAGGGTGTATATCTTGTTGCTGCTGGGTGGATTCATATTTGCATATAAGTCATCAAATTACGTTCACCTGATGTATCTGTAGCTGCTCTAGGACTAGGAGAGGGTCGGGCAGTACGTGTGGGGAGTAGCCTATTTGGTATAGCTGTATAGGCAGCTATGCTTGGCTTCCCACATGGACATCAGGGATATTGCAAGACCCTTGGCTGTCCTATAGATATGGGCATGGGAGCACTTCCCCCACATTGCGCCAATTCGTCAATAGGTTACAGCAATTACCACGAGGCGCTCACTCATCAGCCATTGGGGTGCGACTTTTGATGTGACCAATGTATCCACCCACTCACTGATGGAGTATTGAGCATCTTTAGATCGACAGATCGAGCATCGGGTATGATTTTAATTGCCTTATGTCCTTGAAATTGATTTTTAATGTCTTGTTTCCTTCAAATTGCAACATTTTGATATTTTTGTTAATCGGTAGTGTGCTTTTTCCCCTTCAACTGGTTGTGTAGGACCCTTCCAGTCCTATCCCGGACTCCCTACCTCCATACTGCCAGGCGGGCAGCGACATTTAGAGTGCATGTGTCCTATTGGTGTGCTTCCATCTAGTCAAGCACTACTACCCAGATAGAGTGCTTAGATAGTTTGGTCGCTTCCAGGGGATCCTACACCCGCCTATCAACATGAGAGCCTTGCATGAGATTAACATGCGAGGGCATTCCGAGTGGAACTGGCAGGCGGAGCACGCTAGGTGGATAACTAAGTGGAATGGTCGACATAATCGCATTGTTGAGATGTTAGATATATCTACTGGTACATTTGATGATTACTTCCAGTGGTATTAAGCGATTACGCGACGTTGGATCAGTCACACGGGGGCTATCATACACTATATGGTAAATTCATTGACTCGATAGGATGTGTAAGGAAATGTACTGTATTTTCATTATTCATTGATATAGGTTTTTTTCTATTGCTTGCAGGCAAATTTCATTTATAGAGTCCCATACATGCCTCCAGAGATTACTCCTTCCACTGCACGAGATGTCTATAATGGAGTTGATGAGTTTAAGGGACTCAATTTTAATGATCCACCGCCACCAGCACCAGCAGTACCACCAGCACCAGATGTCCTACAGCTTTAGGTAGTTCAAAGACAACATCCATATAGAGATAGATGTAGGTGGGGACGGGGTCAGGAGCGAAGCCATGCTCGAGGTATATAGATCAGGGACGAGCCTGAGCTATCCCATGTACCTTCATTTGATCAGCTTAGCTCTTCCTGGTTCCTTCATCACGAGGCTGGCCTATCATCATCATCACATACTCATCTGGGGGATACCCCCATGCCAAACCCGCCATACATGGAGTTCCATACCCCTTTAGCTCCACAGAAGAGGCGACCATCGCCATCACATGATATAAGGGAAGGACTCACACAAGTGGAGCCAGACCCTGTCCCATTTACATCCATACTATGTTGCTGGTGGAGATGAGGATAGCACAGTTACACAGATTGATCCATCTACACAGCATCCTCATCAACGTATACCATTTGCTTGGATGTTTGTGAGACGGGGATGAGAGAGGCCGAGTAGACACCACCAATAGCAAATAGTAGATTTTCTCATTTTCTGATTGTTGGATATAGATTCTTAGTTCTTTATGATTATTGTATTCCTTTTTTTCTGTATATTTGATGAAAAGAAACAATCGGCCATTAATTTCATATTATGTTTTCTAAGTTCTATATTATGTTTGTGATGAAAAGTTTGACAATACTTTTATGGTTGAATGATTTGAGATTGAGACTGCGTTTGGTTGAATTGGGTTTAGGAATATTACTAAAGTTTGTAAGTTGTTTAGCCATGGTGGAGGATGGCTAATGGCTTATATAGCTGTTAATATCTGATTTGATAGGTTTTATTATGTTGATTTCTCTCAATAAGGATTTTGATGATAACAAAAAGTGTTAAGTGTTTTCTAACAAGTTTATTGAATGAGTAGGAAGTAAGTATTGTGAAATTGTTTGAACAAAAGAATACAAAACAGAAAGTAATTCAGAAAGATTTTCAAGGGATTTAGCGTTTTCGGAAACTTATTCAGAAAGCGTTCAGAATGATTTTTCAAGGAATTTAGAGTTTTCAGAAACTCATTCAGAAAGAAAATCACATGTTATGAAGGTTTTTATATTTATCAGAAGGAATTTCAGAAACTAATTCTAGAGACATACAAGATTCACGATCAAAATTAAGGAACGAATCTATTTCAAATTATATTTGAAGACCCAGCACCAAAGTGAATGTATTTGGGAAATACATTCAATTATGTCCCACAAAGTTGGTTCAATTATCCAAAGGGGATTCAAATCATTTGAATTAAAGTTAAATTTTTCAAATTATTACCAAATGGATTGAAGAAGCACCAAACGAATAAATAGTGTGAGATATTCCATATTAAGATTCATTTTGGACATTATCAGAAGGATATGATATGCAAACGTCAAGGACAAGTTTATCCACAAATCAATTGAATTTAAATTTTAAATGTCAAAAAAATTTATTTGCTATTTCCGTGGAAGATAAAGATGCAACCAGAAATATTGTTTTCAAGTTTATCTACAACAACAAAGGCTGATTCAAATTAGAAAGTTAGAAGAAGATTTACATCCGAAATACAAAAGATCGGAACCAGCAAGAAATATGGGATTCATATCTATCCCAAGCTGAAGGAAGAGGAAGAATGAACAGTAGTCTATCCGATTTTATTGGAAAATATATGGAACTAATTCCTTTCAAGACGTTGAAGGCAAAGAATAAATATCAGAAGATCAGAAGAAGAATAGAGATCGAACAAGCAATCTGATATTGAATACAAAGCAATTCTGAGCAAATACTGTTTCACATATATTTTCTTTGTACTTAAATTACAGGATACATCTTATTTAATTCCTCAAATTAATTTGTTATTACATCTTGTGAGAGTGAGAGTTACAAGTAGGCTCAGTAGTTTGATTGAAGCTTGCGGAAGCTAGGAGGATCAAGCTGAGTGCATATTGTAGCCAAGTGCTTTGGCAAAAGACAACTTGTAAATTGTTTGTTTTTGGATAGTGGAACATACCGGTAAAGACAACCGGATCCCCGGCTTGGTGCTGGAAGAGAGGACTGACGCTCAAGGCGGAACCTCTATAAATTACTTTGCACTCTTCTAAACTCTATCTCTTTAATTTTCGTGCATAATTGTTTGTTTATATATGATATAACTTGAATGCAGAAACTATTTCAGAGAGTGTTGATCATAGCTCAGAAACTAAATCAGGAACTAACATCTGGGAATTTTCTTTGATATAAACTTCACGAGTTTAGATATTTTTGTTCTCTTTCAGATTTCAACTAACGAAATTGTTTATTGGTTTTGTCTTCTTTCAAGTGAAAGTAAAAAGCCATTTTAATCATTTAATCAAGTTTGTGAATTTTGAAAAGAATTTCAAAGATTGTCAGTTACATAGTATAACCAATTCACCCCCCCTCTTGATTATACTTTGGGACCAACATATTATAGATGTAAAAAGGATCTATTTTTCAAGGAACAAATGGAAAGTGAGGGAATTTAGCCTAATCTCGTCTCTTGAAGAGACGAGGTTATGGGAATCGATTCATGACTTCATCCATCGGTCTCCTTGAAGGAGTGAAAGGAAGCTCAGCAAAAGAAGTAAGTGCAGAAGATAAGATGGTTAATCAGGTTACAAGACCGATCACTAGATGCCGAACTCAAGGATTACAGAATCTTACCATGCGAGTTCTATTAGACAATTTGGAGTCAAAAGAAGCTAAATTGGTTGATGTTCCATCCATGTATTATGACTTCAATGAACTACACGTGTCGGTGCTTCAGAAGGACGAGCAGAACAAGCCTGGAGCGACTTAGGCCGCCATCCTTTAATTATAGGCTGCCATCTTACTTTCTAGGTTGACAACTTATGTATTTGGCCGAACTATCCTTTATTATTTTCATTAGTCTTTAATAGTTTTTGTCTTGTTTAAGGGTTTTACTATAAATACCCTTTTATGTAATAGACTCTTTAGTTTTTGGATATTTGAAAACCTTGTGTTGAGATTTCTCTCAATTCTTCTCTTATCAGTCAAGTGTTTGATTGTGGTGAGATCCGTTCTTATCAATCCTTGCAATCGTGGCGAACAAACCTTATTATCAATCTATTTATAGATTGTGGCGAACAAATCGTGATCCCTATCTCATGAGTCATATCGACCTAGGGTTAGCGTATTTCGAGTTAAGTCGGTGCATCATATCCTTATGAATGTCAATCATATCTTTAATTTCTTGTATTTTAAACACAAAAACCATATAAAAATAGCATTTTTATTTTGTCTCATCATTCGATTTGTGAGATCTGTTGCGTACCCATTTGAGATCACCGTGTCTAAGGTTTTAGGCACATCACGAGGTCAGGCTCTAACGACCTTGTCTCTTCAAGAGACGAAGTCATATTGCCTAAAATCGGGATTAATTTCATCCTGATGGCAATTTTGTAATTTTAAAAAAATAATAATAATATTTTATTCATTTTCCCGCAATTCTCATTCTAAACTTATTTTTCAAATAGGTTTTAAAATAGTTTCTAAGACGTCTATTAAAAACTCTTCACTTGATAATGGCTAAAAAAAAAAAAAAGAAAAAAAAACACTTCACTTGATAACTTATAGTTGATTTTTTTTTCTGCCAAATATAATGGAGAGGGAAACTTGAACCTTACACCTCTCACACAAGAGATTAAGAGAGATACTATTAAACTACAAGGCCACTGGTAGTCGAGTTTATTTACGTGCAATCTCTTTCTTCGAATATTATTAATTTAAAATTCTTTAAGTCAATTATTGTGGAGTTACTTATGAAAACAACAAAATAAATAAAAAGAAGAGAGAGAGAAAATAATGTTGTTGATGTATAGTAGTTCTACCTTGTACATCAATCAAATCTTTTAGCTTCACATCTGGGTCCTAGTTGTCTTAACCAGTTTGTTCCACTTGATCCAATCAAATCAATGAAGAAGTATAAAGATTTTTATGTCCTCCGCAATTTTAACAACCCGCACCATCTATCTTAATTTCTACCTAAGCTAACTTATGGTGCTAGAAGTGGCCTTTTGTCACTTCTCTATCTAACACTAAAATATGAAAGTAAAAGTATCTTAGCCTAAAGGAAAAACAATAATAAAGTTTTTTGCTTTTAAGTATAAATATAAAAATAAGAATTCTCAGCAACTTCTGAAAGTATTTTTTGAGTGTGTTGTAGGCTTCTTTCGCAAGATTGAATTAATTAGATCAGTACTCAATGTTTTACTTTTTTGCAGATTTACCAAGATTTTTTCTCGATAAAGCTTCATGTTTTTAACTCTGCAAATATGCCTTCAATTTATCCTTCAAGGAATAATGGTCTTTTTAGTGTATTTTAGGTATGAAATTTTGTTCCAACTATTTGCATCTCTATCTACGTGATTCTTCAGCATACTTGATTTGAATTCTTTCTTAATCGACTGCAAAAAAAGATTGGAGATATAATTTATAGGAGTCCAAATTATGCTTGAAAACTCCAGCTTGATACTTGTTAGGGGTGTTCATGATTCGATTTAGTTCAATTCAGGGGTTAAACCGAACTGAACCACATTCAAAATGGTTCCATTCAAATCTTTAACGAACTGAATTGCTTTTAATGGTTCAAGATTTTGAACCGGACCGCTTCACATGCGGTTCGATTTGGTTTGGTTTGGTTTGGTTCAAACCGCTTTTAAAAGATTTAATTCTAATAAATAATATTAATAGTCATTTGAGTTTGCAAGGAAAAAAAATGATGTTTAAATGAAGAAATATCGCACAAAAATGAAAGTCACTTGCTATTATATCAACTCATATATTTAAAAATTTCAAAGACATATATTGTCCCATTTTAAAAATATTTTTCAATGTGAATTTAAAATAACATATATTTTTAATAAATCTATGACACTAACTAAGAAAAATATTTGTTTGCATTAATTCCACATTTACTTAAACTATTCTTCCTTTATAATGTATTTAAATTTTTATTGTACTAATTAATTTAAAGTTCTAAATTATCTCAGTGTTGTTGATTGTAGATGTTGCAACCTAGTATAAAACCTATTCCTGTATATGTATTCCATGATAAGAATTTTGCAATTTGTTGAATTAATCTTAGAGTAATATAAGTCTTAATATGTAATTCTCAAGAGTTATAAATAAATAAAAGCTCTTATTTATTTATTTTATTTCTTTTAATGTGAAGCGATTCGGTTTGGGTTCAAATGGTTTAGTTCGGTTTGGTTCGATCCGATCTCTTAAACCGAACCATAACCGTTTAGGCTCTTCATGAACCAAACCGCAAAACGAACCGAAATATAAAAGAACCACATTTTACGATTCGCTTTGGTTCAATTCAATGAATAGCCCTACTTGTTATATTGAGCAAGATAAAGGGTTATTCAGATTTAAGTTCTTTCCAAACTTTGCAGATATCTTTCCTAGTCTGCAAGATTCCATGTGCTGGAATAATCTTCTTGATCTTTCTTCAATCTTCAGGCATGATTTATCTTCATCAAACTTGTGTATCGCATCTTTTAAGTACAAAGAAAGTTTAATACCCCAGCATCCCCACAAACAACATTTACACTTCAAGTGTTTTTTATCTTCCACCCACAAAACCATATAATAAACTCGTGATATTTATTTTAAATCCCCATTGGATCAATATCCTACTTATTAGTGGAACAATTGAATATAATACAAAGCTAGATCTTTAATATAGCTCGTTGCTCTAAAAATAGAAAATTTTTATTATGATCTAGGATCCGAAAAACAACTTGTGTTTTTGAAATATGATAAACTCAAGCACATTATTAAAGATATTATATTGACATGTGATTACTTTTTAAGCCTTTTGTTATTATCAAAACATCATATTATCTATAAAACACTATAAGTACTTAGAGAGATTTTACAACTAATATTGAGATTTTTTAAGAAAATGAGATTTTTATGCTTTTCACTCACTTAAAATAAGAAAAAAATTTATATATTTCAGGATTTATTATATAGCTTTTAAGAAGACATTTTAAAGGTGAATTTAAAAGTAAAATACATAACATGTATCAATAAATAAAACAATCAGCTTACTTAAAAAATTATCACAACTAGTTCTAATAATATGTATCCACGTGTCTAAATGTTAAATACAAAAACATAAAAAAAATATATGTACAATTGCAATAGTCTATGATAAAAATATTTGTTCAATCAGGCCACAAATATATGGTAATCATATTTTATACATTTTATTAATGAAGTTGTCACGTGCATACAGAAGCAAAAAATAAAATATTAATTAGGAAGTTTATATATAGCAATGTAAAAATTTTTATATAATGTATTATTGCATGTTTGTGCATCGTAATATTGTAATGATTGGAATTTGTTATTAACAACGGATAGAAAAGAATAATATATTAAAATAAATGTTACTTAGTTGTAATGAATTTTGATAAAGTATTACATAATATATAAATTATTCTTAAAGGAGGAGAAGGGTGTGAAGTTTAAATATCCTCCGGTTCTCTTAATAATATAAATATTAACATTTCTTATAATGCATTTTGAACGTGGTGAGAATAATTGAATACTATGATTTAATAGTATAAAAACATAACATATTTATTTTACATGGTTATTAATAGATCAGTAATATGCATATACAAATCGAAGGTAAAGATACAATAAAATATATAGAATGTGAAAGACAACAACTGCATTAATATATTATAATTATAAATTTATTGTGAAGATATTCTAAAATACTTTATTTTAACATAGTGCTACAACATATAGACCAAGGAGCCAAAGCAATCAATTACCTGTAATGTCATGTTTAGCATGTTAAAATCATTCAAAATGGAATGGATTAGAATGATAAGAATGGAATAGAATGAAATGAGAGGTGAAATGATAAATCTATTCCTCTATTTGGATACATCATGGAATGAAATGAAATTAATAAGATATTTGTTAAAAATATCCCTAGTAATTAATACAAATAATAAATAAGTAAGATGATAAAAAAGGTAATTGTATAATAATCATTTATGAGGAAGAAATGGGATTATGATTCCGCATGAAATCGAATTCCCTCTCAAAACTGGAATTGTCGATTCTTGGGATTTGCGATTCCACCCTTTAAAAATGCAACCAAACATAAAAATAGGAATGGAACCTAGAATCGCAATTCCATTCTGGATTCATTCCTACATATCTAATTTGATATAGGTGATGACCATTCATGCCATACGGTTTGAAAGGGGTGTTCATGGACCGGTTAACCGATCCATGACCTCATTTTTTAAACCAGTCCATCATGATTGGTTTTTCTAAAATAAAAAACCGTAACCGGTCCATTATTAACGGTTAACCGTCTTAACGGTTAGGCGGTTTTTTTTGTTAATTTTTTCAGATTTCGGTTTTTAACCATTCAATATAATGGTTAACCAAAAACTACGATTAACCATATTTTTGGATATAACCATTGAAAAAAGTAGAACCTTTTTCATATATTTATATTCAAAAATTGCAAATTGATAAATCAAATAAAATAAAACCAACAAATCCATACTACAATAATTAAAATAAAGTACAACACAATAACAAATAATAATTAGAACATAAATGTTCCAAGCAGTGGAAAATGAACAGTAGATCTACAAGCCCACGTATAACATTACATCAAATCCTCCCAGCATATTCCAAAGAAATACAGTCACCAGGAATGGAATGTCATAATATTTTTCTGCACTTAATGAACTGCAATGAAGTTCCAGTAGTTGTTTCACTTAGTCGTATACAAGTTACATGGTGCTAACACATATATTCAACTAAAGTTATACCTACGATTAGATCTAGCATAAGACATTGAAATCCATAAACCAAAAACCTACTGTAACTATTAATAGCATTTGACAAGGTCATTCTAAAATTTTTCAAAAAAACTTGTTATCCAAACATACTTTTACACAAATTCCAATATAATTTATAACATACATCTTATCTTACAAAGGAGAGGAATCTAAGAGCTACAAAACTACACGTAACATTTAGTATGAATGTCACTCAGAAAGCGAAAAAAATGGAGTCATCTTCCATTATCTTAAAGGCAAACATAGTCTCAGTTGGCACTAATGCTTAACCAATACAAAATAATGTAACAGACTTAGCCTAGTCATATTCCAATACAAAATAAAGTACAACACAATAACAAATAATAATCAGAACATAAATGTTCCAAATAGCACATGTTCCAAATCATAATAGTTCAATATCCAAAGTTCAACATTTCTTATATTCTCCATCACTTTCTTGTATTCTACATTGCAAACACCAAGAAAATTTAGCCATATTGGGGGAAAAAAACATGAGAATCTGTAAAAAAAAAAAAAAGGCATTCAATAATATATGAGTATCAATAATAGAAATTAACTTGCATTCTCTTCTCAATCATCAATTGTGCAAAGAGAATGACCTTCTGTAATGCAAGATGTTTCTAGGAAAAACATAACAAGATGGAAAAGAACAAATAGTTTCAATATATAAGTAAAAGATTTAAAAATAAGGAAAAATAGAAAGTAGAAATAAATTTACCTATGGATACCGACTCAAGTTGCTCCAAGATATGCTATAGATATATGGGTTTACTTGAATTTCTCAACCAATTTTTCCCACAAATTAGAGCTTCCACAAGTCTAGGAGTAAGAGCACTCCAAAATGAATCAAGCACATGACCTCCAGTGCTAAAAGCGGATTCACTAGCAATTGTAGATACAAGAATAGCCAACACATCCCTTGCTATCAAAGAAATTGTTGGATACGTAGATGCATTTGTTTTCCACCAACTTAATATATCAAAAAAGGTACCTTCTTCTCACAATCATCATGCAAATATTTTTCCAATTCATTTTTGGATTCATCACTTCCTTCATCCCCACCATGTTTCATGCACTTATCATCTAGATATTAGCCTACATCTTGATATTCTTCAACCACATAGGCGAGTCCACATCTTGTGGTTCTCCACTAGTTTGGACACTAGATTGAAGATTGGAAACATTAAAATTTCAAACAAAGATTCCAAAATAACTCTCACTTTTCTTTTAGTTTGCATGCAACACCACATCATAAAATTCACCAACCATGTAATCAACATATCTCAATTTGCATCTAGGATCAAGAACCAATGCAACAAATAACAAAACATTGATGTTATCAATTAGCTTAATACTTGTCATGCTTCTTCTTCATCCTAAGAGCCATTGCTTTCAAACCGGGATCCTTACCCTTTTCAATCATGTCTGATATCATCATGCCAAGGCCATAAATCTTCTTCATATATTCATTTCTAGTGACATGAAGTGTGCTAGACTAGCTCAAAGTGGTGTCATAAAAAATCTTAAGAAAAGGTAACAATGATCTAGCATATTCCCAATCCTCAAAAGTTGGAGTGCCTTTCTTCATAGCAAGTTCCAAAGAGTACTTGCCATCAGTGAGCTTTAATAATTCAAAAAGCCTTTTGAAATTTCAAGGTTGCCTCTAACATTAAGTATGTTGAGTTCCATCTAGTCTCTACATCTAAGCACAAAAGACTCTTACTATCAATCTTCTCTTTTTCAACACAACTTTTAAACTTTTGGGTCCTAGAAGAAGAAGATTTTACATATTTCACTACATGCCTAATTCTTAGAATGGAGTCATTTATCTCACACAAACCATCTTTTACAACCAAATTTAAAATATGTGCAGCACATCTCACATGGAAGTGCTCACCCACTAAGACACTTCTCTTCCAACTATTTAGTCTTCTTTTCAAATATTGTAAGCCCAAATCATTTGAAGATGCATTGTCAATAGTTACAGTTAACACCCTATCAATTCCCTAATTAAGCAAACACTCTCAATAGCCATGCCAATTACCTCCCTAGAATGACCAGCAATAGGACAAAAAGCAACAATTCTTTTATGTATTTTCCAATCATCATCAATGAAGTGAGCAGTGAGACACATATAAGATAAATTTTGAATGGATGTCTATGTATCGGTAGTAAGACAAAGTCTTAAAGACATTTTTTAAAAATATTTTTTCAATTTTCCCATCTCCTCCTTGTAAATATTGTAGTAATTTCTTCCTATAGTTGCACGTGAAGGAATTCGAAAACGTGGTTGCATCACTTGCAAAAATCATGAAACCCTTCATGTTCCACAAAATTAAAGGATAACTCATCAACAATAATCATTATAGCAAGATATCTTCAATATTCCTCTCGATCAAACTTCCAATTAGCAAGCAAATTTGCGCAAGTCCCCGCATCAAATTTAGGTATAGTTTTTATAGCTAATGAAATACCCTAAACCTTCACATATATTAGAAATTGGGTTTAGATAGATTTGAATGAATTAAATTAATCATAGGATATAAATAGACAAGTTGACAAAGTTAGATCAGTAATTAATTAAATGAAGTTTGAGATTTGAAATCTAAATTCTCTAAACAAGTCATTGAAATGTTTAGAGGATTCCTAAACTCTTGATTCTTAGCCTAAACACTAATTCCTAAATCTTAGTAAAATTTAAGTTCACTTGCTTGAATAAAAATATCAGTTCTTAAACCCGAACTCAAATTAAATATCTTTTATCTAAAATAAATTCCTAAATTAAGTTCTTATTATAAGTTCTTAATTTCTAACCTATCGAATCTAAAATTATCTTTTGAATACTTCTAGAACTATATATATTGATGTGATAGTTTTAAACTTATACCTTATTCAAAAAATATCAAATTTTTTATTAAATCTTATCTTTTCTTTTTCCTTTTCATCTTTAGCCTCTCTCTTCTTTTTATTTCTTTCTTTCGTTTCTTTCCTTCTTTTTTTTTTCTTTCTTTCTTTCTCTCTTTCTTTCTTTCTTTGATCTCTCCTTCTCAATCTCAAATCCTAGACAAGATCAAGAAGATAAATTAAAACTAAGGAAGAAGATAAGAAAGAGGAATCAAAGCTAGAAGTACAAGAAGTTGCATGATTTAGCCAAAAAGCTAAGTTTTCTATTTCTATTCCTCTTTGTTTTTACTTGTTATTTACATTTGTAATTGATGAGTTGATGTTGAAATGGGTTGAGAGTGCTGTTTATATATGTATTTGTTGGTTTCATGGTTGATGGAAGTTAGGTTTTGATGAGGAAGAAGGTGATGAATAGTGGTTATGGAGGTTGATGAAGTTTGAGATGTTTGATGTGGTGAATGTGAAGTTTTTGTTGTTTGAATGTTATATTGATCATATAACAAGATTTGGGAAACTTTGGAATGAGTTTAAAGAACTTTGAGAAGTGTAAAATGCATTTAAAGAACAAAGGATTTCGTCATTTTCTAGTTCCAGTGTGCACAACCCGATGCATGGGCGTGCACTTGCCCGTGTAGGCCTTAAAATCCTTAAAATTTGGTCTTGGGTCACTTTTTCATGCTCAGCATGGCCTCAAGCACGGCCATGCACTCGGTCGTGCAGCCTTCCCCTGTTTCGCAGCTTGTTTGTAATTTAACCATAAATTTTTCATCTGACCTCCGATTGAGGTGATTCAAGTTGCGTTGGAAAGATTAAAAAGAGATCTACAATTTTTATGTTTTGAGTTTTTACAAATTTGAAACTTATCGATGCTTAAATTTTAGTTCTTTCCAACCATTGTATTTTTCAAACAAAGTCAAAAACTTGTTTTTGTTTGTTAAATGTGTTTTTGCTTAGGAAATGGATCTTTTTGAGCTAAAATGAGATAGATAAGTGATATTTGATGTGTTAAGTGAATTAATTCATGTAATTAAACATGGATTAAGTAGATTTATAGATTAAACAAATAATTAGATTAAATCTAGAAGTTAGTTATAAAATAAACTTAGTTAACAAACCTAGGTTCAACTTGACTAAATGAACTTGAATGAATTAAAATGGATTAGATTGTTTAACTTTGATGAAGTTGGATAGGTTTAAGATAACTTGGGATTAAGTGACTAGATCTTAGATATATAATGAATTAGTAATTAATCTAAGTCCAACTTGGCTTAATGAACTTTACTAAGCTAAAATGAATTAGATTGTCTAAGTTTAGTCAACTTGACTTAGTAAATGAATCAAATGACTAATTTTAATCAATTTGGCTAATGTTAAGCTAAAATGGGTTAATAGTTATTAATTAGCTTAGATGAATGAAGGATGATCTTTGAATAATATAGGGAATATGTTGTTTCAAATGTGTGTTTACTGGAAAATGAATGTTTTTGGTTTATGAATTCTTTGTTAATGCTTTTGTAATAAAACACTATAAATAAAGAGAAAAGAAATTCTTTGACAGACAAAGGAAAACTGTCCATATTTTGGCGGGATGATCTTCGCAGCCATAGTGGGGTTCCTATTTAGAGTCTGATCAAATAGAGTTTAATAAAATGAGTTTGAGATGAATGGATAAATAGCTTAAGTTCTTATATGATTTTGATGAAGTAGAAGATTAGTTTATTTTAGTTTCTTATACGAGTTCTTTCCTTAACAGAAGTGGATATCTGATTTATCTTCTAGATTTACTTCTGAAATTTCCTTCCGAGGCTATGTTTGGATTTCATATTCAAGGTATGTAGTAACTTGCGTGTTGGATATTAGGATAGCATCTAATATGGATTAAGAACTTAAAATCAGCTTAATAATTGATGAGTGTTGGTTTTGCTTTACTTCATTAAATCCGAAACCAGAAAGCAACAACCTTGTCATGATGCAATGGCACGGTAGTTTAGGCACTTAGCCCAATCCATTGTCATGATGTAATGACTCAAATCCATGATGCAATAGTGTTTTCTTTTATTAGCTAAGTGGGTAGCTAATAGGCTTAACTGTATCGGTATATTCTCTACTTAGGCTCGGAAGAAATAATATGTTTTAATTCATGGGTATGGGACCGTTGAACTAATTGATGTTATAGACCGGATAAGTGGAGTGTATAGAGGAGTGTGAACCCTAGATGATGCTATTAATATTCGTTATCGATTAGATATAAGAGATATAGATATCCGGTCTATCTATATCAACCCCCTAAGCAGCTGCTGTTACTCAGGACCCCCAGATTCTCATTGGCTTGTTCCTGAGTATGAGTGCTCCATTTTTGATTTGTTTATTTTAATAAAAAGATAATAACTTGTTGATTGTGCATTGCATTTAGTTAAGCTCGTGTGTCACTCCGTGTGTGATTGTGTTGCTGTGTATTGGGCTTCGGCTCATCCTTATTGTTGTTATTCTTTTTACAGGTTTTGTTGTTGATAAAGATGATGTTAATGAATTCTTGTTGATGGTGTTGACGTTGGTGATGATGGATGATGGACGATGATATGATGATGTTGTTGCTATTGATGATGCTTGACTCGGGTCTTGGGTGCTTGTAATGATTCGGAGAGAATTTGTGGATGAGTGAAGTGAGTAGGAGCATGGACGTAGTTAATTATTTTATTTCGTTTTGTTTTGTATTAGTGAGAGCTGGATTTATGATTTAAACTTGTTATATTTTTTAAAGGGCATAGTAGAGCCTATGTTTTGTAATTTAACTTTTGCAATGTTTTGTTTAATCTAATAATTCTCCACTTGAGAAGAGTGGAAGTTTTGAAATATCTTTATTTCTAAATTATTTTATAAAATTTATTTCCGTTGCTAAATCCAGTTGTTGCCAGAATCTAACTAAACGATTTCACAATCTAAAATTAAATAGCAATGTTCAATATAAACACCTTATTTTAAGACAACCTTACATATAATTCGTAAGAGTTATACGTGGTTGGGGACTTAGTGTGCTTAATTTGAGAATTGAGCATGTCGGGTCTTTACAGCTAATGTTGCTTGTCTCTTGTCCATATTGTAAAGGATATTTTTTACACCTATTTATATGATTACTCAAACAACTTGTCTACTAGAAGATGGACATGCAAGAGACTTGATGCAATATTTACATGTAGCTCTAGGATCATTGACATCATTATTCTTCTCAAAATGATCCCAAACCCATGACTTTCTTTTACGCACCTTTGAATTAGCAAGTTGAGGGGAGGTGCTTTTGCTGCATTACCATCACCACTTGAAGGTTGAGAGCTCATATTCTCATTACTTAAAGCTAGAGGGACCACATTTGAAGTAGAATTAGTAGTTTTATCATTATCCCTAGTGCTAGACATCTACACCAATAGGAATAATTAAAAATGATGCAAGATTTAAAAAAAGAATGGTTAATAAGCTTAGTCACCCATTAGTCTTGTTGGAGTATACGGCAAGAGAAAGAAAAAAAAATATGCATGGATAATTTCTCATTTATTAATGCGTTAGAAAAAAATTACACAATATTAAATAATTAGAATCGGTGAGGTTTCTATTTTCTAAAGTAAAAGTGTGGGACCAAAGAAGATGCTTTAGATAAAGCATATCATGATAAACCAATTTTATGACAAACCTTAATTAGTAGAGATAAGATTTCGATGAAAATGGGTGTATTTCCCATTCATGCATGTAGTAGATTTGACATATTACTTGTTTATTCTAGTTAATTTATAAAACAACTTAATTCATTAATGAAATAAAATAGAAACATATGTAGGAAGATAATCCCATTCCTATATTATGCATAGTTACATCATATTTAGAATAGAATAGAAATAGAGAAGTATTCATTAAATATGCGTTTCAATCCAGGATGTAAATACATAGATAATGAATTAAAATAACATTTAAGTAAATACACGTTGTAAGTTTTGTAACTATAAGAAAATGTCACGTATGCTTTAGTTTATAAACTATTGCTGAAGTACTATAGTGGAATGCTCTGCAATGAAATCCAATATATAAACATTAAGTGCGACATATAGTTTGATTGAATTACTACCAATTAATGAAGTTTTCTTCTGTTCTATGTCTCTAAATATATTCCATCCTAAATTATAAAATTGGAAATCATAACTAGATTTGCTTTCTCTTATGTTTAATGGAAAAGTTCAAATAACATGTACACACTGAAAATTGAGAAATATATTTGGATTGAGTTTAAAATTTAGAAAGTTGTAGTTATTTGTAATTTACAACCGATTTAACTATATTTCTATTACCAAGAATTTTATAACTTGATCGGATAAACACTTATCTCTAAAGGAATGGTATGGATTATCCCGTCCCATTTTTTTTTTTCAATTTTCCTTTGTTGTATAATGTAAAAGTAATTAAAAAAGGACAAAGAAATAAAAGAAAAGAAAGAAAGAAAGAAAAAAAAACATATTTCTATGAAAAGCATTAATGTAAGGCTAAAAATACGATGAATCTATCTTTGTTTGGAAATTAAATGAAAGAAGAGCAAGAGACATCAAAATCGTTAATTCATGCCAAACCAAGTACATAATTTGGCAAAGCCAACTCCACATAACATCCACAGTCCAGCGATTGCTTACCCATATGAACTCTTGTAATTGTCACCGATTGAAACCATGTGCCGGAGAAAGATTAATTTAATTTCCTCTTTTAGATAATTTGAATAAATTAAAGACCAAAACACAACCTTATAATTTCTGTAGCTTAACCATGCCCTACCATATCAAATGGTAGAAAACTAGAAATGAAAACAAAAGCATAAATGAAAAGAGAAAAAAAAAATTACGAACTTACCAGGAATTAGGAAAGACGAACGATGGAAGGTGGAAGCTACTCGCTGCTGGAGACTCTAGAGAGGCAGAGATTGAGATTGAGAGTCGCGAGGTTGAGACTTAACACACACACACAGAGCAAGAGCAAGAGAGAGAGAGAGAGAGAGAGAGAGAGAGAGAGCTCATAGCTCAGAGAGGAAAAAATGAAGATGGCGATGGTGACTGTGCGAAAGTGAGAAGAATGAATGAGGATAAGGCGTGACTGTGAGGCAGGTGGTACTGGTAGGGTTTCTAATTCCCTTTTCACTTATTTGGATTTTTTTAAAGAAAATAATAATGTATATAATATTATATATATTTGTAACTAGTGGACTAGTTAACCAAAAGCATCGGTTTCTAGAAGTTAAAAACTGAAACTGAAACTGAAAACCGAAAAAATAAAAATTCTAAACCTAAACTGAAACCGATGGACTGGTTAACCATTTTTTTTCAAATTGATTTTTTGGTTTCGGTTCAGTTTTATCGGTTTTTTTGCACACCCCTAGGTTTGATAATGAATATATGGAAGTCGTCATAATAACATTATATAGCCTACAAAGGCAAGAGACTTCTCTCTTTTAATATTTCAAAAAAGAAGAAAGAGCACTACATAGAAAAATGAAGGTTAATATATTTGCTTAGGTAATCAATTAATTGGAATATACATTCAAACTATGTATTTCATATTGTGGAGTTAAATAATCAAAGGTAAATGGAAAATTTTGTACCAAAATTCATCTCAATTTTTTTCACATATTTTTTTCAATGAACTACTGATAAATGTGTAAATCTGCGCATTTATTCTACATTTGTATCACACTTTAAAGCACAAAATGACATCTATATTGTGAATTTCTAGTATAGATTAGCGATCTACATGAATTTTCATCAATTGTGTCCAAATGTGCAAAATGATGTTAAAGACAGATCACTATGAAGTTTGAGCGGCTGCAATGAAACCACAATTATTGTTGTGATTGTTTGCATTACAATGTTTGTGATCATGCACTCGTAATATGGAAGAATATAATGGAATCAAACATTCAATCATTTGTGTAAAAGGAGAGAAAAGAGGTTCGAGTGACTTTATATAAGGTAGCTAATGTAATCAAATCAAATCTCACTTTTAAGTGAATTTTAGTTGCTTTATTCATAGAGGTAATGAACTTGAGTCATTAAGTTGTTAAGTTGTTTTGTTTGATAGTAGCAATTCTAAATTAAGTGGGCTACTACTTATTCAATTCAAGTTGAAATGCACTTGCAGGATGTTGTGAAGCATTTGAAAAAGGAGCAGAAATTTTGTACTTATTCATGTTAAATTAAGAATAGCAGTAGCAACCTTTATTAGCTGAAATAGACTTTGTTAAAGCCTCAATCTAACATTGCAGGAGATAGTAGCAACTTCAAGGATTTAAGTGGCCAATTCAGAGCAAAACAAACAAATATTTAGGACATGATTAAATTGAATGTTCAATGCATAAAAGCCCAGCAGTGATCCAATCTTCCAAACATCATAAGTTCACTTATTCAAGCACCCACTATTTTGCCGGAGTGCATATAACTAAAGCTGAGCTCGAGTGGATTTCTAGCACCAATCTAAACCAAAACAAAAATCAGCTACAGCAGAATAAAGGATAGGGCACCACTTTAGCAGTAATGTAAGAGCAACCCATCAGCGCTTACAGAAGCCAACCCAACATGCTCAAATAGAATAGCTCATAATGAATTCCAAGCATCTAGCAACAACAGTAGCTCATGACTACAAGCCAGCTAAAAGAATATGGAAATTAGTACCTTTAACAGCAGCTCATGACTCTATCCTAGCTCCTACAACAGTAGCTCACCGTAGATGAAAGAGTGCCCATGATCCAAGCGCTCAAACACTCCAAACGGAGATAAGAAATCTATATTGAGCCATTGCGTCAATTCCAAAAAAGAGCTAAGGGATGTTACTGAGTTGAATCCAAGCTACTGCGTTATTGAATTTTCAAGACAACAAGCACAAACCGATATGTTCCTGCTACAACAGGACCAAGCACTTCTCATCATCAGTCATGAGTGCTCAAGGAGCTTTAACTCAAGCTATTAGCCCCTTTTAAACTCCAGCTTCAATACCCCATTGATCACCCCTGGTTGTCCCTTGGACTACCCTACGTCAAGCAATCGTAGCAAATCGCTTGAGCACCTCTACTGCACTAGATCAGCTAAAGTAGTGCTTGGTGGACCGCTTAATGAGCGCATAAAGGAGCCAACTCCAAGCTCATAGCAGATAACAGTCCCACACACACCATAACATAGCCAAGAGCACCCAACAACAAATTGAGCTTTGTCAAAACAACAGTAGCAACTTCACACTCGAGTCCTGCTACCATCAATCAAGCATGCAACAATAGCAAGCCACGCTGCACACATGCAACAAGACCCTGTCTCGTACTAAAGTTATCATGCCTGAAAGGGTATCCTAAACGTGACAGTCCATTACACACAATATTAAAGCTTAGGAATGACTACCTTAGTCACGTAAAAACTTCAATATCATGCACAAGGCATGCTTTCATGATAATAGGAACACCCGTGGAGTTAAGCAATTTAAGAATATAGCAATAAATAACATTCAAGAATATCTAAACATAAACTTCATAGCTTAGAGGATGAAAGTCCTAC
Organism: Combretum micranthum; assembly: GCA_024138025.1. Classification (NCBI taxonomy): domain Eukaryota; kingdom Viridiplantae; phylum Streptophyta; class Magnoliopsida; order Myrtales; family Combretaceae; genus Combretum; species Combretum micranthum. Next base: position 218,496 of record JAMXBD010000133.1, read on the forward strand.
AACTCATAGGGGCATAGCCCCATCAAATCTTAGGAAAATACAAACCATTGAGTCTTTTCAAAAGTAAAAGTTCTATCTCAAATATCCAAATACTACATCAAGAGGTTTCTATGGAAGTTTACACCAAGAATGTAAGCCCCCGGAAAATTTCAGTGAATTATTCCAAGATGAACTTCGAAAATAAACCCTAAAAATCACTCCAAATTAAAACCGAACTTCGATTAGTCCTAAATCACGAACGAATCTAGAAATCTCTTAATCTTGAGGAAAATAAGAATCCTTAAAAACAAAATAAGAACTCAACATACTTCAATTCCAAAACCACTACGTATGACAAATTCTATACGTAACTCCGATTTATAAAATCGGGTAATATAGAACCCAAAAACAAATTATTAAAAAGTAAATAATAATTAACTTTCGGAAATGAAACCCAATTCAAAAATTCCAAAAACGTTAAAAGATATTAAATAGTTACAAAAATAAAATTTAAGATAAATTTCTCAAATTAAATATGTTGTATAAACATAAAATATCATATTGCAAATTGGCAAAGATCTAAACCGGAAAATCACCCGGAAACCTTAAGTGGAATACAATAGTTTAAGTCCGGCAATCTAGCGCCCTTAACCCTAGAGGCCAAGGTGTAGTTTAAATGTGTAGAATAGCTTGTAGTAGTATAAGTTTGCTTTAAAATATCAGATTGGTAAATTTTTGACCTATTTCGAACCCGTTCGGATACAGACTTGGAAAAGCTTGTCCTGGGGCTCGAGACATAAAAAATATACCATTAGTACCGTTAGACTCTTAATTTCATAAGATTTCCAAATATATCAGTTATATAATTTTTCGGGTTATAAAAGTTACAGTTATAACCTTTTTATCGTATTTTCATTACTACCGGTAATTAATTAGTCTTTTGCACTATTCACTTTTATTTCTTTACACAATTTTATTATTCTTATAAATCCTTATATTTTTTAGATAAATATTTTATATATTATAGAAAATTTTGTTTTTCTAAAATTTAGTTAGTTTTGGGTCTTTACGGGATCAGATTCTGTTTAAGACCCGATACTAAAAATAAAATAAATTAATTTAATAATTGAAAAATATTTTTATTTTCATAAAATAATTTTTTATAATTTTTCGGGTTATAAAAATATCATTTATAGCCTATATTCGCGTATTTTGATCATACTGGTAACATATTTGTTGAAATACTAAAATAATTCAATTAATTATTAATTTTATTTATGAAAATTCTGCTACTCCTTTAAAAATATTTTTCTTAATTTTATTTATATATTTTCCCAATAAAAAAGTATTTTTTCAACCCATACTTTAAGTAAACTTCATTTGTCACTTCTAACATTAATCAAGTTTTCTTTCACTCATTTCACACTCCATTTCCCCACAATGGCAGCTGACCACACCCCTAATAGTAGCCTTTTTCTTTTATTTTAATTATTTATTTAATGATTTAAAGCCTTTTAGTTAGCACTAAATGATGCAAGTTAAATTTTCAAATTTCAAGTTACAAGACAATGTAACCTCTCTCCTCTCTTACTCACATCCACGTGAAGTTTTTTTTTCTTTCCTTTATTTAATATACTCCTTTTTTCTCTCTCTTTCATTTACACTTTTTTTCCCTTTACCATTCCTTAACTTTTCCTCTCTCTTTTTTCCTCTCTTTCCTTCTTCATTTTGTTCTTGTTCTTACAAGAACACAAGCTGCCCCCATTCCATTTTGGAGCTCCTACACATATTTCTTCAAGAATCTTGAATAAAACTCTTGTCCAAAGCTTCCATAGGTGATATAGGTAAAGTATAGTGGGAGTTTCATGCATCAAATGACATTCCATTAGCTTAAAAGCTAAGGATGATGATGCCAAAATGAAACACTCCTCTTCTCTATGATTATTCTCTTGTATCATTCTTATTTTCTTATTAAAAGTAGTTATATTTTATAGATCTAACTTTTTGTAGCTTTAATTTTCGTTTATGCCTTAGATCTTGTTATTTGAGTTATTATTTTTGTTATTGCTTACAATTTATACATATATTCATCATTTACATAACTATCTTAGTGTTCATGTATCTAAAACTAGTATAGTAAACTAGATCTAGAGTTTTAAGTTCATAAAATGCATTAGACTTTTGTTTTATGTTCATGAATAACTTGTAGTGACATGATAATAGTAGGAAAGTTTTAGAAAGCTCAAGATCTATTTCATTTTCAACCAAAATCATTTTTGAAAATTCGGATGAAAAATGAACCATATTTAGAATGTTATTTTTTAACTTCAAAATGTGTATTTTTCATTTAAAATAAAGGACTTAGGGTATAGATAACATAAATAAATGATTTTGATGAGTAAAGTTTAGATCTATGAGTTTATAGTTTACTACCATGGGTTTCTTTTATATTTATATTCATCTTAAGTGTAGATCTTGGTTTTGAATTCAAACAAAATAGTGAAATTCGTATTTTGGCAAGACCCCTATTTAATAACCACTTTCCAAGTGTCAAAATGAAATTTTTACTTAAGATAATGAAGGCTTAATGTTTGTATATCATCAAGACTTCTTTTTACAAGAATCAAAGATGATTTTCAAAAGTTATTTTCAAAATAAAAATCTCATTTTTGGATTTAGGCCAAGGCATATTTTAAAAACATGTTTTCCAACTCAAAAATGAAGTTTTTATTCAAAATATGAAAGGCTCTTAAGATATAATATGTAAGGAATGGATTTTCATAAGTTTAGATAAGTTTTAGCAAAAGATATGCCCACAAATAAATTTTGTAAATTCGGATCTTAATCAAGACCAATTTTGTAAACCCATTTATCAACTCCAAAACTCATGTTTTATGTGAAGAATGAAGGGTATAGGTAATATTTATCATTAAGTGGTGATTTTTACAAGTTGAAATGAGTTTTGATGAGATTAATATGTAAAACGAGAAGTAGAATCAAGATGGAAGATTTTGAGTTAGTAATCAACTTGTAAAATTCGTAACTTTGGATGATGCCATGAAAACACCTATTATCCAAGTTCAAAATAAAAGTTTCATGTATTAAATGAAGTCCTTAAGTAGTAGGTATAGTAAAGTCTTAAATTTTAATGCATTACATAAGTTTTTCCCAAAGGAATCATTCAAAAAGTGAATTTCTAAAAATTCGGATTTTTGAGTAAATCCTATTTGAAAACATATTTACAAAGTGTAAAATGCAAATTTTATGAAAAAGTGAAGTCCTTAGTGGTTATGTATGGTTGAGCCTTAATTTTCTAAATATCAAATGATTTTTACTTAAAGGAATCACTCAAAAACTAATTTTTACAAAATTCGGATTTTGGAATCAACCCTACTTGAAAACATGTTTATAAAGTGCAAAATGAAAATTTTTATGTAGAAATGAAGGTCATAAGTAATAGATATAATGAAGACTCAATTCTAACAAAGATAATTATATTTTCTTAAGAAATAAACCCAAAACAAATGGAAATCATCAAAGTTAGGAAACTAGTTTTCTTGAAAGTAAATAGCCATGGAGTCTTACAAGTAAAAAGTTTCTAAAAATTCCTTTTAGTAAATATTGTCAAAAGCATGCATGCATCAAGCTCATAACATGCCATTCATGATAGGAAATCATCAATATTGCATATGTAGTTAATCTATATAGTAGGAACATTACAAACATTTACAAAACTATTTTTCGAAATTGAAAGTTGTTACTGTTCTGATCTGATCCGACCTTTTCAAAGCTTCATAGTTTTCAAAACTTAAATATAATATTATAATTAGATAGATCTTTCGAATTAGATAGAAATCGATATATAATTTGCGAAATTTCGAGTTAAAATGACCAAGTTATGGCCGTTTTAAGTTGGAATTCCCGCTTAGGACGAGAATTACGAATTTGATAGTTTGTATAAGATCGTTTGGATTAGTTTGAATTGAAATACTTATTAGAATATTTCTTCCTTTTTAGGTGATCCTGAAATCGACGATTCCCTACCACCGGATTACTTTTACAAAAGACCGGTGATCCAATGACTGAGTGAGTCTTCCTCTCATTTTGTTACCTTGCTTGTGCTTGTAGCTAGTTGCACTAGAATTAGGAAAAGATAAAAATTGTGATGAGTTGTAGTATAATCTTTTTTGAATGAATGATAAGTATATCGGTGCGAGACTTCTTGCAAAATCATTGTATGAGTTAGCATAGACTTGAATTGTCTGAAATTCTCTATGATCGCTTTTAACCTACATAATTAATATGCCATGATTATATGAATAAACCGTGCATGCATATCACATGTTGAGTCACATTGCATTGCTGATATACCTTTGGTGGGAACAAATGCATATTAATGGATGGCGAGTGGGCCAATGTTAACATTAAGGATGCGAAATTGCTTAAGTTAACGATAGTGGTGTAGGCACTTGAATCAACTACGATAGTGGTGTAGGCACTTGACTCAACTACAATAAGAGAAAGAGATCGGGATTGTGGTTGCATGACTTATGGACCACCCCACTCAATATTGGAATTATGGTTGCATGTCTTATAGACCATCTTAACCCTAAATGGAGGGCGTAAATCCATTCATATATAGCTACCGGAAATTCATATGCTTGTTTGCTCATGTGTTTGTTCATGCATAGTATATGGATGAATTATAACTTGCTTGTCATGGTGCGAAATTAAAGGAACTCTCACTAAGCTAGTGTAGCTTATACCCCAATAGATGTTTAAATGAACAGGTTATCTCAAGAATGCAAAGTGGGGACCGAGATGGTCGAAGCTGAGAATGACTTCGGGATTTCGGCAAGGAATAAGAATGCTTGAAGTTATTAGCTAGGCTTTATGTTTTGTCTTGTAATAGTTTTATATAGTGAAATCTTTTGATGAACTATAATGGAAGTATAATGTTTTGTATTTGGAGTATAGTAAATTGAAATTCCTTTACATTGTTACTCAAGCTATATCAATATAAAATGTATTATTCCGATGAGTCTCCTCCATGTGTTAGATGCCTTGTACATAGTATGGAAGACTTCGCGTGACTGAGGTGGTTATTCTTAGGCTTTAATATTGTGTATGGCGGACTGCCACGTTTAGGGTACCCTTCGGGGCGTGACAAAGAACTTATTTTAAACTTCTTCCAAAAACTCCTCATACTCCTTAGTCATTACCTGTGCAAAACTTCCCTTGGGTATAGCCACGAGTATTCCTATTGCAATAAAAATCTATGGGGGTATAAGCACAACTTGCTTAGTGAGTAAAATCCTGCAATAACGTACTCATATATATAATTAATCAAGTTATTAGTCAAACATATGAGATGCATCATCCATATGAACGAGAAATACATATGATTAACCGAAAATCATATGTACAATGGATTTATACCCTTCATTAGGGATAGTTACAGGCACATGTGACCACCAATTTATGTAGACTTCCAGGTTCCTACAACCATCAATTATAGTAGACTTTCTGGCTCTCATTAGCCACCATTACTATTCTCCGGTCCCACGTAAGAGAGTAGTAGCAAAAAATATATGACTCAACTTCGTGCCATTCATGAGCAAATTATTAATTTAATTCCCAATCGAGCTATTATCCATTTTAGAGGTGGCCAACAGAATTCACACAAATATTTCAACATGATATCGAAACAAAAGCATTGGCACTTATTTGGATACATTGGTTTAGTATCATTCTGGCATCAAAATAACTAAACTAATACTGAACCAATACGGATATGATACCAATGAAAAACTGACAGTTTTACTCATAAACTGATTAAACCGAACCGATACTAAATCAATGTTGATCTCATACCGATAAGTTACCAATATAGATATGATAAATAAAAATACGATAATATAAATAGGCTCTTAATTAACAATTCAAGTTCCGATATACTTATCTTTCATTTATCAAGCAACAATAAACACAAACATAACGCATGAGTATCTCACATGCAATTTCATTTTCATCTTTTTCCTATCTTTTGGTGCTTCTATTCTACAAGCACATACAATAATACATAAGTAAGGAAATAAACTCACTCAGCTATTCATAGTTTTTCTAGTCAAAATAGTCCTCTAGAAATGCAGCTTTGTATTCCTCACCATCTAGACAAAAGAAATACCCAAGATAGGTATTTCATATTAATCTTACTCAACTTTTTAACTCTATTCGTGGTAGATTTCTCAGTTACTAGGTTTAAACTTGAATATGGTTATAACTAACTCATTTTAACTTTGATTTTCATACATAAGTAATCGATTTTTATATACTTCAAATGCTCTATCAATTTCTAAAGTTATTACAAACATTTGAGATCATTTAGCTCTCGGAATCAAAGGGGTTAAATTGCGCCTAGATTTAAGTTATAGTTCATTTTGACATTTTTTTGCAAGTTTTACCTTAAGTAGACTTTCTAAGACAAGCATATAAATTATTCCTATAATCAAACATATTAAGAACACAATAATAGTTCATAACACATGCATGATCCTAGGGATATTGATAAAAAATAGAATTTTTCACCGAATAGCCTTTATGAAAAATTAGAAGGCTTAAGTTTATGAAAATCAAACTTTGAAAACTTGTAGTGAAATTTTATTTCTTGGCACTTACAAATAGATTATCCAAACTTAAAATAAAGTGTCATACTTTATTTTATTTATTAAAAAACCCATTTGTCAAAATGTTGATTTTTAATGTGTTTTCAAGAAAAAGAATTTTAAGTTGTAAAATTTTAAAATATTATACTTAGGTCTTAGCATTTTTGAGAAAATTAGGAGATTAATTTTGTTTCTTTTGCACAAAGGATCTCCTAGGCATTGAAAATAAGTTTTAGAAAATATTTTACATAGCAAAGAATGGTCAACATATAAAGTTTAAGAATTCATTTTAATATTATGAATGATAAAATCACTATGAAGACTTATGTACATGAGCATAAACTAAACTCATAAATGTTGCAATAATATACCTAAAGTGAAAACTTAATAGAAATAACAATAAGAACATAAAAATAGTAAAAATAAACATGGGAGTTAGAAATCATAATCAAGACTCATGGGACTTGAAATAATCTAATCACCGTATAAAATAAGTAAAACGAAACAAGAGGAAATAAAAACAAACAAGAGTCTTGGATTTTTTGTCAAGGCTATCCAAGACTTGAAATGATCTAGTCTTCTTTTGTTTCGACTTGAAGATGGACAAGTTTGAGACTTTAATTAATGACAAATCTCAAAACATGAAATACATAAATTGCATAAAGTAGAAAACATGAAATAAAAAGTTAATTTAGTGAGTCATAAGCTCTAAAGATTATAGATACATATATAGATACATACATACTTATATATACATAAAGGTTAAAAACATAAAATAATATAAACATCAACATGTATATAACATTGTTCAAAGTATGTTGTCTTTGTATTTTTCCATTCCTTAACATGGTGCATTATTGGGATTTTTATAGAAATCATTTAAAGACAAAAATACACGAACATAATATATATATATATATATATATATGGTGTTTAAGTAAATTACCTAAAGAAGAAAATGAAAGTGTCAAAGAGGAAAATGAGAGAGAAAGGCATGAAGAGTTAGAGGGAAGGGAGAGAATTTGAGGGAAATTTGGAGAGAGTTTAAAGAGAAATGGAGTTATGTGAGTGTAGGAAATTTTGAAGAGGAAAGGGGTATTTATACTGGGAAAAGAGGCAATTAAATTATGAAAAATATAAGAAAAAGAAAGAGCAAATTAGGGGGGGGGGGGGGGTAAGGACGGGGCGAGAGAGAGCGCGCATGGCCGATGTAGAGAAGAGAGAGAGAGAGAGAGAGAGAAAGAAGAAAAGGAAAGAGAAGATAGATTTGATGTATGTAAGAATAACTTATGGGTCTGCAAGAATAGGTTCAAGAATATAAGAAAATGTGATTGATGTAAACAGTGATGAATAGTAAATAAATAGTAGAAAAGACTAATTGTTTAATGATAGAATGTAAAATATGCATATAAGTCACTATAATCGATGTGTTTATAAACCGATAAAATTTTATCAAATATTATAATGATGAATTTATATTATCTGATTTTTAATTGTTTGTTGGAATATTTTACATTGAATTGTGTATTAGATACATAAATTGTTATCGAGAAGGATCTAGAAAGGTTAGGGTTTTAGAATCTTCTAATGTTTTAGGATATAAACCTTATACTCAACTCGTTCTTAGGGTTTCTTTCACTTATCTAACTCGTATAATAATTTAGAGTCTCAGAATTTTTCTGATAAAGTCTAGGGTTTCTAGGGCTTAAAATTAACAATTTGCTTATAAGATTACTGTAAATTATGGGGGTTTACAAAATACCTCTCGAGCACTTCATCCAAGCTCCAAAGGTGCTCATGCCATAGCTTAAGGAGGGCCAGTAGCAACAAAATGATCAATAGTAGCAACACAACGTCGAGCACTAGTAGCAATTGAGTACTACTTTAGTTGTTAAATTCAGTGACTAAGTAACAAAGCATGAAAAACTTGACAACATCTAAATTCATGTAGGCAATTCAAGAGCTCCTTAACAACAACCACAATTGAAAACATAGACAGATGGGGTCAGATTAAACATGTGTCCATGTTGAGCTAAAGGAATCCATCTTGAAGCAGTAATGAAAGAAAACAACTCACTGATTTTATTTTACATTTAGTGAGTTGTATTTAATTATTTAAGGAGCCTACTTAGCTAAGCCGAAGCCTACGTGTAAGATAAGGTAAGCAAATTTAATAGCTGCATATTTGAAGTAGCTCTAGATATTTTAAATTTTAGGCTATCATCTTTTCATTTTGGGAAAGCCCATGTCAACAAGGATAGAAGTGAATATAATTGATGGAATATGTACATAAGGAGATGAGGAGGCCCACACATGTGAAGAAAGTGCAGCATGTATATATTGAGGAGATGATACACACACAAAAGATACATTACACAAGAGAATAGAAACAATTGCAATAGAACAGTAGTAATAGCATTTGAGTATTACAAACTTCATTTTTATTTTCCTTGTAATTATGAGTATGGGTAGTTTAATTAAAGGGCACTAAGACCCTATTGTTCTAACAACATTTGGAGATGATTTTGGGGTTTTGAATGCAATCAAATAATGCCCATTATTGGGTTTGTGGTTTTGAAGATGTTGATGAATGGAATCCATTTGAGGTGTTTCTAAATATTATTCTATTATGTTTACTACTTGATTATGTTATTGAGACACTATGCTTAATATTTTTATGAATGTTGCATTGGTGGATTTGATGAAATGAATTGCTTGAATTGTCCTGATGTTGGATTTTGATTATTTAAATATGGATTAATGACAAAAATGGTACCTGACCTTTTGTAAAATGTTCAATCAAGTATCTAAAGTTTCATTTTGAATAATTTGGTATCTGAATAAAGTTTTTTTAGACTCTTTTTATATTTAAAGTTTGGTTTTGACAATTTTGGTACTTCAACAAAGTTTTCGAATATTTTTTTCATACCTAAAGCAAGCTCAATCGGATATGAAAAAAGTTTGTAAAAACTTTATTTAGGTACCAAAATTGTCAAAACAAAACTTCAGGTATGAAAAACGTCAATAAAAACTTTATTTAGGTAGCAAATTGTTCAAAACCAAACTTCAGGTATCTAATTGAACTTTTTACATAAGTTCAAGTGCCATGTTTTACATGATCCCTTGGGATATTTAGCTATTGTTATTCATGATCTATTTAAGTCGTATTGGGCTCGTATCGATTAGATAGAGTAGGATTAGAGATACTCGGGAGAGATTTGATAATCTGAATGAACACGACTTAGGTTTTTGGTAGAAATTCGTTAAGTGATTTGCAATTTTTGACAAAACTCATGAACTTACGTACTTAATGCGGTTAAAATTATAAATCTAGGTCACTTGGTAGTGCTCAGTTTATAATTTTAACTAAATTAGTAATGTTGGTGTAAGCAAATTACTATTTTAACTAATAATCATAAATAAATCACCTTGATGGGATGATTTATACAATAATTGAAAATTTGCTATCATGAGAGGTAGGTAAGTTTCATCGAGTTTATTTAACCCTAAGTAATTAATTTCAATATCCATTCAAAGCATCGGTTCAATTCAAGTGAAAATAGAAGTGTAATGTTCCTAATCAATTTTTAGCATATCCTAAACCTGGGACCCTCTATTTTGCTGCTAAGACATTTAGTTTTCAAGTGTCCAAATTACTCATTAGCTTACTTTTTTATTTAAATCAAAATTCGATCGCTTAGCTTAGGGACCAACTTGATATCTGGAACTTAGTACAAGCTCTCTGAGGATAAAACCTTAACTCACCACTTTATCTCTAACACAACCCGGTGCACTTGTCGATTTTCGCTCAAAATGTTTTTATGAAAACCATGTAGCTGTGTTGATATTCTTAAGTGCTTAGTACAAAAAAGAGAGTCAAGTATTAACTACCTCTAATTAAAAGTGTAAATTTTATTACATACCTATTTTTATACCTTATTTATAGTACCAAACTAACTCCTTTTAAGTAAATGGTTGTACAATTGGGAAAAGTTTGGTAAGTAAATATGAAAATGCATAAAGTTTAGTACCAAATTATCATAGATAGTTAAATATAATAGTTTATCAAATTTAGATATCAAACATAACATTTACTCAACAATAAAATATTTCTTAATATGATTGCCATGTCACCATGTACTTATATTAAAGCACGAACACTGGAAGGTTTAAAACCTGAAAAAAAAAATATACAAAATCAAGTAAGATGTTGAGTAAATCTCATAGCTTAGTCCACTAAATTGCCAAAATTCATTAATAAAGAAGTCCAAAAGACATAAAGAAATATCAAATCTTGAAACTATAGTTTCCACAACCAAAAACATAAGTCAAATAGGTTTTTCGAACATCTATCCTAAATCTTGAAACTTGCGAATTTTTCATTACATTATATTGTAATGCTCCGAGTGCATTAGATATTGCAATTTAGCCACATATATCACTTGAGTGATACATGTAAGGCACTCATTAAACTAGGTAAGTTACTGATAAGTGTCTTTTATTCTATAACTTCCATAAAGATTTAAGCTTATTTTGATTCGATTTTAAATGAATTCCTATGAAACTTGTGCTTTTAATGATAATTATTATTTTATAGCTCCTTGAATCTAAAAGAAGAAGATATGAAGTGCTTTTAATTAGATTTGGAGCAAAGTAGCAAACAAAGTCAATGTTTGAACTAGTCGAGCTTTGCCAAATTCATCATCGAGGCTAAAAAGTTGAAGAAAAGTGAAGAAAAATGGTATGTCGAGCCTCACTTGCGAGCCCTCGACATGACCTTTGACAAGTGTTGAGGAGATCGAGCCTCAATCTGTAGAAGAAGCTTCTGTCGAGCCTCATATTTCAACCCTCGATAGTTGCTATTTGAAGACCATTTTCCATCTGAATTACATCGAGCGTAAGTTCTTCAAGCCTTGATGACCTCAATTTCACCCTCAATAGAAGGATAGACAAAAACGCACACATTACTTAGTGTTTTAGCATCTATCCTCGAGCATTCGATAAAGAAGCAATTTGCCTGCGACAATCAAGTACACGATCAGACGCACGTGTAGGAAGAAGAAAGGAATTATATTATAAAAAGGATCTGTCACGTATGAAATAAATACATCATGTTTTTTATGCCCTGAGCCTATAAATAAAGGCGCAAGCATACGTTATAGGTAGAATGTACGTATAGTAAAAAAATTGTAAATTCTATTAACATAGATTAGAGAGAGATAATTCTAAGGTGAAAGAAACCCATTTTCTTCTTGCTTTAGAAGGCTCCTTGTTTTCTTGGTAAAATCAATTTAACCCTAATGTTTGTAATTATTGCAAGATTTTGAACTTCGATTGAATTATTCTTTGATCTAATTTTATTTCTTTAGAATTTTGTTCTTTAATGCTTAAAACATGGAGAAATAATATCCTACAACTTAGGTTTTGTGAACCTAAATCCTGATTCATGTGATTTCAAATGCACTTTTAAATACAAATTGACTGGGTATTTGTAATTAGGACTTGATTTGTTTTTGTGGGCCTAACTGTGTGGTGCACCTATTAGATTCATGTTTTGATTTCAATTGAACAGGCTAAGAAGTCATTCTCTTGAATAGATATGTTGCTACTAATGAAGTTGATCTTATCTACCTCGAGAGAGGATGGGTAAAAACTTTCTGTCATTTGTTTTTAAAATTTACTGAGTTGGTTTTTCAAACAAAGGATTCTTGTTCTTTATGCGAATCTAGCATCTAGATTTAGAACTACTGACTTTGAAAGAAGCTTTAGATTAACTCAGTGAATCCGGTGATACAAATATCCCATCAAACTACTCTCTCAAAGTAAATTATTTATGAAATCACATGATATGGAATTGGTGTAGTAAACCCTAGGTTGTTGTTTTGCAAAGTTACAATCCCATTTTCAATTTTGCCTAGTAAACTTCCCATTAACCTAGTCTAGCTTTTGATTTTCAATTATGAGTTTCTAAGTTTTTCTTTAGCTAGATAATGGATGGAATATGAGTATGATAGTTTCCAACCTAATTATTTATATACTACTTTAGTAGGTGCACTTGCCATGAGTGTTAGTAGTTGCTAAACCGAGGTTGAACAGAGCTAATTAGTTTTATAAATTTTGAAAACTTCAATTTCGAGTTGTGATTTGAATTTTTGTTTTATATATCTAACTTCAACAAAGAATTTACCCAAGTTTTTATGGTACCATTTTCGAAGATTGGTGTTGGATTCATTTATTTAAAGCCCAATAGGCAATATTAGAAACCATTCCATTTATTATTCTAGCCGCTAACATGTAAATAATAGTATATATCTTGTTTTCCTGTTTATGTGTATATTTGTGCTGACCTTTTCTTTTTCTTTTTGCAAATACCTGCTCTTGTATATATTTTTCTTTCTGTTATTTATTTTTCTGTTCTTTACTATTCTTTATGTACATATCTCTATAAATATCTATCTTATTTTCTTTTCTGTATAGTTCTTAAATTCTTTAATTCATTAGTTCTTCTTATTCTTTTCTTGTTTATATTTGTTTATCTGTTTTTCTGTAATTTGTTAATTTGTTTATTCTTTATCTGTATATCTCTTTCGGATGTTCGTTTATACTTTAATTCTTTATTTGTTCTTTTTGTATATGTTTTTCTGTTCTTCTAATTTATATCTAATTTGCTTTTAAATAAAATATAGGATTATGACTAGGTGTCAATCTAAAATTTTGTTTCCATTTAATCTAGAGCCTCAAAGAATAGGAAGAAAAATCAAGGAGATTAAATAGGGAGGATTTAAATCTTCTTTAGAAGAGATGGTTGACCATGAAAATCGAGGAGAAATCCAGGAAGAAGTAGACCAACCTAGGAACAACCAGCCTTGGACCATGCTTGAGTTCTACTGACTAAATTTAGAGGGAGCAAATACAAGCATTAATAGACCTCGAGTGGCTGCCAATAATTTTGAGATTAAGCCCAGTGTTATTCAGATGGTTTAGCAGATGATGCAATATGATGGACTGCAAGATGAGGATCCAAACAACCATCTACAACAAATTTTGGAGATCTGCGACACCTTCAAGATCAATGGTGTATATAAGAATGCTATTAAGTTGAGTCTATTTCCATTTTTCCTCAGAGGAAATGCTAAGAAATGGCTAAATAGTCTACCTAAGAACTCCATCTCTACATGGCAACAAATGGCTGAAGGATTTATGAGGAAATATTTTCCACCTTCAAGGACAACTAAACTCAGAGCTGACATTGCTTCTTTCCATAAAATGGATTCAAAAACTTTGTATGAAGATTTTGAGAGATGGAAGGAGTTGCTTGGATGTTGCCCATATCATGGACTACCTAAGTGGACCCAGGTACGAACTTTTTATAATGGTTTAAATTATGGGATGAGGCGATTGGTTGATGTAGTCGCTGGAGGGAGTTTAAACTATAAGTCTCCTAAAGAATGTTTTAATTTGTTTGAGGAGATGGCAAATAACCATTATCAATGATCATCTGCTAGAGCCAAGAAGGAGAAGGCTGGAGGATTGTTTAAAGTTAACTTAGTAACTAACCTAGCTTCCAAAATAGATGCTCTTAGTAAAAAAGTTGATAGTATGTCTATGGGACATGGGTAGGCGAATATGGATGAGTTTGGATGTGGACCAATGGTCGAGGGAATGACTTCTGAGAGTATTGAATTTGTGTCAAATTTTGCTGGATAGAAGAATGACTCTTATAGTAATATATATAACCTTAGATGGAGGAACCACCCAAATTTTAGGTGGAGTAATACCAATTTTCCCCATCTTTTGGCAATCCACAGAATTATTAGGTTCCGGGTCAAAAGATAAATGTTGCTCAGAACAACAAAGGTTCTCTAGAGGACATGATTTCACAGGTTATTAAGGCTTCTAAGAATAAGCAGCAGGGAATTGATGCAACTTTAAGGAATCATATTGCTGCAATCCATAACTTAGAAACTCAACTTGGTCAACTTTCAAAATTGCTCTCTTAAACCCTCTGGATCTTTACCCTCAAATACTGAAGCCAACCCCCGTGACCAATCAAAGTAATCCTAGGATGATTATCCTATATTTTTGTTCTTGTAAAGATTTTAGAAAGTTTTTTTTGTAAAGACAATTATCAGACTTTACACTTGTTATGTTTATTATTAGTGCAAGTGACGGATGTTTTAGTTATAGATTGTGTTTAAATGCATGGAATAGTAGGTAAATAAATGAGATTATTTGTTGTTTTACCTTCCTGAGAATTCTAATACAAGTGAAACATTAAGCCTTGAAGTAACTACTGGGTTGTGAATAATTTGTAGATAAGATGAAAATTTTGAAATAATTTTTAGCTCTTTTGAAAAAAGTGTTTGTAGGTGAACAGTTTTAGCCAAAAGCTAAAGCTGCGACATGAAAAATGTTAGAAATTTGTGGTTGAGCCTTCGATCCTTTTTTTTTTCATTAATTCTTTATTCTTTTAAATAAACTGCGACTTGCATTTAAGTCATTTCTCTTAATTCGTTAATTCTTTTGCTAATAATTGAGTCACGACCAAATTGTCGAGCCCAAACGTTTGCCCTCAACACTTTTTAATATAAAAGCTAAAAACTGTTCATTCCCTCTTTTATCACTGCATTCAAAATTTTTAAACCAGATGGAGCAAAATAGTAACTTCGATGCACTTGCATCCCACAACTTTATTAAAAATTACTCCTTTTTATCATTTTGAGCGTCAACATACTAAGGTAAGCTCTATTACATTCTTATTCTTTATTTTTCATGTTGAAGCATGAATAACAGAGGTAGTTGCGCATTCTAGGGTTTCGAAATAAATGTGATTTCTCGTATTTGTTATGCCCCATGGAAAACAACCTGTTTGACAATTATTATGATTTTGTATAGCTGCTTTAAAAACTTTTATAAGCTGAAAATTTTGTGTAATCATTCATAAACTTCGTTTTCCTTTCAAACCCATTTAATTCTATTAAAACCTAGTTTGTTTTATATTATTCAAAATGGCAATGACCTAGTTCGAAAAGCAACATGTTAGTTATGCATTTTTAGTAATTTGAAGTATGTATTTTGAACTTATGTAGTGCATTTTCATTTTTCAAAAAAATGGCACCAAAAAGGAAAGTACAGACTCAAACCCAAGTAAGTATAAATTCTCGTACTCTTGATGGTTTGTCTAGTGATGATAGGGAAAGGTTTGGTCTGTATTTAACTCAGAAAAAGATAGTTGAAAATGCAGTATTTAACTAGGAGTTATTATGGAATTATGGGATGAAGGATGAGTTTCAGAGGTATTTTGAAGACCCGGTATGGAGGAGAGTTTTTGAAATAAAAGAATATGTTTTTAGTGAAGTAACAATGGCTTCTATGGCCAGTTTGAAAATGGAAGAAGTACCACCTTTGAATAGTTCTATGAATTTCTATGCTTTTGGAGAATACAGGCAAGTTTCCATGTTGAAATTTATTTTTGTAATGGACCCATATGATAGTGAGGAATACTTTAATGAACCAAAATTTCAAGAATTACCTATTGAAAATGCCGAAGGAAATGGTCATAAATTTTATTGCTAAGGAAATTGAAGGACCATTTGCTCCTTCAAGAACGACTAGTTCGAAATTTAAGAGTAAAAGTGCCAGGATGCTACACTATATGCTAATCAAGAGCATATTTTCGAAATTAGAAAGAGGTTCCACAATTGTTGAAGCTTAACTCCATCCAATGATTAGCATTATGAGAGGAATTAAGATAAATGTGGGATTATTGATTGCTTGTAGAATAAAGTACCAGGCCACTTTGAATTGGAAGGGAATTTTTCTTGGTGGTTTAGTTACTAGAATCCTAAAAAATTTAGGTATGTGGATTGAGTAAGGACCTACAGACATTGTTTCCAGCTATAAGAAGCTACAAAAGAAGTCCTTCAGGGACTGGAAATTAGTTGAAGTGGGTATTACATCAGATGCTGCAACAGCAACAATAGAGCCACAACATGCTCAAGTGCTATTTATTTCTGCTGAACAAGTTGAAGAAGAGCCTCAGAATGCCCTAGAATCAGTTTAACCAGCTAATCTAATTCAACCTTCCTGTCCACAATAGCAGCAGCCAAGTCAACCATGGATTCTCGCTAAGAAACTTCTACATCAGAAATTGTTCAACAACCCTCAGCACTTGATAAAGAAGCAATTTGCCTTACGACAATCAAGGATACAATCAGATGCGCGCGTGGGAAAAAGAAAGGAATTATATTATAAAAAGAATTTGCCACGTATGAAATAAATACATCATGTTTTATATGCCTTGAGCCTATAAATAAAGGGGCAAGCATGCGTTATAGGTAGACTGTGCATACTGTAAAAAAATTATAAATTCTATTAACATAGATTAGAGAGAGAGAATTTGAAGGCGAAAGAATCCCATTTTCTTCTTGCTTTAGAAGGCTCCTTGTTTTCTGGGTAAAATCAATTTAACCTTGATGTCTGTAATCGTTGGAAGATTCTAAACTTCAATTGAAATTCGATCTGATTTTGTTTCTTCAGAATTTTGTTCTTTAATGCTTAAACCCATGGAGAAATAATCTCCTACAGCTTAAGGTTTGCGAACACAAATCTTGATTCAAGTGATTTCAAATGCTCTTTCAAATATAAATTGATTAGATACTTGTAATTAGTAGCTTGATTTGTTTTCGTGGGTTTAACTGTGTGGTGCACCTATTAGATCCATTTTTTTTCAATTAATAGGCTGAGAGGTCATTCTCTTGAATAGATCCATGACTACTAATGGAGTTGATCCTATCTACTTAGAGAGGACGGGTAAAAAATTTTTGTCACTTATTTTTAAAATTCATTAAGTTGATTTTTCAAATAAAGGATTCTTGTTCTTTATACGATCTAGCATCTAGTTCTTGAACTATTGACTTCAAGAGAAGTTTTAGTTTAACTCAGTGAATTCAATAGTATAAATATCCCATCAAACCAATCTTTCAGAGTAAATCGTTTTTATGAAATCACATGATAAGGAATTGGTGTAGTAAACCCTAGGCTGCTGTTTTGCAAAGTTACAAACCCATTTTCAATTTTGCCCAGTAAACATTTGTGAATATTTCCCATTAATCAAGTTTAGCTTCGAATTTCAATTATGAGTTTCTATTTTTTTTTTTGTTAGATAACGGATGGAATGTAAGTATGATAGCTACCACCGATCCTTTAGGATCTAACCTAATTATTCCTATGCTACTTCGGTAGGTGCACCTACCATGAGTGTTGGTAGTTGCTAAACCGGGTTGAACAGAACTAATTAGTTTTATAAATTTTGAAAACTTCAACTTCGAGTTGTGATTTGAATTTGTGTTTTATATATCCAACTCTAACATAGAATTCAACTAGTTACTAATTGGATTTTAATTAAGAAATTGTTACTAATCTTATAAAAAATTCAATAGAGTACCGTCTATTTTTCCATGGTTCAGATTTTATCAAACCTGTAAAATAACGTGTTCATATGAATTATTTTTCAAAGAAAACTCCTTTTCAGCATTAAAGCATTCCAGGCAAACCATGGGGGCCTAGCTCTATCGAAATCGAAAAAGATTAGATAAGACCCATATCAAATAATAAAAACTTAAAGTCTTAGTTACAATCATTCTAAAAAATTCATGTGATAATAAAAAAGTTCTTCTTAACATCTCATAAAAAATGTATCAACAATCATGTCATCAAACGGATCAACAATCTAGCATGTCATACCCAAAACTTAGCGAATTATAATGAATATCTACATAGAGGCCATCATGGGTATGTGAAATAAGAAAGAATGAACGACAAACCCTATTACACAGTAAACAAGCACATACATGCATGTCATGCAAACCTAATATATGCGACAATCACATATATGTTTAATTAATTAAAGGTCTAGAAGCAAACATTTCTAACATCCTAGAAATGCCAACACATACAGGAGTATTCATGATTCCCACCAAACTGTAAAGAATAGAAGAGATCCTAAATCACAAATTGGGGGGATTGACAAGCCTTCATAGCTTGTCAAAAAAAGAAAAAGAAAGAACTAGTCTCGTCCAGTTCATCTCCTCATGTATGTACATCAATGAGCATGATCTATTGCAACGCTTTATACAAGGTCCCATTACCCCTTATAACACATTTCAACTTCGTTCCTACTTTAATTGACCATCCAATCTTAGAAATTCCTCTATCGACTACCGACCGAGCCTTACCACTCATTAAATGGAGGCTTAGCTGTCTAACCTATCCTATCCACCCAAAATTGTAATCAAGATCACAACTAGTTTAACATATCACAATCTGGAGTAAGTGGCTAAGTAGCAACCAATACTCATTTTGGTTAAGTTTAAGTATAAGTCCAGTTGTTAATTTTATTCTAGCAAATAACATGCATTTATTGTGTGCCTATTAACCGATACAAAACATTTTCATCTTTTTAAAGCTTGACAAGCATTAGTTATTCATGAGTTAAAGCTTGTATTAGGAAAATTTCAAGTAGTTTAACCATTTTATTTGTTTATTCTAATTCTTTAAATTAGTTTCGTTATGGTTTACCTATTTATGAACCATAGTTGAGGACTCAATTCATTTGCGTACATCAAGTTCGAGTATAGGAAGGTAATTATTGATAGAGAATATTTGCTATAGTTTAATTAGCATAACATCTTCCTTATAGGCAGGGTCCATTGAAAACCTTGTAGACTTTTGGGCCAAGAAACTCCATAAAGGCCCTTGGCCCATGGGACCTCTGAGTTACGATGGCTATGACCTCATACCAAAGCTCCATAAGGATCCTAGTTTAGCAAAGACCTTGGTTTCTAGCCTGACCTCACTCTCCAACCACACACAATAAGGACCATTCCTATACAACTCTCTTAAATCTCCTTAGGGGAATAAGTCTAAGCATAACCACCTCTTTAAAGACCAACTTGGATATGAGATCACCTCCCTCTTTATGAGCCTTAGCTCATGTCAAACGAGATCTCATAAGCCCCAAATTGAGGTATGACCAAAAGCTATAAATAAACCCACGCACCAAATGGCATGGGTACACTACTATTCCTATCATTTATAAAGTTTTACTCTCTTGAATCTACCGCTAACTTAAGCATTAGACTAGCCATTTTAGTAACCCCTCGGTGTAACACTAACCATATTTTGTGTGTGCAGTCCATCATGCTCTAGCCCCTTCACTTAGGGTTGGACAAAAAATTAACTAAAGCGAGAAACCAATGAAACCACAAAACAAATCCGAAAAATAAGTTAACCAGTCCATTGGTTTTGGTTTAGGTTTACGGTTTTAGGTTTAGGTTTCAATTTGTAACCATAAAAATTGATGGTTAATGGTTAATCGATATCTATAAATATATAATATTACATATAATTAATTTTTTTAAATATAAAAGGCTAAAGAGTTGAAACCCTAATGTAATACTATTAAGCATTGGTCATTGTCTAAATTACTTTCATTACTTGTGTTTTATGACATTATAGTTCTATCCATGTGAACAAAGTTTTTATATTTATAATCTATTTTCTTTTAAAAGTTGTTGATGTTGTGATGGAAAAGAAGTAATAAGAAATATAAGCATTTGATTTTTCGGGATAAGCTTGAGAGATTTTGAAACAATAGATATGACTATTATTTTCAGGTTGTTATTCGTATTGTTCTCCATTTGTATGAATTGATATGATTTTATCCATTACAGTAAAGATGAGGTTTTAATAGCATGTAACTTTAAGAAACAAAATAATCTAATTTTTTATGGGCCAACTAGAAACATGGGTAACCACAACTTTTAGTTAACCATTATGCTAAATGGTTAAAAACTAAAAATATTAACAAAAACAAAATGGTTAACCATTAAGGTTGTTAACCATTAATAATAGATTGGTTTATGTTTGGCATTTTACAAAACCGATTATAATGGTTAGGTTCAAAAAATGGGCCATCAACTGGTTAACCAATGCATGCCTACCCTACCTTCACTTTACTCATAAACTATCACCTGCAACAGTGATATTTCTTAGGTTTTCTTAGTCATTGATTTCATGTAATCAAGTAATCTAATTAATTATATAGGTTTGAGTTGGTTTAGGTGTTTAGGTATACTAACTCATTATTGATCTATATTCTAGGTAACCAACTATTATTTAGTTAAGAGTTAGTGACCTAGATTCACTAATCATAAAACCAAGTCATTTATATTGTAGATTCATTCATCACATACTCTTATTACTGTTAAGTCCTTATTTCAATTAGTAGGTTATAATTTGTTTATAAATCCTATCATCCATATCATAGTCATTATGAACATCTCTCCTTATAACCTCTTTTAATTAATCACATAGAACCTTAGAGTCTAGCATATCCATATTTAACTATTAGGAAAGGTAGAATGAGCAAAATATGTATAGAAAAATATTATCTTAAATGTAAATTTTACCTATATAATTAAAGGTAAATTACATCAAAAAGTATAAATGTTTTGGGATAACTTCATTAAAGATATCAACATCACAAGTGGTTACAAAGAGGAATAACATGTGGGAGTAAAATTCATTTAAGGTATCAACTTTTTGAGTAGTTAAAAAGAGGTATCAACATTTTGTAAATTAGTAAAATAAGGTATTAAAAATTGAACATTGAAAAAATTAAAGGAAATAAATGAAAACTAATACAACTGTTGATATCTCATGAACTTTGCGAAACATGGATACCTCATTTAACACACCTTACAAAATGTTGATTCATCAATTTAACCACTTCAAATATTGATATCTTGAATGAACTTATCCTCAACTATTGACATCTTTTGGTGTAATTTATTCTGATTAAGTCATTAATTAATCTCATACACAATAAACGTCTCAACTAAACTTCATAACTTCCTTAACGTATTAGCTATAGGAAACTTGTATACAAGGAAACTTGATAATTCAAGAACATGATATTTCTCCAAATTTCCATCATGTTCTCCAAAGATATAATTTCATATTCAACTAACAATTTAACTCCATAAACACTCACAATTTACATACAAGTGCAAATTCATCAACTATATTTTCATTTAATATTTAATCCCCATACGAGCGTCAATTGGTCATATTATTCTTCATTATACTTTTCCATAACTCTTAAACACATATTTGAAATAGATAATCAAACATTTTAGTATAATACTCCATATCCAAATAGGCTCCTAATCTCATATCCAATAAGCATGTCTTAAGCTACATTACGTAATTACTACATTACACCCATCATAAATAATTTATATGCAAGGTCACTTAACAATTTACATTAAAAGTGTATAATAGTAATGAATAGTATAATGTAAAGTAGATATGATTAATAAAGTACCGGTAGTAAGAAAATACCCGTATAATTGTGATATCTATTATTTTTACTTACTAAAAAATTATAAAACTGATATTTTTGAAAACTTTACATTTTTACGAGTCTAACAGTATATCCAGAATATTTTTACTATCCCGAGCTCCTGGACACGTTTTTCAAGAACTATATCTATTTGGGTTTAAAACGATTCGCAGTTTTACTAATCTGATCTTTTTAAGCTTCCTTTTGTAATTACGAACTATTCTACATACTAATCTCTTACTTACTTTCTCAGAGTTACTTTTACGGGATTGCCGGACTTAAACCATTTCGTCTAACTAGGGTTTTGTTGACTTTAGGGTTCCGATTGACTTTTCAGTTAGGGTTTAAGCTAATCCAGTCACAAAACTTTGGGGGTTTACAACCTACCCTCCTTAAAGAAAGTTTTGTCCTCAAAACTTGAAAATTCTTATTGAAGCTTTAAAGAAACCTAGGTACTTGTGCCGTATCTCATCCACGTCTTCTTATGTTGCTTTCTTGTGAAAAAGATTCCTCCATGGAACCTTGACATACTTGATTTTCTTATTTTTCCAACTTTTGAATTTTTCGGTTAAGGATTTGTACCGGGTGTTCCTTATAGGTGAGATCTTCCTTTAAGAGCACTGGCTCTAACTCCAAACCTATTCTTGCGTCAAATGTTGCATACAAATGTGGGACACGTTATGTACTCTCAATAGGTTTGGCGACAAGACTAGGTGATAAGCTAAATTTCTAACTTGTTTTAGCATCTCAAAAAGGTCCAATGTATCATGGGCTCAATTTTCCTTGGGAGCGCACACGATGTATACTCTTTATCCTTAAGTACACATTATCTCCATTTGAAATTCCAAGGTCCTTATCTTCTTATCAGTCTTACTTCTTTTGTCTATCTTGTGCCTTCCTCATTCTTTGAAATCCACGACACATGCTCTTAATGTCTCTCCAAAGTTTGAACCGTTCATTCTAACTGTCCATTAATCTGAGGATGGCATGCTTGAAGTTTCGTCTCCATACCCTCTTGCAAGTTAGTTTAACACTTAGGTACAATTCTTATGCCTCGAGTTGATATGATTTCGACCGATACTCCATGCTATAATACTATTTCCCTTACATAAGGCTTTGCTAGTTTGTCCATGGAAAACGTCATATTGATTGGTATGAAATGAGCCAACTTAGTCAATATGACACAGATGGTATTGTTTCCGGTCGATACTGTTGGTAATCCAAAATCCATGGAAATTTCATTCCATTCTTAATCCAGTATCAGCAAAGGTTTTGTCAATCCTCTTGACCTTTGGTGCTCTTTATTCCTTTGTTGGCAGATTGGGCACTTCATCACATAATTGACTACGTCTTTGTTTCATCTTATCCCATCAATAACGATCCTTGAAATTTTGGTACATCTTGGTTCTTCTTGAATGTACCGTATATCCTGAGTTATGGGCTGTACTCATAATTTTCCTTTCTCATTTCCTTGTTCTTAGGCACACAAAATTGGCTGACATTATAATCATTGACCATAAAATTAGTACACTTTTCTTCCTATATTTTCCTCTTTATCCTTTGTATCTTCTCATCTTAGCGTTAAGCTTCTTTAATTCTTTTACTAAGGTTGGTTCCAATACTTCATTAACTATCTCTACTTTCTCACTTTGTCCCATAAATTCAACGCTTAGTTTCCTAAATCCTTTTTATCAACTTGTTCTATTTTGTGAGCAAGGTAGACACTTGAGATCATAGTCCTTAATTAACTATAGCTACCTTCTTTTTCCTTTTTGTTTTTCTGTTTTAGAATAGACCAAGATATCGTTAATTACTCATTTATCCAACAGAGAATTATATACTTGGTTTATGTTGGTCAACCCAAAAGTCATTACTAGAAACTCGTAGTGTCCATAACGAGTTCAAAAAGCAATCTTCCGAATCATCTTTTGATTCGATCCATAATTGGTGGTACTTTAATCTTATTTCAACGTGAGAAAATACGTTCGCTCCTTGTAGTTGGTCAAAAAGATCTTCAATTCTAGGAAGCTGATACTTATTCTTAATTGTGACATTATTCATCTCCCGATAATCAATGCATAAACTCAGGGATTTATCCTTTTCTTTCTTTACAAACCAAATCGATGTATTCCATGGTAATAGACTTGATTGTATAAAACCTTGATCCAAAAGTTCTTGTAGTTGTTTCTCCAACTCTTCTAACTCCATTAAGATCATTCGATATGATGCCTTAGCAATTGGTTTCATATTGGCCATTAGTCTAATCTCAAAATTGATCTTTCTCTTCGGAGGTGATCCAGGCCATTCATCCGGAAAAACTTCCGAAAACTTATAGACAATCGGGGATATCCTCTAAGATAGGTTTCTCTTTGTCTTCTTCCGTGTCATCAAGATAGTCATCCATTCCCTTTGGAACTTCTTCTATCAACTCAAAAGAATATAACTCCTCTTTCCTTATAATAGTGGGTTCTTTAACAACGTTATCTTCCTTTTTTCTTGGTCTACAAATTCTATGCTCTTCTTGCGACAATCTATTGGGGCTTTATCAAGAGATAATCAACTTATACCAAAGATTACTTCATATTTACTTAATCCCATGAAGTCACAAGTGGATAGGTGTCCTTATATCCTTATTAGACGATCCTTCAACACTTCTTGGGTTACAACAACATTTTCCGTGGAGGTTTTGATCTTAAAGCTAAGAGTCGATGTTTGCTATTGGCAGTCTAAACTTCTTAGCTAGACTAGGTGTAACGGAAGAATGTGTTGCTCCACAATCCAAAAGAGCAAAAGCATTTGACTTCCTAACTGTATGCTTCCTGCGTATCTAACAGGGGGATTACTACTTCTATTCGCATATCTACTTATCTATAAAACTTTAAACTCTTGCATTACTAAAAGAATCAACGTAAAAAGGTTCAAAGCTTACTGGTTCCCAAGTTACAGCTGTGGTCTCTACTGTATTCCTATGCAACCAAGTCTTCTTCTTCTCCATCTATTTCTTCACTCATCCATTGTCCCTCCATGTTGTAGATCCTAATTCTTGAAGCAGTGGATTTTGATCTGCCTCCATTTCCATTCGTGGTCCTTATAGGAACAATTCCTCCAGAAGACCTTATCGGAACATTCCTCCCTTATGGACATTCATTGGCGAAATGCCCATCTTGCTTGCAGACATAGTGAGTATTGTTCCCTTTTTTTGAACATTTTGATATCTTATGGTTTGCATCTCCACAAAAGAAGCACTTTCCAAACAACTGAGGGCACTTCTTGGAGTAATGTGTTCCATTGCACTTCCAGCACTTGACGTTTTTAGGCATGAATCTCCCACTATTATCATTGCTCCTATAGTTATTGGAGGACTTGAATCTCTTTTGTGGGGTGTGGAACTGGATCCACCATAAAACTTTTTCCCAAAAATCGAGGCTTTCTCTTCCTCTATTCTTTCCCTCCTTTTCCTTGCTCCTTCTACAATTCTAGCTCTTTCTACCAATTCTCAATAACTTTTGATGTCAAATTCTTCCAACCTCATTCTCAGGTCTTCGTCCAATCCTCCTATGAAGACTTGTCTTTTCAATTCTTTGTTGTACTTGTAGGAGATGGGAGCATATTGCAGCAATCTACTGAACTCAGTCTCGTACTACTCGATAGTTCTTCTTTTCTGAGCAATTTGCAAGAAGTCTGCACTATACCTTATTCGTAAGCTTCCTGGAAATAATTTTTCAAGAACTCATGTCTGAATATTTCCAAGTGATTGGGGTCATTAACTCTCTTTTCTTTGATTCCCATCATATTCTAGCATTCAGACGAAGCATAAATGTCATACTTGATTTGTAGGTAATGTGGGACCTCATATGCATCAAAAGATCTTTCGATCT
This sequence comes from Combretum micranthum, assembly GCA_024138025.1. Lineage (NCBI taxonomy): Eukaryota > Viridiplantae > Streptophyta > Magnoliopsida > Myrtales > Combretaceae > Combretum > Combretum micranthum. Next base: position 244,424 of record JAMXBD010000133.1, read on the forward strand.
GAGCAAGCCAATCTTCGGCCTCATCTGGCTTATCGTAAGCTCCGTCAAAATAACGGTTACTTTGGATAAAATTAGGCAACGCACTCTTGTATGGCCTTAGCAGTGGGGTAGAGGTAGCAGTGCATTTTGGAGTGCATAGTCCTTTGTACAGATGCTTCAGTTAAAATTTGCTGTTGTAGCGGAGTTGGTACAGGTGCCAGTGCTGGTGCGGTTTCGGGTACGGGTGCAGGTACAAGCATGTTCTATCTAATTGCTTTCAGCACATGGGTTAGATGTCCTAGTGTAGCATGCAAGTCTACTTGAGGTGAAGCGGCTGCTTGAGCGGCAGGTTGCTCTGCTTTAACTTTGGTTGGTTGGAGGCACTTTGCTCCTCCTTATGTCCTCTCTACTTTGGCCGTTTTAAATTTTTCTAAGTTAGGTTTATCGTTTTTATATCTTAGTTAAATCTTTGACAAAAATTTTTGTGGATATAACGGAAACTTACTTTCATAAATAGTTACTGAAATAAAATTTAAATCAAGGTAAATTTTGAGATCATACTTAAAACATAAATTCATTAGAAAATTGAAATTGCGTGTGCAAGACCCTTACACATAATTTGAAATAACAAGGTCAAGCACAACAATCACAAAGAAGACAACAAAACACCGTTCGAAAACTTAAAAAATAGATTAAGATCACTGATCTAGTCTTTAATTAAAAAATTTGAGCTGGACTACAAGGGATATGCTCAGCTTCCTCCTTCCTTCCTTCACTCTTTGAGCACATCTCCAGGGTTACTATTGGATGACTTCGGGTTTCTTTTCCTCATAAATTGTTCAAAATATTTCTTCCTCTTCCTAATTGCTTCCCTCAACCTTTCATGTATATTAGTCAGTTCTGCTTCAGTCAGATCCAATACTATATCATGAATGGTTCTCCAAGTAACAGCTCCTCAGCTTCCATGCTATGTTCTCATTTGTCGTTGGTGGGGTATTGTCCGTGTCCATGTTTAAGTTTGCCTCTTGTCTGCTCCGAGCTTGCTGTTCTTCCAAATAGCGGATGATTCTTGCTTCCTCGCTATTCCAAGGTTCATCGACTCCAGAAGCGTTCTGGTTTCCTGCTTCTTGTTCTGGTCCTCTTCTTGGTCTTCATCCGGATCTTCCTTGGATTCTTCCTCAGAATCTTCACTTGCTTCTTGCATCTACTCCTCTCTTATTACCGTTCCATCCCTACTTAGACTTAGAACCTCATTCTTCTTAGCTGGATCCTGTAAAGGTTGGTGGCTCAGTAGGTACTTCAGTTGGTGGTCGCATAACTTCTTGGTAAACTCCATGCTAGTGGAAGACTTCGTTGAGATCAGCTTTCATCCATTCTAGGTGATCATTAAATTGTCATGTGCTTACACGAATACTGGTCCTATTATTGTCCAAGTTCAGAAATTGGGAAAAGTTCGGCTTCATCTTCTTAAGGACAAATGTTGCTTCCTTCAGCATCGATTGGTCTCCGACTATGGCAGCGATCCGTTCCACGACATATATCATCTCTATCTAGGACAATTTCTTTGCTATGGGACAGTTATGGATGGTCTGCACTACTCCTTTCCATTCTGTATTCATCATTCCTTTCTTCTAGATCAAAAACATATCTCGGATGGTCTTAGGTTATCCAGCCAAAGCAAACCCTTCACACAACACCTTAAGTCTCAGACGGTAATTCTCCAAGTTTTCAAAGGGTCCCTTTTGAAATTTTTAGCCTACAGACGGACTTCGTCTAAGGTAATCTATGCAAAAGAGAGAGAAGTCAGAAAACTTATTCCACCCATTCTATCTTATCTAAGTCTTTCTTATTTTTATTCTAACTTGTTTCTTCTTAAGTCCAATTCTATAATTATGTTCCTAGATTCTTAATCATGCTCTGATACCAACTTAAACTGTCACGCCCTAAGACGTACCATAAACGTAACAATCCGCCACACTCAATATTAAAGCTTAAGTATGACAACCTTAGTCATTCCCAGAAGCTTCGATATTAAGTGTAAGGCATGCTCTCACAAATTTAGAGGACCATTTATGGAATTATGAAGCTTTAAATATTTGGACAACAATCTTAATGGGCATGATTATGTGAAATAATAACAAGAAAAAATAATAAAAATAATAAATAAAGTTGAGTATTGCAAGTCTTAACTTCTTAAAGGCTCCCAGGATGAAGAAGTAGACTAGTCCCAAAGAAAGAAATAAAATAAAAGAAAGAGAAAAAATTGTTTTGACTTGATGAGGACAAGTCTAAGACTAGAGACTAGTCTTAAAGCAATAAGAAATAAATAAATTGCAATGAAAGAAACAAATAAATTAATTTCCATGAAAATAAATAAATTACAAGTAAGCTTATATGCTCTAAAGAATATATATGTAGATATATAATAATACTTAGTTAGATATAATAACAATAATAATATGAACAATGTAAAATAACAACATAAACATGAATAGATATTCATGAACAAGAACAATACATGAACATAGTGTACTTCCATAACATTTAGTTTTTGGAAACTCACACCATGGTCATGTAAATGGTCATGTAAAGTTACATGACATGAGAAGAAAGAACTTGTAAAGAAAAGTTTACCTAAAGAGGGTTTTTGAAGTTTTATGTGGTAATGGGTTTTGTTTATGTAGAAGATGATTTGAGATTATTTTGAGAGAGTTTTGAGAGAGTATTTGGAGAGAGTGTTGAGAGGAATTTGATAGAGATTTGGTAGTAAATTTGTGGGTAGTAATTGTGTGAAAGAAGTGAAAGAGAAGGAAGGTATTTGTGGGAAATAAGGAGTGAATTTTTGTGTGATTAAATAAAGAAAAAATGAAAAAAAATTAAAGGAGAGAGAAAGGGTGATGCACTGGCCACATGAAGAGAGGGGAAGAGAGAGATTTTATTTTGTATTTTTGTTGATTAAATGAAGTAATAAGTAAGGTAGATGTGAAATAAAGTTATGGGAAAGGTAAAAAGTAAAGGTAATAGGTTATGGTGTTGTAAGAGTAGGTGTTAAAAAAGTAGAGATAAAAGAATAGTATAGAATAGTAATAAATAGTGCAATGTAAAGTAGATATGACTGATAAAGTACTGGTAGTAAGAAAATGCGCGTATAATTGCGATATATGCTATTTTTACTTACCGAAAAATTATAAAACTGATATTTTTGAAAACCTTACATTTTTACGAGTCTAACGGTATATCCGAAATATTTTTACCATCCCGAGCCTTGGGACACGTTTTTCAAGAACTGTATCTGTTTGAGTTTAAAACGATTTGCAGTTTTACTAATCTGATCTTTTTAAACTTTCTTATGTACTTACGAACTATTCTACATACTAATCTCTTACTTACTTTCTTAGGATTGCTTATACGGGATTGCCAGACTTAAATTATTTCGTCTAACTAGGGTTTTGTTAACTTTGGGGTTTCCGGTTGACTTTCCAATTAGGGTTTAAGCTAATTCGGTCACAAAACTTTAGGGGTTTACATTACCAAACTTAGTAGGGACCTTTATTCTCTTAATTTTGTAAATCTAACCTTAGATAATGCTAACATCCTTCTATATCTTTGAGCATATCAATTACTCTACGACACATCATTTATATATCAAAATACTCTGAAATAATTTCTTGTTTAGTGCCATTACTCATAATAATTTCTTAAATAAGGTCAACTTAAAAATAATTATCAATATATGTGTAAACCTCGGTTTTCCTAGTAACCGAGTAATTTCGGAAACCGGAACCAAGACCCTAAACTGAATTAGCTTAAGCTTGAGAGAGAAACCTAGGAACCCTAGATCTTTTCTTCGATTTCAAACTAAAAGAACTTTTGTAAAATAACTTAATATAGAATATTGTTCTAAAGTATATTTCAAACCATAAAAAGATTTGATTTCAAAAAATTTTCTATTCCGGACCTTCCCGAGATCCTATAGAAAAGCGAGCCTCAGAACTCAAAATTCGAAAAATATTCCCGAATACTCTTTACAACCAAAATTTAATGAGGATTTCAAAAATATAATTTTTATAATTTTTCAGTTTATAAAAATTACAGATATAGCCTTTTTCTCGTATTTTCTTTACTACTGGTAAAGTAATTGTCTTGTTTACTATTCATTACTATTCATAAGTATAACCTACTATACTCACAAGCCACTCCCTACTCTTACATCCTTATAAAGACTCCATTACATTTTCTTTTCTAAGAAAAATTTGTCTCTTAAGAATTATTACAATTTAAGATATATTATTACATAAATTACAAAACAAAGTAAATTAAACTCACTCCCTCTCTCTCCTCCTCCCAAACCGGCGCACACCCCTCTTTTATTTCCCTAATTTGTTTTATTTTTTTCCTTTATTATAATTAAAACAAACCCTAATTTACTTACTATATAATATCTTTTATGCCTTCTCTCTCTCTTTCATTCATTTTTCACTTTTCAGAGACTCACAAACTCTCTCTATTTTCTTCCTTGTGCCATGACACACACACACTCAAATAAGTTCAATTTATTCTTCATTTCTCTCTCATTTCAAGCTTCAGGTGATGAATCCTTAACTTCTCTACCATTAAATCTTGTAATGGCAAGATTATTCATGATATTTTCACATTTAAGTCCCCATGAGCACTTGCTAGGGACAAGAAAATGCTACTACATGAATATCAAGCTATTACAAGAATAGATCTTATGTTTAAATATGTTTTGTTGGATTATCTTCATGTTCATGCATATAATAGTAGAGTAAAGTAGAGATCTTGCATAAAAATCTATGTTCATGTTTTCAAACTCCATTTCATGTATGATAAGTAGTAGATCTAGCATTTAAATGCTCATTTTACTTGACATTCATGATCTCATGAATATTTTGTGTTTTAATGCATTAATGATCATAAAGGTTTTGTCTTGTGTATATAAATGTTGTAGTTAGTAGATCTTTAAGTAGATGAGACAAGAAACTTAAAAAAAGGAAAAATTTTGTTGAAATGTTTAAGTAAAAATTCGGATGACTTCAAAACCATGTATTAAAAACCCTTTTATCAACTCCAAAACTTGTGTTTTATATGAAAAATGAAGGGTATAGGTAATACATATCATTAAGTAATGATTTTTATAAGTTGAAATGAGATTTGATAAGGAAAATATGCAAGACAAAGAGTAGAAATAAGATAGGAAATTTTGAGTTGCTAGTTAACTTAGGAAATTCGTAATTTTGGAGTAATACCATGAAAACACCTATTTTCCAACTCAAAATGAAAGTTTTATTTAAGAAATGAAGTCTTTAAGGGATAGGCATAATAGAGCCTTAATTTTTAATGTATTAAACAAGTTTTTCTCAAAGAAATCATTCAAAAACTAATTTTTTAAAATTCGGATTTTGGAATAACCCCTATTTGAAAACATATTTACAAAATATAAAATGGGAATTTCAATATAGAAATGAAGGTATTAAGTAATAGTTATAATGAAGACTCAATTTTAACAAGGATAATTAGATTTTCTTAAGAAATAAATCCAAAACAAATGGAAATGATCAAAGTTAGGAAACTAGTTTTCTTAAAAGTAAATAGTCATGGAGTCTTACGAATAAAAATTTTCTAAAATTCCTTTTAGTAAATATTGTCAAGAACATGCATACATCAAGTTCATAACATGCCATTCATGATAGGAAAATCATCAATATTGCATGTATAGTTGATCTATATTCTAGAAACATTACAAGTATTCACAAAACTATTTTTCGGAATTGGAAATTGCTACTGATCAGAACTTATTAGAATATTTCATGACCCACACATTTTCAAAACTTGAAAATAATATTAGAAATGGATATATCTTTCGAAGTAGATAGAAATTGGTATATAATATGCGCAATTACGAGTTAAAATGAGTTAGATATGACCATTCTAAGCTAGGACTTCAACTTAGGCGAAAATTGACGAACTTAGTAAGTAGAATTGTTAAGTTTGTTAGAACTTCATAAAAATACTCATTGAGGGTATTCCTTGTACTTAGGTGTTTTGGAGGATGGATTTCCACTCCCCGAGGACTACTACGACTAGTGGATTTCTCTCCATGGCCGAGTGAGTTCATTTCTTAAATAGTTGTGCTCATAGGTGTGCTTGTAATCGTAGTGGCATTAGAATTAGGAAAAGATAAAATTGTGATGAGTTGTGATCTAATCTTGATTGAATGAATGATAAGTATATCGAGACGAGACTTGTTGTAAAATCATTGTATGAGCTAGTATAGACTTGAATTGTCTGAAATTCTCTATGATTGCTCTTAATCTACATAATTAACATGCCACGATTATATGAATAAACTGTACATGCATATCACATAGTGAGTCATATTGCATTAGCAAATATACCTTTGGTGGGACAAAGGTATATTAGCGGAGGTGTGGAGACCTATGTTAACAACGAGATTGCTTAAGTTAACGGAGGTGAGGTAGGCACTTGAAACTACCACAAAAAAAAAAAAAAAACAACAGAAGTTGTATAACTAAGAGAAAGAGATCAGGATTATGGTTGCATAACTTATGGACCACCCCAACCCGAATGGAGGGCGTAAATCCATTCACATATGGCTACCGGAAAGTCATATGCTTGTATACTCATTTGCTTGTGCATTCATATGATTGATTAACTACAACTTGCTTGCATATATATCTTAAATGAGTTTGTTATTTGAAAATGAACCTCACTAAGCCTGTTAGCTTACACCCCAGTTTCTTTTGTAGTGTTCCCATTTTTTGTTGTTCCGAGAGAACACTTTTCACAGGTTTATCCTTTTGGATTAATGAGCTTTTGAAGAAGTTGGGACCTAGCTATAGGCGTGGACTTCTAGGAAAATCTCTTTAACATAAACTCTAATGTGTAAGATGGATTTAGACTGGATAGACTTCTAATATTTTGGCGGGGGCATGTCTACTTGACTGTTGTAAAGACTTAACTTATTTATCTTGTTGTAATTTATATTCTTAATGCTATCGTATGCCTTCTTAAGACTATTCGATTCAAAGTGTGATCCTAAAAATTGTGCAAGTACACCTTACCCCCAATATGCAAACTTATGGGATGACTAAGGTTGTAATACTTAAGTTTAAATATCGAGTATGGTAGACTGTCACGTGTTGGGTACCCTTTGGGGCATGACAATATAGCTCCAAAATCACGATTTGCAAACGGGATATATATTTCATTTTTATGGCGACTTAAAAAGACGATATACATTATGTACAATAATGAGTGTATTTACTGGTGAAAACGGCGTTGAGAATTGTTTTTGCTTTTTTTACTATAGTCTTTGAGAGGAAGAAGAAGTAAGTATATGCTTAAGGCCATAGAATTATGGATCTAAAACCATGGGATAATTTCCTTTTCCTCAAAGTCCTTGGGGATTTATGCAAGCACAACAAAGAAGCATTAAGCGCTTATAAGACTGGGGAAGTAGACATTGATGAGAAGCTAGGCTAATATGCAAGCACGGATAAACAAATGGAATATAAAATAGTTTTTCATTGATCTCATGGAAGGTGTTGGCATCGATTTGCAATTTTCATAATAGAGAAAGGCAGTTTGTTAATGAAGATCGATGTGTGGGTTTTTTCTTACTTCTTGTGAAAAATTTTGGCTTCATCTGCAATTTTTATAATGGAGAAAGGTGAGTTGGCATGGGTTTTACCTCAATTTTCATGAAAAATGTTGGTATCATTTGTAATTTTCATAATAAAGAACGATGCTCGTGATGATGGCACATGAGCTTGGGTTAGCTTTTGTAAAAGTTAGTCCATAGCTATATTGTGATTATTTATCGAGATGTGCATAAAAAATTACATGTCCTATTTTTGAAACGTGATATAGGAATGGTAGGAAAACATTATATTAGGATTATGAATAGCAATTTATGTATAAGATATTAATATCTCGTTTTATATATGCAATTTTACAACAGTATATTAGTAATTAATTTGATTTGAATTGTATATGGGTAAGTATATTGTATAAGAATAGTATACATAAGTTGAACCCAAAATACCCCATTAGATAATCACCACTTAATTTCCCACATCATATATTATTTATCTCCTATAACCTTTATAATCATCTATGTCATCAATTTACCAATTATATGTCTCTCAACATCAATGAAACTAGATCTACTCCTAAATATATTACATGATTCCATTTGTTATTACCAACATCCATTTTCAAATTCATACTACAAATAAGTCTTCTTTTAATATAACTTTATATCACCCCTTTCTCCTTATTTATGACCTTAAATTCTTATTCATTTATTCATGATATTTATGCCAATAAGATTGCATCATTTAATTTCTAGGAAGATTATGATTTAATCATAACCAATGATCATACTTAATGCATACATCTTGTGCATTCTAGGTGTTACAGCTTAATATAGCATTAGAGCAATTCACCAACCAGAAGTGGGGGAGCTACTTTCTGTACAGGGCAAAGTGCATTAGAGTGGAAGTACCTCTTAAGCTTGTAAGATTCTCTTTGCCTGGTGTGGTTCTGAACTCATGTAATGAAACTAACAAGGACGTCAATTCTATAAGTGGGGGAAAATGTGACATCCCTAAAATATACATGATAGAGCTATATTCATCAAGATGTCTACTGGTATAATATCTAGAAATCATTAGAATTCTAATGTTAAGCGTGTTCTCAGTGAAGAGCACTCCTAAAATTGGTGACGTCCTTGGAAGCAGTCAGCACACCAAGGACAAAACAGTATAACATTTTGCCAATGCAAAAAATAACTAGGTAAGTAAAGTTCTGAGCCGTTACATGTATAATTTAACATTTTAAGTAAGCTATCAAACAAGTTGTCAATTTTTTAACATATTTATAACTAAAAGATTAATCAATCTTATAAGCCATAAAAAAAGAGACAAAAAAAATCAATCGGGTAATATGCAATAAAGTTATTACATTTTTATCAATCACATGTCTCTCATGCATGCATCCTTTTAAATCTATTGTGGAGAAGTAGATAACTATATCATTGTAGGTTTAGATGCTAAGTACTTGTAGGTTTCTTTTTTTTCTTGTGTAAGGTTTATTTTAGAAGTTAAATTGCTTGCGTCCTACTAAGCTACTCATTATAGTGTATATAGTGTTACAAGTTAGCATGTTATTTGCATCCAAGGGTCAACACAATTATTGATGCTTTTCTCTTCAACAAAAAATTCTAATAGGCAGCCCTTTGGGATAAAAGCTCATGAGGCATCCTTAAATTAGGAATGACCTCCATACAAATGGGTTTTGTCATTGGAGCTTAGATATATGCTATACATGGCTTTCTATCAATCTAAAGAGTTGAGGGAAGGTATCTTTGTGTGCTATAATTAACAAGACATTAGCTTAGTATTTATTTAATGAAATATGCTAGTTAAAGTTGGGGATGGGGTGTGACTTGAACAGTGAGTCTTGTTCCTATTGTATGTTAAATGCCTTCGAGTTCTCTTGTAATTGAAGCTTCTTTTGTTGGAAGGTATATCAAATAGGCTTTAATTTGTGTCCAAAAGAAGTTCAAGCCATTATTTTATAAGGGCATCCTCCACTTGGTAATAACTTTAGCTGCTTAAGCATAAGGCTTGGTGGAGATTAGTGATCTTCCTTAAACAACTAGGATTAGAGAAGCATTGACCTACTTGAGCCCTTGGGTGGTCATATCAATAGCTCCATTACTACTAACATGTATGACCTCTTGCACATTATTCTTACAGAGAGCAACATAGATTTATAGGGTTTCATTATGACTCTACCTCTACCATAGAAGGCTTGGGGTAAAGGAGCCCTATCAAGTTACCTTATTATGATTGAGTGTTGCGAGATAACCTATGAGCTTTCTAACATTGAAGACAATCTTATTGTGATTAGTTTAATGCTATTTGTTGTATTTTTAATAGACAAATTGTAAAGCACATACATTATGTGAGCTTTGAGAAGATTGATCTTACCAATAATATGTCAGTTTGTTATGGAAGCAAGGATGAATATGCTCCCGAAGTTTGAAAAGAGAGACATGCAATTGATATCAATGTGTTGTGAAGAATAATACATTATTGAACTCATGGTGGTCAAAAAGTTGCTGCACATTTGTGTAATGGTAGTTATTTGTTAGTGTAAGCATATAATGTTATTCTTGCATGCAATACATTTTGGTAAGAGCTGGTTGTTCTTCAAGTAATAGGTGTAGTTTTGTTTGTCTATTTAGCGCTTCATGGTTGCTGGAAGGTTATTGGAAGATAGTTGTAGGTTTTGCCTCTATGCCATAGCAACAATAAAGATAATATTGTGTATACTACAAATGATAGGCATAAATGCTATTATATATTTTCCATCAATTATGTCTTACATCAAGTGCTAAGACATAACAATTTTGCAAGGCATATCACTTAAATGACATGTTATTAGTGGGATTATAACAATATTTTATATAAAATCGTTGTAAATTTTTTGAAATATCCAGTAGTATTTTATATAAAAATTCATGTTTTAAAGGTTAGAAACTATAAAAATGAATCTTGTTCATAAAATAAATTTAAAATACTACCTATAAATCAGCAATGCCATAGGCCTTGAAAGGGAATCAAGTCCCATCATTAGCTAATTTGACTAATAGGTTGAAAAACAAGTAGTGTATTAATACTTAGGTTAATTAGAGTTTACAACCCAATCAAAAGCCATAAGTAATTAAAAGTACCGATAAAATGCTTTTTGCCATAAAAGATAAAATAGATAAGTAAATTCATTACATAAAAGGGTTTCTAATACCATCCCAATCATAAACAAGCTTATAGTCATAATGGCTTGGACCAAGAGAGTCATAATGCATATCCATGTACAAGTCGTGGGTACCTAAAATGTAAAAGAAGGAGAAGCAAAAACTAGTACAACAAAAACCAAACACATAATGCATGTCACACAAGTCAATTTTTAATGTAACATTTAATAAGCTAAGTTTTTTAATTAATAGTTAAGCAAACAACATGTTCTTAGTGTCCCAATAACATGCAACATAAGAGTACTCATGACTTTAGACAACCAAAAGTATCAAAGAATAGAAGGAACCGAACTTCATTTTTTGCTAATTAGGGGTTGATGGGACTTTAATATCACATCGAAAAGAAAAGGTAAAGAAGTAGTCTCGTGATAATGCCCCGAGCGCATAAGATGTTGCAGTTTAGTTACATGTATCACTTGAGCAATACAATAAGCCATCTATTAAGCTAAGTGGGTAGCTAATTACACTTTAAATAAGAAATCATTATTTATTTTATAAAAATTTTGGCAGAGTACTGTTTGTTTTTCCATGATTTGGGTTGTTTGAAAACCTATAAATGACCTGTTTGATAAGATTTTCAAGAAGACATGATATAGTATAAAGTTCATTCGGGCATAACATAAAGGGGAGCGAAGCTCAACCCCAAATAAAAAAACATTTTCCCTTAAGCCCATAAAAGTAAAGTAGTTTAAAGTCTAAAGTTTACATCATCCATCAAATATTAATAAAAAGCAAAGTAGTTGCAAATCTTATGAAGATAACCTAGTGATTCAATATCTAACCCCTAATCCTCAAGTCATCAAACCTAAAACTCAAATCATAGTGAAAATTCACATAAATGTTAACTTTAGTACCTGAAATGTTAAAACTGAGTGGTGAAGCCCATTACACAGTAAACAAATACACACGCATGTCACACGTGCTATTCCAATGCAACATCAACAAGTTAAGTATTTAAATTGAAGTCCTTAACCAAGATATTTCCAGCATCCTAGAAACACCAACACACATAAGAGCACTCATGACTCTCGCCAAACAATGGGGTAAGGTTTTGTCATCGAATCACGCATATTGGAGGGGGTTTGATAAGTCATAGAACTTGCTAAAACAAAAAAGAAAGAAGTAGTCTCATCCAGTTCATCTACTCATAGAATGCCATCAACAACATAGTCCAATGCAATGCTTTATACAAAGTCTTACTCCTCTATATAACTCGTCACAACTTCGTACCTACTTCTATTTGATTATCTATTCTTAGAAATTCCCCTATTGACTACTTGTCGAGCTTAACCATACACTCCACTAGGCTTTAGGTGCCTAATTTACCACATCATCCCAAAGTTGTGATCAAGCTTGCAACTCAATTTGAGGGTATCGCTTTATGAAGTAAGTGGCCAAGCAACAACCAGCAAACAATTAGACTAAGTTTAAGTATAGTCCGATTATTAGATTCTATCCTAGCAAACAATACACATTTTACTGCATAACAATTGACTGTTCCAAAACCTTTTTCTTCCCTTATCCAAATTCAAATGCCTTTCACTGTTCATAAGTTCAAATACTGCTTTATGATAAAGTTCCAAGTAGTTCTAGTCAATTATCTTTGATTCTTGTTAGTTAAATGGGGCTCAGATCCATATGGTCATGGGTCCTAGTTTAAGACTCAACTTATTTGTGTACATAAAGTTCAAGTTATGAATCAAAGATATTTCCTAGGTTTTTATGTCATTGATTTTGTTTAAACAAGTTGCTAATTAATTATTTAGGTTTGAGTTGGTTTAGGGATTTAACTATTCCTACTCATTAGTGATCTATTTTGTAGTAACCAACTCCTAATTAGTTATGAGTTACTAACCTAGGATCACTAATCATACATCTATGTCCTTATGTCCCAAATCGATCCATCCATTATCGTTATATTATTAGGTTCTTATCTTGCTTAAGAGATTATAATTCGTTTAAGATTCTTAGTTCCCATATTATGGTAATCATAAGTATTTCTTATTCTATTCTTCTCTAAAATTTTCCTACATAACCCTTAACCTTAAGCCCATTCACGTTTAGAATTATAAGGGTAGGATGAGTAAAATATGTATAGGGATAATTCATCATTCAAATATGAATTTTACCCATATAGATAGGTTATCAACTAGTCACATACTTAAAAAAAACTATCTTAAACCAAGTTTCATAATTTCCCCAACATACTTATCATTGAAAATTCATATATAAGGAAATTTGACAAATTAAGCTCGAACATGCACATCACACATGGACTATAATCAACAACACAATAATTCTCTAAATTTCGAGCATACTCTCCAAAATTATAATGCTATATCCGACTAGTCATTTATCACCATAAATATGCAAAATTTACGTACAAGTGCTATGTCACCAATTGTACCTTTCTAGCATTTTTATTATCAATTATCTATATAACCACTCATTTCACTTTCCATATCTTCAAATTCAAAATCAATATTAGATAATTGATTTCTTCAATATAACACTCCATATCCATCAATCCCATATTCAATAAAGAATCTTCTAACAAATTTTCATGCCTATACCCTTAAATTTACCATTAATAACTTATATGTAAATATTACTTGAGATTTAACATTCAAACATTCACCCCATTCAAGCTCTAACATAAACCACATAGTCTTCTTATAAATTCTAGTATGCACTTCCAATCATTTAATCACATCCATTTAGTTGTTTATCATCAAATGTGCATATCTTCACATACAATTGTTATCTCACCAAATGTCTCATCATACAACAATTTACTATCCTTCTATTATCAAGCATCATGCAACAAACTAAGGCTACAAATAAGCCCAGCTGCTCGCGAGCTACTCGAGCTTAGCTTGGCTCAAGCTCAATCAGTAAATGAGTCGAACTTGAAGCCTAATAATATTGTTTATTTATATAAGCCAATCTCGAGCTTTGTCAGCTCATGAGCCAACTCATGAATAAGCTTGTTAGCAAATTTATAAGTTATATATTTATGATATATTAATATATAATTAAAACAACAAAACTAATTTCTACTTAATATATGTATATATATATATATATATTTAGAAACTCTCAAATATTATTTTTAGGCTTGGAAAAAATAGAAAATGGGCTATTTAAATGAGTTGAGCTTGAGCTTTAATTTCAGGCTCAATAAAAGGTCATTAATCTCGATAAAAGGTTCGGCTTGAACTCAATTAGTGAACGAGCCAAGCTTGAGTTTGAAATAAAACTCATTTAGTTAAATGAGACAAGTTCAAGCCTAGATATCAAGCTTGATAAAAAGCTTGGCTTGAGCTCAAGCTTAAGCTCAATAACTTTTAAACAAGCCAACTCCGATCCTTCAAAAGCTTAGCTCAGGTCGTTTGCAACCCACAACTAACCATCATAGTTTTATTTCATTAAATTCTCACTCAATATTACATAATCAAATTAATCTATACAACAATTCATTAGCAACTTAGCCTCAAATTCCATAAATTTGATAATTTCTTATTATGGTCCATGTTTTTTTCACATAATAGGTTGTGTGCTCAATTTAAGTTTCTCCTTCAATTGAATTTCTATCAAAACATTAATTTCCCATTCAATGTGCTCCAAAATAACCGACAATCAAATTATTTAATTAAAAACTTTCCATTTAACTAATTAAGTCAATAATAGCTCAAAACGAATATTTTCTCCATTCCATTCTTAAATGGCTATTTTTCCTTAATTCCTTACATTACTGTCCACCAATTCAAACCTCAATTTAGTCCTTAAATTACTCTAATTGAATCAGGTTTTTCAATTACATACTACAATTTTAGACAATTTGTTTATCAACACTATTTTCACATGTCTATTCACCTAGATATCACTTCTACTAATCCACAACCTCATGATTCATCACAAAAATGTCTAATTTCTCATAATTAATCAAAGTTTCAATTCAATACACTTTGTTCTTCCCCTATTTAAATCACACCATGCAACATATCTACATACACAACATATTATTCATGAATTTCAACTCTAAATCATCGACCAACATCATAATTCTACATTCTTATTTCCTTCAATAATTCATAAACATAGCTAGTTAATCACCAATTTCATCAACAAATAAGAAATTTCCAACAACTTAAAATCAATTTTTAAAATTCTACACTTCACCTAAACAACTAACAATCATACCCATATTGAATTTTACCTCCATTAGCTAGTTTAGGAGTCTACCTTATTTGTCTTGCACCTTCACTAATTATTCCAACAATAACCCAAATGAACACTTTCAAAATCTTCAAAAACCTAAAATTTAGATACTTCAAACAAATACCCACGTACCCAAGTCAATTTATGGCACTTAAATACTCATAAAACTCTAGAAAATATCCTTTAAATTTAAGGTCTTACCTCAACACGATTGTTGCACCGTAAATGGCTTCTCTCTCTTCATTTCCTTCCTTTTCTAACCTCAAACTACCTTCCAAGAACAATATAGTCACTAAGGGTGCTTATTAAGTGCTAAAATGAGCTAAAACTCAAGTTTAGTACATTTTTCTAACCTTAGTTTTGGGTATTACAAATTTTGCAGCTATTATACTACTTGGATGTTTATGTCTTCTTCATTCTCTTGAGAAAAAGAAGGAGAAAACTAATTCTAACCCAATATTACATTATACTAGCTTAAACATGGACTGTGCTTAAAAGATGGATTTTTGAGGCATTTTACCTTATATGGGTCTTAGGGAAGTTTTAATGAAGAAGAAATAAAGGAAAGGGAAAATAAGATGGAGAAAAAGAGGGATGGGAGCAGCCATATGAATTTCTAAGGATGAAGGAGATGTAGGGTTTTTGTATATTAATCTCCTGGTACTACGTGACACCATTTATATCATCCACTTTTACATGTGCTAGAATTTAACAATTTGTTAATTTAGGGCTTGTAATCCAACTTAGTTATAAATTATGAGTTTAATTACTCAAATGAATTTATTTTATCTATTTTAATTATATTTCAAGTTTTAATTCACCCTCGAAACCCCGTTAAGGACAAATTATAGTTATTAAAAAAAAGGCTCTAATTGTATTGTTTCATTTTTTCTTGTAGAATTTTCATTTAAAAACATTTTTAAGTTCTAATTTATTTTAATTTAATATTTTCTTTTATTTTTATTTTTTTAATGTTTGAAATTTTGGCTTCTCGTTAGGGCAAAATTGGAATTTGAAAATTTTTGTTGTCTAAGCTTCTACATGACTTCGGTTGGCTCCATTAACTTCAAATGATTTTTATTTATAATGATTGGTGTCAGGGTCATTCACTTGCATGAAGTTTTCCAACACATTTAGCCAATGACAGCCATTATTTATTGTGATGTTTTATCTAAAGGCTTATATGTTTTGATAACCCTATCATAATTTTGTCTAAACCCAAGCCAATTGTACTGACATTTTTCCTATCAACCACCAAGCATATAGACACTTCAATAGGCTTAGACACCTAATCTACCATATCTTTTTGAATTTGCAATCAGGTTTACAACTTAGTCCATGGGTATTACTCGTTGGATTAAGCAACCAAGCAACAACCAACATACAACAAATTAGTTGAGTTTAAGTATTCGTTCCATTTTAAGCTTTATCTTTGCAACCAACATGCAATTACTACCTATCTAAAATAGGAAAGCCACCAACAATTGTTTTGATACTCAATAAGGCTTCAATGTCCATTTTATGATCATAATACCATATTAGTAACTAGTTTAGCTTTTCATTATCGACCATTTTCCCTTATTTCTGATTTTTAGTTCAAGGGTTGTTTGATTAGGATCCATAGGGTAATGGATCCTCTTGATAAGATTTAACCCAGTTTTAGGACATTGAGTCCTTATAGTCACTGATAAGTATCCATAATATATTTTTCGACCTTTAGTTTTTATTATAGCAACTTGCCTAATTTCTTATTTTGGTTAGAATATTTTTTTAAGGATTTAGTTTTTTTTCAATCCATAGTAGGCTATATTTTTGTGAGTCTCAACATATGGGTTTTTCAAAAATGAATTCCCATAGTATTAGTCATGATAAATCCTTAACCTTCCACTTCATCTATTAGGTTGATCTTATCATGATTTACTTCTTGTATAGTTACCGATGTATCTCATATTTATTTAACAAAGGAGAAAGATTGTTTATTCAATCCACCAAGTCTTTAGTTATGTTAATGCTACATACGTTGTCTCATTTTCCTATTATTGATTCCATATGTTTTAATTAAATTTCAAATTTATAAGCAAAAATCATTTAATATAAAGAGAGTGAAATCAACCAAATCTCCATAATATCAAACTTGTGAGTCAAGTGACAATTTAGATATCTCAAGTAATATAGTTTAGACATACCATTAGGTTAGATCTCCTTTATTTTTCTTATTGTATGTGGATATTGAGCATAGACCTTCAGAATGTTGATCCTTTTAATAAAGTTTTCTTTAGAGTTGGCAAAAAAAAAATGTAAATAATCTAAAAATTTATGTAAAATAATTTATTTAGCTCATTTTTATTTTATTAATGACAACTTAAACATGATTTTAAGTATTTCCTTGGCAAACATGTTACATACACCACTTAAGTTGTTCTAAGGCCTAATTCATGTACTCTAATATGGCTATAACACCAAGAATACTCAATCACTCCAACTTAATAATATGTTATGGCTCACTAAGTAATTTTAAAGTACCCGTTTTCCTTATAGTTCAGTAATTTTGTTTTATTAGTTATTTTTCTCAAGAATTCTTGAACCTAGACATCGTCACGGTCCGGTTCGGGTCTGGAACCGGACCCGAACCGCCGGTTCCCTGTTCCAAAAGTGGTGGAACCGGAACCGGACCCGTGGGAGCCGATCCGGTTCCCGGTTCTCAGGAACCGCCGGTTCTCACGGTTTGGTTCCGGTTCTAGAGGAACCGGGAACCATGAAAAAAATAAAAAATCAATTAAATAATTTACTTAATTTAACTAAGAAAAAATACAAAATAAATTTTTAACTTGAAATAGCATTGAGCCTAACAATAATTGTTCATGGCATTAGTTAAAAGAAATTTTATAATTATGTATTTATTTATATACAATCACTTGCACTTTTTTAGTTGTTATATTAGAAATGTGACACTATAAAATATTCAAAGATATAAATAATTCTCAATAACAAAAAATGAATCACACATTGTTAAAAAAGAAAGTCTACTTTGATTAGAAGTCTACATAAATTTAACAATATATGATTTCAAATGTAATTATTACTTATGTTGTTAATAATAACACATTAAATATTATGAATAGGAAATAAATTTTTTATTATTTATACAAAAATAGTTTTAAATATTTATTTTATAATTACAATTTTTTATAATTTTCTTTTCTTTTTTTATAATTTCTATGGTGTAGAACCGCCGGTTCTGCCGGTTCTTGAATTGACGGTTCCAAAACCGCCGGGTCATACGGTTTTTAGGGATGGAACCGTAAGGACCCGTTAGAACAGACGGGTCCTTTACCGTTCAGACCCGCCATTGCCGGGCCGATTCCCGGTTTAGGAACCGCCGGTGACGGGTCAAGTCGGTTCCCGGTTCGGAACCGACCCATGATGATGTCTACTTGAACCTATAAACTTGTTTTAACCAAACTCTACCATAAAAACCATCATTTTATCATTTTCATGACCTAACACATCATAAAATCCTCAATCCCCTTTTCACTAATTAATCTTTTTAAATCACTCATTATGTTCACACTATTTAAATGTGTGATAATTTCCCAAATGGTTACTATACATAAAATCTATTGATTCCTAATACAGTAACATATCCAATTCCTTAAACTAAATTCAAAATCTATTATAACCTAATTATTTATACTCTACATCATGTCCTAATAGCACATAATACTAATTATGCTATTGAAATGTCTAAGTCACCAATCCTACCAATCAACATGCCAAGGCACTTAGTTAGATTATTAAGCATCGTAGGCTATCAAATTATGTCCTTAAACACATGAATCACTTCATAATAAATTAACTACTCATTTAAATACGTAAATTCATGTCAACTCATAATTTAAAATTACCAATTCAAGCACTAGTAAAACTATATTTCACAATACTTAAATCAACTTTAAACTAGTTTCAACCATCAATAACATCTAAAGATCCACTAAGCTTTGATTTTATTCAAAACAAAATAGCCCCAACATTCACAACACTCTACATGCGACATTCAAACCTTATATGCCACGGATATCAACAAACCTGAATCTTACTTCATCAACCAACATCAAACACTTAAGGAAACTTATGTAGTTTCTTCCCAAAATCTCATCTTACGCCCAATCACGACTTCCTAGGATCCTTAGGAGAAGATGTTTCTTATTTCATATCTCCAACACGTCAACAAGTAATACGCACATCACTAAACATCTTTAGGTGCTTGGGTTAGTACTTAAACTTGATTAAATAGCTAACTTCTTACCTTAGTCTTGTGTGGAACTTCAAGGGTAGTTCCTTGTCCTTCTAATGAAGCTAAGAGATCATTATTTCCTAGAGAAAAAGAAGAAAAAAAGTTAAGGGCTACTTTTTTATACATATATCAATTTAACTAGTTTAAGGTCTTTATTGATTTTTCTTATAAAATTAATAATCCAAAACCACATTTAAACTTTAGTTTATCTTTTTTAGGTATTTTGAAGGTGTTCTTGAATTTTGAATCTCGATTTAGAGGCAAAATTGCAATTTTTGAAAGATTAAGTTGTTTTAACCGTAGTTAGAGTTGATGGACTTTAAATGACTTTATTGACCTATAATTGGTATTTGGATCTTTTAGATTATCTCCTATGCTTGATTTAATGATCATTTAGTATTATGGGTGAAGTTTAACCTTCAAAAGTAAAAAATACAAGGGGAAAAGGAAACTAATATTTAATATTTAAAAAATTACAAAAATACCAATGGGATCAAAATAATCTCAATTTTAGATAATATGATCTCGTCCCTTGAAGAGAGAGGTCATTAGTACCTGACCTCCTCTCTTCAATAGACAAGGTCTTATGCACGAAGCAACCTTATCTCTTCAAAAGATGAGGTCAAGTTATTGAATGTATCATATCGACCTCGTCCTCTACCACCCCCACCCCCCCAACCCACACCTAAAAAATTCTCGTATATCATTCTTTTTTATATTAGTTATTGTAACCAATCAAAATCATATATAATCAACTATATAAATCATTAATTAGTCATCTACCATGAGTAAACCACTTCCAGACTACATAATCTAACCACAATAGTATTCTTAAACCTAATCCATCCAAACACAATCCCAAATCCAGTCCATCCAAACACAACAGTATTCTCAAACCTTTCACCACCAATATAATAAAAAAACTCATAAAATATAATATAAATGATTGCATCACTGTTCAATCAATTACATCAAAATTATATGAAAATTCTACATACAACAATCATAAAACTATTATAATAGATGAAATATAATCTCTATTCTTGGGTGCCCCACCTTCCTCGTCCTCGCCTAATAAAAGTACGAGGGTTGTACGTTGGTGCAAATCTTAATGGGGATGCTCCATGGATGGATCAACCTATGTAAGTGTAGCATCCCTATCTCCACTACCAACACTATACGGGAGAAATAGGACAGGGTCTGGATCCACTTGGGTGAGTCCCTCCCCCATATCATGTGGTGGTGATAGTTGCCTCTTTTGTGGAGCAAGGGGGGTATGGAACTCTATGTATGAGATGTATGGCATCAGAGTCTCCGCCATATGAGCATATAATGATGATGATGGACCAGACTCGTCATGATGAAACTGTGAAGGGCCAGGCTCATAAGGTACATATACATGCAATTGTGAAGGATCATCTTTGATATCTGTAGCTAGGCCTCGTCTTCGCTCCTGACCCTATCCCCTCCTATGCTTCTATCTCAGTGGCCGTCGTCTAAGTACTGGCTAAGGCTATAGGTCGTCCGGTGCTAGTGTTGGTGCTAAGGCTGGATAATTTATATAAATTCCCATGAACTCATTTACTATACGAATGACATCTGGTGCAGTGGCAAGAGTATTCTCTGGTGATATGTCCAGGACTTTGTAAATGAAATCTGTCCACAAGCAACAACAAACATGTAGATCAGGAAATAACAAACATAGTATACATTTGTATCTGCCTATTGAACTTACCATAAAGTGTATAATGGCACCAGTACGACTGATCCAGTGTCTAGTGATTGTATGATACAAATTAAAGTAATCTGCAAATGTACCGTCAGGATGTCTAGGAAGTCAACAATGTGATTAGGCTTATCATCCCACTCTATGACCCACCTGGCATGCTCTGCTGCCCAGTTCCACTCCGAGTGCCCCTGTAAGTTGAGCTCATGTAAGCCTCTCATATTAGCTATGGGTATCAGTGCACTTAACCACCTCATGATCTTGGGTCCGAGTCCACTACCTTAAAATTATAATGGTTTGATATGTGTCACATTTTAATTGCACGTATAAGATAATCTTTAGTCTCGAACTCTATCCCAACCTTCAATTCATCGTTGAAACTCTAATTTATAGCACTCATTTCCTATTCATCATCAAATGCAGCATATGCACCACCTACATCAATAATGAAAAAGAGTACTGATACTAAGCAACCTACTGCATCAACATCTATAGGAGCCACAAAACAACATAAGTCATTTCCCTTGGGTTGTATATCAATAGCAATAACCTACTAGGACAAACTTGGCACAGAATCATTTCTATCATCATAGTCATCATTGGATTCACTTACTGATGGGTCTTGCATCACATCAGTATCATGACTGCAACTCCAGTTAGGTGCACCCATTTCAAAGTTACTCATCTGAACCTATGGGCCCACTGTTGTTTGATTTGGAGTGAATTCAAATCTCTCAACTCTTGGCTGCTAACATTTCCATCAATGCCCATGGTGCCCTCAGGAGCCTATTGCAATTCCTTTTCAAATATCTAGACATATATAGCCACTGCTCTTTCCACGTACGCCAACATCTCATGTGTAGCATCATCATCGATCACTGGAATAATATTATAATGTAATGTCTTATCTCAAATAGCTACCCTATAATATATCTCAACTCGATGTGTAGACCTATTTACTTTAAGTTTACTACAAATGGTGTTTAGTATTTTCTCATAAGTTGAGTTCCAACTAATATAGACCATGGCAACTGGTTGCCTATCATAATTAAAACCATCATTCCCTTTCACAATGTTGCCATAAGCATACAAATAAACTTCGCCTTATCCATTTCCTCACCGACCCTGTAACTCATAAAACATGGGCTATGACTTATGAATTACATGACCCAAATATCAAAATTGTTCACTAATGCTAGTATATTCATCTTAGCCTTATCAAAATATTTCATTGATGTGGACTCTTGGTTGTGTATTTCTAACCCAGTTTTAAATAAATTAATTTCTAATATCTCTTTCTATGATTTGGTCAACGCTAGGCAAGTGTACCTATCGTATGTAGTATAGGAATGAAATATAGGATCGTATTCTTGGGGATCTTGGCAAGTACTATTACTATGAACCTCTAATTTTTAGGGTAATTTCTAGCTTAAACCTTAAACCAGGAAATCAATCGGAAACCTTAGGTCAACAAATTCTTAAAAACCTAGTAGCTTAGATCCGGCAGTCCCATGTTCTTAAACCGAGAAGTCGAAATATGAGTGAAGAGTGTAGATTGGCTCATAATAATTTAGGATGCTTAAAAATATCAAATTGGTAAATTTTTGGCCTATTTCGAACCCGATCGGGATCTGTTCTCGAAAACCGATCCTCGGGACTCGAAAATAGAAAAAATATTATATATGACTCTTTAGAATCAAAATTTAATATGTAATTCAAAAATATAATTATAAGAATTTTTTGGTTAATAAAAATTACAGTTATAACCTTTTTATCGTATTTTCATTATTACCGGTAATTTAATTGTGTAATCTACTTTTTATTTCTAATTACACTATTCACAAGTACAACCAACCAATACTCTATTCTTAGATCCTTACAACCTATTCTTACAATTTTACATCATTTTCCTTACAATTTTACTTTTTCAATACATTTTATCACTTAAACTACTTATTAAATTTGAATTTTATTACACAAAATAAACTCACATCTCTCTCTCTCTACCCTTCTAAAACTGGCACCCCTCCCCTTTATGTCCTCTTTCATTTTGCTTGATTTTTTTTCATTTTATTAATCACACAAACCCTAATCCAATTCCCTATATAACCCCTTTATACCTATCTCATTTAACTTTTTCTCTCTTTCTCTGAACAAACTCTCGCAAAATATATTCTCTCCTCTCTTCCCCTCCCCTTTGTGCCATGACCCTCTCCACACACACACACACATCTTTTCTTCAAGTTTTTCTTACTCCACATATTTAATAGGTAATAGATCTAAACCCTACCACAATAAAACATGTAATGGCAAGATCATACATGTGTGGTTCTACTAAAATCCCCATGAGCTTTTATGCTAGGGGTGTGGAAACACTTAAGCATAATGTTCTTGCCATCATAATGTTGTGGATCTTGTTATTTAAGTTGTTTTACTATTATTTTTCTATCTTATTGCTTTATGTTGTTCTTATTGATATCTTGCGCATATATTCTTTTATTAACCTCATCTACATAATGTTCATAGTGCATTTGCATTCATAACTCGCATGATATGCTAGATCTAATTGTTTTGAGTACATAAATGCCATAGATTTTTGTCTTATGTACATAAAAGACTTGTAGGAGCATGATAATAATGAGAATATGTTAAAAAGTTCAAGATCTATCTTTGTTTCAATAAAAATGATTTTGGGAAATTCGGATTTAAAAATAACCCTATTTTAAAAACCTATTTTCCAACTCCAAAATGAGTATTTTATATAAAGACTAAAGGGTTTATAAAATAGGTATCTTAAAGACATGATTTTGATGAGTTAAATCTAGCTTTACTAGGGGATATTTTCAAAATAAGAAAAATGTTACAAAAGTTAAGTTAGAACTTGTTTCAACCCCAATAAGAACTTGAAATTCGTACTAGGATAATATGCTAGATAAACACCTATTTTCCAACCCTAAAACAAGAGTTTTATTGAAGAAATGGAAGCCTTAGGGAGTAGATTTGATTAGGACTTAATTTTAGAAAGATTAAATGAGTTTTACACAAGAAATAATCTCAAACACAAATTTCAAAATTCGGATCTAGAAACGACCCCCATTTAAACACCTATTTTCAAATGCTAAAATGAGGATTTTAATATAAAAATAGAAGCATTAAGGAATAGATGTAATAAAGACTTAATTTTGACAATAATAATTGGATTTTATCAAGTTATAATCCTAAAATAAGGAAAGGTTTCAAAATATAGATAAAACAATATTTTCATTCCTTAAAAATTTTGTAAAAATTCGTAACTAGGCAAAACCCTAATTAAAGATCTATTTTCCAACTCTCAAATGAAGAATTTTATTAAAATAATGAAGGTATCAGGCATAGAGGTCATTAAGGTTGTATTTTAATAAAAATAAGTGCGATTTTGCAAGAAATAAAACTAGTTTCTCTAAGTCAAGTATTTTAAAAGGTTTTGCAAAGTAAAAGTTTTCTAAAAATTCTTATAATCAAATATCATTAAGGATATACATATAGATAGCTCATATCATGTCATTCATGATAATAACTTGTAGATATTGCATGTACATATAATATACTTGATAGAAACAAAGCTTAAGAAAATACTGTTTTTTAAACCCCATAAAATATTGTCTAAGTACATAAGGAAATAGATTGATCAAAACCATGAATCGTGCATGATATTAAGTTATATATGTATATAAAAGAGTCTTTCAAGATATAATGATAGCTAAGTATCTATCAAAGCTTTTGAATGATGGTATGATTGAAATTAGAATTTGATTTGTGTGTTGGGAATCTCGTATAACATTCTGTACCCTATTGTTCATGAACCAAATGACCTTGTTTGATGAAAATAACTTAGAAATAGATATTTCTCATCGAATAGGTAGAAATAGGTATATAATATGTGAAATTCCGAGTTAAAATGACCAAGTTATGGCCATTTTAAGTTGAAATTTCCTCTTAGGCGAACTTTGACAAATTTGTTAGAATAGAATTTATAACTTTCATTTAAACTTCATAAAAATACTCATCGTAGGTATTTCTTTTATTAGAAGACTTGGGAGATGGACTAGACCTTTCTGAGGATTATTACGATTAAGAGGAATTTCGCACCATGACAAAGTGGGTTCACTTTCTTTAAATTACATGCTTATGATTTTGCTTGTAATGTTAGTGGCATTAGAATTAGTACAAGATAAAATTAAAATGAGCAAGTGAGTTTTATTGAGTCACATTACATTCGTTGTTATACCTTCGTAAGAAAAATGTATAATAGCTAGGTGACAGGTGGGCCTGAAAACTCGATTATCTGCACAGGGTCGCCTAAATTAAAATGGAAGTAGAGTGGGTACTTGAATCAACTACATAATTGATGAGTGGGTGGGCACCTAAAACAACCACTTAATAAATGAGAAAAAATTGAAATTTATGGTCGTATGGGCTTGAAACACCTAACCCCGAATAGATGGCGTAAATCCATTCAACATAGGACTCCGGGAAGTCTTATGTATTGTATGCTCACGTGCCTGTGCATTTTATATGAGTGTTTAATATAAATTGCTTGCTTTATTGTTTGATTGGGTATTTAATTTTTGGAAGTGAAACTCTCTAAGCCCGCAAGCATATACCCTTACAGTTTCCTATTGCAGTACGATTATCTCTGGCTATCCCCTAAAGGACATTTCTCTTAAGTACAACTTTTGGAATTTAAGGAGCTTTTTGAAGAAGTCGGGACCTAGATGTTAAGCATAAACTTCTAGTTAAATCTCCTTAATATTATATATATATATATATGTGGTTGTAACAGACTTGTGTGGATGCTAAAGACTCTTATTATTTTGACAGGGGTATGCCCCTTAGATTTTTGTAATAAATTAATCTTGGTCATAAATGTTATGATTTATATTCTTATTGTTATGTATATCTTCTTAAGCTATTTTGATTCAAAGTAAGGTCCTCTACATGATGAATGTAAGCCTTACACCCGGTATCTAAACTCATGGGATGACTAAGGTTGTCATACTTGAGTTTAAATATCAAGTGTGGCGAACTGTTACGTTTAAGATACCTTTGGGGCGTGATAATTACTCACCTTTTTCCTATTATCTAATCTATAAAATTGAGTTAAATGATTATAAATTATTAACTAAATTAATTATTGCCTACAACTATATCAACTATAATAGTCAACAATTGAACAATACTCTAACAATCAACAACACATCATACTTGCTTCGCCAATGAATTAATATGTAATAAATCTTTGTTAGTTGTTGGGTCCTTCCTAACTGGGGGATTCCACCATTTAGTTCAATATCTCTCTTGAGTCTACTGAACCCTAATTCTAGCCTTATCCACTGGAATCTCTTCTAGTTAAAAGCCGACTAAGATCACATTACAAACATGATCCCAAGATAATTTAGAATTTCATGCAGAAGACTTCACAAACCTATCTCTAGGTGTCATGAGCAACCTTTCTCTATAGCCTAGATCTATTCCAATGGTAGATTTCCCAATCGCATACCATGGAAATCTAATCTAATCCTAACTCATGCACTACCTAGAATTAGAATAGTTCAATACACTATAGATATTAGTGAATTCTACAACAACTGGCATTCATTCCATGTATTTACATACTAAAACGCGGCTACACAAGTTTTTAACAACTACTCATGCATGATATAGCAAGAAAGCAAAACAATAATTAAAACAAAATAAAATGTAAACATGAGAAAGAACTCCCCTTTCACAATGCAATACTTGAACTCTTTAACAAAATGATTACAACCACCCATCTCCTCTTCCTCCTCTCTCAAGAATCTCCAAGGAGTACGTTAAAATGTTACAAAATGCAGACCAAACTATGAACAAGTACTATGTTACGAAGAAAACTAAATTATATTGGTTCGGTGTGTACAAAAATGATTCGGATCCCTTAATGTGATGTATGGGTCTTGTATTTGTAGTTCCCAAGTGACTAGACATGGATAGCATCTTTTCCTTGTGTCCATTGGTCTTCACATCTCTTCAAGAAATGGTTATTTTACATCTGATGTGGAAACAACAGAGACCACCACCTTCATCACGGCCATGACTCGGGCAGTGATAGGCCTAAAAATGAAATTAGTAGAGATCACCGCCTTCACCATGGTCATGGTGGTGATGAACAAAACAACTAAGTCAGCGTAGATCACCATCCTTATCATAGCTGGTGATGGGGTTGGTGATGGCGATCACCCCTTTCATCACGGGCATGATGAAGGTGGTGACGAAGATCACCATCCTCATAATGAGTGTCATAAGGGTGGTGATGAATCCATAAATCAAATCTGCAAAGATCACCACTAGTGTCATAGGCATAATAAGGGCAGTGACAAGCCATTTTTACTTCAAATGATCTTTCTTCATCAAAGTGTTGAGAATTTGCACTTAGTCACCTAAAAGGAACATAATTAAGTATTAAATGCCATATTCTTCAACTTCAAGCATATTTAGGGCAAAATTAAACATAATTTATGCCCAATTTAATAGAATACATAACCCTTATCAAACTTCCCCACACTTAAGCTTTGCTTGCCCTCAAGCAAACAAGCTGATAGAAAAGATTAAAAGAAAAATTACATTTAATGTTAGGAGAACAAATTACAAATGATGCATTTGTTTAAAATCCATGTATCTCTCATTGATTGAGCAAATTCCACTTAGTGACTTCACACATTAGATGTATTGTTGTCCTACTCAATTAATGATTATATGCACTCTAGTTAATCTTGCTAGAACTCCAAGGCTAATCCAAGTAATGTAGCCTTTACCCTCATCATTCAAATAGGCCTTCAAAAATTGAAAAAGATCATACATAAGATCACCAAGTAAAAGATAGTTAGTCAATTTCATCCCCTTAACATAAGAGTGTAAGCAATTCCAATCTCTCTATAGCCAATATAAACTCAAATAAAAGTCCATAGATTTTTTTTTCTTCCCCTTAGTATTTCATATATGTTTTTATTTGTCCAGCTTTTAGAAGTCTTACAACCCATGTAGCGAGCTTTCAACCGATGATCTCGAGCTCGTCACCCAAGTTAACAGATGTTATTCCATTAAGAGGCATCCCATGGGCTTAATGACTCGAGTTACAAGACTCACTGAACTATATTTCTTTTGTTAAGTGAGTTTCCTCAGTCGGCCAATCCCAGGCCAAATGACCTTAGGTGACCAGGTTTTAAAGGGATCCCATTGAACCTCCACATACTTAACTTATTGTTCTCTTCATTTTTTTTCTTTTCTCTCTCTCTCTCTTTTGAATACAAGGGGATTATAGATTGTTAACTTCAATTGGACTTCTGTAATACAAAGAATGAAGCCTTCAAGAAAATTGGATATAACCCATACACTTAGTTAAGTTTTAGAAATTGATTAACTAACCTTTACTAAGAACCTTATGGTAATCTTAACATATGAATTCCTAGTTAAATGACAAGTAAAACTACATCACTTAGATTTCATCATACAATTCTAACATATTAACCAAACCGCAAAAGTAAGTAAAAGTTGAAGACAACATTCAACACCAGTCACTTTGTTATTTAATATGAGAGACATTGGAATTTTCCAAATTTTTCACACCAACAATGAAAGTTTTGCTAAACATGCTTAGTTGAGGGGAAATTTAATATAACATGCTCTAATTACTCTATATATTCCTTTCCCCACACTTAGAAAGAGACATTGTCCTCAATGCCTTAGCGATAACAACATAAGTAGGAAAAGGAATTAAAGACTAAACATAAATAAAATAAAATAGACAAGTAAAATTAAAGGAAACAAAACTAACACTCCCCTTGTAGTTTTGAAGCAACGGATCCATAAAATTCCAATTGCATTTTTGCTATCCTTCATCACAGCTGTCACTTAGGCCATGATCTCTCTGGACATAAAAAATTTGGTATCACACCCCCATGACACGGGCATAAAAAGGGTAATGATCTCCTCTGAGCACAAATTGCTCCCTCCAACTTACATTGGTACGACTGTGAACTTGACCACTATGTCCTCTAAACATGCAAACTCTCTATCACTCCCCCTATCATGGCCGTTTCATGAGGCGTCATCTTCTCTGAACAAACCAATAAATCTTTATCCATGCTTGATACGGCTACAATTAAGGACGTTATCTTCTTGATCAAGTTTGCATTCTTTTGCCAACCTTTTCATGGCCGTAATATACCTAATATAGCCTCCATGCCTGTGATTGATATGGGGATCTCCTTAAATTATCATGTTGTTATGTAATGGGCGTAATGAGGGGCATTATCTCCTTGTTTTGGTTCCTTCCTTGTATTTTCCATACTTAATACAAAGTATCCATGATAATCATAATGCAACCTCGCTAACTGACCCTTCATAACATAATTTTGCCCGAAAAGAGTTAGATATCTACAAAATTAACAACACAAACTACATTAGATTCTAAAGAACACAAATCAATATAAATACTACACAAAATAATACATGGGTTGCCTCCCATGAAGCGCTTGTTTAACATCGTTAGCTTGATATATTGATAATCTTATCCTCCAAGTTCCCATGGAATGTGTCCCATACCCATGTTTCTAAAACCAAAAAGGGAAATATTCTTCTCATTCTAGTTTTATCTTTTTGATGTTCAATTCCCTTCAATAGTAAGATTCCTTGATAGGTAGGGTATTGATAAATTGGTGTCGGCATAAACTTAATGATATAACTTATGGGCTTAGGTACATTTCATGAAGTTTATCATCCCCTAAACTCTCAATCAATTTATTGAAAGGAGAAAGATTTTGAATTTTAATTTCCATCTCATGGTTAACTTCTTCGATCTCCTCTTCTTTTGGGGTGGATTGAACAATGTTTTCTAGGTCAATGTTTTGGAGAGTTATAATGCTAGTAAACGGACTAATATATGTCATATTAGTCTCTTCAAATTCATCATTTCCTCATTAGACTCTAACCTTTCTTCATCACTGTTTAAATCGACTTTATGATCTACTAACTCGAGGTTCTTTTCCATTACCTCATCGACTTCAAATGACTCATCAAAGTGAATATCTGAATCATTTTCTGCCAATGCATTAAAAGGACTTCTAATCATCTCCTTATTTATCTCTCATGTCTCCCAATTGTTGCTAAAGATTGAATTAACATAGACATCCACTCTTGAGGTGATCCTAGAAGAGTGGCCAATTCTTCTAAACTTATGAGTTTGTAAGTATGAGGAGCATTTAAATCCCAAGAAGTTGATTCAAACATAACTTGCATTGTCCTAACAAATAAATCTAAATCATCATATCTTGACTCAATGATCCATTCTAACATGGACTTCTCTCAAGAGTCTTCTTACTTAAAGCTCAAAGAGGGAAATGGTGAGGTGAAGGGTTTTTGCTTTGATTCATAAGACTTATGAACTAAATGTTTCATCGTTTAAAGGGTATATTGTCCTAAAAGGTTCTTCACTCGAATTCAATCTTGAGTATGGTGAGAACTTGAGTTTTGATAAATGGTGTTAGTGTAATATGAATGTGGGATAGTCTTACTTTGACACTCAAAAGTCTAATGTTTACCTCCACACTCTTTACAAACCGTATCATCCAAAGTCATAGGGTCATTATCTAAAAACTCTTGATAATGAGTAAAGAAGGAAATGCATGAGTATTAAATGGGCTTGAATTAAAATAATATTGAATAAGGCATTCATGAAACTCATGGTCATTCCCATAATACCAAAATAGTAATCCTGGTAATTCATAGTTCAAATAGTCATAAGTACTCAAAAACAAAACCAATGAAGCACACAACCCAAAAGCAATAATTCACTAGATTATATATATATAATGGCTAGACTAATAGTATTAGGCTTTCCTAATATTGACAATGTTCCCCAGCAATGGCTCCAAAAACTTGGTTACGCTAGTTTTGACCTAGTTTTATATAAATTAATTCCTAATATCTCTTTCTATGATCTGGTCAACACTAGGTAAGTGTACCTATCGCATGTAGTATAGGAATGAAATATAGGATCGTATTCCTTAGGGATCTTGACAAGTACTATTACTCACCTTTTTCCTATTATCTAACCTATAAAATTTAGTTAAATGATTATAAATTATTAACTAAATTTATTATTACCTACATCTATACTAATTATAATAGTAAAAAATTGAGCAATAATCTAACAATCAACAATACATTAGACTTGCTTCACCAATGAATTAATATGTAATAAATCTTCATTAGTTGTTGAGTCCTTCCTAATTACAGGATTCTACCATTTAGTTCAATATCTCTCTCAAGTCCATTGAACCCTAATTCTAGCCTTGTCCACTAGATCTCTTCCTAGTTAACAGCCGACTAAGATCGCATTACAAACATAATCCCAAGATAATTTAAAATTAATGCAGAAAATTTCACAACCCTATCTCTAGGTGTCATGAGCAACCTTTCTCTATAGCCTAGATCTATTCCAATGCTAGATTTCTCAATCGCATCCCATGGAAATCTGATCTAATCATGAGTCATGCACTACCTAGAAATAGAATACTTCAATACACTATAGAGATTAGTGAATTCTAAAATAATTGGCATTCATTCCATGTATTCACATACTAAAACACGGCTACACAAGTTTTTAATAACTACTCATGCATGATACAACAAGAAAGCAAAACAATAATTAAAATAAAATAAAATGTAAACATGAGAAGAAACTGCCTTTTCACGATGCAATACTTGAACTCTTTAACAAATTGATTACAACCACCCGTCTCCTCTTCCTCCTCTCTCAAGAATCTCTAGGGAGTATGTTACAAATATTACAAAATGAAGACTAAACTATGAACAAGTACTATGTTACAAGGAAAACTAAATTGTATTGGTTCGTGTGTATAAATGATCCGAATCCCTCAATGTGATGTATGGGTCTTGTATTTATAGTTTCCAAGTGACTAGACATGAATGGCATCTTTTCCTTGTGTCCATTGGTCTTCACATCCTTCAAGAAACAATCATTTTACATCTGATGCAGAAATAATGAAGATCACCATATTCATCACGGCCGTGACTCGGTAGTGATAGGCCTAAAAATGAAATAAGCGGAGATCACCGCCTTCATCATGGTCGTGGTGGTGATGAACAAAACAACTAAGTCAGCATAGATCACCATCCCTCATAGCCGGTGATGAGGTTGGTGACGGCGATCACCCCCTTCATCACGGGCGTGATGAGGGTGGTGACGGAGATCACCATCCTCTAATGAGCATCATGATTGTGATGAGTCCATAAATCAAATCCGTGAAGATCACTACCTGTGTCACGGGCGTGATAAGGGTAGTGACAAGCCATTTTTACTCCAAACGATCTTTCTTCATCGGTGTTGAGAATTTGCACTTAGTCTCCTGAAATGAACATAATTAAGCATTATGCATCATATTCTTCAATTTTAAGCATATTTAGGGCAAAATTAAACATAATTTATGCCTAATTTAATATAATACATGACCCCTATCAGTTCTAACATCATCAAACATGATCAAGTTCGAAAATGTATAATAATATATGATTTCATATTTTAATTCCTAAATTCTAAAAGTATAAAATATCATCAAAATTACATCACACAATATCCATGACACATCATCAACAATGCCAACATATGATGAAATTTGCAAAACCACTTTGCAATACAGCTCATGTGACAAGTAAAATACAATGTGCTTAAACATTTGGGGAAAAAAAAAAAAAGCATCCACCAACATATACAATACCTAAAAATATGCAACATCAATAATCGTGAAAAATTAAGCGAAAATTAACAATCTCACTTATGAAGTTCGACGTGTGTTCAGCGTTTTTCACACAAATTACTTGATTTTTTCACCAACTGATGTGTTTATGATGCCTGCCAATTGAATTAACCAAGATAACTTGCAAAATTGATGAAAATTCGTGTTGTAATTCACAAATTAGGGTTGGGGTTTATGGAGAGAATTGAGGGTTTTCCAATTTTTGGCTACTGTCCGAATGAGGAAAAAGAAGATGACAGGCAAAAAATAAGCCTACTAACCTTGTCTCTTAAAGAGTAAGGTCAAAAGCTGACCTCATCTTTTTAGGCACTTATGAACTTTTCTTCCCAAGAGACGAGGTCAACTAGCCTAAAACTAGAATTATTGTTATCCCAGTAGCAATTTGTAATTTTTTAAAAAAAATATTATTTTCTTTTTTCCCAAATATAAGTCAAGAAACGTTAGGGTTGAACCATGTATAAGTTTTCTCACACTTAGTTTGGTTAAAAAGTCTAGTGAGTTGAGAATAAAAGACCAATCAAGAGAGAGACAATATGAGCAAATAAAGTTATTCCAATTATCGAATTAAGGGTTTAGTTGATAGGTTTATATAGAAGGAAATTGATATATAATATGAGAGAATAAAGCTCTCCCAGTGACCAAATTAAGGGTTTAGTTGATAGGTTTATAAAGAAGGCAATTGATATAGCATGTAAAAAAAAAAAAAGAACCCTTGTGGTTGAGAGACTCCAAGCCTCTTAAAGGTCTCTTTTCCTCTTGCATATCAAGGAGTATATATGATGGAGTCATCCATTTGAAAGGGAAGCGCTCCTTCATTTTTATGTCCATGTCACGTAATGTTGGATAAGTGTTGAAGGCGGAGGAAAAACAATTCTATCGGTGGAAAAATAGTTTTCTTTTACCTATACGAGAGAGGGGCTTAATTGGCTGTCCTTGGTTTAGAAATTTTTTACTTACAATTAATTTTGTAGTAAACAACTAAAAGTTTTTATATTTTCTCTATCTACATTTATGGCATGTTTGGTATGTGGGAATGGACCGGAATGAAATCACAATTCCGACTTCTATTCCCTTTCCCATGTTTGAAAACATTATTAAGATACCGGAATCACGATTCTTGAGAATTGTTAGTTTCGGATTCCACCATTAAAAGAACAAATCGCGATTCCTTTTTGGCTTTTTAAATAAATAATTACTTTTTATCCTAATAAAATACTTCTGTCAATAAAACAAACTTCTATCTACATTTTCAGATCCATTTTTATCACATAAATTGTCAACAAGAAATTTTATCTTCTGATGTAGTTAATAGTTTTTCAGTTGATGTGAAGCGTGTTCCCATGGGTTTTTAAGAATCGGCGTAGAGAATCGTGAGTAGTGGAATTAGGATTTATACCATATTTTTGTTATATATGTTGTGTGTATATATAATTTTTCTACTTATATAATGTCGAGAATAATAAGTGGTTGTTATATATAAATATATATCTTTATATGTAATAATATATATATTATATATTTATAGTCCATGTTATATATATAATCTATATATTTATGCAAAAAAAATTAATATATATTTATTATTATATATTTTATATGTGTAACAATATTTGTTGATCAATGTCATACATGTTATATATACATATATATTTATCAACTTTTATATAAATGTATATAAAGTTATATATTTTGTATCAGACATATAGATTATGTATACATTATATATCACATGTATACAAATAATATGTTTGTCATATATATAGATATATATAATATCTACAAAGCAACTAAAAAAGTCAATTGAACAATTATTATATATTTTTTATGAAAAAGTATTTTAAAAAATATATATCATTATATATATATAAGTAAATAATATATTTGTTTTACAAGCTATATATATATACATATTTATAATAACATATACACATAGCATATTAAATAATTGAGGGTATTTATGTCATACTTTACTATATAGTGATTCCATTCTATTCCTGATATAACACAACCAAACATAATAATGGAATGGAATCAATGATTCCATGGTGTTTCCAAACACAAGAATGGAATGGTCCTTCCTTTTCTAATTCCATTCCATTTCGATCATTCTAGCATACCAAACACAGCATTAGCCTTTTATTTTTAAAATTGAGGGTTTAACCCTCTAATTGTTCAAGATTATTTTTAGATTTCGCATAACCATTTTGCTTTTAAAAAATAAATAAAAAAAAACAAAAAGACGTGAACTATAACCAAATGCTTAAATAGTGAAAAAGTAAAAAGTAGAGAGTTATCTCTCTCTCTCCGCCCCGCGCCGCCCCACCCACCCCACCACAACACACCAACCCATTTTGCATATTTTAATTAATTATTTAATTTTGATAATTTTTAACTTATTTTATCAACGGTAAAATAACAAAAAATGATCTAAAAATACGTTTTGTAAAGATTTAAAAATCCAAATACCCAATACTAAAGATAGGAAATTGTACGCATATAGAGCTAATAATACAAAGGGATGCATAACAATTCAACCTCAGACTTTTATTGATGATTTTTACATTTTATATGTAACTAACAATTTAAAAGGCGTTTAATCTGTATTACTTTAAGAAGCAGACGGTCCACTTAGTTCCATTTTATGAGAATCATGCATGTCGAGTGATCATACAAAAATAAATTACTTAGCTTAAAAATCATAAAATTTTTAATTATGTAAATATTATACAAAATTGAATCTAAAAGATGCAATTCTATCTTTTACAAAGAAATCACTCACAAGACATGCAATTTAAAAACTTAAATATGTGCTAAATCGCTATAAATGAAAAGTAAAACTACATTTTTAACATGAGATTTACTATAAATAGAAAATCTTATCATCTTCGCAAGAACCACAAAATTCTTAGTAAGACATATGATATGTGTAAGAAAATTTATATTAGTATTTATATAATTATTTTTGTTTAATTTGCATTTATGCAATTAAATTATTAACCAATCGTTAAACAGTTCATATAGTTAGTCCCAAACCGGATTCTTTATAAAAGCAGTGTAAAAACAGTTACTAGTATATTTCGTCCTCACTTATCTAGTAGTAATTTGCGTGCTCTGCATTTTAAATATCTGCAAATTAGAATAATAATAATTTCACAACTATAATGATCTACAACAATTTCACCTATATTATACATGGCTATGGGATTTTCCATGGCCCTAATACATATGTGATTACTTATTGAGAAGATCTGCAATTGTAGGTATTAGCTGAAAGGATATATAATGTCTTTGTTGCAGTCATCGTGTTTCACTCATCATCGTGGTATGTCCCAAGAAACTCTCTTATTTTCAGCCTTTCATCCATCGTAAGATCAGGATCATCAGCAGTCAGCCTCTTTCGAAGAGTTCCTCTAGCACTGGTGGGATCTTCGACCACGACCTGCACAAGATGATTGAGTCAGCGACAGAAGTTAAATAGTTTCAGATAATTTGGAGACTCTTTCCAACAGAGCAGATGAGACAGAAGGCTCCACCAGTTGGATAGTTTCTACAACAATAGCCAATAGTAGAAGCTGCGAATTTGAGGAGTACCTATTCCTTTAGCCATAAGAATACAAGGGAAAGGCTACTGTAAAGGGAGATTCAGAATCCATATGACATTAAGATGAACCAAATAGCACAAAATTTTGCAGTTTTCCTTGAAATAATTGATTCCCATGGAGGAAATAATCATATCTACATATGCATGTATAAGTATGTGTTTGCGCACATGTATCTCTACAGGGCTGGCCAAATGAACCGATATATCCTAATCACAGGCATTTTAGCCATCAGGCATCAGTTCCTTTACTTTTGGCTGCTTGAACATCAAGTGAAGAGATTTAGGTACCTAAATTGTGATCAGCCTTGTACCAATAGCTTTTATATTCGTGTATATCTTATTTTGTGTGTAATTGGGGACAAAAAAAAAGAAATATATAAATATACTAATAGCTTCACCAGTCACCCTACAACATTGACAGCCATGAATGCTTCAGCTTTTACTCAAGCCAATTGAAACTCACATTTACGTAGTTGTTCACATGGCCATCTTTGTTTGGAGAGGTAACCAATTCATAGTCATTGCAGAGCCATTCACCGTCAACAATGTATTTGTACTCATATTGTCCTTCCTGCAACCAGCAACAAGCAATGAACAAATATTTTCATAAGGATTGACCTCTGGAATTATGTAATAAATCCATGTTATTACACATGCAGTCATACAGAAACTTACTGGCAATTCTCTCATAAGAATCCAAAGACCTTGCTCCTCATCAAATCTTAATGGTATACTCTGGAGAGATTATATAAAAGCCGTTTATTGAGAGTAGAAAGACAAGTAAAACCATGTTCCAAAAGAGAGACAGCGAGAGAAAGATACGAATTTCACTGTTCAGATGATATACAAAGCTAACTAATCAGATGATACATGATTTCCCGTTTCTTCTAGAGATAGACTCCGTGCTTGTTGATAAAGGTTCTGTTTAGATGATATATTTTTCATTTGTATCTTATCTATATCTAATTTGTATAATCTATTTATAAGTAAAAATATTTGTTTTTTATCTGTATTTATTTTTGACAAATAGTCTAATTGAAATAGATACAAAATAAATATCAAGCCGACACGAAGTCAATGAACCAAATTCACCTATTTCATCTTAAATACAAACACATATAAGAGAAAAATGAAAAAATATAGGAACGTTTCATCCAACCCTAAAAATAATTTTTTTACAGATGAACTTCATTGTGATCTATCATTAGATTCAAGTGCAGTAGTGTGGTAAGGCTCATGTATCCCCAATGATCTCTTAAGTAGCTTTCATCAGATACCCATAATGTTAGAAAAAAGCGTAGAAAATTTAATTTGATAAACCCAGACTTGATTTAATGTATAAGCAGAAGCTAATTGGTTGTCAGATAAGTTGTATTAGACGAAGTCCGGATCCATAACCAAACTTCCTATTTGAAAGATTTTAATGGTCTACTTTTCCAACACTATGCCTCATATATTGTAATTCAGGCATTGTAGATTTAAATACTCATATATTGGGGCCTTCATCTAAATGGTAAATTTTTAAATTGCTATCATAGCTATGTATTCCAATTCTACTCAGTTTCTATTCAAAGGGTCTTCCTATCCCCTGCTTTCAGACAATGCTGGAATTCAATCCATCTAAGCAACCAAAACAGGCAGATGTCAATACTCTCATAGAACTCTGATACGGTTACTTAGTGAATAGAAGATCTGATATATGAGGCCTTTTCCCCAGACGACTTATCAAAATACCAGCTCATCAAATCAAAGAAAAAGCAAGAACAATATATTAAGGAAGTGTGAAGTGAATTATTGCATATTAATAAATATGTACATATGTGTAGAAAACTTAATACCTGACTCCATCCAATATCAAGTCCAGAAACTTCCACAGTAGAGCATTCTTTATCCTCCCATGTCAAAGTAATTGGCTTCTTTCTAAATCCTGTAAGCTTCAAGGTGAAAAAATTGCAATAATCTTTTGCTTCAAATGGTACCAAGAAAAAATTCCATACGTTAAATGTTCTCCATCCTTGACCGCGTGATGCGAAAGTAATTATAATATGGTATGACATACACATTTCTTTTGGATCACCACTTTATTTCAAGCTCCCCAAATATGAATTTTAAACTTCACTCCATGCAAAGCATAGAAGAAATTGCATAGCAAAAGTTGGTTACAATATGGTGAGTTAACTCTGCGCTTTTTTAGGAAGGCAAGTGTACAAATTGCATAGATAAGAGGGTCAAAGCCAATTTACCCTAAAAGAAAAGATGTTATCTTGGCAATAACTAACATAGAATAGATAATCATGTTGCGCCAAAACATTTTTCCAATAGAAATCTTTCAGTTACCATGTATTAACTATCTAGAAACAACAGTGGTTTCAGATACCAACATACTATGCACATTCTGGGTTAGCCAGATTTAATTTTAGATGCCACTGCTTTCTCTTAAATGATAGCCAATCAAAATTTGTTTTCCATTATAACTCGAATGAACAATGATTCCAACCAATTAACTGAAATTTGTATGTTGCTAGCCACTTAAAAGTCCCAATTGCCGCTGCTTTATAATAAGAGTTTGTCACAGAAAGAATCCTCATGAAAATCATCCTGAAATGATGTATGCCCAATTTCAGAAAGTAGCAATTTACCATCATAAAGAAAAATAATTTAAGGTCTGATTACTATATGTGGAAATAACAGAAACGAGTTCATTTATTCAAGCAACTGTATATTGGGTTCTAAATTATTCAATGCTGATGCTCAGAGGAAAATCAAGTAATGGAAAAGAAAAATAAAACTCACAATATCTGCGGTTGCATTTTTTATGGCATCCATCTTTGGAAAACATGGTCGCTTGCTCTGGAAGATGATATTTAGCAAAATGTGAGTCAATAAATTGTAAAAATCGAAGGAAAAGATGCAATAATCTATTATACTCCACAGAAAACACTCATCATATAAGAAAAAACCTCAGGCAACACAATTTCAGCAGTCATCCTCCTTAGCTGAAACATCATCAAATTGCTCATGAAGTGAACATTTCCTTCAGACTACCTATATTTTTCCCTTCTTTTTTTTTATCCTGATTAGGAAAAAATAAAAAGCATTATCACCTATGCAATCCCCATCACTCAAAAGTGATCAATCATTTGATATTACAGGTCCAGACTTAAAATCTGATCTATTAGAAGTGAGGTCGCATTTTCTGGCACAATTTTATGCTGCAACCATCCATATCTAGCCAATATAATCATATGAAGTTTCACAGTGTACAAAGTCACTGTATATGCAAATCTGCAAAAATGTTCATTCAATAGATCCTTTGAAGCTAACTTATGTCGTTATCAGCAAATTCCAGAAACCAAAATGTGATACTTATGAATTAACCAAAAAAATGTGATACTTATGGGCATGAAACTGATAAGCATGAAAATCGCATCTATCATCTTAAAAGGAGATGCATTATTTCCAGGTTTACAGATATTATTGCTAAACATATATAGATAACCTCTTTTACATATCCAAGCATTTTTGAGCTATTTTTCTATATTTTGGATCAAAAAGACATATAATTACCAGTAGTAGTTGCTGAGCTTCACTCAGCTTGTATCCTTGAACCCAGAACATATATGCCAGCTGCAATATACAAAAATAAATATATTGTCAAATAGACTGAATATTCAAAGGAAAAAAAAATCCCAGAGAAAACACACATATCGAAAATTTTATTTCTAAACCTTTCATACCATAGATGCCAGGTAGAAATATGGTACTTCACTAGCAAGACACTATACTTGTCAATAAAGTTCAGACTAGCTTCCACCCACCCACCCCCACCCCACACACCCACAATCCCCCCCCCCAACACCCCCACCCCTCCCCCCTCTTCCTTCTTTCTCCACAACAGCTTCATTTTTCATAATTAAGTAAGTCTTAAGTGGCAATGATCAAAGCAAGAAAGTAAAGCAACATTGTTTTCAATCTGGTAACCCCAACCAGATTACAGCTCTCAATTATATATAGTCAAGAATAACGGGAGAAATAAATAATTTTTCGACATAAACTTCTCCATTCCCTTTCTGACTTTCATGCAAAGCCAACAACAGTTTAAATTTACTGTATCCATTTTGATTATCACAATTAGTCTTTCATGCAAAGCCAACAACAGTTTAAATTTACTGTATCCATTTTGATTATCACAATTAGTCTTGCATGAATAGGGAAGAAAAACCTTTCACAGTATATGCAAAGTGATCAGAAAGATAGGGTATCTTCATTGACCTAAAAAATGCCAAAGCAGTTAACAGCAATTGATGGATTAAGATCCATCATTTGTTGCTCATTGGCTATTTATCTCATTGGCTGCTACTTATGATTAGCCTTTACACCAATTGGATATTAAAAATATCTTTTTACATAGAGATCTTCATGAGGAAGTCTATATGGAGCAACCACCTGGGTTTGTTGCTTAGGGGGAGGAAGGGAAAGTTTGTCGCCTTCATAAATCCTTATACGGTTTAAAGCAAAGTCCTCATGCATGATTTGGAAAATTTAGTCAAGCAATTGAAAAGTTCAAGATGATCAAAAGTAAGTCTGATCACTCGGTGTTTTATAAAATTCTTCATGTGGGATTATTCTTCTTGTTGTTTATGTAGATGATATAATTATTACTGGAAATGATGAAAAAGGAACATATACTCTGAAAAAATCTCTTCATAGCCAATTTCAAACAAAGGATTTGGGGTCATTGAAATATTTTCTGGGTATTGAAGTAATGAGGAAGAAGAAAAGTATTTTCTTATCTCAAAGAAAGTATGTACTCGACCTGTTGTCTGAAACAGGAAAGCTAGGAGCAAAACTATGTAACACCCCAATTACACCTAATATATAGCTCACTAGAGATGGGGAATTATTTGAAAATCCTGGAAGATACAGGAGGTTGGTTGAGAAGCTAAATTACCTCACAGTAACTCGTCCTGATATTGCGTATTCTGTCAATGTTGTGAGTCAGTTCATGTCTTCTCCAACAATTCATCATTTGACTACTGTAAAACAGATCTTGTGCTATTTGAAAAGTGTTCCTGGACATGGTATACTATACTAAAATCATGGTCATTCTTGTATAGAATGTTTTTCTGATGCTGATTGGGGTGGTTCCAAGGAAGATAGAAAATCCATTACAGGCTACTGTGTTTTCTTGGGAGGAAATCTGATTTCATGGAAGAGCAAGAAGCAGAATGTTATATCACGATCTAGTGCAGAATTAGAATACAGAGCTATGGCTCAATCTACATGTGAGGTGATATGGATATACCAAATTTTGACTTAGATTGGATTTAAGGTTCCTTTACCAGCAAAACTGTGGTGTGATAACCAAGCTGCTCTTCATATTGCATCTAATCCGATATTCCATGAAAGAACCAAACATATTGAAATTGATTGCCACTCTGTTCGTGAAAAGATAAAGCAGAACTTAATCTCTACAGGATATGTGAAGACTGGAGAATGTTATAGAATAGAAATTAATGTTGTAATTAATTATGTGTTAAGTAGGTGGGTAGGTAGAAATACTTCTCTATATATATTCTCACTGTACATAACATTTGTATTCAATTACTTTATATCAATATACATTTTACATTTCTACATGGTATCAGAGCCTCTCTGAGTAAAAAAAAAAAATGTCGAATCCTTTGGATATTTTGGTCGTCTTTTCGAAGGAATTTCTTTATTGACACCACGCTAGGGAGGAAGAACATCGTCTGATTGGAGGATCTGGAGCTCGCGACGACGAAAGGAGCGGCGCGTGGCCACACGCGCCATCAGAAGCTTCGCGACGTTCTTCAAGCGCGGGCACGTGAGGGCGCGTGCGGTGGCCGTTTCACCTCCGACTTCGTCGATTTGGCTCGCTTGGGGTTATACAACCTAGGTTTGTGATTTCTTTCCTCTTTACGCCATTGGTGTTAGATTTCGTGTGATATTAGTGTTCGGTGGAGGTGGATTTTGTTTAATTTGGTGGACTGAGGGATTTCATTTGGTTCGTTGATTTTTGTTTGATTCGGTGGTTATTTGTATTGGATTTGGGATTTCGTTTGGTTCGTTGATTTTTGGTTTGATTCGGTGGTTATTTGTACTGTTGGATTTTGTTTGGCACGTTAGGGTTTGACGTGTTTGGTCATCAGTAATTTTGTTATATAGATTTTGGTTTGAATTTGGTGTCGAAAGTATGAGTGAAAAAAGATACAAAATCTGTTGTTATGACTGATGTGGTTCCGGTGATGTCAAAGATAACGGAACATAAGCTCAATGGATCTAATTATATGGATTGGAGTAAAACTGTGAGGCTTTATTTGCGAAGTATTGATAAGGATGATCATTTGACTAGTGATCCACCCTCAGATGAGAGTTTGAAGCAAACTTGGTTAAGGGAAGATGCTCGATTATTCTTGCAAATACGTAATTCCATTGATAGTGAGATAATTGGATTAATTAATCATTGTGAGTTTGTTAAAGAACTAATGGAATACCTAGAATTTTTGTATTCTGGAAGAGGGAATGTTTCCCGTATTTACGAGGTTTGCAAGGCCTTTTATCGTTGAGAAACATGATAGATCCCTGACAAAGTACTTTATGGATTTTAAGAAAGTTTATGAGGAGCTTAATATGTTGTTACCCTTCAGTCCTGATGTGAAAGTTCAACAAGCTCAAAGGGAGCAAATGGCTGTAATGAGTTTCTTAGCTGGTCTTCCACCTGAGTTTGAAACTGCCAAATCTCATATTCTCTCTGGCTCTTCGATATCATCCTTGCAGGATACTTTTAGTAGGATTCTTCGTACAGAAAATCCTCAACCTGTTCACTCTAATAGTGCTCTTGTAAGTCGTCATTATGAACAGGAATCTGGAAACATTCAGGAGTAGTGGTAGGGGAATTGATACCGGGGACAAAGTTCTGGAACGGTGGTGTGTCACTATTGTCATAAACCGGGGCATATGAAGCGTGATTGTAGAAAATTGCAATATAAGAATCAGGGATTTCGATCAGCACATGTTGCCTCTTCAGGTGATGCATCTGAAAAATCCATTATGGTTTCTACAAACGAATTTGCTAAGTTTTCACAGTATCAAGAATCATTGAAGTCTTCATCTGCTCCCATTACTGCCATCGCTGAGTCAGGTAAACCAAACACGTGTCTTGTTTCTTCATCCTCAAAATGGGTCATTGATTCTGGTGCCACAGATCATATGACAGGTAATTCAGTTGTTATCTACTTTT
This sequence comes from Combretum micranthum, assembly GCA_024138025.1. Lineage (NCBI taxonomy): Eukaryota > Viridiplantae > Streptophyta > Magnoliopsida > Myrtales > Combretaceae > Combretum > Combretum micranthum. Next base: position 288,225 of record JAMXBD010000133.1, read on the forward strand.
CAATCTCAAAACTCGTACTCTCCAGTTACTTTAGCTAATGGTTCAACATCTCATGTTCTTGGATCTGGCACTACTAATCCAACACCATCAGTTCAATTGACATCTGTTTTAAACTTGCCTGATTTGTCTTTTAACTTAATTTCTGTTAGTAAACTCACCCATTCACTTAACTGTTGCATCTCATTTTTTCCTGACTATTGTCTTTTCCAGGATCTTATGACGAGGAAGATTATTGGTAAAGGACATGAATCTGGGGGTCTGTACATTCTAGACACAAAGGTTTCAAAGCCTGTCGCTTGCTCTAGAGTTGTAACCCCATTTGAAGCTCATTGTCGCTTGGGTCATCCATCTCTTTCTTTGCTGAAGAAACTTTGTCCTCAGTTTCATAATTTAGAGTCTTTACAGTGTGAGTCTTGTCAATATGCGAAACATCATCGCATTAGTTTGAGTCCTAGAGTCAATAAACGAGCACATGCTCCTTTTGAGTTAGTTCATTCAGATGTGTGGGTCCTTGTCCAGTGACATCTAAAACCGGATTTAAATATTTTGTCATTTTTGTGGATGATTACTCTCGTATGACCTGGTTATATTTCATGAAGAATCGTTCGGAGTTGTTCACTCATTTTTGTTCTTTTTGCTCTGAAATTAAGACACAATTTCATGCCTCAATCCAAATTTTGCGAAGTGATAATGCCAAAGAATACTTATCTGAATCCTTTCAATCTTACATGGTTAAAAATGGTATTATTCACCAGACTTCATGTGTATATACACCATCTCAAAATGGGATTGCTGAGAGAAAGAATAGGCATCTGCTAGAAACTGCTAGGGCTCTATTGTTTCAAATGAATGTTCCCAAACACTTTTGGGCTGATGCAGTATCTACTGCTTGTTTTTTAATTAATCGCATGCCTTCGGTTGTTCTGGGTAGTGAGACTCCTTATCATACACTTTTCCCGAATAAAACTTTATTTTCCATTGAACCGAAAATATTTGGTTGTACTTGTTTTATTCAGGATGTGCGTCCTCAGGTTACTAAACTTGATCCTAAGTCATTGAAATGTATCTTCCTTGGGTATTCTCGTGTTCAAAAAGGATACAGATGCTATTGTCCTACTCTTGATAAGTACTTTGTATCAATTGATGTCACGTTTTTTGAAGATATCCCCTTTTCTCCATCTTCTAGTAATGCAGGTCAGGGGAGGAGGATGATGATTTGTTAATTTATACGGTTACATCTACTATTCCACCTTCTGTTTCCACTTCTAAACCTCCTCTTCAGGTCTATTCTCGCAGACCCGTACTTCTGAGTTAGCTCCTGATGCATGTCCTGAACCAGTTCCCTCGTCATCTGATCCAGTCTCTAAGGATGATCTTCCCATTGCTCTTCGTAAAGGTAAACGACAATGTACTCACCCTATTTCATCTTTTGTGTCCTATGATCATTTGTCACCTTCTTCTTGTTCCTTTATAGCATCTCTTGACTCTATCTCTATTCCCAAGACGTTCATGAAGCTCTATCCATTCAGGATGGCGTAATGCGATGATAGAGGAGATGAATGCTTTAGACAAAATGATACATGGGATTTGGTAACTTTACTGCAGGAAAGAAGGCTATTGGTTGTAAATGGGTTTTCACCCTTAAAGTAAATCCTGATGGATCAATTGACCGATTGAAAGCTCGTCTAGTTGCTAAAGGATATGCTCAGACTTATGGAATAGATTATTCTGACACTTTTTCTCCTGTTGCTAAGTTAACATCTGTCAGATTATGTATTTCCATGGCAGCAGTGCACAACTGGCCTCTGCATCAACTTGATATCAAAAATGCTTTTCTACATGGAGATTTGCAAGAGGAAGTGTATATGGAGCAACCTCCTGGATTTGTTGCTCAGGGGAGTCAGGCAAGGTTTGTCATCTTCGAAAATCTTTATATGGCTTGAAGCAGAGTCCTCGTGCTTGGTTTGGAAAATTTAGCCAAGCAATTGAGAAATTTGGGATGCAGAAAAGCAAATCTGATCATTCGGTTTTCTATAAACGATCTGCAGCTGGTAGTATTGTGTTAGTAGTATATGTGGATGACATTGTCATTACTGGTGATGATGCTACAGGAATTTCAGCTCTTAAATCTTTTCTTCACAGTCAATTTCAAACAAAGGATTTAGGAATGTTGAAATATTTTTTGGGTTGAGGTAATGAGGAGTAAGAAAGGGATTTTTCTATCCCAAAGGAAGTATGTACTTGATTTATTGTCTGAAACAGGAAAATTGGGTGCTAGACCTTGTAGTACACCAATGATTCCTAATTTGCAGTTAACAAGAGAAGGTGAGTTATTTGAGGATCCTGAAAGATATAGAAGATTAGTTGGAAAATTAAATTATCTTACAGTGACTCGGCCAGATATTGCATATTCAGTTAGTGTAGTGAGTCAATATATGTCATCTCCAACTGTTGATCATTGGCTTGTAAAGCAAATTTTGTGTTATTTGAAGGGAACTCCAGGGCGTGGTATTCTGTATAGCAATCATGGTCACACTAATATTGAGTGTTTTTCAGATGCTGATTGGGCAGGATCCAAGGAAGACAGGAGATCTACCTCTGGTTATTGTGTTTTTGTGGGTGGAAATTTGATTTCATGGAAAAGCAATAAGCAAAGTGTTGTGTCTAGATCAAGTGCAGAATCAGAATATAGAGCTATGGCACAATCGGTGTGTGAAGTAATGTGGATATACCAACTCTTGAATGAAATAGGTCTCAACACCTTGCTACCTGTAAGATTATGGTGTGATAACCAAGCCGCTCTTCATATTGCATCAAATCCAGTATTTCATGAGCGTACTAAACACATTGAGATTGATTGTCATTTTGTTCGTGAGAAAATTCAACAAGGATTAATTTCTACAGGATTTGTGAAGTCTGGAGAACAATTAGGAGATCTTTTTACAAAAGCTCTAAGTGGAATTCGAGTCGAATATCTTTGTAACAAGCTGGGCATGATTAATATCTATGCTCCAGCTTGAGGGGGAGTGTTATAGAATAGAAATTAATGTTGTAATTAATTATGTGTTAGGTAGTAGGTAGGTAGAAATACTTCTTATATATATTCTCACTGTACATAACATTTGTATTCAATTACTTTATATCAATATACATTTTACATTTCTACAAAGAACAACTTGGAGACCTTTTCACAAAAGCACTGAATAGGAGTCGAGTTAGATATTTGTGTAACAAGCTAGGCATGATAGATATCTATGCCTCAGCTTGAGGGGGAGTGTTGAAGTATTATGTTTCCTATGTTGTAGTGTTATGTTTCCTATGTAACATAATTAATATTATAGTAGGTAGGACATATCAACAGTCACATGTTCAGTGTATATATATGTGTGTCTATGTATGTACAATCAAAAGATATATAGAAAAGAATTATTTTCACAAATATTTTGTTACAACACAAACATTATTTTTCCAGACTGAAAGATTTTTGCACACTTCATCCAAAAATATTCTTTTACTTTTAATTACCATAGACAACCACAACTAAGTTCCTTTTGCATGTCCACAATTAAATGAGGCAATTGGCCTGGGTCCAAAGAATTAGTCCTGAGAGCTTTAAATGCACATTCTTTATGAGCTGTACTATTCCATTATGGATGTCTTCTGTCAATTTTAAGCTCCTAGAAGTACTCTATGAACGAGCTGTCATCTGGAAGTGTCAGCATTTTTAAAAGACCCTTTGAAGTACTGGAAATCCAAAATGAATATTTTACAAGGATCCAGCAGGTAGAAACGTTTTAGTCTCTTTTGGCTGTTTAAAATGTTATCTTTGTATTCAACTTAAAATTTGGAAACTTAAGGCTCGTTGGCTACTAAAGATGCATGAAGCCAATTTTTCTCTTCATTATATTTCAAAGAAAGTAATTAGAGATGGAAGCAACAAGTGAAGTGTTATTGGTATGTGTCTTAAGAAGAGAAGTTTGCATGTCTTACCGCAACTGCAGGAGCCCTTCCAAGTCCAGCAGTGCAATGTATATATGTGACACCTCCATTTCTATTTATGGCCTTGTGTAGTTTGCTCACAACAGCTGGGAGTCGCATCCTTAGATCAAATGCATCAAAATCCCTGCTAATTTAGATATACTGGATCAGAATAAAATAAACCATATACAATATTATCTTCAAGGGTACACGTATACAGAATTTTTAACTAATATAATTCGCCAATTAGAAAAAGAAAAAGGGATGCCATTAAAAACTTGACCATCTATTCAATATAACTATCTCATGCAAGAACTAGCAAAAACCGAAAATATGAGCCCTTAGATTGTGGCTTAATTGCAAACTGCACTGAAAGTAGTCTAGCTTTCTCTGTAGTTATTACTAACATGCATTGAAGATATACTGAGCTATAATCTACACCCATGTATAATGTTTGGATAGAATAGAATAAAATAAAGGGAACAGAGTATAATAAGCACATATACTTGGTTTTTGTTTAGTAATCAGAATAGGATTTATATTACCTGCCTTCAGCCACCACACACCACCCTCCCCTACCCTAAAAGAATAATAAAAAATAAAAAAGCCATCTTATCCACCCTACGTTTCTATTGACATGCGTGATAGACATTGACACTTAATGGATTAGGTCTTAATGGATTTAATTGTGCACTTTAGAAATGATATGATATTTAAAACATCTTTAGGATAATTTTTTTACTATCTTTTGCATCTATAATTTGGTAGTATTCCTTGATTTATTTTATTTTAAGTTTTGCAGTTTCCATGCATAATATTGCACTAATCTACAGGCAATGATGATAATGCTCCACAAATAATACTTAAGAGCTATTTGCCTTGTATTTTATCTAGTTTTAAGCCCATGATTATAAGGCTGACACTGGAGGCCACTACTATCCTCTTTCCACCACTAATTAGTACTATTACTACTGCCCCTTTTCCTACTGCTAGTCACCTCCTCCTACTACAATTACTATTAAAACCGTCAGAGTTACTACCGTTGATGTAGCCACCAATTGCTTGCCTGCCTACGATCTGTCAATCTATTGTCTGCTGGATTACTATCTTTTTTTTTTTTTTTTAATTCTTTTGCTATTCAGTATTCTGCTTTTTAGATGTTATTACAAGAAAATGTTCACAGGTGTCCTAGGGGCATTCATTATGATGCTCGATGATAAGATTTTCCACCTTTCTATGCGCTTGCTTTTTTGTAAAGTGTATAAACAATATTGAAACGTATGAAAAGTCTTTTCTTAAGGCCATTAACACATGCCTTGGAACACTCAACAATGGGATCCTTAATAGCAAGCTGTCCATCAGTCTACTCCAGATCGGGTATTAAACTATCTTCATATTATCAGTATCTTCGTAACTAGGTTTTGTAATTGGGTAGATATATCTATTCTACATCTTTAGATTTTGGGAGTTTCCAAAAAGCGCCCTCTGTATTGAACAAAAAGGCAATATTTAATGAATAATTTACTGAGGTACATATATAATATCCAATGCTTGTGTACTTCATTTTTTTTTTTCCACTTTAAGATAAAAAGAAAAGAAAACTACAGCGTCACTGACCTTATCTCTGCACGCAAATGTTTAATGTTGATGTACTTTTTTGCATAATCTTGTATTGCTTTGATGTCAACTCCAAAATATCTGAACAAATTTATGAAGGACCAAAGATTATTGCCCACAGAGAATAAAAGGCATATATAACAACTTTCAGAGGTAATTTGGACCACATACTCCAGATCAGGGTTTTGTTGAAGGCAAAAAATGGTTCTCACTCCAATATGTCGCAGCCTATCCACATCTTGAGGAGTCTGGATATTAGGGAAAAATAAGTCATCAACTTAAGACAAAGGACTTGACTTGGAAAGAATGGAAAGAGCAATATTCCGTTGGTATAATAATGAGCATTTGGTTACCTGTAGACATGAACCCACGATTAAATCTGGACGGATGAAGTTGTAATTCATTCCTAATTCATGCCTATAAGTCAGAACTGCATTAGAAAAAAACAATCAGTTGCAACTTCTATCAATGATATAAGGAAATATGAAAGCATGTTCTGAACTAATTTGTCATCCCATTAGAGTAAAGAAAAATTGATGTACATCAAGAGGTTGCAACAATTGGATTTTAATCTTCACTGTGCTATTTAGCCAGAGGCCCTGAAGATTTATTTGAAAATGACGAGAAAGCAAGCTTTTATTGCAAGATATGAATTCTAGATAATCATGAAAATATTCGACGGACTAGATTCCTTACCAGCACCCATTGCCTCGCTCATGTTATGACTATATACATCTGATTTTTCTTCCTCTTTAGCATCACTTGTCTTAGGACTGGATGCAGAGCCTGACAATGCCTGTAAAACAATGATTAATCATCATCATCATGATGGCAAAGTGTACATCCCCGCACAAGATCAGTACATCTTTTCACCACACACAATTTAAAATTCACTCCATGTACTTTTCACTTCACGTAAAAACGTTAGCTTTTCCCTCCACCACCATATAATCAGACTTGTTTGAGAGCTAATATCTCTTTCCCATTTACATTTTGTTTTGAACGTAATTGACAAATACTAATTACTACTTAAAAACACTTTAAATGAACTTCTAAACTTATTACAATATACTACTATCTGGGAAAGGAAATTACAGAGACTAAAGGAACAAAAGAACCACATAACAATTACAAAAACAAAAACACTCTACGCAACCACCAATTACATAACATGAAACCCTAAATAATTACCTTCAGCGCAGTAATCTTAGACGGATTAACAGTTTGGGACATTCCCTGCACGATTGAAGTAAATAAAGAATTAGATTTACAGTAAAAGTGCTAAGATGCCAATCTAGATAACACAACATAAAAATTTAAAAAAGGAAAAAACAGAAGAATCAAAATCTGTATATATGTAATGATATGGATCAAAAACACTCATCCTGTCCCCATTCTGTATTAAATGTTATAAATCTTACGATGATATTACGGAAATAGGATTAGTGGCGACAGGTTTGAGAGATTACGGGGATCACCGTGAGGTTCAGATTGGAAGGAGGCTTTCGTCGATGTTGAACGCTAGAATTGAAGGTTTGGGAAGGCAAAGCACATGATCTGAAAAACAGCAGCAAATCACATTAACAACACACATACAAATACACACACACACACACATAGATATCAATTTTAGATGCATGAATTGGACATCAGAGGAGGACAGAGCGAAGGAGAGAGAGTGACCTTGGAAGACTCTGGAGACAATTCATTGAATCAAATCTGCAGAGAGACAGAGAGAGAGAGATATCGATTTGTGCTTTCTTGAGATGACAGAGAGTTGTACTTTAATGGAGGAAGCGAGTGAGGTAGTTAAATATAACTGTACAGTGTCAGCATAACCTCCAATTTTTTTCTTCCAAAAAAAAAAAGGGGAAAAGGCCAAAAGAAGAAAGGAAAAAAAAAAAAAAGATACCTCTTTACAAAATATCTACAAATTCCTGAGTCTTTTATATTATTTTTTTTTCCTTTTTCATTTATTGGTCCGTTCATCTGTACGATTCAGATGATATCTCTTTGGGAGCGGGATAAAGACCATTTTTTTGTTGCCACTTTCCTGTCCTTTTATTCTTGCCTGGAAAGTTATTTTAGAAAAAGCGACTCACCCACAATGTCTGCTTCCATGCGATATTCCCCGTGATTTTATCTTTCATGTGTTTTCCGAGGTATTGATAATTTTACTCCACGCTTAAAATTGTGATAAATTTTTTTTTAGGGTAAAGAAATTCTGATAAATTTCTGATGTCTCAATCTCCCTATTGTTACGTTATACTATGACGTGTCTTAATTTACCCATTAATATATATTATATCTCATGATATTCTCCATTGGTCTCTGCCTCCCACTTTCTAAAACACTTATTAGTATGTTTATAATTAAGCTTTTAGAGTTGAATATATGTTTAGGCTTAATGTGAAAAAATATTATCAATATATAATTCTACTAAAATTAATTATTAATATATCATTACTAAAAATTGCGTTTAAGAAATATGATATGATAATTTACACACAAATCATTAGAATAAAACAAAATATGATGTTTGGGTGTCATTGCTATATCGTGATTTCTAATCGAGATATAGAGGCCAACTGCATATCGCAATTAACAATTGGGATACACATGTTTTTATTTATAAGTATATTGTGTTTTATAGACGTGATATACATATGAATATTACAACTATAATACATGATATAATGTGATATATGATACGTCATATAATGTTTGATATTTTGATTTATACATGCAATTTTTAGCAATTATATTAATAATTATTTTTATTTGATCTTAAAAAAATAATTAATTTCAATTGGAGTCTTAAGCATGAAATTATTTCAAAGTTTTTATTATCAATTTGTTACATTAAAAAGGTATGATTGTAACTCTATAATCTATGACACTATTCTTGAAGGATATTTCAATTTCTTTAATTGAAACTTGTCTTATGGTTTTGTTATTGAGGTCACCAGCTTAGTAGGACATATTTTGTCTTAACAATAACTCTTATAGAATATCTTTGACCTTGAAACTCACTAAAACTCCAATAACTAAAATTCAATTATATTATATTTAAAACGTAGAATCCAGTAGATGTAGGATAAGGATATGCATTGAGTTTCAATTACTGTGATAAGGGGGCTGCAAAACAAGAACTCGTTAGTTGCATAATGAGTACTCCAATACTGAAGTTAGTTGGCGTAGTTACAAGCCATAAACTAGGTGTATATGATAGGTTAAGTGCGACATTACTGTCCTTAATAAGCTTTATTTACTCTACTCAAATCTTGAGAGTTTGTACTTATTTTACTTGAATGTTTCATAAAATTCCCACAAATTGTGCCATTATTGTTGAAATTGTTGTCTTTAGTTCTAATGAGCCTAAAAGTAAGAACTAAAGTGATTTAATCAAAGATTGAAGCAAAAACAACAAGAACTTGATATCTTAGCCAACCACACTCTTATTATTGACATCAGGGGCATTTGAAGACATGGCAAACTAGACAACCGCACCCAAGCTATGCCTGTGATCACCTCAACAATTAAGACTGAGATCAAGCATGCCCAAAGTTGAATTTCTACTCGGAGTCAAAGGTGCTACAAAATGAGGTCGCAAATCACCCTGCTATTTCACTCCTGATACTATGGCAATTCTAACAAAGTTCATTATAAAGCATCTTGTTACATTAGAAATAAATCTTCATTATTTTCATGTCAGATGTTAATAAAGAGGCGTATATAGTAAAGTGTAAGAGGGCAATGTACCATACCATTTAGAATAGTTTGTAAATATTCTTTGTAAGTAATTAGAGTGAGAAAATACTTCTCTACTAGGGTTCCAGCAACTTTATGCAAATTCAATTACTGGTTCGGGTTTGTATACAAGGTTTTAAGCTTTCATAGGTAACATTTATCTTCATTTCTCAATTATTTCTCTTGATTTCGTGTTGTAAATTGATTAAACTCATGGAGAAGTAATTGTTTAAGCTTAAATTTTGTGGATTCAAGACCTGTTTCATGTAAATTCAATATGCATTAATTGAATATTATTGCGTACTTATAATTAATTGCTTGAACTTTATTTTTGTGGGTTTATGTGTATACACCATATAAATTCATACTAGATTTCAACTAAATACATTGAAAAATGATTCTTTTAAATAGATCTAAGTTATTAATAAGGTTTACTCATAACATCTAGAGATAGAGTAGTGAAAACCTTCTATCACTTGATTAAGAATTTATGAAGCATGGTTTTCAAGCAAAGAATTCTTGTTCTTAATACAGATCTAGGTTGCTAATGGCTTGAGAAGAGATCTAATTGCTTGACCTAGGTTTAGATGTTAATGACACTCAACAGAGGTATTAATATAGATTCATGAATTCAACAGTATAAGTATACTCAATAAAGAACTCATCGAGTTTGTTTTCTAAGAATTTACATGATGAGCACTTGGTGAAGTAGGATCTAAGCTATTCCTTATATCTAAACTAATCTTTTGGAATTTACCACTGAAGCATGTATATAGCTAGTTTAGATATGTAAATATTAGCTTAGTTTTGTGAATATCTTATACATTATGAACTATTGAATTTTCTTAGGCTAGATAATAGACTATAATGAATAGGGTAGGTGCTAGCGATCCCATGGAATATAACCTAATATTTCTATACTACTTTGGTAGGTATGCTTGCCTAAATTGATAGTACCAACGTTGAATCGAGCCATTAGCATTTTAAAAACTTTTAAAGTTTCAACTTCATGTCTTGTGAACCAACCAGTTCCCATGAAGGGCAAGTGAGTCTTTATAGTAAACCAATTCGGCGGTTGCAAGCGCATGGGATCATATATGAGTGGGCAATTGATAGTAGCTGTGGAGAATGTGTGATAGACCCACTATTCCACTACTGCGTGAGTCGAATCCAATCAAGTGAATTATGCCAAGCGGTATATTCAGGCTGACAGAGTACCAGGGGCAGTGGTTGAGTGTTGAGTCGAGATAATGAACACCTAGGCGAGGCCTTATGTCATCGCCATGATGGTTAGGGCCTACGCACAGTCGAACGATCCAATTCGTGTGTAGGTTAGACATGGTTCCAGTGGCCCATGTTTCAATTTAGACTATCAATAAAAGGTATCCATGTTAGTAAGTATAGACGGAAAAGAGAAAAATATAGCATATTATAGCTTGCATTAAGAAACAACCAATAAAAAAGAAATGAAAAAATCCCAAAGAAGAAGTATAGAAATTTCCATCAAAACCTAAGCGAGTGCACAAGTCAAAACAAATATTTACTAAATTTATCTGTTTGCTTCATCATATTCTACTCATTTTGTCATTATAATTTTTAAACAAATATTTGTCAAAAAACAGATACTGATAATAAATTGATAGTTTTACTCATAAACAAACCAAACAAATACAATACATATATAATACGGATAAATTACAAATGCAAATCTAATACAAATACGATATAAATAAAAATAAAAAAAATCCAAACACACCGTAACTGTCTGATTCTAACATTCCAAAAAGAGTATATATATTAGGAAATCTTGATCTTCTTTTTAAAAGAAAAATTGTATAAACATAAATATATAGAACGATTCTTAGAAATTAGAATTCCACTTGGTCTTCGACGTTTTGAAATTTGATGACATCAATGCCTTAGGACGAGACCGACATTTTGGCTTAATCGTAGGGTTTGTTTGGATTGTCTGTTTTTCATCTGTATTTGTATTTTTTTTTAAATGATATGTGTAAATATATCCGATTTGCATCTAAATTTTATCTATATTTGTTCTATTTGATCTTTTGATGAGAACTGTCAACTTTTTTTTTATCTATATCTATTTTTTGATAAATAATTTGTTAGCAAGAAGTTTGAAAAAGTGTCTGTATCTGCCGGAAAAAAGCCAAAACAAACAGACCCGTAATAAGCTCAGCGCAGGAAAAAAATTATACCAATGAACATTTTCAACAAATATACTTGCAGATAACTCATCCATGCTGCACGTATGAGCACGTGTATGAAAAAAAAAAAAAAAAAGAGGAACGATTTTTGTTACTGAAAATAAAAAAGAGAAAAGACAGAGATTTATTATTAAGAAACTTTAATTTTTTTTTTTTTAACACTAAAGCAGTAATAGTAGTGTGTGTGAATGTGTGTGTATTATATGCTTTAATATAACTCATCAAGGTTTACCATATTTTATTTCGGGAATTGAATTTCACTTTACTGTACAGGGGCACCCTTCTCCTGCATTTTGATATCTTTACCGCATATAATTAGAATTAGTACCATGGCTTTTTACAGGCTTATAATCAAGTGTGGTTAAAAAAAAAAAAAAAAAGGAAAAAACAAAGGAAAAAAGAAAGAAAATTGTCATCGAAAGGTGGCATCAAGATATGGGATTTAGGTGGCTGGACAGATGGGAAAATCGCAACTTGAGGTAGAGCAATACGACCTATCAAAGATATAAAAGAGCAATTCACATTTTTTTTATTTTTTTCAACTCAAAGACATGACCATTTATAAACCCTAAGTTAGAAAGAATATTGTTAATTTTTATAGTATAAAAATGCTATAAAAGAAGAACGAACACAAAAGCGGGAAAAGGAATAAAATATTATTATTTTTAAAATAAATTACGAAAACGTCATCGAAAAGAAATTATTCTCGATTTTAGGCAACATGATCTCGTTTCTTCAAGAGACGAAATCATAAGTGCCTGACCTCGTCTCTCCAAGAAACGAGGTCTCATTATAAGAAGTACCTCGTCTCTTGGAGAGACGAGGTCGCAGCGCGTGTGACCGTCTCTCAAGAGACGAGGTCACTCTAATAACCTCGTCCTTGAGAGACGAGGTCATCGAAATTTAAACAACACCATCTTCTTCTTCTTCATTTTCCATTTCTTCTCCATCGTCGGAACCCTAAACCCTAAATTACGATTTTTCCGATTGTTGCGACCGCCGACGTCAAATCGACCCCTCGTTGTTCCTCATTTGGCTGATTTAATTGCTCCCAAGTTGATTGTATTGTAATTTCGTGGGTAGGAGGATCAAAAACGAGAGATTTTGTGCGAAACCACTGACGGCAAACGTTGAGGTTGTATTTTTTTCAATCATTCATGTTACATTATTGAATGTCGATTGTATGTATTGTTAGAATATTATTGTAGCGTGATTCCAATGCTGACGTTTTTTTTTTTCCTCTTGTATGTTGTATCGATATATATATGTATAATATTTGCATTAAAAAAAATCATGTCCTAAGTAGTTGTTGTTGGATAATTATTTTAGGAATTTAGTGTGGAAAAAAAATAAAAAATAAAAAATAACTTCAATTGTCGTTAACGGGGTGTATTTAGTACTTTAGCTTTGGTATGGCATGGAAATTTGCGATGAAAAAAGCTAATATTTGTAAAAAAGCAGAATAGATTAGAAAATTAAATTTCAACTTTGAAAGTGGAGCTGCAGCTTTAGGAATTATGTTAAATATTACGAGGAATGCAATTCATAAGTGTAATTTTGTGAATTTGATGCATGGAAGCTAATTTTGATGAGATGGCAGGATTTGGCGGAAATGGATAAGGCGAAGTTCATACTGTACGCTCATGGTAATATTGTGCAAGTGGATGATGGTTTTGGTTATGATAAGCAGCCTGTTGCTATGGTCAGTATTAGTAGAAATTCAACATATAAGCAGATAGTGGAGATTATTTGCAATAAACTAAAGGTAAATAGGTGTACACATCGGGTGGAGCTATATTATACGGTAGCTATTGGAGATAGGATGCTACGTTATGATATTATTCCAGTGACCGATGATGATGCAGCACAAGAGATGTTGGTGTACACAGAAGGCTCGGTGGTTGTTTATGTGCAGATATTGGAAACTGAATTGTCACATGCATCTGCAGGGGAAATGGGCAATGATAGAAATATTGGGAGCCAGGGGTTGGTAGACTCAAACTCTACTCCGGTTCAGACAATAGGCAGTGCATAAGTGGAAATAGGTCACTTTGAATTTTGTGGACCTACATCGGTAGGTGGTGATGATATGGATGCTGTGCAAAACTCATCGGCAAGTGAATCCAGTGACGACTATGATGATGATGAAAATGTTAATGTCGAAGTATTTTGACAACAATATGCCTTGCCCGAGGTACAACGAAGGCAAAATAACTGGAACCATTTCATTGCTCCTACTGATGTTGATGCAGTAGGGAGCTCAGCGCCAGTTCCGTTTTTCAATGCTGAAGTTGGTAGTGCTTATGCACATATGATGATGAGCAAGAAATGAGTGTTGGGAATTGGAGCTTCAGTGATGAATTCAAGGTCGGGATGCGTTTTGAGACCAAAGATCATCTCATACGGGCAGTTAAAATGTGGCACATAACGAATCATTATAATTTCAAGGTAGTGGATTCAGACCCAAGAGCATGGGCAGTGAAATGTACTGATATCCACAACAGAGGTTGTAAGTGGAACTCAAAGGTAGTTATAAGAAACATAGTGGGTGGTTTCACTTCACTAAATATGAAGGACCTCACACCTGCTTTGATGAAATCACTGGCCAGGATCACTCTCAGTTGGACTCCACCAGCTTGTCCAGGGCCATAATATTGGAGATCAACAATTCTCCAAATGTGAGGGCGAAGGATCTGTAAATGAATATATTAAATCAGTTCGGGTATAATGTTCATATCAAGAGAATCCGTGAGGCAAAGAAAAGGCCATTGAGCAGGTATATGAAAGTTGGGAGGCGTCTTATGTGGAGCTCCCGCATCTACTTAATGCAATTACCGAGGCAAATCCAGGAACGAAGGTTGATTGGCAAACTCAAGATTCAAATACCACCGGCCACGTATTCTTAGATAAGCTTTTTTGGGCATTTAGTCCTTGCATTGAGGCGTTCCACTACTGTAAGTATGTATTGTAATCTTTGTTAAATTTTGTTTTAGCTGATTGATATTCACTAACTAAGTTATATACGTTAAATCATTGCAGACCTGTGATCACAATTGATGGTACCTTTCTATATGGCAAGTACAACATAAGTTGCGTATTGCAATGGCAGTAGATGGGTCAAATCATATAGTCCCATTGGCATATGCTCATGTCGATGAGAAAAAGGCAGAAACATGGAGTTGGTTCCTTGCAAAAGTGTTGGAACACGTCATCAAAGACCGATCTAACATTTGCTTGATATCAGACCGGCATACCTGTATCAGAAGTACGGCTGAAGGTGAGAATGCGGTGTGGCCTAGGGGGTGGCCTTGGAGTTGGTGTATCAGGCATGTTACCAGCAACTTTAATTTGAAGACCAAAAGCAAGGAATGTAAGGAAATAGTAAAAAGAGCTGTCTATCAAGCCCAGAGTCGAAAGTTCCACGGATACTTTAATGCAGCACTTCAAAGCAATCATTGGACAGCATGATATTTACGCGAGTTGCCTCCATGCATGTGGACTTTATTTTACGATGAAGCTATTAGATTTGGCCAAGGCACAACAAACATAGCAGAGAGTTACAATTCAATTATAAAAGATGCTAGGAGCTTACCTGTGGCGGCATTGGTAAAGAAAACCTTCTACAATTGTAACTCCATATTTAATAAGCAAAGACGTAAAGCCAGCGATGCCATGAGTATGGGTAAGTTGCTCACAGAATACGCTGCAAAGAAGTTTGAGAGATGGAACAACATATCCAGTTCCCATAGAGTTACGTGTTTCGATTACCAAGAACAGATATACAAGGTTATAATTGCACCACGTCCAACAATGTATGGTCAGAAGGAGGACCATATACAAAAAGTGGAGTTAAGATCATGTAGATATACGGGTAACAAGTCGCAAACATACAGAATTCCATGCTCACATGCGATGGCAGCGATGGGCACAATGCACATGGATTGTGTTGCCTACGTAGGATAGTGGTACAGGTGGGACCACCAACTACAAGTGTATGGTCGTTCCTTCATTCATGCAGCCAATAAGGCAAATTGGACTCGTTTGGACTTCGCAAAGTGACACCCTAATACAGAACTTATTAGAAAAAGGGGTCAGCCTAGGGATAAACAATTCCAGAATGAGATGGACATTTGAGAGGGCCCTCGAGGTTATTTATGCGATTGTTGTGGGCAGCAAGGCCACAACATAATGAGTTGTCCAAATGCGGGATCAGCGGATAGACTAGTTACAGGGCAGTCGAGTCGTACTGGTAATTCTTTATTCTCATATGTTTTTATTACTGCACTAATGAGTCATGATTTAACTTATGTTTGCTATGCTTGTTTTTAATCAACATATGTCAACTATAACAACATCTCTTTATTTTTCCTTCACAGATGGATCAAGGACCGATCAATAGCTCATTACTCACCCACCAGCCCGTACACAGGTCGATTCTAGCCTGGGATGGGTAAGTCAATTTATTTATATATTCCAGTGATTGCAGATTTGATAGTTAAGGTGATATTGGTTTTTTAATAAATGTGTCAACTTTACTATAGGAGCATGAGGTATTGTATTGTCGGCGCAGAGAGGCGAAGCTCAAGCGACCAGCTGGCGTACCTACAGAGGTTGACGAGCGATTGGTGCCATTCCTGTCTCAAGCAGGGTTCATAAGGGCGGCCTAGATGCCTTTCATTCAGCTGGATTGGCATCTCCTTACAGCTTTGGTCGAGAGGTGGCGATCAGAGATACATACATTCCACATGACCACGGGAGAGTGGTCTGTGACCTTACAAGATGTTGCTATCCTTACGGGCCTCCCCGTAGATGGATTAGCAGTTACGGGCACGGCTAGGCTGGATTAGCCTGATTTATGTGAGGAGTTGCTAAGACTCCAGCCCGAGCCTGGCGTTGACATGGATGGTGGTCACCTGAAGATGTCGTGGTAGGATAGCCACTTCACCGACTTACCTGATTTTGCTAATGATCAGACACCACGCTAGGGCGTACATTTTGCTGTTGCTTAGGGGATTTATTGTCACAGACAAGTCCTCCAATTACGTCCATCGTATGTACCTCCAGCTGCTCCGACAATCTGAGAGGGCTGGGCAGCACGCGTGGGGAGCAGCCTGTTTGGCTTGGCTACATAAATAGCTACGCTTGGCTTCCCATGTCGACACGGGGGACATCGCACATTGCCCCAGTACGTCGACTGCACACATCAATTACAGCGGGCCGCCCACTCATCAGCCATTGAGGTACGACTTTTGACGTGACCCGAGTATCCCGAGTATCCACTCATCTGCTGATTGAGTACCGCACTTCTTTTGATCGACATATGGTGCATCATGTATGATATCCGTTCCCTCCTATATCTCAATTGATTTCCAATGTCTTGTACTCTTAAATTGCTATAGTTCAATCGTTTATTTGCGCAATAGTTCACTTTTCCTACTGCATAGGGGTGGTGTGGGACCCCTATAGTTCGATCTTGCCCTCCCTGCCTCCATACTGCCTAGCAGGTAGCGATGTTTGGCGTGCACGGATCCCACTGGTTTGCTTCTACCTAGTCAAGCATTACTATCCTGATAGAGTGCTTAGACAGTTTGGTGGCTTCCAGGGGATTCTAACCCCCCCCCCCCCCCTCTGCCAACATGAGACCCCTCCATGAGATTAACATGAGAGGACGTCCCGAGTGGAACTGGTAGGTCGAGCACGCTAGGTGGATAGCTGAGTGGGATGCTCGGCGTGATTGTGTAGTTGAGCTGCTAGATTTGCCTGCTGGGACATCTAATGATTACTTCCAATGGTATCATACGATCACCCGACGCTGGATCGGTCGCACAGGAGCTATCATATGGTATACATAGTAAGATCACTGTCTCTGTAAGCTTTATATAGACTTGTATTGACTTCACAGCTATTCCCCGATATACTTTTTTGCTATTACTCGCAGGCTGATTTCATTTATAGCATCCCAGACATGCCCCCAGAGCTTACTCCATCCACTGCACGAGATGTCTGTCATGTGGTGGAAGAGTTTATGGGGTTGAATTTTAATGATCCAGCGCCACTAGCTCCACCATCAGCAACAGCTCAAGGTAACCTACAGTCTCTATACTGTACAGAGACGACATCTTCCTAGAGAGAGGCGTGAGAGGGGACAGGGCTGGGGTCGGGGACAAGCTCGAGTACCAGGTATACAGATCGGAGATGAGCTCGAGCTGTCCGATCTACCTTCACTTGATGAGGGTGGTCCTTCCTATCTCATTCAGGACGAGGCTGGCCCGTTATCGACATCTTACGATATGGGGGACACCTCCATGCCAGACCCGTCATACACTGAGTTCCATACCCTCGTGGCTCCACAGAAGAGACGACCATCGCCATCACATGATATGGGGGAGGGCCTCACATAGGTCGAGCCAGACCCTGTCCCATTCCATCAGTACAGTGCTGCTACTGGAGATGATGATGTTGCAGTTACAGAGATTGTTCCATCTACACAGCATCCTCATCTGCGTACCCCGTTACCCAGGACGTACGTGAGGCGAGATAGAGGCCGAGGACGAAGGAGGCAGGACACACACCAGCAGCAGGAGTAGAGGATAGATTTTTTTATTTTGATTGTTGCATATAGCTTCTTACTTTTTTGTATTATTCTTGTATGTAGATTGTACTCCTTTTCTCTTATACATTTTAAGAGAACAATCAATCAGTATTTTATTTCATATTATGTGTTACGAGTCTACAATTTCCCATATTTTAATTGTACTGTGCTGAGAAAGAATCACCATACTGCTGTGATTGAATGATTGGAATTGGAATTGAGAATGTGTGTTTAGACGGATTAGTATTACAGTTGTGTTGTATTTGGATTGGATTTGGGAATACTATAGTTTCTTTGTCCTTTAGCCACGGTGGAACATGGTTAATGGCTCGTATAGCTATTTCTATTTCTACTTGACAAGTTTTATATGTAATTTTTTTGATTTCTTAAGTAATAAAATGATGTATGTGGAGGTAGAACCTGACCTCGTCTCTTTAAGAGACGAGATCACATATGCCTGACCTTATCTTCCCAAGAGACGAGATCCTTCTCAGAATGAGACCTCGTCTCTTGGAGAGACGAGATCAGGCACTTATGACCTCGTCTCTTGAAGAGACGAGACCATGTTGCCTAAAATCGGAAATAATTTCTTTTCGATAGCATTTTCGTAATTTATTTTAAAAATAATAATATTTTATACCTTTTCCTCACAGAAGCTCATCTGATCAATAGGTATACAATTTCAAAGTGAAAAATCGCATCCTTCATGTTTGAGCGACAAACGATGGCTCATATTTCTAAACTTCTGACAGTCATAAATATCACACTAGAAACCTTATCTCGATCAAAATGGATTTCAAAGTAGAGATTTAAATAGAAAATAACAACAAAAAAAAAAAAAAGCAGTCCATCCCCTCCCTTGCTACTAAGAACATTAAATAGAATTGTTGGCTGATCAAGTGGCGTGAGATGGAGCCAATACATAATCACGTTTCCAATGGCCCATATGCATCCCACATATTTTGATCGTCAGAGGTCTGAGGATCTCCAAAAATGGCCTCAACCTTGAGTCTTGCTGGTTGATCGCTCCCAAGTGGGAAGTTCCAAAATGAATCCGAGTTCTCGTAGAAAATGTAGAACACAACAAGTGATGCCAAAAACAATCCTAACAGTAGTAAGTAAACCTGCCATTCTGCAAAAGACAAATAGTTTGCAAAGGATGAGCTGTATATACTGTGTGCCTTCTATGCACGGGGATGAATGTTTGACCACTTGTTGACATGATCATTTGGTGTATTTGCATGTCTGAGTACGTGTGCATCTGTGTGTGGAGGGGTATGGCAAAAGAAGGAGAGAGGGAGCGCGCGCGCACAAGAGAGAGAGAGAGAGAGAGACCTTTCCAATCAGCTGGAACATTCAACTTGGTTACTAAAGCTCCCCATTGATCAGAAGTTGTAATCACAACCCTGCAAAATGCACCCCACATGCCCAAAAATTAAACTTTACGAGTGATAGCTAGCCAGCCATTCAAAAAGAAACAAGCAAATATTATGCTGTGCGTATGCATTCGGAGATTATGTTGCGTATATGCATTTCAGTGAGCCATTCAAAGAGAAAACATCAAGGTTAAATAAGGAGAACAGTGAGGAGAAATATATTAAACTTCAGTGGTAGTGAAGCAGATATTTCACATTATTTAATAATTCCCACAGTCTTCCCCTGGCCAAAATTTTTTACTATTAAGCTACCAAAACGAAAAATATATCTAGATAAAATGCCCACCATCAGCCAAAAGAATATAGAACAACAACTTGTCAAAGAATGAAAGAATCAATTCAGCAAACAAGAGTTATCTACCAAATGAGAAACACAAAAATTGTAATGCACGTGATCCATGACAAAAGAAACCGCTCTAGCAACTTTCTACTTCAAATATTAGATCCAAGGAGAATATTATCAAATAATCACAGATGTGTGAAAAGATCTAAGCTCTGAGATGCATTGATTCTAAGAAAACAAAGTGTAACAGCATAAAGACATCAAGACATGCCACAAAGTTATCCAATTCATTCATTCGTGCAATAAAAAATGCTGCAATGACCAGTAACAAAACAGCTCAATTAGATTTTATACATGTATCACGGAACACTTCTCTGATGAAGATTGGTGGAAGCATCATGCTGGTAATCCCAGGATAAAGGGAAAAATTACTCTCCATATTAAATCCCACTGACCATAGTCTTGGCTGTAAGGGATGCATACCTTTCAGTTGGGCAAAACTCCAGTGATGTAATGCAGGTACCAGGGTGTAGCCTCTTACTCCAGTGAGAAACTTCCATTTTCTTTATTTCAACAACACATACATCACCATCCTTGCTTGCCCTAATTATAACAGTGAAAATAAACAACTTATTTAATAGATTATATGCAGCAATTTGGCACAAGATTCTTGAAATAACAGAGGTTAGCACTTGTTCCCCCATAGGTGACATGATATTCATGTTGCTCTTCATAGTGATATTCCACAGCAAGAACAATAACAGTTCTCAAGCCTCATTCACTCTAAAGGATAGGCTGTGTAATTCCTATTTTGTCATCACAATTTTGTTGTAAATTATATCCTCTCACATTATTAAAAAAAAAAAGGAAAAAGGAAAAGAAAAAAGAAGAAGAAGCTGAAAAAGGAATACATCCACGAAAAAGACAGTGCATGAAAGAAGTATATACATGACCATGCATTTAAAACATGATTATATATACATATGCACATGACTCCACCCCAAACGCTTGAATACAGAGACACATGACAAAGCATAATGAAAAAATCATGATATCATTACCCTGTTTCTATTTTAGTACTTCTTTCCTCCTCTGATTTTGCTCTGCTGTAAATTGAAGTCTAAAGAAAGTCTCCCAAGAAGTGCCAAACTACCTATTTCGAAGGGCAGTGGGGGCGGAACAGTTTCAATCAATTAGACTTTCCCACTGAATGGTCCAAGAATGATGTATCATGCAGCACAAACTTGCTTGCAGTATGAAAGATTCAGGTTGAATAATCTCATCTCCATGTTAAGGCTTTATCCTCCCAACTCCCATATATCAAAAAAATAAGTGCAGATTTTATCTATGTTTCTTTTTCCCCTTTTTTTTTTTTTTTTTTCCCTTTTTTGTGGGGGCTGTGTGGGGTGGGTGGGGGGATGGGTGTGGTATCTTAGCTGCTACTTCGTGTCACATCAACCACTTTAATATGCCACTTAACAATTCAACTTCAATCCAATTAGGACAACTAGTTAATTCCCAGAGAAACTCTCATCCTTGCGATATTAAATTTCCCATCAAAAGTAAAAAAAAAGGGCATATTTCTTTGTGCAGTTCAGAGGAATTTTATCTCCTCGTCTTGGTACAGAATAACAGTTGCAATCAGTAGCAGAGGAACATATAAGTATAAAATGCTGTCTAAGTTAATTCATAGAACAGTGAAGGATCCTTACTGAGCCAGATATTTTCCATCCAAGCTCATTGACATGATGGCAGCAGGTTTCTTTAGCAGTCTCTTATGACCAATTTTTTTCCAAGTACTTATGTCATAAACTGATGTAATGGCCTTATCACCTGCATGTGTAAAAAAAACATAGTAAAACTCTTTTGGCATTATGAAGCTTTTCAGACCAGATTCAAGAAAGAATTCTCCAGAAAACAGAATATAAACAAGCTCATCAAATAGGCAAACCTTTTTGAATAGTACAAAACAAGAATGGTTTGGTTCCATCCTTAGAGAATCGGCACAATTCAATTTTTTCGTCCTATATCAATGAAATTGGGTAAGATAAGGGAAAAAAAAAGCAAGTATTTCATAAATGATAAAAAGGAAATACAGTTGTACCGTTTTTCGAGCTAATGTAGTTACAGGAACACCATCTTCTGTCTTCCATATTCTTGCTGAACCATCAGTTGATGCTGAAGCCAAAAATTCTGAATCTAGACTGCAGTAGGACAAAATTATAAGCCAACTGCAACACCATATGCTATCTGATAGAAATAAGATGCAAGTAATAATTTCTTTCTACATGCAGTATGTACACTTTTGAACCCACAGAACCATTTTAGGCATATGTTCTGTTTACTTAGAAATGCATGAGAAACAGTTGAAAACATTAAGCACTATTTGAGTCATATTCATCTTGAATAGATGGGATTGTAACTTTATAAGTCACAAATGATGGCCTTTGTTGCAAAAAACTCATTTCATCAAATAGTATATTATGCATTATTTAATACATTAAAATCAATAACTATGTTTGCACAATATGGCATGTTTCAAATCCTCAAACGAACTTCAACTTCTTATTAGACTATACTGGTTATCACTAATCAATCATAACAACGAATCCCTTATATGCAAATCCCAATGTATGCATGTTGAAATAAGACATGTTCTGATTGTCATAAAAAATCTTTGTCCAGATTTCAACTTCACAATGATAATCTAACAGCTACAATGCACAAATGTTCCTATGTCATAATATATTTGGGAAGTAAAAGAACAATATTTTCTCCAGCAAATACAAGCTCGTTGTTTGAACCAAAAAGAAAAAATAGCCTGTGACCTGCTAAAAAATGCACTATTTTTGGTAAATGTTTTGTAAACTGACAAATAACAAGATCCACTAAAAAGTTAAAAAAATAAATTAAAACAGGTATCTTACCTGAAATCCATGTCCCTAACTGATTTATGTGCTTTTGGCTCATCTAAAATAACACGTAAACTTGGCCACTCGAAGATTCTCAGATGACCATCCTATGAACAAAACCATCAAGGACAATGTTATATATTGGTCAATGGAAAAAAAGATTAGGTCTCAAGCATGTGGAATCACTCACTAAGGTGTCACATACCTCTCCACCAGAAGCAAATTTGGATCCATCAACACTAAATGCAAGGCATTTTTGAGAACCAACATCTTGAAGAGGAGCTAATTCCTTTGGGATAAGTTTCAAGTTCGATTCTTGACCATACAATTCAATTAATCTGCATGAAGTGGCTTCATATCATTGTAATCTTCCTAGAGAAATAACTTTGTAGATAATATTACACCAAGTCACAAAAGCTATAACTGCATCATATGTTGTCCATTGTATCTAGGGTTTGTTTGTTGCATCATATTCTAGTCATTTTGATATCATTTTTATTGTTTTCAGATAGATGTTTGTTTAAAAACAAATATCAATGAAAAACTGACATTTTACTTATAAACAAACCGAACAAATATAATACAAATATGATATAGATAAGTTAAAAGATATAGATTAGATACAGATATGATACAAATAAAAATTCAACAATCTAAACAGACCCACCAGGTTTGGCCAATTGGAAAGATCAACAGCCAAATGGAACAAATTGAACAAAAAACTCACAGAATGTTCATCACGTTTTTATTTCCTTATTTTGGGGCTGGCATGTGATCTAAAGCAACAAACCACCATACTATATATGGCGGGTGAGAAGCCATATTAAACCAAGTGCATGTACATGAGATCGGCAGAGTAAAAATAAAGTTCAATAAGAACTTTGATATTCAACACTTGGTAGTACATCAGGGTGAAAGATCCTAGGACTTTTTAAATAAAGTTCACGTCCCTCTACACATTTGCATCAGTGAAATTGGTTTCAACACAATCTCTCTTCCCGATTCAAAGCCAGAGCAAATTAAAAATCCTACAAGCTCAAGCAAAGAACTTATAATTGCAAGCTTAATTCCATAAACCATAAGGTTTGCATCCACATTACAATCAAGCCTCATCTAGATGCCCTAAAAATAACAAGAAATCAGGATCGCTAATGAATGATTTTTGACAAAGATTTGAAAACTGAGATGTCACAGCGAAATCAAACAAGAGCAGCCAGGTATTAAACCCAAGTTCCCCAATCACAAAATGCTAAAAAGATGGACAAATTATCAATCCTCAAGATTCCTGTTATTAGTAGAAAAACTCACTTGCAAGAGCCACTACTTGTGAAGCATACAATGTCATCCCCACTAGGGTGCACTGCAATACATAAAGGGTCGCCCTCTTTCTCCTCAAGTACATGAGTAGCCTAAAAAACAAGGAAAAATAAAAGTTAAAGGTAACAAAAGAAAAGTAATCCTCCTCCTCCTCCACCACATGCGGTACAATCTCAATATATATGAAACAACGAGTCTCGTAATTAAAATAAGACACCAAAATGCTCCTCTCCGAGTAACTGAACTCCTCGGTTCTTCTTTGGCACTACTCAGTTTTAACATTACTAAAAAATCATTACACACAACACAATAAAACCGATTCAGCTTCATTATTTTTGTTTCATCGGTGTCACGAGGAACATCCCCTGAGTCACTGCTTTAGTGACAACTAAGAACAAATAAAAATTTAACACAGAACTTTTCTTTCTTTCTTTTTTTTTCTTTTTTGGCCCAAACACAGAAGAACTACGTAAGTGGATAAGGAACTCCGCAAGTCAAATTTAAATTTACGGGATTACACTAAGCAATCGTGTAAATGTAAAACCCTAACGAAACCTCCGTTGTCTCACAGATGGATGAATACATAACGTTTTCCTACGTTTAATCACACATAACAGTAGCGATTGGTGGCATTGCCGGGGACACGGAAAGAGAAACAGAGGGAGGGCAGGGGATGGAGGGAGAGAGAATATTTCAATCAAAACTAAAATTACAAGGAACTACACACACATATATAAGCAATGAAAAGAGAGGATAGAAGTGATTACGATAGGAGAAGAGGAAAGAGAAACGGTTTGAGGATCGAAAGAGAAGATCTCGAGAACGGAGGGCGAAGAATCGCCGCAGCGTCTTGACTTCCCCAACACCGCGAAATTCACTTTCTCCGGTCGTCGAATCCATGAAGCGCATGTCACTGTACCCGCCTCCATTAAACCGAGTCGAATCCAACACACTCGCAAACCAGAAGAAGAAGAAAAGAACTTCAAGGTTTGAAATTATACCGTGATAATATCAAAATCAAATCAGCGCAAGAGAGAGAAATGATATGGAATTGTCAAAGCCAGAAAGAAAAGAAAGGGTGTTTTTATAAGAGTATTAAAAAAAAAGTGAAACGACGACGGAATATACAATGTCAACGCCAAGCAATCATTACGTTGTTTTGCAAATTACGCACTAAGATGGATATTCGGTTTATTATTCCGCGGGAAAAGGTCATCTAAGGAAGACTTTGTTCTGGCCTTGGTACCGTACATTTTCTATTATTTATTGGAGGCAAATCTTATGCAATAAATTTTATTCATTTTCATATGTTTTAGATTATATTTATAAAAATACTTTCAGAAAACTCATTTTTTATTTGACATGAATTTGATGTAAAACACCGTATAATATTCTTTATTGTTATGATAGTTTAAGAAAAAAAAACAACTTTATTAAGTTTATTATAATAAGCAAAATATATATCTTTTTACGAGGAAAAATATTTCCATTTAAAAATACGTTTGCAACCTAAAAAGTATAAAATTAGAAAAATATTTTTGAATTCTTTTATAATAACAATGATGATGTTATAATTAATATTTTTGATGCCACATCAATGACCTTTTAGTACAACAGCATCTTTATGTTGTACATTATTGAGCTTTAAACGTGAACTCAATCTAAAACAGTAATTATTTGTATCTTAAATAATTATTTTAATGAATTATTCTATTTTCAATACATTTAAAACTAGAAACTACATATAATAGTTAAGAAAATCCCATATTTTAAGTGGAACATGCTCACCAAAATAATTGTTTTGCCATTTTGTTATATATGATTGGTTCCAAATGCCAACTAGATGGACTATTCAATATGAATTTAATATAGGATGTGTATATGAGGCCAAAAAGTCTAATAGGATATAAAAATTTGATAATTTAAAAGTATAAACAACTATTAGACCATTTGTTAAAGTTTGAGTACCAAATACAAATTATATATTGTTGAGTAAAGTAGTTAATTGCACAAAGATGGAAACTTTAGATGGTTATCATAAAAATTAACACGATGTGGCTATTAATTATAAAAGTCGATAAAGTTCCAATATCAAACATATTAGCAAATTAATATATTTGGTTGTTTTTAATATTATAATTTTACACTAGTTAAAGCCTAGTGTTTGCCCATAATTTATTTTAAAATACATGTATTTATAGGAAAAATAGATTTACTTACAATATTATCCCAATTATTATATCAATAAAGTTTATTCATATTTTGTTTTAAATATGATAGAAAATTCAATTTTTTTTTATGTGGGAATATAATTACAATTATTTAGTTTTAGTTTTACATAACTATTGAAGATTCTTATTACAATCATACATGACGTTTTATGTCATTTAAAAGAGTTGTAACTCTTTAAAAGTACATAAGCTTGTGTAATTTCAACAAGTGAAGATATATCTCTTTAAAAGTTTATGAAGTTTAAGATATGCAACTATACATGCCCACTCTATATTGGGATATTAATTTAAAAATACTTGTTGACAAAAATAATAAGTTCTATAAAATATTATCATAATGAATATATATCATAGTCAAATGCAAAATTTTATTCAAAATAAAATAATAAAAAAATTAGTTTTCTTTAGACCATGAATTAAATTTCTTAGATAAATTAAAAACTACTTTCTTGAAATGGTGAATTTCTCATTACAATATGACCAAATTGATTATGGATATACTTAGCTAGTCACAAGGAGGGAAGCAAAATCTCACAGTTTTTTCTTCTTCTCTTTTTTCCCATATTGCAATTATATTGTATTTTATATATACAAAAGAATTTTATTAATGAGTTTACCATTTCTTTATTTAAGATTTGGGGTCTAAACACCTAATTTCCTTTTTTAGATTTTGATGGGAATACTTATGTTGATAATAATACTTATGATTATCTTGAATATAATCTTTGTACTAATGATAAGTTAGCTGGATACATGAGCTACAATGGCTAATAGTCGAAGTATAGTTACTAGACTTAGTCTTGCTATTTCTAGATTTTTGATATGATGTTAGTTTTTAATAAAAATTTAAGCTTAGAGACACTTTTGTACTAATTATGGTTTAGCACTTAAACCTCTATCATATTGATATTTTATCTTGTTTATGGTTTCCATTTGCCTTGATAAATGATTTCTCAATTAATGCTTAAGTACTTTATGTATCAGACTATCGTGATAAAGGCATAAGTGGTGCTTGTACTTTTGGATTTTGGTAATTTGGTGCCCGATGTTTGTTTTTAGGCAAAAAAGTGGCTATATTTTCAAAAACAAGGCATTTTAGTGCCTCTGTACACTTAAAATTAGGCACCTTAAGCACCTAAAATAACTTGTTTTTGAAAGTACATGCACTTTTTTGCCCAAAAATAAACATGGGGCACCAAATTGCCAAAATCCAAAAGCACAAGCACTGCTTGTGCTTTTATCCCCAAATTATCATGACTTGAAGTTTCACATCATGAAGAATCAAGTTGGCTTGGAGGATGTTATTACTCCTTTTGAGTGTGATATTCCTATTGGTGTCAAAGACGCGGGGCCTCAACTTGGAGCAATTAAGTCTTATGAAGGAAGTGGTCAAGAGAGGTAAAACATTTGTGATGAGGACAAGGCAATAGAGGAAGTGTCCTAAAGCAATGGAGTTTAATGGCTTCCTAACTAACCTGCCCTCACAATGTACCAAAACAAACACTGAGGTCGAAAAAGATACTAATGATTTTTTATTCTTTCTTCTATTTATGATGCCTTTTGATACAAATGTAACTAGATTAGAATGTCAACCACTTTTGATGTAATTGATTTAACAAATTTAATGAAATTATAGAATTTCATGCCTTTTTGCTATTATGTCTTTTTTTTTAAATTTTTGCATGCCTTATATTATCTTACTTTCAAAATATTTCTCAAACATTGCCTTTAACTTTGTAGATTAAGGGTCTCTTTTGGTTAGCAACTCACCAAGTCTATTCGTTAGATCAAGTTTAAGTTCCAACATCACAAGATTCATGTCTAGTATCTTTTGGAAAACCAAGATTTATGCCATGCCATCATTATCTCTCTAATATGGCAATAAGACCATCGGGACTACAAAAAAAATTAGGTTTTAGCAACGTTTAATAAACGTTATAGTATAGAATAAATGCTACTTAATATAGTTTGCTAACATGACAAAATATAATTATTAACATTTATTCTATATGCAATAATGTTCATTAAACGTGGCTAAAGCCTAATTTTCTTATAGTGCGATGAGATCTTATCCATTTGGGATCTCAAGGCTAGGGATTTCTATTTTCTGATGGATTAGCTTTAAAAGATTTGGTGCAATCTTGAATTTAATTCAAAGCGATCTAAGAAGATTTTTGTGCCTCTAACTTCTTCTATAGATAAGGGACAGGGGTACTCATTCATCTAACATTGTCCAATTTTTTCTTCTTTATCTCTTTCACTAAGCCTTTATCTTTCTTCCTTGTTCGGTCTTTACTTTGGTTAAACCTTCGCTTATCAACTTCTTGATGAGCTCGTATGTTGTCCTCTTGAAAGATGTTTTTTTTAGCCCTCTTGCAGAACAAGTGATGCATACTTGGCACAGATCTTGAAATTTCCTAGACTCTAAGAATTGAAACGGACCTTGATCTACTGAAATATTAGGAAATTAAATCTGAAATTTCACGAACCTTAGTATAATTTGATGGAATGACCTTGACCTGTTGATTGAATAATCCTAAGAACTTTGATATGGAGACCTCTACCCTGTAGGAAATACCAATCAGGAACCTTGGTATAATCAAATAACTTAACAAGAATCAAATTCTTAAAGATATCACAAGTTCTCAAAAGAAAATAAAGAGAAAGATTTCTCTCAGATTAATTTCAATCAAAAAGTAATATGTATTCCAAACAAGGTATAAAGACATACATATAAAACCCAAATGAAACTCAAAAGACACAAACAAAAACAAGTTTGTTGCATAAGAAGGCCGGTAACTTTTGTTATCCACTAGTGGCCTTTTGGCATTACACTGGCGGCCTTGTGATCAGCTTTAAAAAATTTGCTTCTGGTCATCTTTAGAGCCGGTTAAAGGCTGACAGCCTATAGCCTAATGCTAACGGCATATCTTGATAGGCTGGCAGCGTACACTGGAGGAGGCATAGATCCTACAATGCTAGAATGAAGGCTGGTTGTGTTGTGATTTAAGGCCAACAGTGTTTGTTATTTACACTAGCAATTTTGAGAATAAAATGGGCAACTTTGGCCTGATTTCCGTCCATAGTGTTGTATTGTCCTCTTTGGTCGTGGAAACAATAGCAAAAGCCTTCATTTTTTGTTCCAAATCGATGTTGGTGAATTTGGAGTAATCTTCAATAAACTTTTGCACAAATCCTTGAAATTTTTCTAGAAGTTTCTTGGCTCTATTTCAAGTAATCATTTCTTTAGGTACTTGAATTTGTTATGGTGAGTTTTTTACAATCATATCTTCATCATTCCCTCTCTCTTCGAAAGGATTCATCCTCAAATTAGCTTCATTTACATTAAAAGGACTTAAATCAGTAACATTAAAGGTAGCACTTACATTGTACTCACCTAGTAAATCCAACTTGTAGGCATTGTAGTTGATCTTTTCAATTACTTGAAATGGTCCATCTCCTCGAGGTTCTAGCTTTAACTTCCTTTGAGATGGAAATCTCTCATTTCTTAAGTGCACTCACACCCAATCACCTGATTCGAATGTGACTTTCTTTCTGCCTTTATTAACTCGTTGAACATATTGCTCATTCCTCTTTTCAATTCTACATCACACTTGTTCATGCAACTTTTTTACAGTTTCTGCCTTCTTCTTTCCATCTAAACTAGTCCTACCATTGACTGGTAAAGGCAATAAATGTAAAGGTGTTGGTGGATTAAAACCATAAATAACCTCAAAAGGTGAAAAACCTGTAGTAGAATGAACAATGCAGTTATATACAAATTCAATAAATGGTAAACATTCTCCCCATGACTTTAAATTCTTTAAAATCATAGCTCAAAACATAGTAGCCATTGTCCTGTTCACCACTTCAGTTTGTCCATCTGTTTGTGGATATAAGGAGTAGAGAATAATAGCTTGGTACCTAATTTACTCCACAAAACTTTCTAGAAATGGCTTAAAATTTTGACATCCTTGTCATTAACAGTACTTTTAGGAACGCCATGTAACTTGACAATTTCCTTAAAGAATAGGTCAACAATATGAGATGCATTGTCAGTTTTATAACATGCAATGAAATGTGCCATTTTTGAGAATCTATCCACAACAACAAAAATTGAATCACAATCCCTTTTTGACTTATGCAATCCTAAAAAAAAGTCCATAGAAATGTCAGTCCATGGTTCACTAGGAACAAGTAAAGACGTATATAAACCATGAGGCATTACTCTAGATTTGGCCTTCTTGCAAGTTATACAATGATTACAAATTATTTCCACATCTCTTCTCATGTGAGGCTAATATAAATGTTCAGTTAATATACCTAGAATTTTATTGACACTAAAATGTCCCATCAAACCTCCATCATGAGACTCCCCAATTAGTAACTCCCTTATAGAACATTAAGGTACACATAATCTTCCTTCTTTAAATAAAAAGTCCCCATGCCTGTAAAACTTGTTAAAAGATCCTTCTTTACATGCAGTGTAAATAGCATAAAAATCATGATCATCAGCATACAACTCCTTGATATGCTCAAAACCTAATAATTTTGCATTAAAAGTTGATAGAATGACATACCTGCGCGACAAGGTATCAACAACTACATTTTCTTTACCTTTTTTGTAGTAGATAACATATGGGAAAGTCTCAATAAACTCCATCCATCGAGTATGTCTTTTGTTTTGCTTTCCTTGCCCCCTTTAAATGCTTTAATGATTCATGATCAATATGAATCACAAATTCCTTTGGCCACAAATAATGTTGCCAAGTCTCTAAAGCCCTCACCAATGCATGGAGGTCTTTATCATAAATAAGATAGCTCAAAGGTGCTCCATTCAACTTCTCACTAAAGTATGCTATTGGCTTACCTTTCTGCATCAATACAGCTCCAATGCTAATGCCAGATGCGTCACATTCAATCACAAGGTCCTGGAAAAGTCAGGTAAAGACAACAAAGGTACATGACATAATTTTTCTTTAAGCAAATTAAAAGCCTTTTCTTGTGCTTCACCCCATTTAAAACCAACAGATTTTTTAAACAATTTTAGTCAATGGTATGCTAGTGTACTAAAATCTTTCACAAAACATCTATAGAAACTAGCCATACCATAAAATCTCCTCACTTTAGTAATATTAGTAGGCATAGGCCAATCTTTAATTGCCTTAATTTTCTCTTCATTTACCTCTATGCCTCTAGCACTTACAACATAACCTAAGAAAACAATCTTTTCTAGACAAAAAGTATATTTCTCAAGATTAGCATAAAATGATCCTCTTTTAAAACAGAAAGCACATTCTTCAGATGATGCATGCTCTTGTAGGTGTATTAGTTAGTCCAAATGGCATAACTAACCATTCGTAAAGCCCTAACTTAGTTTTAAAGGCAATTTTCCATTCATCCCCTTCTTTCATTCCAATTTGATGATAACCACTTTTAAGATCAATTTCAGAAAAACAGAAAGGAACCATGCAGTTCATCAAGCATATCATCTAACTTAGGAATAGGATGACGATACTTTACTATAATTTTGTTGATAGCTCTATAATCCACACATATTCTCTAGGTTCCGCCTTTCTTGGGCATAAATAATACTAGCACAACACAAGGGCTCATGCTTTTATGAACAAATCCCTTTGCTAGTAAATCCTACACTTGCTTTTGGATCTCCTTAGCCTTTTCAAGACTACTCCTATAGGCAGGTTAATTTGGAATAAAAGCTCTAGGTATGAAGTTTATTTGATGCTCTATGCCCCTAATTGGTGGTAATCTTCGAGGAATTTCTTCAGGAAAAAAGTCTTCATATTCCTGCAAAAGAGACACAATAGAACTGAGAAAAGAAGGGTTGAGATCGTTAGTAGAAATCATTACCTCCTTGTACATAAGTACAATCAAGGCATTTCGTCATTCAAAGCACTCTTGATCTCACTTTTATTAACAAAACAATTTAATTGTTTTTTCTCCCCATTCTCTCCTTTTTTTCTCACTAGCCACTTTGTTTTTTCTTTCTATCATTCGTATATCATTCTCACTAAGTCTCATGTTCTCTTTTTTTCTCACTAGTTCTCAACATATTATTTTCCTATTTTAATTTCTTTTGATCCACCTGCACTTATTGAGGTGTTAAAGGCTTCAAATGGTATGCCTTTCCATCCTTTCGCACAATTAATCTATTTGAACGGCCTTCATGAGTAGCATTTCTATCAAACTACCATGGTCTGCCGAACAAGATATGACATTCATTCATGGGTACTATATCACATAATACCTCATCCTTGTAGTTCTTATTGAAAACAATAACTTCACTTGTTTATTCACTTTCCCCTTTCCAAAATCATTTAACCACTGTAACTTATAAGGCCTAGGGTGTTTAAGTGTAGGCAGCTTAAGCAATTATGCTAAATTAATACTCACCACATTAGCACAACTCCATATAATGTTGCAATTCTACCTTATTTACAATATCTCTATTTAGTCCCTCCAAAAGCTAGTCATAGTGGCTTCATCATCTTCCTTTCCATCAATTTTTATCATAAGTGACTCCATTTCCATATATTATTCCTCTACACTCCTACTTCCTTGAGTAAGTTCCTGTAATTGATGATATAAGCTTCTATAATAATGTGAAGGTACAAACCTCTTTCTCATGATATGCTTTAACTCTCTCCATGTGTTAATTGGCTCCTCTAAACTTCTCCTCCTACTAACAGTAAGTTGATTCCACCATATGCTAGCATATCCAGTAAATTTCACAACAGCTAATTTAATTTTTTTCTGCTCCTGATAATTATGACATGTAAGTATCAACTAAATCTTATGCACCCACTCCGGGTAGGCATCTGGGTCACCGCGCCCCTGAAAAGAAGGAATATATAATTTTATAGAATTCAAGTTATTATCAGCTTTCTCATCCTCTACTAGAGCTTTCTCATGAATTACTCTTGCCTTTGGCCCTAGTAGGCTTCCTGTAATCTTGTTCATCATCAGAATTTGGCTCTCCCTTCGAACTTTGCTATTCAAGGCAATCCATTCGAACCATCAATCCCGGCAACATTTCTAAAACTTGAACCATATCACTAGTCTCTTCTCCTTCCTTCTTTGAGACATTTGCCATCTATGATGCTAGTAGATAATAAACAAATCATAGATAGGAAAAATAAACCTCACTACACTCTCTTATGTGTATCACTCACAAAAATATAACACTTAACCCTTGTGTGTTACTCGAACTCAAAGATGCACTTACCATATTACCTCTTAATCCTTCATCTTATGGTTTTTTATCGAGCTTGCGACCTCAATTCATGAATTTTCTTCCCTATATTGTTCCTCACAATACTTCAATTCTTGATAAGCACATGATAGGATCGAAACTCCCATAGAAAACAAAGACAGATCATAGATCTACTTGTGGTTTCTTTTCAAACAAATCCATTCCTTCGAATTTTTTTTAACAATAATTCCTTTTTTTATTTTGATATTCTTTTTCTTTTATTCTTTTTTCACTAGAGCCCTATAAACAAAAAGAAGGATTCAAATCAAATATAACGACATGAGTTATGGTTTTGGATTATCATCCTCAAATAGAACTAGATGGGTGATTCTTAGAGATTGCTTTGGTACCACATTTGATGTGTGCTTAGCATTGATCTCAAAATTTCTCAGACTTTAAGAATCAAAGCGGATCTTGACCCAATGAAATATCTAGTAGTTAAATTTGAAATTTCACGAATCTTGGTATAATTTGATGAAATGACCTTGATCCCTTGGTTGAGTAATCCTAAAAACCCTAATATGGAGATCTCGACCCTGTGGAAATACCGACAAGAACCTTGGTATAATCGACGAACTCAATAAGAATCAAATTCTTGAAGATATCACAAGTTCTCAAATGAACCGAAAGAGAAGATTTCTCTCAAATTGATTTCAACAAAAAAGTAATATGTGTTCTAAACAAGATACAAAGGAATACATATAAAACCCAAATGGAAACTCAAAAGACACAAACAAAAACAAGTCTGTCATACAAGAAGGCTGGCGACCTTTGTTATATGATGGTGGCCTTTTGGAATTTCACTGGGGGCCTTGTGATCAGCTTTATAAAATTTGCTTTTGGTCATCTTCAGAGTAGGTTAAAGGCTGCTGACCTATAGTCCAATGCCGGTGGTGTATCTTGATAGGTTAGCGGCATACACAGAGGGGGAGGGGGGGTGGGTATAGATCTTGCAACGCTAGAATGAAGGCTAGTTGTGTTGTGATTTAAGTCTAGCGGTGTTTGTTATTTACACTGGTAGCTTTAAGAATAAAATGGGTAGCTTTGGTCTGATTTTCCGTCCGTAATGTTGTATTGTCCTCTTGAGTTTCGGAAACAATAGTAAAAGTCTTCGTTTTTTGTTCCAGATTGATGTTGTTGAACTTGGAGTAATCTTCAATAAAACTTTTGCATAAATCTTTGAATTTTTTCCCAAAGTTTCTTGACTTTATTTCGAGTAATCATTCCTTCAGGTACTTGAATTTATTATGGTAAGTTTTGTACAATCTTATCTTCATCAACTAGTCTAGGGACCCAAACTCAATCTTCGCCAATGACTTAAAAAGTCACCTTGTAGGTCAGCCCCTTACATGGTTGCATGGAAAGAGACCCTTACGACTAACTTCAAAATTTTTAGGATGACCTTAGAAAACCATGTTATAAAATCATGTAGAGCCTGTCTATGCTATTGTCTAATTAAATATAAGGAAGAGGTGTCCTTTCAAGAGCTTTGCTCTCCTTGAAGTACCTCAAGAAGAGTATTGCAAAATCCTTGAAGCATATGATGGAGTGTAGAGCAAGATAGTTGAACCATGTGTAGGCTATACCAGCTTCTCTCGAGATGCTTGCAAAAGCTTTACAAGTGATTGAATCACTAAAGTCATGGATGGACATTACATTCAAAAATTAGTAAGGTGTTCTTCTAGGTCTATAGTATCATTATACCCATCCAAAGTTAGGAGCTTTACACTCATCGACATCACTTCATCTTGAATAGCTTAGATGAAGGGAGACTTGTTGTGAAGCCTCAGATAATGAGATCTTTTTCCTTTCCTTAATGTTAGAATTTTTTTCTATGAGTCTATCAAATTAGTTATCACCCCATTATCCCATAAGGTGTCTCATAAATGGTTTGTGACAATTACATTAGATGCAATAGCTCAGGCTTGAGATGCAACTACTTGTTGTACTGTAGCAAGAGTGCGATTGTGATGGTTTGTAGATTGTACTTGTTGATTAACACCCAAGGAAGCAAAGGTGGTGGTAAGTCTTCGTTGTGATTATATTTGTTGTAGACATCAAACTCACCCGCACCTCAAACATGAGGATATTTTCATTATAATTCGCCAAATCGAGTTTAAAGCTTTGGCCATGTTTTGTGGCCTTAGTGTACATCCTCTAGATGCCATCATATGAGCCACCAACTCATGGCACATACTTTTCAATTCTGTAAAGTGTTGTAAATCAATGGCAAAGACCACAACAATTAAAGCTACAACTTACTCATCTACATAGGACATGTTAGAATTATAAGTATTAATGTATTTTGAACTCCTTGCCATAGTAACCAAAAAGTCTACAAAATTTCAAGAAAATATAGGAATTTGACTTTTCATCGTTTCTTGTAGATAATGCCAAAACAAACTTGAATTTGAAATTTCAAAGAATCCTTAAATTTTGATCAAGCTTTTCAAATAATCTGAAGTAATTAAAATAAATGCTTAAGGGTAATAAGGTATTTTGCTTGGTTTAAATAAGAGCAATGTGGATAATTTAGTATATTTTAAAAGATATGCAGAATAAATAACGTATTTATACCTAAATAATAACCTTAATTCTCTTTTCCATCCTACGTTTCCGTTCACAAAGACTTTTCACTTCCCTTCTTCTAGCACTGACAATTTCTGAAGAATCTCGAAGATTTACCATGGTAAGTAAAGTAATTTCTCCTTTCCTCATTGTTCAAGTCTAGGGCAACATCTAATATGGACTTTTCTTTAGATTCTTGGACTTAACAAAAAACTCCTACAAGAAGTCTTGTTTTTGTGAGAAAAGATTTCAAAAGAACTTATCACTGAAGGTTTTGGGGGCTAGAGAAACAACAGAATTAGAAAGATATAATAAGGTAATAGCATTAACTTCCATTGTACTTAAAATATAATGATTTCAGTAGATGATGCATGCGAAGTTGGGGTTAAACTATTGAAGTAATTGTAGTAAAGGTACAAAAGGGAAGTTAAAGTGGTGAAATAGATTTTGGGAAATGGGTAAAGACAAGTGTCGATTCAAAAATAAGAAAATTGAAAAGGGGTATTTTTTTTTTCAGAAGTATACGGCTTATACACGGTTTCGTGTGTCAAGTTATGTACCTCTTTGAGTGTGAAAATTGATGTTTTTCCAAAAAAAACACGGCTAGTACATTGTTACATATATCCAGTCGTGTTTCTCTCTGTATTTTTCACAATAGGAGACCATCAAAGAACACGACACTATACTCTTGACCATGTTTATGTCTGTAACTTTTGAAGCTTCGTGTGGAAAAGAACAAGAGGAGAAACACAAGGTTGTGTTCCCTTTGTGTACCCCCTATGTATTACTCACGTATCTCCCCGTGGACCTTTTTATGACCTATTTGCACCACCTAAGTGATCCCTAACCCTATATCCACTTGTATATTAGTTTATGCATGTTATAACACCTTGGAAACCTCTCTTTTCTAGCCTAAGATAGACTAGATTCGTTAAACTATACACTTCACAATTTAAGTATGCTTTAAGACTTTAGGACCTAAGTTATGACAATGTAAGATCAAGAGTGATAGGAATATAAGAAGAGTTTAAGTAAGATAAATAGAACATTATAAATAATCTAATTGTGTGTAATTCAGGTAGTGGATACTAGTTTGGAATGGAACTACTTCTAGGTACGTGTATACTATGTGTGTGCTTGTACTTGTTTAGGATAGAAACTAAAATTGACTTAAGAACTATTCGACTTTAATGATGTGTATAATGCTTGTGTGTGGCTGTTGGTAATAGGTAAAGAGTATTCCTGCTAATATTGTAGCATCTCGATGATCCATGTGTGACGATATTCTAAGTGGAGTCACCCATGGAAATCATTTGGGTAGGTATAGGATTTGTCGGCATTGTGGTTATTGGAGAGTACTCATTAACCAATATATATACATATATATATAAATATCTACGTGTGTTTTGGGATACTGAGTTATCCATTTGTTGGATGATGGACTAAGAGATATAGATAATTATATGGTTACGTGTTGCATTTATATAATAATGATGCATGTGAATTTGCCATTATTTGTACACGTGCATGTGTTTATTGGTACATCGTACTAGGCTCCAACTTAACTTTCATTTTTTTTCAGGTACAAATGGAATTGTTATGGCTTCTGACTTATCGGGATATGACATTTTTATGGACTATGGGGAGGATGATAGTGGCAAGGATTATCTAGCAAACATTTAGACTTAACTTGTTAGTTTGTAGGAGATAGATACTTATGTTATATTATATGATTATTGTTTTTATATTAAGTTAGTGTGTTAAGGCGTAGACCTAGTTGGTGGTTTGTATATATTTATGTTTAGATGGACTCTATGAGTCATCCCTTGTTATTGATGTGTAGGAGGTATGAATGTTTATAGTAGTAGTAATAAAGTACTTATGTTGTAACTTTAGACTTGGAGTATTAATATGTGTGTTGGCAGTGTTAAATGGAGTGAATTGTGGATATTAAAAGGTTCCGAATCTTTATGTGCCAATGCTATATAGGAACATGGTGGGTTGTAAGTGCCCTTGTGTTTAGGGCGTTATAACTTTAAAAAGACTAAAAAGAGCATATCTTCTTCTTCATCTAATGACTTTGACAAAAGATACTGTAGAACAAAATTTTATAAAAAGATCTTTATTAAATTAGAAATAAGAACTTTACTACAATCTTGTATAAATCTTCTTAAGAACTTGGATAAAGCATTCGAAGAAAATCTGAATAGATTATTATCTTCCTTATGTGCAGTGAATTAAGTGTATTACATAAATACACTTAATTAGTGGAATTAGGCCTTCAAATTAAACCAACTTATATATTGATGATCGAGATCTTTTGCATCACCATTCATTTTGTAAAAAGTATTATCTATCTAATTGTCTTATCGAGTATCTATTGAAATGTTTATTGGAAGGTCTTTTTATCTATCTGCTTAAATGTTTGTCATATTAATAGAACACCTTGTTCTACACACTTAAAACAGATTCATTAGTTACCCCTTAACATTTTTGTTATCATCAAAACTTATTTAAGAGAGAACTCAACAACAATATCAGACAACCTCTAACCATCCCTTACGTGTTGTGATGGATAACCTCTTGCCTCTTTGATACTCTCTCCCTCAATGTGGTGAGTCTCTTTTAATTTATTTTTAAAACAATTATCACACTCTAATTATGAATTGATTACAAGAAAATATAAAAAAGGAAAATAAAGTAATATGTGTCATGTGGTATATTGTAAAAAAGAGTTTTTGATTATTGTGAGCGATTCTTTCTATAATATTAATGGTAATGCACTACATGAGGTATACTATGATGCACCTACATTTTTTGTTTTTTGGAAAAAGTAAAAACCCTAGAAGAAATTCAATTTTGATCTGTAGGCAAGTTATGAAAACAAGTTTTCAATTGGCATTGTGTAGAAGAAAACTAAGGCAAGCCCCAATTCTAAAATCAATAAGCATCTAATGCATCTTTAGTTGGTATTGTGTGGAATAGATAGTTTGACTTCTGTTTTGAACATATATAGCTTGTGATTCCATTTTCTCTATCTCTCTGCCTTGTCCACTCAAAAAATCTCCCACTTGGCCTTCTTAGGTTTTGAATTCTTCCCCTTGGTCAATTTTATTTATTTTTTTAACTAGAACCTTGATAATTTGTTAATTCTCATCTTATTTTGCAATTTTTACAACATTTCCTTAGTCCAGTAGGTGAGATATTTGTTTCCCCTTTTTTTTCCTTTTTCAATTGATTTTTGTTTGCAAAGTTTTTATTTTGATTTAAATTTCTATGTTATATATGTTTGAACTAGTCATTTGGTGCATTTATGTAGTGAAATTTATTTGGTTTTTGATGTATTCTTTTTGTTGTCAACTCACAACTTGAAGTTCTTATTTTTTGTATAGATAGAGTTTTTCTTTATTTTATCTATATATTTATTTTTGTGTTTATTTTATATGCAAGTGTTGGTTATGATTATGACCTTTGTTCTATGAGTGCGAATTATTATGAATTGGATAACTGGGGAAATTTACTATAATTTCATATATAATTCTTTGTGTCATCTCATTGCTTTAAAATCTTGTCATGGTGTTGTTTGGAATGATTTTGAAGACTTTTTGATTACATTAATGCAATAGCATAAGTTTGTCAATTGTTAGAGAATAAAAGGTTCACTATGATAGTGTTGGTCCCAAATAATAATCAAGAAGAGGGGTTGAATTGATTATTTAAAAAATTTTGCCTTTAAAATTTCCCTTTAAGTTTTAAACACGAGAACAATATATTAATCAAACAAATTAACAATAAAAAATTGCTGAAAAATAAAAGATGAGGGAAAAAGAAGATCAGGCTGCAATTTATAGTGGTTTCGCATTGTACGTCAGTCCACTCTTCCAACTCCTAGCTGAGAACCCCGTTATCTTCCAGCTATTTATAAGTTCAAATTACAAGCTTATGCAATTCTTTCTGCTCGATTCTCACAGCTATCCTCTAGCTACAATCGATCTACTGAGTCTAAACTTATAACTTAACTATCAAAAGAGAAAGC
Source organism: Combretum micranthum (assembly GCA_024138025.1). Lineage (NCBI taxonomy): Eukaryota > Viridiplantae > Streptophyta > Magnoliopsida > Myrtales > Combretaceae > Combretum > Combretum micranthum. The sequence goes on from JAMXBD010000133.1 coordinate 328,443, forward strand.
AATAACAAGTTCCTTTTATACAAAATAAAATATCTAAATCAAAGAGCTAAAGAATGAAAGCTAAGAGATCAGCTTGCTATATAAGATGTTTATGAAAAATCTCGATGAAATGAAACTTCTGGATTTTATTCTGTGTTTGATTCTGTATCTTTATGTAAAGGAGAGCACTTTTTTATTTGCTGCTTGTAGATGATATGTTTGATATTGATACTTTTCTCTGTCTTCCTCAGTTATACTACTCTTCGTCTAATGTTTAGAAGATAGATTTCAAATCCCAAAAATCTCGATATATAATCTGTTGTGCTCTATCTTGATTTGAAATTTGAAGACTATCCCTTCCTTCCAACAGTTAGTTAATAATAATATCCAGCTTCTGTTTGCCTTCGTGAATCAAATTCTAAACACGATATGATCATAACAAATAGATAAGCTCAGCTTGATCTTCGTAGACTTTCAGATCTGATTGCATATCTTCCATTAAATCAAATCAGTTGTGGATAAGCTTTGAGAATAACTAACTGCATATATTTCTCCTCCAACGTGATTTGCTTCAAATATCCAACTAATTTCTAATCTTTATCTTTTAACGTGATCTGATCTTCTTCATATATCTCTGATTGATATTTCTTCATTGAACGTGATCTCATTTTCTATCAAGATAACGTTTATCCTTCTTCTTATTTTTATTTTTTTCGTAAAAATCCATATAATATGAAAGATTCTTGTCTTGGTCGTGATAGTTATAGACATGAATAAACATCTTGTTTTGAACTGAATAAAAATCTGATTTCATCTTAAAACAAATTGTAGAGAGAGAAACGAAAAATCAATATAGATCCCCTTGGATATAATCTTTCTTTAGTGGAACAAATAAGTATATTATCCAAATATACTTATTATCTCGGAGCTAAGTCTTAAAAAAAATCTTTATATTTTTCTGAAAAAGTATATCTTCTTGTTTGAGAAGATGAACAATAACTTCTGGTTGAAAATACTTGTTCTTCAAAAGTTCCAGTAAAGGTTCTGGAAAAGGTTCTAGTTTTCTGGAAAAATACTTCTTCCTTAACTTAACCTTCTAGAGAACATTCTGTATACTCTCTATTCCTTGAAAAAATCTTCGATAATGTTGTTGCTTCTCTCAACTCTTATGTATTCTTTCTTTATGATAAGTAAAGCATGTAAATCATCGATATACAACATCATTTACCCATTTATCTTGAACTCACCATGGTTCTTTAAAGTTCTGTGAAAGGTTCTGTCTAATACACATAAACACATAGACACACACACACACACACACACACACACACACACACACTCACACACATACACACGCATATATAAATTCTGCACACTAAATGACATCATTAGTTTCTTGATTATTTTGTTATCATTAAAATTTTAGTTAATAGAGACTCAACAGATAGCATCAACCAGTGAGGAAAATATAAATGCATTTAGATGGAGAATTTATTAGCCGCTACAGTTTCTTCAAAAGTTTTCCTCCATAAGCTCTTTTCTTTTTTGTCTAACTAACATTACAAAATAGTTTTCTTTAGTTTGAATTATTTCATGTTCTTTGAAAGATTTTTTTTTTCCACTATAATGTGTCTCTAAATGTGTTTATTTTAGTTTGATTGTTTCATTTACTTAGCGATACCTTGAGAGCAACACTAAAAGGCATCCATTATCTATGTCTTAACTTTGCTTTTATGGTGTCTTATGTAGGGAGATCAATTAATGCACTTAAGCCTCAAATGTATATAGTATCTATTTTTCCTTATTTTTGACACTAATTTATGTGTTGGGTATAATAGAGATATTGTTGTTTTTGTATGGTTAGTGCCTTAAAGACATGGGCACAAGATTGGTGATGCAATTGTGCCTCTATGACCTTTAGGCAAGGCACTGTAAGAAAATTAAGACTTACGAAAAAAATGTGCAAGGCAATGGGTGAAAAGACATGCTCTTTTCCAATAATAGTCAATGATATTTAACTACCTTTAAATCATTTAGCTTAATTTAGAAGACAGTTGTCTCATTTGCATGTTTTAATTTTATCAATGAAAAAGCTCATTTAGTCTTTCCCAAAAAATTGGAAGAGAAAAGTTAAAGTGGATAATAGGCCCAACTAGTACATGACCCAATTCACCACTTAAAACTCCTCGACACGAAGAATCAATCCAGTCCATTACAACAACATAAGTTGTACCACATTTATTAAGTGATAAGTTTCATATCCTTATTCACTAACCACATCATACATATCTCAAATATCGACCATAATCCTCAGTTTACTCAGAAACCCTAACTAGGATACTCTGAAAGGAACTTGAAAAATTCAAGAACAAATCTAGCTTCTAATAACACCTTCTTGATGAATGAGGAACTTGGTTGATGAACACGTGCAGGTAAATCTCATATTTCTATTTAGATTCATGGAACTTGAATTCGAATCCTCTATAAAATGTGAAAAGTATGAGGTAATGAATTGTAATATTCCGATATATGACTAACTAAGTGTTTTCCTGTGTTTGTGCGTTTGTGTAAGCAAAATGAAGACACTTACTAGTCTTTTGAGCACCAATACTCTCTTTGACTCAAAGTCGATATCAAATCTCAAGGGTGATCTCCTCTATTCCACTCCTTTCGTTTTTACATATTCTTTTCATTTGTAAATGCTTGTTTTATTTTTTTAACAGAATGTTGTTGTTAGTCAGCAAGATCTGGTACTCCTTTATTTCCTGTTATAATTGTTAAAGTTGTAATCCTATCAAGTAATGTATTCCCTTAAATGCTTTGGGACTTTAATCTCTCGCTTAGTCTTGTGTTACTCGATGTATTAGTGGATGTTGGATAATAACACATAACTTAGGTCTTAAAAATCTTTTAGTCTTTGCTTCAAAATAGTTGATTAAAAACCTGGTAGGCATGAATCGTACTAAAGATTAGTCAATTTTGTTAATGTTTCTAAACTCATGTCTCAATTTTGATAAATAGTTTCATTAAATACTTTAATTCTTCATCTTTGGGTGTATTTATTTAATGCAAGTCACACATGGTTCACTTATCAAATTGAACTTTATAATTTTGGAAGTAAATTCTTATTCTTACACCTGTGTAAAATTTAGGTGGTATTTACATATATTATTAATTATAAATATGATAAATGTTGAGAGAATGAATATTTAATATTATGGCTCTGTTTTTCCTTTTAAAAATTCAAAACTGCTAGGAGACAATGATTCTATGGTATAACTTTCAATCTACTTGCAAAAGAATCTTAAATATGTACACTAATTATATCATGGAAACCTTGTATTCTGTTAATAAGTTGCAGGTTATGCTATGGAGTATAAAGGAAAAGTTATTCAAATGCGACAACAAATGCATGAGGTGCAATTGCTTTTAAAGCAACTTATACAGTAACGTAACAACTCATTTGAGTCTTCACAAGATCACTCAAACCATTCCATGATGCCAAGTTCAAATGATGTACCATCAATGTCATGTTTTAATCATAGACCTTCATCTTCAAGCTTATAAGATAGATTGCCAGCATTAAATGTCGAGCATATACTTCCTACACCAAATTCAAAGCGTCAACCTTTGTGGGAATGCGAATTGAACTATATGAGAAATGGTCATGGGTGGATGAAAATGTGAAGATGCATTGTAGAGAATATGGGGGATCATAACAGTTATTAATGAAGTGGATGCCTATTCATTAAGTCTGTCCTTGGCCAAGGAGAGTAAGTTAGATACTGATTGTTTTTCAGAAAATCTAGGGACTAGGTAAGTTTGCTAGGTTCTGTGGTTGTATTTTGAACCCCAAGTGGAGGCCAACTCATAGATCGCCAACTCATAATACATTGGTTTGAGGAATCTTTAGTTAAACTTAACATCAACAACGATCTCATGGGTTTTAGTTGTAAAGATATTCTAATCAATCAACCCAAGATTAGTGATTTTGTTTTTTAATCTTAAGAGAGGCATTAATATAATGTGAAAATTTCCATAGTTCAAGAAATTAATAAGAAATTTGAATCTTGTTGTTTAAGTCACATTGATAATCTTAGTAGGGATTCACAAGATTATTAATACCTAAATTTTATAGGAATATCATATCTTGCTCAAGATATACTTAATTATTACCTCTTATAATGAAAAATCTTTCTTAACATTTACCTTTCCTCCTTTTTTTTTCTTCCTTTTTTTCTCAATCCACTCTTTTTTTTCCCACATTTCTTCCCTTCTCTTACTTGTATTTTAAAATGCATATGCTGATCTTTGGTCTAAAATTAAAATCTCATTATTGTTAAATTAACAAATAATGTTAGGTATTTGAATTTTAAAATTGATCAATTTAGTACCCAAAGAGCTTTGAAGTTGATTAATTTAGTACCTAAAGAAAATTAACAATGGTACTGTTGGCATGCATGGAATGTTTACTCATGTAATAAATTAATCAAGTTTACAATTCATATATTAAATTGATTAATTTCAAAGTTCAAGCACATAAATGCATATTTCGTTAAAGTTCAGCTATTATTTGTAATATTAACTCTTAATTTAACAAATAAGTTTTATACTTAACAAATTTTCCCCTATACTACATCATAACTTATAATATTTTAATTCCTTGCACCAAAATTCCAAACAAAACCTTCCTTTTAGTCACCATCTTTACCACTATCACCACCACTAATGCATTGCCACCTCTCCATTGCTATCACCATCATCTCTTAATAGCATCCCCATCTTGGGGTATTTGACAAGGGAACTTATGTGAAAGACCTTACTTTTTGAGGTCTTATAAGATGTGGAAAGGTCCTTAAATTTTTTGTGGTCATCTGCCAATGACTCCAAAAGGTAATGTCATTTGCGTCTTTTTATAGTTATTTTAATTTATTTTATTAAGTATATTATATAAAAAATATATAGGAACCACAAAATTTTTAAAAATGTGAAGGATATCATGCAAAGAATTTTATGGATAAAGTGGTAAGATTCTTTAAAAAAATAGGTTCTTGAAATGCTAATGTGGCATCTTAAGAACCTATTAGAGGTCCTATGAGATATTAATGCTCTAATGCCATCAATACTACCACTATCATCACCTTTTTTTTCAATATTATTACCTAAACAACCTCATACAACATCATTATTATGATTACCACTACATTATATCACTATCTATCACTACCATTGTTCACACTATTGCTCTCACATTACTATCATTCTTCATCACCATTACTACTATCAATTGATTAGGGATGGATGCACTCATAACATGAACTTTTCATTGGTTGCAAAAGCATACATTCCCTGTAGAACTTCTAAGATGATCCTAAATGTCATATTAACATTTTAAAGGCCTTTTTTTTAATAGAATCTTGTCACTTTATCCTTAAAGGTTTTTTTTCACAAGGTCTTTCATATCTTTTAAAATTTTGCAGAAACATGATACATTTAACAAAATAAAAAAATATTATAAAAAGACATAAATGACTTTACTTTTAGGGTCTTTTACCAATAACCCTAAAAAGTTTAAGGACCTTCCACCATCTCATAAGATCTTAAAAAATAAAGTATTTCACATATAGTGCCATCACAGGGTTTGAGGTATTACAATGTCTCATTTGGTATGTAAGAATGAATGTAAAATGGAATTGCAATCCAAGGTTTCATTCGCATTCCTCTATTTGGACGTGTTTTTAGAAGTTGAAATCATGATTCCTACGTTTCGACAATTCTAACTTTGAGGGGGAATTCAATTCCACCATTGAGAAGACAGAATTGTGATTATTTTCTTTCCTTATAAATGATTACTATTATAATTATTTTTTATCTTCTTACATATTTATTTATGTTTGATGAATACCATGCCAATTTTATTCCATTTCATGATATATCCAAATTAAGGAATCAATTTATCATTCTACTTCCTATTCCATTCCATTTTGTTCCTCTTATTTCATTCTGAATGATTCCCACATACAAACATTACGCAAGTCTACAAGTCATATAATATCCGATTTGTAAGTTATAGAAACATTAAATTTTAATTTCATGATGTATCCAAAGTAAGGAATCAATTTATCATGTGGCTTCCTATTTTATTCCATTTCGTTCCTCTTATTCTATTTTGAATGATTTCTACATACAAACTTGCATAAGTCTACAAGTCTTATGATATCCGATTTGTAAGTTATAGAAACATTAAATTTTAAATAATCAATACTGAAATACTATATACCATATGAAATGTAATATTCAATGAGTCAAGAAATTGTACATTTGGAAAACAAATGATAAACGGTTAGTTTAAAAGTTATGATCATTTTAATTTTTATTTTGTTTAAGCAATTTAGTAATGCATATTAGATTCTATTTCAAATATAAACATGCCTTGTGGAGTTTATCATTGATATAAAGTTTGCTAAAATCAAAATCAATTGCACAAAAGTTATCAAAACCAAAATAATTTTTTTTCTTTTAATTTTCCAAACGATGATTTATTAAGACAGTTAAAAATTAATATTTTATTAGTTAAAATGTAATCAAATACTTAAATGAAAATAAAAACATATAAATACAATGAATAATAATGTAGATTTTTTGGATCTATTTAACTGGTTTGTTTTTCGTCTGTATTCGTATCTTTTTTAAAATTATATACACAAATATGTCTAATTTATGGGTCTGTTTGTTTTGGTTTTTTTTCGGCAGATACAGACACTTTTTTAAACTTTTTTCTAACAAATTATTTATCAAGAAATAGATATATATAAAAAAAAGTTGACAGTTCTCATCAAAAAAACAAATATAATAAATATAGATAAAATTTAGATATAAATCAGATATATATTACACATATCATTTTAAAAAAGATACAGATACAAATGAAAAACAGACAATCCAAACAGACCCTATATCTATATTTGATTTATTTGATCTTTTAATAAAAACTATTAATTTTGTTTTTTATATCTAATTCTTTATAGATAATTTGTTAAAACAAATTTAAAAAAATAACTATACCTATAACCTACCATTAAGCAAATGGAGCCTTAACTGGGTAATGGGGAACTCATCTCTTTATCCAGGTGGATACATAGTACTCAACCCAAGTTGGTCATTCAAACAAGGCGTCAGACTTGATGGTCATGTTGTCAGACACCACAATTTCCAGCAAGTGCCAAGTAACATTAAAAGCAGTAATGTTATGAGCAACCATATCTTCTTGTTGCTTTCACCGTTTTTTAACTTAAGAACTGAAAAAAGAACATCAAATTAAGCGGCAACTAAGTCCTACCTCCCAAAATCCAACCAGTTTCCGCCTATCATGACCATCATCTTATCCTTAACCCCCTGCACTTATAACTACTTACGCCGACATCCCCACTTCCCCGCTTCTAATAACCGCTACCCTTCCGTACCGCTTCTCTCTCCGCTTCTACATGCTCCTGTGGTTTTCTTTCGCACTCCGCCTGCTGCTAACTTACGACGCTCCATTGGGCTTGTTCCGGCCTGTGCTCTGGGCACTGGCACAGGCACTGCCGCCGGATCTCTGTTGCAAGATGCTGGTGTGACGGCAGCTGTTCTCGCCGGTGCTTATTCTCTTGTTTTCACCTTCGATTCTCTCACCAATCGTGATCTCATTCAACAGGTCTCTCTCTCTCTCTTTCTTTCTAGTCAGTAAGCACTACATGCATGTAAATTATTTTGCTGTTGATTAGGCTAGTTTATCCCCTAAACTTAACGGCATATGTAATTATGGATTGCATTCCGTCGCCAGGCTGCATAAGAAGGTACTCTCTCTAGGTGTTGCCGACTGCCGTTTTGTCAAGGATAGATAGTAGTTTAACTATTTTAGCATCGTTGTCAGACCGCAGTTATTTTAGCAATGTTGTTGGATCTTAACCTGTTGTTGAACTGGTAAACAGAAATTGGTTAAGATCAAATTAGTTGAACCAGGTCTAGATGGGATCTAATTGGAGTCAACAAATGTTAAAATATAATTCATATATTATTTATAATACCTATTTATCTAATTGAGCTGAATTTAAGCTTGGATTATAAACGAGTTAAACTCTACTACGGTTGCAAACAAAGTGTGCTGCTGGTGAGATCGTTGGCTTGGCTCAGCTCTTTTCAGGCTTGGATCGGCTTGAACTTGTTTAGTAAACGAGCTGTGTTCGAGATTTGATTTAGGCTTGTAAGACGGCTTATGAATACTATGGTTTTAAGCTCGTAGATAGGATCATGAGCAAGCTCATTAATAAGTTCGTCAGTAAATTTAATATATAATTAAAACAAAAAAACTAATTTTTACTTAATATATATGTATATATATTTAGTAACTTTAATAATTTATTTTTAGGGTTGGCAAAAATGAAAAAAAAAAAAACTATTTAAATGAGTTGAGCTTGAGCTTTAATTTTAAGCTCCTTAGCCTCGATAAAAGCTCTCAGCTTGGTTTGAGCTCGAAAAATAAAGCTCATTTAGCTAAATAAGCCGAGCTCAAGCCTATATTTTAGGTTTGATAAGAAGCTTGGCTCAAACTTGAGCTCAATAAGTTTTAAACGAGCAAGACCCGAGCTTTGAGAAACTCAGCCCGATTCAGCTCATGTGTAGCCTTAAACTGAATCATGAATTAAAGTTCTTTTATTTAAATGAGCTGGTAAAATATTACACCATCCATAGAATATACAGCACTTCATTGTTGTGATGAAATGAAAAGTTGTTACTTGATTTTAACAATTATGGCATCACCCGAGTTACTAATCTGATTTATTTGGGAATCCACATCAGTATTGGCCTTTTCTATAGGGGACATTGTTAAATTTCACCAAGGATAATTGTTTCTCTATTAATTCATGGCACAATATAAATGATGCAGCAATCTGATTTTCAAGGCTTTGAGTTCTGTGGTGATTGAATTGACCATTCATTGTCGTTTTTAGTTTTTACCTAAGGCTTTGCTACTTCGGGTCTTTAAATTAAGATGCATTCAATTGAATATCATTCTCCTGAGTCCTGAGTAACTCTATTCCTCTGATTTGAAGCAGAGTTTGAGCAGGAAACTGGTTCATATCCTATCAGGTTTGCTCTTCATGTTTTCTTGGCCAATTTTCAGGTATCTAAGCTGGTTCTAAATTTCCTTCACATTTAATCTATGTCTTCCGCACTGTGTATCCTTCCAGATACTAATAATTCAATAGCTTCAATTTTAGAGTAGCAACTCAGCAGCAGCTCGCTTCTTTGCAACAGTTGTACCTCTTGTGAATCTCTCAAGGCTTCTCATCCATGGATTATCATTAAGTACTGATAAAGGGCTTGTCAGGTCCATGACTCGAGAAGGAAACCCAGAGTATAGCATTTCTCCTCTCAAAAACTAGCTTTTTCAATTCCAAAATTGATGTGCAGAATTTTATGATGAGTACTAACTTGTTCATTCGACACATTCAGGGAATTGTTAAGAGGACCATTGTACTATGTCGTGATATTGATCTTGTGTGCTCTTGTTTTTTGGCGAAATTCACCAACAGGAGTGATCTCGGTTGCAATGATGTGCAGTGGCGATGGTAACACAGCTCTTTCTATCTTCTTTAAGGCCAAATTCTCTGCACCCTTGAGAGCATGTTTCTTAAAAAATCGGATTTTACAGGTATTGCTGATATTGTTGGGAGAAGATTCGGATCCAAAAAACTCCCCCATAATCAACATAAGAGCTGGGCGGGCAGTATTGCCATGTTTGTGTTTGGTTTCTTGATTTCTGTCGGGTACGAGATTACTCTTTTTGTTCACTTCTTTATCTTTGTAGTTGTGTGTAAATCTTCAAAAGCTGGCTTAAGATCCCTACAGTCTTTTTAGTTTTCACACTTCATAAAAATAACAAAGATTTAATAAATCTAAAAAAATAATAATAATATTACTTAAAAAAGAACTTCCACTGTTCTTAGTCTGATATTTGAATGTACTATTATACATAATGATTTTATTATTATTATTATTTATTTTTTTTCTAAGTTGGGAGTAAAGGCTAGCAAGTGCTTGGACTTCTAATATTTAGCAATTTAGTATTTTATATTTAGATTTTGGCAAACTAGTCATTATTCTTTCAAAGTATGTGCAATTCGTTATTTTCATTGAATAATATTTGATAGATATTTATTTTGATAATAAGATAACAGTTACCACTTAGTGAAAAATTGCCAAAATATGAGGATACATTGCTAAATTGCCAAAAAACTACAAAAAATTAAAAGTACAAGCATTCGGTCTGCAATTATCTTGTCATCAAAATAAATGTATATCAAATATTATTTAACAGAGATACTAAATTGCACATATTTTGAAAATATATATACTAATTTGCTAAAATATAAAAATAAGACTCTAAATTACCAAAAATTGAAAATAGAAGCAATTTGCATTCCATTGTTATTGTTTTTTCTATAATCAATGGCAAGATGGTTGCTTAGGAGTTAAAAGCACATTTTCAAAGCATGATTCTTAGTATTAAGATGGGTTAGGTTTACTTAAAGCAAAATACCTTTGGTATATTGTTACTCTAGATTAAGGGGGGAAAATACAAATTTAAAAAACAGAAAGAAATCTGAAAAATCGGAACTTATAAGAAAAGAAAGAAAAAGAAAAATCCTGCAAGAATATGAAATTTAGAATTGTCTTAAATATACAATATCAGTACATCTTGATATGTCATCCGAGCACATGATTTTAGTATATTCTGAAATCATGCTTGCCAATAGCTTTATAATCTAGTAACATCTTTTTTGATATATCAAATGAGAGGTACAGGTTCTATTTCCCCTCCACCATTGTAATGAAAAAAAAAAAAGAAAAGAAAAGAAATTATGCTTTAAATTATAGTGCCCTATTCTTGTGTTTTTTTCCCTCTAAAAATTCTTGATTTTAGATTTTTATTTCCTTTTCCTTGGCTACTCTATTTTTTTTTCCCCTGGCCAAATATAGCAATGCAATGCATATTTTCTTGGTAGATAAATTTAGACTAACATGGAACCTTATTTGTTTTCAATTCAATCCAGGATGCTACGGTACTTTACAGCCCTAGGGTGTTTCGACTTAGACTGGGAGATGACACCGCAGAGAGTTGTTTTGATTGCTCTTGTGGCGACGGTTGTGGAGTCCCTACCGATATCAGAACTTGTGGACGACAACATATCTGTGCCTTTAGCAAGCATGCTCACGGCTTTTTTAACTTTTGGTTTTTAACCACTCATGAAAGCGATATTTCAGTCACACACTTTACTTTCTAGGACTTTTTGAGTAATCGATGATTTTATAACGTGCTGATTCCTGAACCTATTGAAGTCAGTCTAGACACTGGATTTTTCTTTTCTTTTTGTAGACATCTCATTTTGACATTTTTTGTCAAAATAAATACTTACGATAGTATATACATAATTAGAATAATTGAATTTTGCAAACTATAAATGTCAAAGCTAGGAATAAAAAAAATAAAAAAAATAATAATAAATAAATAATAATAATAATAATAATGAATTAATTTAATAGAAATAAATACAATAAATGTAATATGGATAATTAATATAGTATAATGTAATTTCGAAAAAAAAAAAAAATCACTGTTCATCGTCTCCTACCTCCGGCCGCCCGATGGGGCATTTTCAAGTCTATTTTTGATCCGTTTTCAAACCCGTTTTTTACAAAATAAATACATATTTTGAAAATAGGCGCGGAGTAGTTTATATTGGTATAAAATTTAGTTGTTTTCATCAAGGGAAAGGGTTTGAAATTTGAATTCGAAAATTAGAAAAAATTCGTTTTTAGCTTCCGAAAAAATGGCAAAATCCGAGATTCGTTGTTGTAAGTTCAAAATCTAACGGTAATGACAGCTATTTTCATGTTAATGACAACTAATTAATAGTTGTAATTTGTTTTTCGAATTAGAATAAAAAACCCTAAATTTAGATCTATAAATAGAGAAGAAAAAAAAAAAAAAAACGAAGCCAGGACACAAAAGGCAAAGAAAAGAAAAATCAAACAAGCATTTTATATTCAGGAAGTCGAGAGCTTTCTTTTCCCTAATTTGATTGTTGTCGAGAACCACCGAACGATTGTCGTCGGAGTAACCACGATTTCCACTTCTATTCCCGGAGTTGTTGCCGTTGACCACCGTCCGTCTCCTATCGCTGTTGCCCGCCGGAAGTCCGCTGCCGTTGAAGCCGTCGGAATTCTGCTGCCTGCTTGCAGATTGATTCCCCTGCTCCTGCGCGAATTCAATTCTCTCTCGCGCGTCATCGTCGGTCGTTTTCCAGCGCGCATCCTCCTCCTGTCCAGAATTCGTCTCCTGCAGGTAAGTTCAATAATAATAATAATAATAATAATAATAATAATAATAAGCATATATATAGGAAAATAAAATAATAAGAAAAATAAAAAGATAGTATATGATTATATGTTCAAAATCTATTACGAATATATTTTTTTTTTAAAAAAAAATTTTCAAAAATATGTTGAATTAGTATTAGTTTGAATTAGTATAGTATAGTCATTAAATGAAATTGTCTTGTTCTAAAAAATATTAAATTGAAATTAGGGTTTATTTTTTTATATGATCGATCTTGCTATGATACTTTATAATCCTTGCATCTTTTCTTTGTGATATCGTTTTGTAATATTATGATTTTGTCAAATTTTGAATAATGAGATATTACAAATATTTGACATACAAATTGTATTGATATGACTTGATGAAAATCTTGATTGCTAAAGTTTGTTTATACCATGATTTTGAAATGATTAAAAGAACCCGATTTCGTTATCAATATGCAATGTAATTAGAAACTTTGCTATGATCTTAATATCATGTATGAAGTTTACCTATGTTATTGAATGTGAGTTCATCTTGTTAACATTGATATCTTTTATTAATGATGATATATTGATTTAATTAATGTGCTTGATAATTACCATGATATATAATTTTAATCCATTATTCAAATCTTTTTATCACTTAGAAAAGTTAATTCTTATAAATTTGTTAAAACATAACTTGATGGTCCCTTTTGCATTAATATATATATTTTTTCTTGTGATAAATTTGATTATATATATATATATATATATCATGTTAGGTATGTGTTCATAGAATTACATTAAGATTTTGTAATTGATAATATACCTATAATCATGCCCTAATCATGAGGAATATATGAATTTTTTTAGTTTTAGGTTTATGACATTTGAAATTATATAATCATGTATGATGATAGTCATTAATATTCCTTTTATACCATGATATAGTGATGAACTTGATTGAAATAATATTGAATTTTATGATTTCACCATATATGGAACCACATTGAAATCTTGCCCTTCATAATATAATGTCAATGATATATAAATCTTGATTATGCCATGATATTGCTTTGTTGAAATTAGTTTGTTGAATATTGATATTCCTTATAATATTTTTATTCTTGATGATATGTATGATCAATTGATATGCATGATATGTGGTTATGATTTCTTGTTCAAAATTTTTGTCACCTAGAAAAAATTCGATTTTTTCATAAAATTGGCTAAAACCTAAATTGATAGATTTAGGGTACATGTTAAAAGATATGTAGATATTTTTCATAAAATCAACAAACTTAGTGAACTTAAAGCAAAAAGATTTCGAAAAATTTTAAAATTAACCAACAAACTAAATTTTTCTAAAAGAACTACGTGTGGTCTGATCCCGATTAGCGGGTACGTAGGCACCTAAACGGGCGACTTAAAATATGTAAAAAATTTATTTTTGTGAAGTTGTTTGATTTTTTAGTTTAGTTTAGAATATATGAATATTGATAGAATTTAATAAGATTTGATTATTTTGAATATTTGGAGTTATTAGAATATATATGATTATTGATAGAATTTGATTAGTATTTTTGTGCATATTAGACATATGTTTAGTTAATTAGATTTGATAAATAGTTTAGATTTTGAAATTAGGGTTCAAAAGAAAGCAATTTAAATATGGAAAGTTAAGGTGGTAACCGTTTAGGTTTTAATAGGTTAGCCCCCGAACTCAAGTTAATTTCTGGTTCTCGTTTTCAAAAAACGATTTTTTCGCAGATCAGTTGCAAAACCAAAATCAACCTACCCATTGGTTTTGGTTTATTTATTTCTCGACTTTAGTCGAGTGGCGACTCCAAAACGTTTTTTAAAAAAATTCAAAATTTCCTTTAATTCTTAGTCGAGGATTCGTATTGAATGGGTTAGGGTTTAGTACGAATCGGATTAAAGGAAATCGAAAAAACCAGGCTCGACAGCTTGGCGACTCCACTGGGGACCTTTTTAGAGGGCTAGCCACTTTATGCTTTTCATATATAAATTGCTTTCTTTTTTTTAATATCTTGTATATTTGTAGATATTTGTGCTAACCGTGTGCTTATGTGTAGATATTATCTATATAGAGTTGTTGGAGGGGATATTTAGTTTTGAAAAAAAAAAAAGTGTGTTAGATGTGGTCAAACCCGGGCCACCTTAGGTAAACTTAGGACGGGAGGCACCAGTAGGTCTCGGGTGTTGTGGTTACCCACCATTCGAGACACGAATTAGCCTCCCACTCTGGTTAATGTGGCCCATGGCCCATTAATTGGGGGACCTTTAGAACCCACCCTTCTTGCATCCACTACATGAAGGAGATGATGATCAAGCTTTGTGGCTAATCAAAATGTTTTTCAAAATTGCTTTACAAAACAAAAGCTGAATTTATAAGAGTTAACTTTTCCTTGTAATCCGTTATGTAAATGTGTCTTGTATAATCCTTGTAACCCCATTTTTGTATTTGTATTCAGTTTAGTGTACCATGTAAATGTATATACCGTGTTGTAACACATCTCTTTGTAATAGGTAGAATAAAGAAATGGCAGATAGTATGTGGGCCCGTCTTACTCCCGAGATCCATGTTCATGAGCATACTAGTCCGATGCCCATTTTGAGCAAGTGGTTACAAACTTTCAAGCCAGAACAAAGAAGATTTATTGAAGACCGTTTGGGACCTATTCTTTCTCTACCAAAGGTCCAGGTCCCCATTCATCTTTTTAGGGCCTTGGTTTACTTATGGAATGTTGATGAAGCCGCCTTTTGCCTTGGTGAGCACACTTTGAGTCCTACTATTGAGGAATACACGAGGCTTCTTCAAGCTCCACCAATTGATGCGGGAATATATGCTCCTCAACTTAGTAAAGGGCCGATCAACTTGTTCAACTCCTTTTTAGGAATTAAGAAGACCGATGTGTCCAAAGCCCTCAAGAATTGCAATTTGTTCTCCATTCGGCTTTCCGATTTATTCAAGTGGTTTGGATCTCCAAATAGTTACAAGGACAATAAGCCTATCTTCTGTGGAGGTGTGGTAGCATGGGAGCAAAATCGCATCAATGCTTTTATAGCCGCTGTATTCGGTACTATCCTCTTCCCGAATGGGGATCTTTTCATCCACTATCGGGTATTAGAATTAGTGGACTAGTTCTTGACAG
Organism: Combretum micranthum; assembly: GCA_024138025.1. Classification (NCBI taxonomy): domain Eukaryota; kingdom Viridiplantae; phylum Streptophyta; class Magnoliopsida; order Myrtales; family Combretaceae; genus Combretum; species Combretum micranthum. The sequence continues at coordinate 343,985 of JAMXBD010000133.1, forward strand.
GAAAGTCTTATATCCCGGCCTTGCTCGCTGAACAAAATAGATCTCTCAACCATTTGAAGAAAAAAGGGCATGGGAAGTTCAAGTCTAGTATGGCACTCTTGATAATATGGTTTGCAAGCCACACTAGAGATTATGGGAGCAATTTGAGTCCAGCTTGCCACATTAGAGACAGTTATGATCTTATTTTAAGCTTTAGTGAAAGAGTTCGCATTCAAGATCTTCCAAGGACCGATGAATGGGTGCACTTACTCCAAGATCTAGAAGCTCACAATTTCCTTTGGGTGGCTAAATGGTTCCATTCTCCTACGGCAATAACCGAATGTAGGGAATATGCGGCAATTCCCTTGATTGGTTTGACCGGGTCCACAGGATATTATCCGGCTCGTGTGATAAGACAATATGGAGCACTTCAAGATATAACTAGCAAGCCATCATTAAAGGAGTTTACTATGGAGTATGATGACCCGAGTGTTCCTTTGGCACAAAGAGAGAGAAGGCTAGGATCGATACAAGCCAAATGGGAGACAAGAGAAATCAAGACGATCTACATGATAGACCCCATTAATACTGAGACGAAGAAATACCGAGCCACTAAAGAATACATCCTCAGCCAAAGGGAAAAAGTGAACGAGTTGGAATTTCAAGCTCCTGAGATGAAGAAGGATCGAGAGATGGAAAGGAAGTTCAAGTTCTCAAGGCAAGGTTCAAGCACTATGGCGAAGAGGACTATCGAGGAGCTGAAGGACCGTTCAGAGTGTCCTAGCAAGATTAGGCGTTTGGTTTAGGATGATTTTCTTTGTTTAGCTTTTCGGTTTTGTCATGTTTAGGTCATGTATTTGACTCCTTGAGTAAATTCAGCTTTAATGAAATAAAATGGTTTTTTGCTACAAAGTTTCATCATCATCTCAATTTACATGCGCATGCGTTTTTCTTTTCCATATATATTCTTGTCTCTATATGTTCTTGTATATTCTTTGCTACCTGTTTATTTGTTTTTGTGTATATATTAACCGCTAACCGTTTGCTCATTTTGTTGAGAATCATATAATAAATATATAATAATATATACATTTTCTTCACTAAACTATGGAATTTTGTTTTTGAACATACAGTTTCTAAAAGATAGCTCCTAAACGGTCAGACCCGGTTCGAAGTCCGATCATCACTAGGTCTAAATCCAGAATGGCTAGCAACAACGACAATAATTCTGGTAATTCCAATGCGATGTCCGAGCAAAGGCTCACTACTTTGGAACAAATGGTATTCCGAATGGCCGAGCAAATGAATCTTCTCACGCAAAACCTTAAGGCCCCTCAAGATACTACCGCAGGACATTCGGGGTAAAGAAAGGAACTGATAGTCAAACTATTGAGGAACAAGTAATTAATCATGAACCACTAGCCATTGTGAAACCGATTCTTCTGAGTTTAAGAAGGAAATTGAGGCTCAAAAAAGAAATGGAGAAAAGGCTTCTTTCTCAATTCAATGAGAAACTCAAAGTTTTTGAGAAAATGGAAGGATTTGATCAAACTGGAATCACAAGCTTTCCTACAATCGAAGCGGGAGCTTTCCCTGAGAAGTTCAAGATTCCCGACTTTGAAAAGTATGATGGTACTGGTTGTCCAAAGTTGCATACTAGGCTCTATGTGAGGAAGATGAGCCGGTACACTCAATATGAGCAATTATGATCCAAACTTTTCAGGATAGCCTTACCGGTCCAGCTTTAGCATGGTATGCTCATTTGGATCTTGATGAGATTAATACTTGGGACAAATTGGCTAGGGCTTTCTACAATCAATATAAGTTCAATATTGAAGTGGCCCCTTCTATGTGGGATTTAAGTAATATGAGGAAGAAGAAAGATGAGTCCTTTAAGGAATATGCTCAAAGATGGAGATCAATGGCATCTATGGTATCTACCCCTATCCCGGAGAAAGATTTGACATTCACTTTCATCAATACTTTAGAAGAACCTTCTTTACTCATCTCATTGGACACACTACTGCTAATTTCTCTGAGATAGTATTGGCCGGGTGTAGAATTGAAAGTGCCATTATTACCGGGAGGATCCACGTAGAGAAAAAGGCTACAAATTTCAAGTACTCCAACAATAACAAAGGGAAGGATACCACTGTTAGTGTAGTCAGCTCAACCCCATACACTAAACCTACTCAATCCTACACCTACCACAAACCCCAAACACTAATCAACCCTTCACCCGTCACAACAACCACAATCCCAAAACCAACCATTCAATAGACCAGAAGACAGTTCACCAAAATTCCTGTACCCCTTAGCCAAGTTCTAGCCCGGCTTAGAGCTGACAATCTGATCACCTTTGAAACACCTAGAGAAGACTACAAACCCAGATATTATAACCCCGAGCAAAAATGCGATTATCATTTGGGGCAAATAGGTCATTCTACTGACTATTGTTGGAGGCTTCGGAACAAGATTCAAGACCTCATTGATGCTAAATTGGTCCAACTAGATTTCGTTGAAACCCCAACCCTAATGTCAACACCAATCCTCTCCCAAACCATGGGCCCACAATCAACATGATCACGATTGAAGAACCCGAGCCTTTTATCGGAATGATCCAGTCCAATCCAAAGAAGATAGTTATCCAATGTCAAGGAGAGCAGAAAGAAGCCCCATATGAGGTGAAATCGATGAGGTATCAATTCCATGTACCCATTGCACCGAAAGACTATAAAGCCGCCCCGTTTAACTATCAAGCTGTTAATCAAGTTCCTAGACCCATGGTCGGAAAACTTGGGAAAGCTTCAGAACCCGAAAGAGAGAAAACATTGGCGGAGGAATTCTTCCCACTAAGAAAAGATAAGAAAAAGGAAGAGGAATCTGATGAGAAAACAGCATTGACCAAGATTATGAAGATAAGTGACTATAAGATTGCTGATCAACTCGCTAAAGTCCCGGCTCAAATATCCTTAATGGGTTTGTTAATGACTTCTGAAAAACACCGGGAGGCTCTCTTTAAGATACTCCAACAAATCAAGGTTCCCGAAGGTGTTGCTACCGAAACAATGGAACATGTAGTAAATTCGGTATTTGCTTTGGATCAAATCTCTTTCTCACCTGATGAGTTGGGAGCAGAAGGCACTCAACACACAAAGCCCCTATTCATAATGGCCATCGATAATGGGTCGTCTTTGAATGTTTGTCCATTGGCTACTTTGAACTTACTTGGTATCGATGCATCTAACCTCCGGTCCAGTTCTACTATTGTTAGAGCTTTTGATGGATCCAAGAGAGGCATATCAGGAGAAATAGACTTGGCAGTTACTATTGGCCCACAAGACTTTACTATTCCATTCCAAGTTCTTGACATACCAAGATCGTTCAATTTGTTACTTGGAAGGCCTTGGATTCACTCAGCTGGGGCAATACCGTCTAGTCTGCATCAGATGGTCAAGTTTATAACAAATGGACAAATCGTTACGGTATTAGGAGAACAAGACCATGCTATCTTCAAAGACACTGCTATACCCTATATTGGCGAAGAAGGATCCGAAGACTTTGGTTTACAAATCTTTGAAGAAGCCAATATGATTCAAGAAGAGGGACATTTAGGGACATTTGGACTGGGATATGTCCCTACTCCGGTTGAGATAGAAGAGATGAAAAAGAAAGCCCGAAAGAAGAAAGGAGAAGAATGGTATAATACCCCTATCGAGTCTCCAGATATCAAAGTCACATTCCCACAACCGGCTCATGTCCAGAAACCAGATACTGCATCGGTTCTGGAGCCTTCTTGCAGCTCCCGTCCAGTTCGGGAGTTGAATAATTGGTTCACTATCCCCTTAATAACTCTAGGGTTACCTTTGAGTAAGGGTTGAATTCATGAAGGGTTTTATGTTTTGTTTCTTTTATCAATTGCTCAAATGTACTCCATGAATCATAGTCATTAATAAAGATTCTTTGTTTCTTTCATCTCTTTTCTCTTTTCTCTCACATTTCTTCTTTTTCTCTTTCTTTACCTTGTTTTTTTCAGATCTGATGATAATGGTGAAAGTAAGAGATATCTTGCATCGATAGATAACGAAAATACTGATATCATTTCTAACCCTAATGAGTTAGTCGTTGAACATGACATTAGTGATCACACTGGGATAGAGAAAAGTTGGCAAAAATATGAACAAGGCAGAATTGAGATCAGTGAACCTACAGAAGTAGTGAATTTGGAACTGAAGATGAGCCTAAAATTTGAAAATAGGCACTACCTTATCCGCTGAGCAACGAGAAAGATTGATAAGATTATTGACTGATTACTTAGACGTGTTTGCATGGTCCTACGAAGATATGCCTGGTTTGGATACCTCTATAGTGGTTCATAAATTACCAACTAAAGCAGATATCAAACCAAAGAAGCAAAAATTAAGACGATTTAGACCAGATATCTTGCTCAAGATTAAAGAAGAAGTAAAGAAATTGTTGGAAGTCGGTTTTATAGAGGTATCCGATTATCCTGAATGGGTGGCCAATGTGGTTCCGGTACTTAAAAAGAATGGAAAGGTTAGAGTTTGTGTAGACTTTCGCGATTTAAACCAAGCCACACCCAAAGATAATTTCCCCTTACCTCACATAGATGTCTTGGTGGATAATACGGCTAGAAACCATCTATTTTCATTCATGGATGGCTTTTCGGGATATAATCAGATTAAAATGGCAGAAGAGGATAAAACTAAGACAACCTTCATTACTACTTGGGGAACATTCTGCTACAAAGTCATGCCTTTCGGCCTTAAAAACGCCGGGGCAACATATCAAAGGGCGATGGTCACCTTGTTTCATGACATGATGCATCAAGAAGTCGAAGTATATGTAGATGATATGATTGCTAAGTCTAAGGAAGATGAGGATCATGTGGAAATATTGAGGAAATTATTTGATAGATTACGGAAATTCCATCTTAAGTTGAATCCCGAAAAGTGTACATTTGGGGTGACCTCAGGGAAGTTGTTGGGATTCGTAGTCAGTCAACAAGGAATAGAAGTTGACCCGGATAAAGTTAAAGCCATACTTGAATTACCTCCCCCGAAGACGATCAAAGAGGTCAGGGGCATATTGGGACGCTTGAATTATATTGCTCGGTTTATATCTCAATTAACCGACAAATGTCGCCCTCTATTCAATTGTTGAGGAAAAATGCAGCTATTGATTGGGATAAAGATTGTCAAGAAGCATTTGAAAATCAAGCAATATCTGATGAATCCACCAGTGTTAGTAGCACCAACACCTGGTCGCCCTCTTTTCCTATATTTGACGGTACTTCCTGAATCAATGGGAGGTATGCTTGGACAGAAAGATGAAGATGGGAAAGAACGGGCTATTTACTATTTGAGTAAGAAATTCACTGAAGGAGAACAGAAGTATACTGAAGTGGAAAGAACCTGTTGTGCCGTGGTGTGGATCATGCACAGACTGAGACAATATACATTGTATTATTCTATCGAGCTTTATACGAAACATGATCCGTTGAAGTATTTGGCTCAGAAACCAGGGTTGATTGGGAGAATTTCCAAATGGCAGATGTTGTTATCAGAATTTGATATCACTTATGTGAATCAAACTCAGTTAAAGGCAAGCTTGTAGATCAACTAGCCGAAAACCCGGTTGAAGATAGTGTGATTGATGGAGAAGCTCAATTCCCGGATGAAGGCATATTGCTGGCAGATTCAGATAAAGAATCAGAACAGTCTACTCCTAAATGGAAGTTGTACTTTGATGGAGCAGCTAATGTATGCGGATGTGGAATTGGGGCAGTTTAATATCACCAGATGGTAAACAATACCCCGCTTCAGCAAGATTGACTTTCCCTTATACTAATAATGTGGCAGAATACGAGGCTTGCATCATGGGCCTCAAGATGGCACTTGACATGGAAATAGATGATCTTGAAGTATATGGAGACTCCTCTCTCATCATTTTCAAACACGAGGAGAATACAAGACGAAGGATGCAAAATTGGTGCCTTATCATCAATATTTACTAGAATTGGCACAAAATTCAAAGAAATATCATTCACTTATATGCCAAGAAACCAGAACCAGTTCGCGGATGCATTAGCCACATTAGCATCTATGATTCAAATCACTGATGGAGTTGAGATCCACCCTTAAAGGTTCGCATTGAGGAAGAACCGGCATTTTGCTTGAATACCGAGGAAGTCCCAAGGAAAGATCCCTGGTATGCTAATATCAAAGAATTCCTCCAAGATGGCAAATACCCTGAAAATGCTTCAACAAAGGAGCGAAGAACACTAAGACGCTTAGCAGTTCATTTCATGCTCAGTGGTAATACATTATACAAAAAATCATTTGATACTACTCTCTTGAGATGCGTAGATGAGGGGAAGCAGATATGTTGATGAGGAAGTCCATGAAGGGATATGTGGACCTCACATGAATGGATATATGCTAGCTAAAAAGATTATGAGGATGGGTTATTTCTGGATAACTATGGAATCAGATTGTATTAAACACGTGAGACATTGCCACTTGTGCCAGATATACTCCAACAAGATGAATGCTCCTCCTAAAGAATTGCAGTCATTATCTTCACCTTGGCCCTTCTCAATGTGGGGTAGACATGATAGGACCAATTTCGCCAAAAGCCTCAAATGGTCACCGATTTATATTAGTGGCGATCGACTATTTTACTAAATGGGTTGAAGCATTCTCATACGCTAATGTTACCAAAGGAGTAGTTGTCAAGTTCATCAAGAGAGATATCATAGCCAGATATGGAGTCCCTGATACAATCATTACAGACAATGGTACCAATTTGAATAACAAATTAATGTCTGAATTGTGCCAAAACTTTGGAATCAAACATCGGAACTCTACCCCATATCGACCTCAGATGAATGGGGCAGTTGAAGCAGCCAACAAGAACATCAGGAAAATAATAGAAAAATGGCTATCACTTACAAAGATTGGCACGAGATGCTACCCTTTGCACTCATGGCCTATCGAACATCCATTAGGGTATCAACAGGGGCAACCCCTTATTCATTAGTATATGGTGGAAGCAGTTTTGCCAGTTGAAGTTGAAATTCCATCACTCAGAATATTGGCAGAAACTGAATTGAATGAAGCTGAATGGGTAAGAAATAGGATTGATCAGTTAAATCTCATTGATGAAAGGAGGATGACCGCCTTATATCATGGTCAGCTTTACCAGCAAAGAATCGCTCGAGCATTCAATAAGAAAGTTCGCCCGAGAAATTTCAAGGAAGGAGACTTAGTCTTGAGAAAAGTACTCCGAACGTTCAAGATCCTAGAGGAAAGTTTACTCCTAATTACGAAGGACCATATGTAGTAAAGAGGGTGTTGCCTGGTGGTGCACTAATTTTGACTAGAGTGGATGGTCCAGATTTGAAAGACCCTGTAAATTCTGATGCGGTCAAGTTGTACTACTCTTGAGAAATTAATGAAAATTCTATCAAGTTCAGAAATGTGTTGACTACTTTGTCTATGTGTGATCTAATTTTGTTATCTATCGAAAAAGATATCTCTAGCGGTCCCAATCATCAGATCATCATTGACCATTCACTTCAATTGATAAGCTTTCTTTCATCCTTATATTTCTCAAAATTTTTAAAACATGAGTGTATCGTGAGAGAGAGATTTGAGCAATTGATAAAGTTATAAAAACATTCTAATACTTTGAGATTTGATCTTTTCTTAAAGAAATACCTATTTCAGACCAATAGCATAAGAGTCGATAAGTTCAAGCATGAAAGTAAGGGAGATACAAAGAACATCTCCGTATTGTTGATGTCAAGACCATCAAAAGAATCCAGTTACCATCAAAAGACAAACAGAGATACTCAATTCAAAGGATAGCCACTGTGAAGAGCTCTAGCCTGACGGAATAAACCTAGTGATGAGCGGACTTCACCAAGTGGTCTGACAAGTTTAGAAGCTTCTATAAGAATCTGGTAAGTTTTGAAAAAAAAAAATGAATGAAATGAAAATGAATATATATTGCTAGAATTAAGTTTTTCAGGAAATTAGCTCTAGAAGCCATGCGAAACATGAGGAAATCAAGATCTCAGGACATGAGATTTGGGGATCAGAACATGAGACCCAGTTCAAAGAATGCATAACCAAATCAAATGCCAGCTCAAGGAGCGCGTTTGAACCAAATAGAGGCCAGCTCAAGGAGCGCTATCCACATCAAGTGCCAGCTCAAGGAGCGTGCTTGAATCAAATCTAAGACAAATGCTAGCTCAAGGAGCGCTTATCCAAATCAGATGCCAGCTCAAGGAGCGCACCATCTAAATCAAATACCAGCTCAAGGAGCGCGTTTGAACCAAATCAGAGGCCAGCTCAAGGAGCGCCTATCCACATCAAGTGCCAGCTCAAGGAGCGTGCTTGAATCAAATCTAAGACAAATGCTAGCTCAAGGAGCGCTTATCCAAATCAGGTGCCAGCTCAAGGAGCGTGCCTAAACCAAATCAAATGCTAGCTCAAGGAGCGCCTATCCACATCAAGTGCCAGCTCAAGGAGCGTGCTTGAATCAAATATAAGACAAATGCTAGCTCAAGGAGCGCTTATCTAAATTAGGTGCCAGCTCAAAGAGCGCGCTTGTATCAAACATGAGACAAATGTTAGCACAAGAAGCAATCCAATTCAAAAGGCAGTTCAGAACATGAAGCTATCCGCAGAACATGTGAAACGTTTCAAGTGTCTTTTCAAGCTTAAGGATCGCAAGCTCGGTGGAGCGCCTTCCTTCTTTGCTTCCAAGCTTAAGGATCGCTAGCTCAGAGGAGCGCCATCCTTCTCTTCAAGAACACGAATCATTTCTATTTGAGAAACAACTTCATCTCTGCTCAAGAAACAGTTCTATCTCCGTTCAGAAAACGACCTCTTTTCAAGTAAGGACTCAGTACATGAGACCTGAATCAATGGATGGTTCAGTACATGAAACATCCTTGCCCAAGAAGTGATTCAATAAGCATATCAGAACATGAAAAGCTCTCATCCCGCTTAAGAAGGGGGAATTCCAAATGAGGTAAAGTCAAAATGAGGTCTATTTTATCTTTGTGACAAGGTTTTGACAAACCTCATCACAAAGAGGGGCAGCTGTAGACATCTCATTTTGACATTTTTTGTCAAAATAAATACTTAGGATAGTATATACATAATTAGAATAATTGAATTTTGCAAATTATAAATGTTAAAGCTAGGAATAAAAAAATAAAAAAATAATATAAAAAATAAATAAAAATAATAATAATAATGAATCAATTTAATAGAAATAAATACAATAGATGTAATATGGATAATTAATATAGTATAATGTAATTTCGAAAAAAAAAAAAAATCACTGTTCATCGTCTCCTACCTCCGGCCGCCTGATGGGGCATTTTCAAGTCTATTTTTGACCGTTTTCAAACCCGTTTTTTACAAAATAAATACATTTTGAAAATAGGCACGGAGTAGTTTATATTGGTATAAAATTTAGTTGTTTTCATCAAGGGAAAGGGTTTGAAATTTGAATTCGAAAATCAGAAAAAATTCGTTTTTAGCTTCCGAAAAAATGGCAAAATCCGAGATTTTCGTTGTTTAACGTTCAAAATCTAACGGTAATGACAGCTATTTTCATGTTAATGACAACTAATTAATAGTTGTAATTTGTTTTTTGAATTAGAATAAAAAACTCTAAATTAGATCTATAAATAGAGAAAAAAAAAAAAAACGAAGCCAGGACACAAAAGGCAAAGAAAAGAAAAATCAAACAAGCATTTTATATTCAGGAAGTCGAGAGCTTTCTTTTCCCTAATTTGATTGTTGTCGAGAACCACCGAACGATTGTTGCCGGAGTAACCACGATTTCCGCTTCTATTCCCGGAGTTGTTGCCGTTGACCACCGTCTGTCTCCTATCGCTGTTGCCCGCCGGAAGTTCGCTGCCGTTGAAGCCGTCAGAATTCTGCTGCCTGCTTGCGGATTGATTCCCCTGCTCCTGCGCGAATTCAATTCTCTCTCGCGCGTCATCGTCGATCGTTTTCCAGCGCGCATCCTCCTCCTGTCCAGAATTCGTCTCCTGCAGGTAAGTTCAATAATAATAATAATAATAATAATAAGCATATTATAATAGGAAAATAAAATAATAAGAAAAATAAAAAGATAGTATATGATTATATGTTCAAAATCTATTACGAATATATTGTTTTTTTTAAAAAAAAAAAATTTCAAAAATATGTTGAATTAGTATTAGTTTGAATTAGTATAGTATAGTCATTATAATGAAATTGTCTTGTTCTAAAAAATATTAAATTGAAATTTAGGGTTTATTTTTTTATATGATCGATCTTGCTATGATACTTTATAATCCTTGCATCTTTTCTTTGTGATATCGTTTTGTAATATTATGATTTTGTCAAATTTTGAATGAGATATTACAAATATTTGACATACAAATTGTATTGATAACTTGATGAAAATCTTGATTGGCTAAAGTTTGTTTATACCATGATTTTGAAATGATTAAAAGAACCCGATTTCGTTATCAATATGCAATGTAATTAGAGACTTTGCTATGATGTTAATATCATGTATGAAGTTTACCTATGTTATTGAATGTGAGTTCATCTTGTTAACATTGATATCTTTTATTAATGATGATATATTGATTTAATTAATGTGCTTGATAATTGCCATGATATAATTTTAATCCATTATTCAAAATCTTTTTATCACTTAGAAAAGTTAATTCTTATAAATTGTTTTAAACATAACTTGATGGTCCCTTTTGCATTAATATAGTAATGATTTTGTTTTCTTGTGATAAAATTGAATTATATATATATATATATATATCATGTTAAGTATGTGTTCATAGAATTACATTAAGATTTTGTAATTGATAATATACCTATAATCATGCCCTAATCATGAGGAAATATGAATTTTTTTTAGTTTTAGGTTTATGGCATTTGAAATTATATAATCATGTATGATGATAGTCATTAATATTCCTTTTATACCATGATATAGTGATGAACTTGATTGAAATAATATTGAATTTTATGATTTCACCATATATGAACCACATTGAAATCTTACCCTTCATAATATAATGTCAATGATATATAAATCTTGATTATGCCATGATATTGCTTTGTTGAAATTAGTTTGTTGAATATTGATATTCCTTATAATATTTTATTCTTGATGATATTATGATCAATTGATATGCATGATATGTGGTTATGATTTCTTGTTCAAAATTTTTGTCACCTAGAAAAAATTCGATTTTTTTCATAAAATTGGCTAAAACCTAAATTGATAGATTTAGGGTACATGTTAAAAGATATGTATATATTTTTCATAAAATCAACAAACTTAGTGAACTTAAAGCAAAAGATTCGAAAAATTTTAAAATTAACCAACAAACTAAATTTTTCTAAAAGAACTACGTGTGGTCTGATCCCGATTAGCGGGTACGTAGGCACCTAAACGGGCGACTTAAAATATGTAAAAAATTTATTTTTGTGAAGTTGTTTGATTTTTTAGTTTAGTTTAGAATATATGAATATTGATAGAATTTAATAAGATTTGATTATTTTGAATATTTGAGAGTTATTAGAATATATATGATTATTGATAGAATTTGATTAGTATTTTTGTGCATATTAGACATATGTTTAGTTAATTAGATTTGATAAATAGTTTAGATTTGAAATTAGGGTTCAAAAGAAAGCAATTTAAATATAGAAAGTTAAGGTGGTAACCGTTTAGGTTTTAATAGGTTAGCCCCCGAACTCAAGTTAATTTCTGGTTCTCGTTTTCAAAAAACGATTTTTTTCGCAGATCAGTTGCAAAACCAAAATCAACCTACTCATTGGTTTTGGTTTATTTATTTCTCGACTTTAGTCGAGTGGCGACTCCAAAACGTTTTTTAAAAAAATTCAAAATTTCCTTTAATTCTTAGTCGAGGATTCGTATTGAATGGGTTAGGGTTTAGTACGAATCGGATTAAAGGAAATCGAAAAACCAGGCTCGACACTTTTTAATGCAAAGAACATTCACAATTAAAAGTATGTAGGGTCGTATGCGATACCACACATTGATACTTACCACACTGCATTGAAATCTTTATTTAATAGGTTTATTATTTCTAAGAGATAACTTTGGATAAGGAAATTGAGCTAACAAACATTGCACATCAATCATTACTATAAATTCTAATATGATTAGACAGTGGACAGCTGTTTTGTTTTGTAAGAGGGTAAATTATTAAAAGCTTTGCCGTGTTTTTGCGGTTTTACAATCAGCTAACTTGAGTTTTGCTTTTTTTACAGTTAGGTGATTTGGGTTTTTACCATTAGATGTTAATGTTGGTTTAAGCTATGAGATGGACACATATTACTATCTTATTGGTTTAATATAATTAATTTAATTTAAAAATTTTGATAATTTGAGGATGAATAAAATATTGAAAATTACTGTCAAAATGCTAGAAAATAAAAATAAAAAAAAGGAAAAGAAACCATGTTTTGGGCATTACATTAAGAGAATTGGGCACTTGCGAAATGTCATGGCAACGATTTAGTGGAGTTGTGGTAGGCTTTTAGGTATGAGTAACAGCTATTATTGGCAATGGCTAGTGAGGCGTGAGTTGGATTTAAACAGCAACTGCGTGTGTATCAAATCTCAGTGGTGTGCTGCTAGAGTCTAATCTGTCGGTGATGGGTGGTGGTGCACTCGTGTAGGTTTGGTGTGGAGGTGGTCATGGGTTTACCTGGGTTAGTTTTAGTGATTGGTTGGGTTTTGGTTGCTGAGGTAGAAGAGAAGGTGACTGTGGTTGAATCTGTTGAGGTTCGCTAGTGGTGTGTGGTGTGAACGCTAGATTGTGAGAGGAGTGAAAAAATTTTTTGTGAGTGTTTCTTTTTCTTTTTTTTTTAATTAATTATTTTTTTTACTATTGACACTTGTTTCTTAATAATACTAATTACGATTAACATATATTTATGAAACTTGGGTCACTTAATTATTTGAAAAAAAACATAAATCACTTTATTGCAAAAAGAGCTAAAATATACGTAAGTGTTTTTGTATTTAACCCTTTGTAATATCTTATTTTAGGTGGGTTTTTTTTTTTTTTCCTCATATGGGATAGGACTTGTGTCAATATTTAATGCAAAATAACAGACAAATTCTAAACTATGCACATATTTTCCAAAAATTAATATGGAAGATAGACTTGAATTAATGAAAGCAAATTATCCGTTTTGAGGAATGGGTCGAAACAAATTAAAGGCCAAATTTCTTTGTGAAGATGTATATGAAAAAGAAAAGGCCGAAAGAAATGTTGCAACACAAAAATAAATAGCACAACTAATAACAACATTATGCTATAAAAAAGTCGTCACTAAGGACACGTGCTAATGTAAATATTGATATTTTTAATATTATTGATTATAATTTTTAATTAAAGCTAATAATATCTTATACATAAAATTTCGGTAGTTGTTGTTTTAGAGCCATGTTCTTGTATGCAAGCGACGTTGTGATATTGGTATAATTTAACATAATGCATTCGTAGAATTTCAATTTTATTATATCCTATACCAACTTGCTCTTATAGATGGACAATGTACAATATTATTACTTTATATAACTACCTTAAAACCTATATTTCAATGTTACCTTTGGTATGAAGAAATATTCTAGAGAGAATTGGAAGAAAATGCAATCAGAGTGAATGCAATTTTATTTTTATATATGAAATCATTCAAGGTATTATTAATTATATGTCATTCATATATTATAGTGGTATTTGTCAAAAAAAAAAAAAAAACATTATATTGCAGTGGGATAGAATTGATTATTTTCCTTTAATAGCTGTAAACCTTTAATTTTTAGGATAATATCAAGTTCAAACCATAAACTGGAAAGTCAACCGGAAACCTTAAGTCAACAAATTCCCAAGAAACCCTAGCAGTTTAGATCCGGTAACCCCACGTTTCTAAACTAAGAAGTCGAAATACGAGTGAAGCGTGTAGTTTGGTTCGTAATAATATTAAGGTGCTTAAAAAGATCATATTAGCTAATTCTCAACCTATTTTGAACCCGATCGGATACAAACTTTGAAAAGCGTGTCCTTGGGCTCGAGATATTAAAAGTATGATATTAGTATCGTTAGACTTGTAATTTCATAAGATTTTCAAATATATCATTTATATAATTTTTCGGGTTATAAAAGTTACGGTTATAACCTTTTTATCGTATTTTCTTTACTACTAGTACTTTAACTGTCTAATCTACTATTCACAAGTACAACCACTCATACTCTACTTCTTACATCCTTACAACTTATTCTTACAATATTTCATTATTTTCCTTACAATTTACTTTTCTAATACAACTTTTATTACTTGAATTATTTATTTAATTTTGAAACTTACTCAACACGCATCTCTCTCTCTCCCTACATCTAAAACCGGCGCCCCTCCCTCTATTCCCTCTCTCCAATTTTGTTTTATTTTCTTTTGTTTAATTAAAGAAAACCCTAATCCACTTTTCTATATGAACCCCTTTATGCCTTCACCTTTCCATTTCTTTCTTTCCTCACTTTTACTTTTAGAAAATTTTTTGCAAAACTCTCTCCTCCTCTCTTTGTGCCATGACCTCCCTCTCTCAACACACATACACACACACTTTTGTTTTTCTTCAAGTTTCTTACTCCACACATCTAATAGGTAATAGATCTATACTTTATCCTCTTAAAAACATGTAATGGTAAGATCATTCATGTGTAATTCTACTAAAAAATCTCCATGAGCTTTAAGCTAAGGATGTGGAAACACTTGAACATGAGATCCTTGCAATCACAATATTATAGATCTTGTTATTTAAGTTATTTTGCTATTATTTTGTTTTATTATTAAGTTATGTTGTTATTATTAATGTTTTGTGCATGTATTCATCTAGCCATATCCACATAATGATCATAGAGTTCATGCATTTATGACTAGTATAGTAAACTAGATCTAGTAGTTTTGAGTTCATAAATACCTTAGGTTTTTGTTTTATGCACATAAATAACTTGTAATAGCATGATGATAGTAGGAAAATGTTAGAAAGCTCAAGATCTACTTTAGTTTCAACAAAAATGATTTTTGAAAATTCGGATAAAAGAGGAACTATATTTAGGAAAGCCATTTTTCAACTTCAAAATGTGTATTTTACATTAAAAATGAAAGGTTTAGGGAATAGGTATCATAAATGAGTGATCTTGATGAGTAAAACTTAAATCTACTAAGGAATATTTTCAAAACAAGGAAAAGCTTACAAAAGTTATATTTCAATCCCAATAACTAGCTTTAAATTCGTAATAAGGAAAGCTTGAAGTGCAAACACCTATTTTTCAACCTAAAAACAAGATTTTTATTAAAGAAATGGAAGCCTTAAGGAGTAGGTTTGATTAGGAGTTAGTTTTTGAAAGATTAAATAAGTTTTACAAAAGAAATAATATCAAATGGAACTTTCAAAATTCGTATTGGAAAATGACCACTATTTAAACACCTATTTCCAAATGCCAAAGTGATAATTTTTATGAAAAAATAAAAGTCCTAGGGAATACATGTAATAAAGACTTAATTTTGACAAGGATAAGTGAAATTTATTAAAGTGTATTCCTAAAATAAGAGAAGTTTTCCAAGAATAGATAAAACAATGTTTTCATTCCTTAAAAAACCTTGTAAAATTCATATCTAGGTAAACCCTCTATGTAAACACCTATTTTCCAACTCCAAAACAAAGAATTTCATTAAATTAAAGAAGGTGATAGACATATAGGTCATTAGCGTGAAGTTTTGGTAAGAACAAGTGTGATTTTGCAAGAAATGAAATTAGTTTTCTTAAGTTTTGAAATTTCAAAAGTTTCACAAAGCAAAATTTTTCTAAAGAAATTTTTTATATCATGTCATTAAGGATATACATATAGATAGCTCATTCCATGACATTCATGATAATAACTTATTGGTTTTCATGTACACATAATGCACTTGGTAGAAACAAAGTTAGGAAAATAAGCATCTTATACATCCTATCAAGCATTATCTAAATACATGAGGAAATAGCTCTACCAACACCCATGAATCATGCATGATATTGAGTTAGATATGTATATAACAGAGTCTTATAAGATATAATGATAGCTAAGTATCTATCAAAGCTTTAGTATGATGCTTGGTTTGAAATTAGGAGTTAAATTGTGGAATGGGAAATTCGTATAGTATTTTGTACCCTACTGTTCATGGAACAAACGACCTTGTTTGTTGGAAATAACTCTAGAAATAGATAGCTCTCGTCGAATAGGTAGAAATCGGTATATAATATGCAAAATTTCGAGTTAAAATGACCAAATTATGGCTGTTTTAAGTTGAATTTTCCTCTTAGATAAATTTTGACAAACATGTTAGAATAGAATTGGTAAGTTCCTTCAATCTTTGTAGAAATACTCATTAGAGTTATTTCTTTTGATTAGGAGGAGATGGAATAGATCTTCCCGAGGACTATTACTATTAAGTGGATTTTCGCGCCATGGCAAAGTGAGTTCACTATCTTTAAATTATATGCTTATGAATGTGCTTGTAATAATAGTGTCATTAGCTTTAGGGCAAGATAAAATTTGAATGTGCATGTGAATCCAATTTGATTGAATCGATGATAAGAATATCAGAATAGAATTGTTGTAAATATCATATGATTTAGTATAGAATTGAAATATCTACAATATCTGTGATCACTCGTAAATCGTTCATTAATATGCCATGATCTTATAATCAAATTGACATGCATACTATATGTTGAGTCACATTGCATAGGTTATTATACCTTTGTGGTAAGAAGGCATAATAGCTGGGCAACGAGGGGCCTGTAAACTCGAATGTTGGCGTAATGGCCGGAATTGAAATGGTAGTGTCGTAGACACTTTTATCAACTACAAATTATGTGTGGGTGGGCACCTGTATCAACCACAATGTAAATGAGAAAAATTGAAATCTATGGTCGTATAAGCCTGAAACCCCTAACCTCGAATGGAGGGCGTAAATCCATTCAACATAAGACTCCCGGAAAGTCCTATGTATTGTATGCTCACGTGCTTGTGCATTTCATATGGTTGTTAATATAACTTGCCTGATATATATTGCTTGTTGAGTATTTAATTTTTAGAAGTGAAACTCACTAAGCTCGTAAGCTTATAACCCTATAGTTTCCTGTTGCAGTATGATTATTTATGGTTATCTCTGAAAAGCCACTTTCCTCAGGTACAGTTTTTGGACCTTAAGGAGCTTTTTAAAGAAGTCGGGACCTAGATGTAGTCTTAGACTTCTAGTTGAACCTCCTTAATCTATTTATATAATTGTTGTTGTAAGAAACTTTTGATGACCTAAGGATTCTTACTTTTTTTTTTTATGAGGGTATGCCCCTTAGATCATGTAATATATCTATCTGGTTATAACTGTTATGATTGACATTCTTATTGCTATGTATGTCTCTTTAAGCTATTTCAATTCAAAGTATGGTTCCCTATATATTGAACATAAGCCTTACATCTGTTGTTTAAACTCATGAAGTGACGCAGGTTGTCATACTTGAGTTTAGATATTGATTGTGGTGGACTGTCGCGTTTAAGGTACCTTTTAGGGTGTGACAATAGCACAATTAGATTCCCCTTCAACTTGAAACCTGTGACTTTGAAGTATTATAATTTCTACTTCTAAAATTACTTCCACACATAAAAAGGAAAATAGAAAGTGCAATTATGAGCTATTCCAAGTTCATTGCCATGTAACAAACATGCCATAATCTATATAAGGTAGATGTTTTAGGGACCCTATGCTTATTTTGTGAAGTTAAAATTATTAAATAAAATTGAATAAATAAATGAAAAATAATATTATATTTATACTTTTAAGTTTTAAATTCCAAAACTAAAAAGAAAAAAGAAACCTGAGACAAAGGCAAATATTATGAAAGGTTGAATAATTTTAAACTACTTTCCATAAAAAAAAAATAAGCTATTCAAATTTTCTCCCTTTCCATTGTAATGGTAAAAAAAAAATTTATATAAAATCTTTTCTTTTTAATAGACAAGAAAATATTGGTAGCTTTATGTCATCAAAGCTTGTTTTGGAAATTTAAATATTACAAAAATATATAATAAAAAATTTTACAAACTTCACAATATACTTTATAAGTTTTATAATATGGAGGAAGTAGACCATCTTTAATGCTAATGATTCCATTTAGAATCCCTAGATGTGACATCAACATGTTAAGAAACTCTTACTTTAAGAAACTTTGAATTTTTCCCTAAGGATATTAAAAAGTAGTATTTAATACTTATTTATATTATTTAAGGGACCCACATAATCAAAATTATACATAACATACATTAAAATAAAAAGGGGACAATATCACGAAGACTGCCTGAACTTTGTTTAAATATTCAATTAACTACATGGACTTTTATTTATTCAATTTGCCACTTGAAAACTTTTTGTATAAAAAAAAAAAAAAAAACTATCCCATCTAACTTTGTTACCTCTATTAACACAGCTAGCATTAGTGACCAATGGCGTCTTAATGCATGTCAGTAGCCTTAAAATAATTTACGTGTGTCCTATTCCTCTCTTCCTTCTCCTTCTCTGAACCTCCTCTCTCTCCCCTTCACTTCTCTTTCTAAACAACTTGAGCCATATCCAACCACTAAGTCACACTAAACACTAGACTAGCTACCATTGACGACCTTCAATAGATAAAGATGCCCATGTGGCAACTCACACTACAACATCTACCATTGCTAAACCAAACCCACTCACACTGTTAGAAGCAAACTACTAGCTCGTCAATCTCCATCATTAAGTCAACTTGGTACTTTCTATCACTGCCAACTAAACCCAACACCAAGCCTTTATGTTCAATCTCCATTGAGCTTTCTCCCTTTAACCTGATACACCGAGGCACCGCAACATCGACTCACCAAAACTAAGTCCCATACCCAATCGGCTCTGCACTCATCAAACATCTATTGGAACACATGGACTCCTCTCCCTCTAACATCCACATATCACCATCTTAGAATCAAACATCTAAACCAAAACCGAGTTGACTCGGTCCCCATCATCCTCATCACATCTCCAAACAAGCACTAACAAACCAATCCAACCAAGACCATCTAATCGAACATCAACACCCCTCTTCATGGATCTCGGGTTAACTCAACCAAGGTTTTGTTTAGGAGTTATATGGTAGATGCAATTTTATGTTTTTTTACATTAGCATGTTAAAAAAAATCGGTGGGTTAAGAAGAAGGTGGAGGAGGACGAGGAGAGAAGTGAAAGGGGAAAAGAGATAGAGAGATTCTGAGGAGAAGAAGAGGGTGGAGGAGGAGAGAGAGAAATTCAAAGAAGAAGTAGGATACGTGGACTTTGTTTAAAGCTGAACTTTTTTTTTTTTTTTCAATTAACATGAAATATACACATGGAAAATCATATGTGTGGACCAGGTGCACGTGGCGTGCATCTATTGGTCATGTATGCGAACTGGACAAATGGAGTTAATAGAGCTTAATGAGGTAGTAGTTTTTATAACGAAAAGTCAAGCGAGGTAGCAAATTGATTAATTAAAGTTGAGATAGTTAATTGAAAATTTAGGAAAGTTCAAGTAGCAACCATGACATTGTCCCACAAAAAATCAGTTTTACAATTTTTACGGAGCCCTTTGTCAGATGACTCCAAATTTTCTAAGAACCACCCTTTATTGCATAAGAACCCTACGATGGGGTACTTCATTGTTGGGAGACACACCAAGAATCCAACATCAGAGCCGGTCTCATAGAAAATGTCTTGATTTTAAAATTAAAAAAATGTACACTTATAATATATAATAACGTAGACCTTATACCACATTCATCCCTTAACTTTTATCCTAAGTTTTACCTCTATATTATGATTGTTTCTGATTGACAGAAAAATGAAGCTTTTGCTCATGCAGTTCAATGCAAAAGAACATAAATTGATGGAAAAATGAAGCTTTTACTGAAAAGGTTTTATGGAAGTGAAATTATCTTTAAATGGTTAAATATTTACGTAGTTCAATACAAAAGAACATAATTTTTACATTAAATTAACAAGTAAAAGCTACCACAGAAATATAGATGATCACATCACGTCAAAAGTCACATCACAATCAACTTGGTAAAGGCTCCTTGATGATATACATCACACGATCAATGCAATTTAATTTCATTAATGGTATCTAAACTTTTTCGATTTTTTACAAAAGTATACCTAAATAATTTTTTTTAAGAAAATACCTCAATTTTTTATCCATCGTATTTTTTACCACAATCCAATAAAAAATCCGGCAATATACTGATGTGATAGCGAATCCACATTAAAAACTTAATTTTTTTAATTCTACACCAGCATTTTTTTTTTTTTCAATCCACCGCCTCCCTCCCTCCTCTCTCCCACTCACCCCTTCACTAAATAGATTTCTCTCTCCCTCTTTCTGCCACCCCCCCCCGGGGCGTGGAACAACATAACCAAAACCTAAACAAATAAACAACACTACCATGATCCCAACCGCAACACCGCCTCTAACTTCACAAATTCGGACCATCCCTAAACTCCAATCATAGAAACTTGACACCAGTCACTACCACCACTTTGTACTTCACAAATAGAAGCCAAAAACTAAAATCTCCAACAACCACCACCATCTTGCATAATCGCCACTAAGAGAAATCACAAACCACCCAAACTACTATTTATACCCAACACCAAAAATCACGAACCCACCACCAACGCATGCCCCCCGAACATCTATACCACCTACATGAGCCCCCTGATCATCTGTGCTTTCTATGGTGATCGTTGATGATTGTTTTCTTGTTGATGGTGCTTATGAGTGTTCGTGGGAATGTTTTTTGTCACGATGGAGGTGGGTTGTTAAAGTGGTGGTTTACAGTTTATTTAGTCATGTTTAGGTTTGTTGAATATGGTTGATGGTGTTGAAGTGGTAGTGACTCATGGCGGTAATGAGTTTTTATGGGTTGTTCTTGGTTACCATTATGATTGAGGTGGGGGTAATGTGAATATTTGTGTTTGAAGGTATATGAGTTTAGTTGGTTCTGTGTTTGTGTTGGTTTAACGTTGTTGTTTGTGTTCGTAATAGTGTGTTTTTTAGCTGTTGATGGAGGTGGTTGGTGGAGCAACATGATTATTTAAATCGGCCATCGAAAGTGGTCCATCATGGTTCTTAGGTGTAGAAGTGATTGTTTGAGTTAATTATGCATGTTTTAGTCAAGTGAGTATGATTGGGGTCATGGTGGTTATGGGTTTATAAGTGGTGTTCACGTTTTCTTGTTTTAGTTGTGAGAGAAAAAGAGGGAAGGTGGGGTAATGGGTGGGCGAAGGAGGTGAGGGAGAGAGAGGGATCCCAAGAGTTAGGTGTGAATGGGAAAAGGCAAAGAAAAAAAATTAAATTAAGTGAGAGGGGATAGACTATGCCATGTAGGAAAAAGAGAAAGAGAGAGAGAGAGAGAGAGTAAATATTCGATCGTGAATAAAAAAAAGTTGACTAGGAGATGAGAGTTGCCAACTAAGAGAGAGAAGAATTACACATAGGCAATTCGGTTGAGCGACAGCCGGTTTCAGGCCAAAGTTTGGATGAGTTAAAAAGATAAAAATTTAAGGTATTTTCTTGTAAGGGTATTTTGTTTAGATATATTTCTATTAAAAAAATGTTCAGGTATTGGTAGTGAAATTAACTCAATCAATGATTTTGATAGCTTTAGATTAAGCATTTCTGGTATCATGTGCATTATTCCATCAAATGCATGACTACCTTGTGTGGATGACTGCATATAATATGAAGGATCTTTTATATATACTGCTGCTATTATTATTAAAAGGGATAGCATCATAAAAATTTACCTAAACTTTGGTAAATTATGTAATTATATATCTAAATTTTGAAATTGATCAATCTAGCACTTGAAAACTTTAAAATTGATCAATTTAGTACTGAACGAACTTGATAGAGGCACAAAGGTATTATTGATGGGCATGAAATGTTCTTTTAGGTACCAAATTTGATCAATTTAAAAATTCATTATTCATTATTTATTGTTTTCAAGTTTAAAAAGAAATTATGATAGGTTTAAATGAAAAATCAACCAAACTAGAGTTTAAAATAAAGTTTGTTTATTTAAATGAGTTAAAGTAGAGCTTGAATTTCAAGCTTGATAAAAAGCTTGACTCAAGCTCAATAAAAAAACTCAGCTTCAGTTTAAACTAGATAATTTTTAAACGAGCTGAGTCCGAGTATTGGAAAACTCATCTTGACCCTCCTTGTTTACAACCTCATTTGAATTGATCTGTTTGTATCCAACCTCTTTTAAGCAAATTTATGTATATAGAAAGATAGCTACGCGCCTTAGCTCATGATAAGCTCATTCAGGATAAGTATGAAATGAGATTACTATATCTTATATGCCAATCACCAAGATGATCTAATTATCATCATTTATCACTGGTGCCTATAAATATTTATCCACTCTTCCTCATTTGCAACTTTTGTAGAGAGACGAAAAATGATATTCTATAGAAGCTCTATATTCAAAGATCAAATAGGAAAATTAAGTAAATACCACTCTAATTTTCCAAGAATTATAAGGTACACAAAAGACTTTCTCAAGCTTCCTTATATATAATTTGCACATTCAAGGGGTAGGTTTCATTGTCAATACTCGAACTTTTTGAATATCATGGAATTGTACCTCAACAAAATTTTTGTGCCGATGAAAATATCTAAACATTTTCCAACAGATGCTAATGTGAAAAGAGTTTATTAAAAAAATAGTTTCTCTCCTAGTTGGCACATTTATTAATTTATTCTTTCTTTCCTTTTACTTAATCCCCCCCTCTCTCTCTCTCTCTGTCTTTGTGTGTGTCTCTCTCTAGTGTGCATCTTCTTTTTTTGCTTCATCTCCTTGTTTTTTCTTCTTCACACAACCCCATTCAAAAAATAATCAAAACAATAAAAGTAAACCAAAATCCAAAAATGTAGAAATGATTAGTTGTTGTACTTCTTGACGAATGATGCAATCTCTCTTCCCCACCCCCTTCTCTTATTCTTCTTCTTCTCTCTTTAACCCCCAACTTTATTGGTTTTCATTGAAGAAGAAAAGCACAAAAAAGAGAGTATGTGTGTGTGTTAGGAGCACCTTATTATGGTAAACCTAACACCACTCATTCACTAGCCCTGCTTATCTTTTATTTTCTACCTTCCCTTTTAACCCTACGACACCGTTCCTAGATTGATATAAAACCTATTCTTCACAATACTTTCACAATGATCCAATCCAACTAGGTGTACTTCTCCTCTCTCTATCATGCTATCTTTTTACCCCGATTTCTAGGATTTCCATCTACTCACTATTCCTACAGTATTTTGTAGGTTTAATGGTTGATAGCTATGGCTAGTTAGAGAAGCCACTTGTTACACCCCCAAAGGGTACCCTTGTCGTAACAGCTCACCGCATGTACTCTAAAACTTAAGGAATAATTTCTACTTATATCCTTTTAGGTTTGAAAGACACATATTAGGCATCTTTTACCACAAGTTACACTAAGGCTACGTTTGTTATGAACAAAAGGTGTTAGCATTAAAAATATGATATTTAACAAGGCACATGGTCTAACATAAGATAAAGCTAAAGGAACCTTACATCTTCATATTATTATTCCTAATTTGCTTTCGTCCCACATTCCCGTCCTAACTACGTAGTTAATTACTCACATAATCAACTCTTGCTTCATATGCTTGCATAAAGAAACTGTAAGGGTGTAAGCGACGATTGCTTAATGAGGTTCCTGTAAAGACCCGACATCACCTCTATAATTAAACCAGGTGAAGACGGCTCCCTAACCACATATAACATACAGTATCATATGTAAGGTTGTCCTTAAAGAAGTGTTTGAATAATTGTTTTTCTAAATCTTGAAAAGAACAAATTTGAAAACTATGGACTTTTAAAACTTTTAAGAAAAACATAACATTATCATCATCACATTTCATAAAAGATATAAACTTAAAACATACATAGTTAAGTATAGATATTACAAACAAAGGTTAATAATAAGCCTTATACAAAAGACATAGACAAAGCTATAACATCTATTACATATATCCAAAGATACATTAAGCTAGTCTATTACAAAAGGAAATCTATCAAAGTCCATGGTCAACATCTAATCCTCTAAATCATCTAGGAAGTCCTCAAAGTCTGTACCATAGCCCATACTTGCATAAAACTCATCGCTGTCATCACCACCTAAAATTGATAAAATATGAGCCAAAGGCCTAGTACACAAATAACGAAAAAACAAGCTTAATGGCAAATAAGCTCAGGCTACATGCAAATACTATAACCATTAAGTTATTAGATAATCTTTAGTTAGCCAAACAATACTGGAGTATTCAAACTCCAGACAGCAAGGTATCTGGGGAACCTAAGTAACGATCTCGACTCTCAGGGGGTTGATATAAGTAGCTCGGATACTTATATCTCCTATATAAATCTATCCAATAACAAATGAGTAATTTCATTTAGGGTGCTTAGCCATTTCTCGACTTTACTTAACTCAATCCGTAATATCACCTAATTCAAGTGTTCCCATAAACATTGAATTAAATCATATTACATCCTTTTAAAAATAAGAAAATGTTATATCTATATCGAATACCCTATCGACTACCTGTTGAACCATTTATGAAAGTCATAGCATCATGACAGGGGTGGTCTAAGCTCCTAAACTACCATGCCTCCAATCTGAGCAAGGTGTTGCTCCCCGAACTAGATTCAACGGAATAATAGACAATCATACAAACAATTTTTAAGTTTTCTTAAATTAAAGTAAACTCAACGTATGCCTATCCTTAGCAAAGAATCAAGCATGTTATTGTGTACTTGAATCAAACCGAGAATCAAAGGTAGTATTCAACTGAGGATCTATCTCCGTTACAAGAAATTTCAACTTATATAAATACTCTTAACTCTATTCCATGCATATATATATATATGTATATATATATATAGCTCTAAGTTAAAGGGTCATAAAATTCAAATAAATATTCATACAAGATCTTAACTCGATATTTATACATCTAACATTATCATACCGACTTATAAAATCATCAAAACATTAGATGTCAAGCTTGGAAAGATGTTTGGATAAGTTTTGAAAATGGGAAAATAGCAAGGGTTACGTCGGCCTGAAATGCCAGTGTCGTTGAACTGGTGTAGACTGCAACTCAATTTTATCCAAAAATCCGAAAGTTCCACAGAGTCGGTCTACTCCCGTGAGTACCTCCAACACCGACAGTGCTGACCTCTACACTGGCGGCGTTGAGGCTGCATATATTGTAGCACAGATTTTGAAAAATTACAGACTTCCTCTGTTACTAAAACATAACTTTTACCACATTTTTCATTTCAAACTTCCTCCAAATACATTTCCAACATCAAACTTCAACCTATATGTATTCTAACTTCTTTCAACACACAATATCTTCACTTCAACCTCATCAAACATCTATATTTACCATTTAAAACACAAATCCTTATCCAACCCTCATTTAGCCCATTCATACTTCTCCAAACTATCTTAACCCTACTCATTCCCAACCTCATTCATTTCAACACTCCTTATTACCTATTTTGCACATACCAAGAACTCATATATCATCAAAATCCTACCTCATCTACAAATAACACATGCAACTCCTCAAGAACTCATTTCAACATGTATATTCATGATAACATAAAACTCACATGTCTATAGAAACTTAAACAAGCAAATGAGTTTTCAAACAAGTATAAACTTACCTTAAGAAGCTTTGGCTTATTGAGAAACACTTGAACCTAAGAGCTTGCCTTGCTAAGAGTTTAGATGATATTGCTTAAAGAGACAAAGGAAGAATGTTTGGAGAAAGATAGGAAAATTCATATGGAATTTTGTTCTATTTTTGGGAGAGTGTTTTTGGTAAAGTATGGGGCTTAAACTTATCCCAATCTTGACTTTCGGGGCAACTGAATTTGAGGCTTCATTTTCCATGGGTTTTGGCTTGTTTTAGGCCAAGAATTAATGTTGTTGGGCTTGTTTTCATGGCTAAAAAATTATGCCATGTTTTTTGTTTTTATCTTAAATCTAAGCTTGTATCAACAAATTTTAACACTACCTTAACTCAATAACACATACTCAACACAAAAACTAATTTATATTATTACATGCTCATTCACATTTCACACAACATAACTATATCAAACAATTCAAATATATATAAAAACTCTTAGGAATGTGGCTATTTCAGTTCCACTCTCATATTATACACAACAAGCAATAACAAGCAAATTTTCACACATTAGTATAAATGTGACACTCACAACATATGAATGCAACAACCTATATAGTTGACCGGTAACTATATAGGGTCAAGATTATAACGCCTTATATAACCATGGGTTGAGAAGCAATACCCCTTCATGTAGAGAAACTGTAAACCCCTGAATTTTTTTCATAATTCTTAGAAAATAATCCTAGAAGTCTAACACCAAAACCGAAACCCTAAAAATTGACCCAAGTTAAAATCAAATTCTAAATAAGGTCAAATAAAAAAATTTTTAATCTTGAGAAAAAGAGAACCCTAAAAACAAAATAGAAAATCCAAACAATCGATTGATTTAACATCCGTACACCAATCAAATCATCTATCCGATTCCTAACACATAAATCAAGATGACATATTTAAATAACACTCGACAAAAAAAAATACTAAGACCTTAAATCCTTTGGTGAATTTTAGAATAAAAAATTTCAATTACCACCAAAAGTCAAACTGAGTAAATTCATAACCCGAGACTAGATTAAATGATCCCGAGAACTGAAAATATTAAATAATCACAAATAAAATAACATAAACCATAAAGGTTGAACAAAAAATATAGCACAAACAAAACCCCAAAATTTTATGATCTTATGAATAACTCAACAAGACGGAAGTCAAACCGGAACCCTAAAAGTCAACAAAGTCTACAACAAACCCTAATGTTTAAGATCTGGCAATCCCGTACTCTTAAACCTAAACAACGGAACAAAAATAATTGTTGACGATAGTTGGTAATAATATAAGGAAGCTTAAAAATATCATATTCGCAAATTTTTAGTGTTTTTCGGATTCGAACGAGATCAATTTTCAAAAACTGTGCCTCGATACATCGGATGGCAAAAATATTCCGATAATACCAAGAGACTCGTAAAATATTAGGTTTCCAAAAATATCAATTTTAGAATTTTTCGGTAACTAAAAATTGCAGATATTGCATTTATACGCGTATTTTTATTACTATCGATATTTTATTTGTCTAGTCTACTATTTATAGTATTATTTCTACTATTCATCTATTTCTGCTTTTCTTACAATCTATTTTTACTACCTACACACCTATTTTCTTACTTTTTATTTTTCCAATTCATCTTTAATTACATTACACCTTACACATTACTTCTTTTCATTATAAAACAACAAAATAAATCGATTTCACCCCTCTTTCCTATGCAAACCGACGCCAGTCCCTCTCTCCTCATCTCTATTATTTTTCTTTTTCAATTTATTTTATTGCACTTAATTTCACTCAATCTTCAACTATAAATATCCCATTTCCCTCTACTTCTTTCACACATTCATTTCATATAACAAAACTCTCCCAAAATCACTCCACAAATCCTCTCTCCAAAATTCCTCTCTACGAAAACTCTCTTCCACAAATTCTTCACAAAATCCTCCTCTATACACAAACTATCCACCACATACTATCAACCACATAATACCACATTCATCTACCGTCTTCACACCACAAAAATACTTTAGGTAAACTTCTTCCAACCATTTAGTTTACCCATGTCATGTAACTTAGCATGATTATGGTGTTGTTTTGAAACTCATATGAGTAGTAACAGTAACAACGTATTCATGTTTTGTTCTTGCACATACCAAGAAATTCCAATTTTATTATTTTCTTATTATGATTATATATGTTGTTATTGCTATTATGTTTTTAATATAACTCTCTCTCTCTCTCTCTATATATATATATATATATATATATACTAAGTATATGTATATCTATATATTTTTATAGCCTAATGCTCACTAACTCTTACTAACTTGTTTTTATTATTGCTTTTTTTTTCTTTTTCTTTTTGGGACTAGTCTATTCTTAGTCCCGAGATGCCTTGATGAAGCTAAGGCTCCCAATACTTAACCGGGTTGCCTTGATGAAACTAAGATTCTCAATACTTGATATTATTACATTGCTTAATATTATTATCTTGCTTTTTACCTAATATTATTATCTTGCTTTTTACCTTTTTCTTATATTTTTATTATTTTCATATTACATGCTCATATACATGTATTCTCATAATAATATTGTCTCAACAACATTTAAAGTGGAATTTTTCTTTAATAAAAGAACTTGAAACTAAAACTCTTTTATTATGTAACTAGTTACTAAATAAATAAACTTGTCAACAACAACTTAGAAAATGAATTTTTACAACTTCTTCTCAAACTTTTCCCAAAGTTTTCCTAAGTGTCAACAAGGATAATTTCACCGAGGAAATAAAGGAAAAATGAAACCAAACTCTCTTCATATACATCAAGATTTTATTATCACCCACCTAGGAAAAATTATTTTTACAACCTCTTTTCAAACCCACCAAGACTTTTCTTAAATAACAATGAAAATGATTTTTCCGAAAGAAGTTAACTAACAAAATAAACATTTTCTTTTATTATAATAAGTCACATAAAGTTTAACTAAGTAATAATAATTATTTGATAAATAAACTTTTCTCAAAAAAACTTACTTGTAGGAATTTTTACCAACTCCATAATAAAAAGTAATAGCTAGACTAAGTTTTATAAGTTAAAATAAAATCAACTCACTAAATTATAAACTCACTTAGAAAAATAAAAGTTTGCCAAAGTTTCTAAATGATAAAATCATTTTCAAATAAATAAGAGAATATAAACAGTAGAGGTTTCAAAAACAATAGATATTATCAAAAACTTAAGAAAATATTAAAACATGATTTTCTTTCAAGAAAAATTGGTCAAAGAGTTAAAAAACCAAGTTTTAGAAATAACGTCTATTTTTAAAAAATTTGGAAAATGAAAATATAAGGACGCAAAGACTTGTTTATCAAGTCATTTCTTTAAAAGAAAATATATACAACTTAAATTATTATAAGTTATCAACAACTTAATAAAACTCTAGAAAACTTCATTTTTATCACTAAAAGTAAAATTTGTAAAAGACTAAAGTTACAAGGAAATTTATTTTAGAAAATAAATTAAAAAAAATAAGAATATATTTGTAATAGCTTAAGAAATTATGAAATTCTTTCAAAACACTTAGGAAAGAAATTTTCAAGATACAAGTCTTCAATACCGCAAGACATTGTTTTATAAAATATAATCGTTGAGACAACACCATTAGAATCTTGCATATAATATGAGTCTATATATATATATTCAAAGGATTTTTCCAACTATATTAATATCTACATTTTTGGCACAACTATTTTCGGATAAAGAAAAGTTTGCAAATTTATGTTTTGAAAACTACAATTTTCATGATAAATTCGTACCCTACGGTTTCGGAACCAAAATGACCGTATATGACAAAAGTAACCTTAGAAATTTATAGATCTTTTCGAATAAGTAGAAAACGGTATATTATATGCGAAACTCCGAGTTAAAATTAGCAAGTTATGGCCATTTTAAGTTGAAATTTCATTTTACACGATTTTTGACAAACATAGTGAAATAGAATTAGAAAGTTTAAGTAGAATTTCTATGATATACTCATCCTGAGTATTTCTTTTGATTTGATGACGCAGAATACGAGATTTCCTTTCCTAAGGATTACTACGACTAAGAAGATTCCGAAATAGACGAGTGAGTTATTCCTCTTAATTTTATTTCTTGCTTGTGCTTGTAGAATAATGGCATTAGAAAACTAAGAAAAAATAAAAATGGACATGTATGGGGAATCTAGGGATATGTATATATGTTATTCTATGCTTATGTGGTGAAATGAGAATTAAGAATATCGCAACTTCAAATTATTTGTTAAGTATTTTGTCTACCTGCATTTATGCTTGCTCATTGTCTACAAATTGTTTGATCGCCGTAAGAAACCTTAATAAGGTTTGACTTAAGAAATAAAATAAAAAATAAAACGTTCACGCATAGTATCCTTCAAGTTACATCTCTTTCAAAAGGCTACTACTCCTATGCGTAGAGTTGGATTGACTGTTATCGTGCTGGGATACGGGCCATATTCTTTCCTAAAGAATCCAAATCGCTTGGGGAATATGACTCTAGATTCGAAGCCGAGCCAACCGAATGCTTTGGACAGAGGCCCAGGGACTAGCAGTAGAAGGTCGAGGATCTTTATCAATAATTCCCTAACCTTCGATACAGAGGGGTAAATCCGTTCTATATATGGTTTTCGGATAACTATAGATACTTGTATAATCACGTGATTGCTACATAACATGCATAGCATATGCGTGAAAATTCAATCGAATTTGTTTGAAATCATGGTGCGAATGAAAGGAATACCTCACTAAGCTAGTTGTAGCTTATACCCCCATTGATTTTTGTTGAAATGGGTATACCCATGGCTCTATTTGAAGATCATGACATTAAGGAAGTCATGGATGGATTTTAAACTCTTGTGAAGGCAATGGGAACATAGGATGAAGTTATTTTGTAAATTCCTTATATGTAATATATGTTATGTTAATATTTTGAAGATTCCCAAAGGAATGTATTTATATAGATTTGAAGACAATAGCGGAGGTATGCCCTAAGATTTGTAATCAATCATGTTTATGCTTTATAAGTATTCCCTTTATCTTGTTACTTGATCATTATCAATGTAAATTGTGCTACTCCGATATGTGCCCTTGGTTGTGATGTACGCCTTGTACATGATATGGAAGCCTTTGCGTGACTAAGGTAGTCATTCTTAGGCTTTAGTATTGTGTACGACGGACTGTCACTTTTAGGGTACCCCTCAGGGCATGACAGAAACACTGTCTACCCCAGGTGCTATTATCCCTGATTTGGTTTATATATATAAGACACAACATTTAGGTACCTAATAATTGTTTGTAATAAGTAGAAAGAAACATAGGGAACGTAGCTATATGGTGTGCACACACTTCTATACCTTTAAGCAATGAATTCTCATGCTAATCTCCAATTAAAGGATGGCGCTTCCCAATACTACTAAGTTTCTAAAGGTTAGAGCAAGGTAATATCATAAGATGTAAACCATCCTATGACCTTCACGTACCATTGCGTGGGTAACGGTTTAATTAAATTATGTAAAAGAATTTATGCTATGTATGTCAATTATTTATTATTTATTATTATATTTTGAAATGGCCAAATTTTAATTATGTCTCGTTAATTAAGTGATTACACAATATCACAAACACTCAATAACACACATACATATATATAGGCAACAAGACACTCATAATATCATATGGTCAATTTAACTCTTTTTAATTTTAGCTATGGCATCCTACATTCAAAAATAAACACATACATTATCCCATAACCCTCATGCATTTGGAAATTCTAATTATGGTAATAATATATAAACTATGTGCACCAATTTACAAGTACAAGTAAGTATAATGGTCATCAAGGGTAACTCACCCATTTATATTGCTTAATCAAAGTAATTGTCAGGTAGATACTTGTCTAAGGAATCCTTGAACACAGGGTCGCTTAAGTAAAATAACAAATAGTTAGATTCTAAACTTATTCACTAACTATAAGGACGATAATATTAAATTAGTCCTATATACTTATCTTGCATTTGTTATAAGTATTGATTTATAGTACTTAGGGATTTGCTAAGATCTTATGAGAAATAATTTTTATTAGTGTTTACACGTTAAACGTGGTTATTTTGTGGATTCCTATTTCATGAGGTAATTTAATGTAATTATAATTTCCTACTCCACTTTTAAGTTATTTGTGTTTCTTAACAAAATATAGTAACTAAAAAGGTATGTGAAATGATCCAAACACTACCCATAAAATTCAAAACTTAAATATAATAGTTGGCAAAAATATTTATGAATTTAAACCAAAGGAATGGAAAAAATTAATTAGGGGGTTGGCTAAAATAAAATTTAAAGTTGGTTTGATTAATGGTTCTGGGTTAGAAAAATCTGCTAATTAAAAATCTAATAGAGATGGAGGGTTGAGATTGTGCCATGTGGCAATTCAAGTGGAAACCCTAAAACCTATCCTACTAGCCCCTATATACACCCCAACGCCACCCTCAAACACCCCACCCCCCCCCCCCCCCTTTTTTTCTCCCTTACCTTTTTAAGAAACCTACTAAAACCATAATGTAAGAGACTCTAGAGCTTAGCATCCATTTAATGTAAATTAAGTAAGATTAAAGGAAGATTAACACTAATTAGCTAAAATTATATACTCTACGATAGGGAATATGGGCATAGAGGTGAACTAGGAGAAAAAGAAGAGCAATAAACTTAGAAAATTCATACTAAGGTGAGTTTGAGGATTTTAAGTATTAAAATACAAAGTTTAGAGTGTTTTAGATGTAAATTCTAATTTGGGTATGTTGATATGTAATAGAGGTAGGAAGGAAATTGAGTTTGGAGGAGTTTTGGAGCTTTAGAGTACTACTCACATCTGAAACAACAAGATAAGAACTAGAATAGACTCTCAATGTTAGAGAGATGAGACAAATACGATAACGTAAGGATGAAGATTAAACATGTTTTGAATTGGAATTTTTTCTAAAAGTTGATTTTGAAAGGAAAGGGATGATAATATGTGCTAAAATGTGGAGAGAGTGATGAAACAAACATAGGGTTTGATGTTATTAATGTTAAAGCTGTTAAAAAGAGAATTTTTGTATCGAATGCTTTGAAAATTTTAAAGATATCATGATAAAATTGGTGGTTACTGTCCAAACTAGATGTTATGGGCTTTCAACTTTTATTAATTGTGTTTTAACAAATGGGAGATGAAAATAGATGAGACAAGGCATGAGTATGGCCATCTAATACCTTTAAGATCATCAAAAGTTGTTCCAAAACATTTTTTTGACAAAAATAAATAGTATGGGCATGAAACATGACAAACACAAAAAAACATAGTTAGAACATGAGGTGACCTATCCAACCGTGCTTTTCTTTAATCCAAATACAAATGAAATCCAGAAGAACATAGGGACATAAATCCACTTGTGTTCCACTCATGCTTTCTCCTTGAGAGTGGGTTTCCAAAAAAACACGACTGGAACACGAGGTGACTTATCCCTTCGTATTCCTCTCTAGTCTCAAAACTCCTTTCATGCTAAAGGAACACAAGGGAATACATCTCCTCGTGTTTCTCTCTCTAAAGGAGCATGAAGGAATACGTCTGCTTATATACCCCTCGTACTCTTTTCTAGCCCCCTCATATCTTCACCAATTCCTATCTGAATCACGCAAACTTGACCTGAATCTTTCCTTAGACTTAAAGACCTTTTAAACATGATCCTTAAGTAGACAAGGTTAAACTAGAATGACCATAGCATAAATGGATTAAAGGTTAATTTGAAACTAATTCTAGACTTTAATCATGAATAGTTTTGGATATTAGGCTTTAAAAAGAGACTCGAGGATCACTTCGATTATCTGGTATGCAGTAGTTGCATGTTGCTTGCTAGGGTAACATTAATAAACAAACTAAAAATTTAAACTTCGTTTAATTGAGTGTTAGTAGTGGCTAATCGTTTATTCCAAGAGTGGTACCTCTAGACTAGGTTGTGAGTTTGAACGCAACTTCAAGATGATGCGGTAGTTTAGGTGGTTAGGCCCCTACGAAGGCGTAGTTAAGCTCGATGGATAATTGATAGGGAAATTTTCGAAATCAAGCAGCTGACTAGGAGAAGACACAAAGTTGTAACATGTTATACAGCGTTATGAAACCTTGTACAAAGCATTACAATAGACTATGTTTGATGGTGACAGTCTGTAAGGAGATGACTTGAACGAGACTACTTCCTTATTTTCTTTTCTAAAAAGGTCCGTGGACTTATCAAACTCCCCTATTTGATACTTGATCTGCTAAGGGAACCTTACACATTTTGTTTGGCAAGAATCACGAGGACTCTTGTATATGTTGGTTTTTTTGGAACATTGTGGATACTTGTTTGTTGACCTAATTTAATCAAACTTAATTTGTCCCTGTTGGATTAGTTTAAGCATATACGGCATGCGTTTATATGTTTGATTACTATGTACTAGGTTTTTCCACTCACTTTTTAGTATTTTAGGTATCGAGAATGATCACTTCATGGACTTTCACTATGACTCCATGGGTTTCGGGACCAATGAGTTTGAGAGTGACTTAGACAAGTAGAGAGCCATGTAGACTTTGAAAAAAACTATCTGAATGTTTATGTTCCTCATTTCTAATGAATGATTATAAACCTTAAATTATTTTACTACTTTTGCGTTGAGTGCCAAACTTTGTAACCGAGTTGAGCCTAACTCTCCTTTATGATTGCTATCTTAAACTGTTTTAGACTTTAAATTTTCATTTACTCTCTCTTAAAGTGCTTTTCTACGTGTTGGTATAATAGTTTCTAAATCATTGGCAAGTGTCAACCGATATGTTATGGTCTTATTAAAAAACCTAATTACGATTTGACAACTAAAACTTGATTATCAACTCATCTAATTAACGGGTTTTGCATATGTCACTTGGAGGTGATGTGTGTAGCGAAACAACAATACTTTTAGGCACCCTAAAGGTTAGGTTGTTTCAATATGAATATGGCTTGTACATGATTACTAAAAAGAATCACTGATTTATGATTGAGGCTATCATTTCTACTATACCTATATTTACGTCTGTAAGGCATGTTCTTATGAATACTTGTTGAAGGAAGTGAAAGTAAATATTATACTATTTATTGTGCCCCTGTTCATTTTTTAAGGATCACATATAAGTACAACTCATAGTACTAAGTTATATTCATTCTGGATAATTTAGAACATATACTAAATGCATGCATACAAATATTACAAATCTCACGAAGAACATAAAACATGCTATGCCTACCTATGTTTCATTACAGAAAAAAATAAAAAAAAAAAATGCCAATATCCTGCTCATTCAAATTTTCGCCATAGCATAAAAATTTCTATGCATATTTTATTTCATGTAAGAATCTTATTTATTATCTTAGTTCTAGAATAATCCATCCTGTCTCTAAGACATTTTTCTCTCTCACGCCCAACAAGTAACAACTCATAACAAACATATGTATCCTAAGAGATTTTTTTTTTTTTTTAACCGTTGCAATAGGAATGAAAGATTCAAATCTAAGACCTATCACTTGAAAGATTAAGACGATACCACTAAGTTATAATACCATTAACATACCCTAAGAGATTAAAGTAGCTTTAAACAAAGTCTTCTCTAAGTATCTATCCATTTAATTTGTGATAATATTAGAAGAATAAAATTTGTACAGGGTCCTGCAACTACCACCATAAAAGTGGTAAAAATAAATTCGTTATTTATTTACATTTATTATTTTTTTAAGCATACGTAAAATCCCCTAAATTAATCCGAAAACTTACTTAATTTCTTATGACTATTTTTCTAACAAACTTTCGAAAACAGAAGTAGTTATTTATGAAGTCAATTAATTAATATAAATATTCAAAAAAGAAAATATAAAGTAATTTAAGACATGTATACATATATATTTTTCTATTAATGTAATTGAGCAAAAAGTTTTGGCAGAAAATAACGTGGACCTTTTTAGATTATAAAGTCAAACATTCGCTTCCTTTGATTGTCATACATGAAAATAAATCATGAACATATGCTTAAACATCCTGCATGCGTGATATTCGTAATCAGAAAAGAAAAGAAAAAATGAATAAATTAACGAATCATATATATATATATATATTTGTAAAATATCCAAATGAGAATACGATTAAAGGGAATGCATTAACTGACAACTGACCGTGTGCGTGTGTATATATTGATAGAAATCAAGTTTCAGAGGATATCACAGCTCTTGTCCCACCCATGATCCCAACCATGATGGAGAGATTTGTGACCATTGTAAGGATCATGGGCCTCATCATGCTTGCTATGTCGCCCGTGGTGACCCATATAATACCCATGATAACTTGGATGATGAAGATAAGATGCATGATCCAAGAGGATCACGGCCATGATCAATAAGAGGATCACATGTCCTGTTTACATGTTTTTAATATGCTAGTTTCCTAGTTTAATTGTTAGTCTTTTATTTTTTTTTCATATTTGCCATTGTCCAAGTTGTGGGAATATATAATGGTCCTTAGGGTTATATTAGTAGTAGCTTGAACTTTTTTTTTTTTTGTCATTGATTGAGATCAATTGCCTTGTTAGGTTTCTTGGAATTGTTTCAAAAACTTATGAGTAATATTACGTTTTTCCTCAAGATTATTCTTTATTGTTTCTTTTAATCATGTGTCATATCAATTGAGTGAAACAACTAATTCAATTCTTTTCTTGATGCATCATTTCCAAGGATAAATCATTCATATCATTTTACTTTCCTATTTTACATAAATAAAAAACCCAAAAACACAATTAATCTTGATAATTCCACTATGTAATTCTGACACGAATCCTATTCATATCATATATATATATGTATATAAATGTGCCTTGTGGAAAAAAAACGTTGGATCCTACATTTACTATGTCATGTGCGAATAAGGACATGCATACATGTATATCATGCAGGATATAACTTAAAGGATATTAAATGGTTTTATTATTGGTTTGTGAGACTTGTGGCCAACGTTGTCAGAATCGAACCAGGGGTTGACTCAGACAAACTAGGAGGTTAAGGGTCGAAGGGTTGAACGGAATTCAACCGGGAGTTAAATCGGGGTCATAAAAAAGTAAAATTATAAGGGATAATTTAATCATGAAAGACCAATATATGTGGCATCATTCAATTTAATCTATATTTATATCAATTCATTAATTAATTATTAACATGATATAATGATTATATTTTATAAATTTATAATAAAGTATGAATAAATATTTAAATTTCTAGTTTTTTATTTTTTCCGGTTCGTGTCAATAGGTTCGACCTCTCATTTTTCCCGATTTAACCCGGTTCGATTGCCCGAGTCGATCAGATTAATCCGGGTCTTGTTGGTTCAATGCAAAAATGAATCTCATATGAGACTTGGCCCAGCAACAATGCCGGTTTTAGTCGAACCGACCAGTCCGGTCCAATTTTGACAATAATGATTGTGGCTATGATGGAGATTGTGGAAATTTAGTATGTGAAAATGTGGTATTAGTTTCACCCACAGTGAAAATAGAAAATGCTGATGATAGTGGCTTCCTGAGGAAAGTTACTAGTCCTTGGCAATCGAGTTTCATACCGGGTTGTCATATCACAAATAATATCGTTACTACACAAGAAGCTATTAATTCTATGAGGGGTAAGAAAGGGACTAAGGGGTGGATGGTTATAAAAGTGGATTCAGAGAAAGCATATGATAGGTTAAATTGGGACTTCATTAATACTACTTTAGAGGATGTTGGTTTGCTTGGTCCTCTTCGATCGATAATCAGGTCATGCATAACCACTTCCTGGATGAGATTAGTATGGAATAAGGAACTCTTAGAGTATTTTACTCCTTCTCGTGGTATCTGTCAAGGAGATCTCTTAGTTCCATATATTTTTGTGCTTTATATGAAGCATCTTGGACACTTGATTATGGACAAAGTTGATAGGGGAGCATGAAAATTGTTGTCTCTAGCTCACAATGCTCCAAAAGTTTCCCATTTATTTTTTGTCGATTACTTAGTGTTATTTGCCCAAGCTACAATGAATCAAGTGGATGTTATTAGTCAAGTTTTAAATAAATTTTGCTAATCTTCAAGCCACCACATTAGCATAGACAAAACGAATATTTTTTTCTCAGCAAATATAAAATCTTCTATGGGTAGAAAAATTGAGGCCAAGCTTGGTTTCAAGCAAATAGAGGAATTGGGAAGATATTTGGGAGCTCCCATTCTTCATGGTAGAACGGTTAGGAGCACTTTTGGACATGTGGTGAAGAAGTGTAGGCAAAGTTGCAGTACTTTCCAGCTTACAAAATCTTCCATGTCAGGTCGTAGGACTTCGGTGAAATAGTATTGTGTTCTTTGCCTTTATACATAATGCAAACTACTCTTTTTCCTACTTCTATTTGTTCACAGCTTGATGGCATTTTTCGAATTTTCTTTTCTTTTTTTTTTTGGAGAAGTTGAGAATAACAGAAAGGTGCATCTTTTGAACTGGGATTTTGTTTGTAGACCGAAATGCGGGGGGTGGGTGCACTTGGTTTATGAATGTCAGCTTTGACTAATGAGGCTTTTATGCTCAAAATGGCTTGAGGTTTATAGAGTAATAATGACTCTTTATGGAGTAAAGTATTTCGAGGAAAGTATATGCGTGGTGAAGTGTTGGCAAATACCTCTTCTCAATCCAATTTACAGAGAGAAATTAGATGTATGTAGGATCATCTAAAGTTCAAATCCATTTAGGCTTTGAGAGATGGTGCCACAGTTTCTTTTTATGTAGATAGTTGGCTTCCTATTGAAGGTTGTTTGGCTAATCATACTCACATAGCTATTTTTGATGCTAATCGGTGCTTGCAAGTTAAAGATTTTGTGGGAGAGAATGGAAGTTGGATTTGGAATAAATTTGCTTCTTTATTACCTTATTCTGTTTTGGTATAAATTGCGGCAATTAAGCCTCCTCTTGAAACCAACAGGCCTGATCTTCCATGTTATAAATTTTCAAAATCAAGTCAGTTTACTATTGAGTTGGTGTATCGGTTTATCGCAAGGTCCGATGCTTTGCATGGTTTCAATGCTTTGAGTTTTATCTAGAGTTGGGAGGGTCCAAAGAGAGTACGGTATTTCCTTTGGCGTTCTACTCACCGATGTCTTCTCACTAATTTAGAATGATGGAGAAGGAGATTTACTGATTGTTTTGTTTACCCTTTGTGCATGGTTGAAAAGGAATCTATAATTCATGTGCTCCGCGATTGTGTGGCAACAAAAAGTATCTAGCAAGGCCTACTGCCAAGTGAACTATCTATAGATTTTTTTACATATCCTTTTGATGTTTGGTTTGAGACCAATCGGAGTAATCATAATCAATATTCTAGTAATTTCAAATGGTCTTGTATTTTTGGTATGGGCTGTTGGTATATCTGGAATCAAAGGAATTGCTTTGTTTTTTATGAAGATTATTCAAATGGAGCTAATCATGCTGAGAAAGTGATTGACAATATTGACTTATTTAATAAAGCACAAATGCAGTTAAAAAGTTTTATGTTGCAAAAGAAGTTTGCCTAATTTGTCGGTATGCTCCTCCACCTAGAAGGATTAAGGTTAATACAGATGGAGCTTACAATAGTGCATTATGTTGGACACAACTGGTGGTCTAGTGACGGATGCGGATGGCAATTAGTTGAAGGCATTCTGTTATAATATTAGCCAAAGTTCTTCTTTAATGATGGAATTATGGGGATTTTTTAGAGGCCTGAAACTTTGTTAGAAAAGTGGATTTGATAGAATATGTTTAGAGGTTGATAATCTTTGTGTATTAAAACTCATACAACAATATTCACTCATTGTAAATTTGTTTTATGGCCTTGTTTGAGACATTCAAAATATGTTGAAGCGTAATTGGGAAAGTAAAAGTGATCCATACATATCAAGAAGGCAATAGAAGTGCTGATGCTATGGATGCATGTGCCTATAATCTACCTCAAGGTCTTACTATGATGGATCAGCCACTAAATTCTGTTCAGAAGATCATGTTGGAAGAGATCCAAGGCATCTCTTTTCCTAGAAATATCTGTTCGTAATTTTGTTGATGGGTTTTTATCCCTTTTTATATTAAAAAAAAAAAAGAAGAAAAAGTGGGTCTTTTGTTATTTATATAATCTTTAAAGTATATATGTGTGGGGAACAGTAATAGATTTACTTCTCATGTTTGCTTAAAGTTGTTTTGTGAAAAGGGTTGTTCGTACACTACTACTGTAGTAAGATTTTAAATTAGAAAGGTAATGATTGCCATTAAATCCTAGTCTACTACATAGCATTTCCTTTATTTTTGCATGAAACTTTGATGATGACACATGGCCAATTTTTCTTCTAAATAGAGGAAAAATATTGCCCTACTCTAAAATATATATATATATATTTTTTTTTTTATTCGAGAAAGCTACACTAGTAAATTATGGCCCACTTGTATAGTTTTTGGGCTGGTTCATTTTGTTTAAAATTCATAGCGGATGTGAATTTTATTATTTTTAACAATTTGTTCTATTTACATTTCCTTAAGCTTTTTAGTTATCACACCACTCTCCTACACCAATCTCATGGATTGATCTCAATGAAGGATGTAATTGGGTCCCTTTTCCTTTATTGTTCTCATGTATTTATAAATGTTATAAGATAGTTCTTTACTTGTTTATTCAGTTACGATATGTTGTAACTATCGTAGATTTAGCTAAATTTGTTGTGTAACTACTATTTGTTACATTGAACTCATGTTAAATCATAGTATTTCCCCATAAGTGGTTGTCTTTGTTCTTCTAGTCATAACAATTTCTCTCCCCATTGCAAACAACCTTATCCTCAAGGCTAGAAAATATGTTGCCTTAGTTGAGTTTGTGGAGATGTTTCTATCATGACAAGAAAAAACCCTAAAAAAATCCACAATAGCTTCCCAAGCTGCATGTTGAGGTGTAATGTTTGCGCATGGTAGTAACATCTGAAACCC
The DNA here is from genome assembly GCA_024138025.1 of Combretum micranthum. NCBI lineage: Eukaryota > Viridiplantae > Streptophyta > Magnoliopsida > Myrtales > Combretaceae > Combretum > Combretum micranthum. The sequence continues at coordinate 385,035 of JAMXBD010000133.1, forward strand.
TGGCTACTGTAGTATTCGACTGGCCCATATGTGTTGTTATGATATTTCTTGATATATGGATTTTGATGAATAACATAAATGTTAATGAAGAAACACTCTGCTTTGAATTCTGATGTCCGATACATATGATATCCAATATGTGATGTAGCTATTGTTGTGGTACATGGCAGTAAAGTGTTGGATCTAATGTTAACACCAACTAAGCCAGAACCTTGCTACTACTAGCTATTATGATTCATAGAGATCCATTGTTTGGATTAAATGACCATGTTCCATTCTAGACCTTGCATTCTACTGGGGGCGATAATGAGAGGATAGAACATATAAAGAAATGGCCATCTAATTTTTACTGAAAAGCAAAATTGCTGGTTGTAATTGTAGTTTGATGAAACAATCCTCCTAAGCCAACCCATCAAAATCGAAATTGAATGGCAATAATGATAAAGAGACTAATGATTAATGCTGCTTGCCATACTACTAGGTATGTAGGTAGTAGGTGAAAATTGATGAAAAATAAGTTCCTAAGCCAACTTAGAAAAAATGCCAACAAACTCCTTTGCTTGCTCTTTGCTCACTTATTATGTCCTATTGACATTAAATTCTTCAACAATAGTATTTTCTTCAACTAAAATATATTGTTCTTTTCCCTTTTCTACTATTTGAGGATCATGGTCCATGGTCAATTGTGAATTGTCAACATTCCATGTTAAATCCGTCCTAATTGTATCTGAAACAACTTTAGATCTTTTAAAAACACTAATGTGTTGCCCTAAAATTCCAATTGTCCCTATCTTATTATATCCTTCTCTTGAATGTTAGCAAGCCCAAATCTGTCTCCATGCCAATCATACTTAAAAGGTTCAAAATGTATAAAAAGTAGCTTAGCAAAATGGTTCCATGTTTGAAAATGATTGAATTCATCTATACAATTATGTTACATGATGGCAAGTTCTTGCATGGCAAAAAATATAAACTTAGAATAGGATTTTTCATCTATATGATAGTAATCTAAGAAAAATTCTACTTGTTGCACTCAAGAAAGTGGATCTTAACCAAAAAATCTTCAAATTTCTTGCTTGATTTATGTTCGCTATGGATGAATCAAGTGATTGGAATAATGTATCTTGCAATATCTCATAACAAGGCTGATTGAGTCTCAATCTATCTAGCCTAGAATTAACAAATTGCAATGAACAATCAGTATCACTTACTATTTTCTTGATATCCTCTAATTCGAATGATGGTAATTGAAATTGAGAATCTGATGATGATGATGATGATTCTTGCTACAAATTCTGATCATGTTGCTTTTGATGATGGTGGAATTGATTCTGATGATGTTGATATCTTGATGTTGCCATATATTTTGATATTGCACAATCTAGTGATGATCTATAATCCCCTAGATTTTATGCTATGGTTATGTTCAAACCTTAAACTGGACGTCAACTGGAAACCTTAAAGTCAACAAATACGCATCAAACCCTAATAGATTGGATCCGGCAATCTCATGTTCCTAATCCCAAAACAAGGAAGTTGAGATAGTAGTGAATAATAGTTCGTAATAATATAAGGATGCATAAAAATAATCATATTCGATAATTTTTGCTGTCTTTCAGATCCAAACGGGATCAGTTTTCGAAAACCATGTCCCAGCACTCCGACAACAAAAATATCCCGATAATACCAATAAACTCGTAAAAATACAAGGATTTCAAAAATATCAGTTTTATAATTTTTCGATATCTAAAAATATCATATATAGCTTAATTACGCATATTTTCTTTACTACCGGTATTAATTTGTTTTATCTACTATTCATATATTATTCAACACTATTCATTATTATTCATCTATCTCTAGTTTTTCTACACCTATTTCTACACTTTGCCATACCTATTATCTACTTTTTACTTTTCCCATACATCTTCATTCACATCAAACTTTACATCTTATTACTTTTAATTAATAAAAAATACAAAACAAATCAAAATCACTCCCTCTCTCCTCTACACCATTCACGCCGATGCTCTCTGTCTCCCATACACACACATTTTTTTTCAATTTATTTAATTCACACAATCTTCCTTCCAAAAATTCTATAAATATCCCATCTCCCTCCAATTCTTTCACACATTCATTTACCTTACTAAAACTCTCCCACATTTTCTCCTCAAACACACCCTATCAAAATCTCTCTTTTCTTTCTTTTACTACCCAATTTTCCTACACATTTCCTACACACATAAACACTATCTAAGTTTTCCTTATACTACCACTTCCATATTATTTTTTTGTAGGTAAAAGTTTTTACCTTTTTCTTTCTATCATGTCATGTAACTTAACATGACCATGGTTTATGTTTCTTAAACATTCCAATGTTATAGAAGCAACACTATGTTCATGTTTTGTTATTGTTTATGAATAAATTTCATATTATATTGTTTTACTACTATGCTATTATTATTATATTCTTATTATTGTTATTATCATGCTTCTAACCTAACTTTATATATATATATATATTACTATCTATATATTTATATATCTATATATATTTTAGAGCCTAAATGCTCACTAACTCACTAACAAGCTTATTACTATATTTGCTCTTATTATTGCTTTTTCTTTTCTTTCTTTTTCTTTTTTTTTTTTTGGGACATAGTCTCAGGTTGCTTTGATGAAACTAAGGCTCCTAATACTTGATCGGGTTACTTTGATGAAGCTAAGGTTCCAAATACTTGACTATAATATCTTGCTTATTATTACTATATTGCTTATTAATATTATCTTGCTTCTTATCTTATATTTCCATCATCTACATACTACATGCTCATGATACATGCATTTATATAATGGTAATATCTCAACTATATTTAAAGTAGAATTTTTCTTTAATAAAGAAATTTGAAACTAAATTTTCTTTTATGTAACTTGTCATTAAATAATGGAGTTATCAACAACAATATAGAAATGGAATTATACAACATTTTCTCAAGTTTTCTCAAAGTTTTCTCAAATAACAAAGATAGTTTTACCAAGGAAATATAAGAAATAAACATCTTCTTTTCATAATATGGTAACCTATGTCTTGGTAAAAATAATTTGTTGGTATTCAAAGTTTTCACAAAAAGCTTAAGATTAAAGTCTTTTCAAACTCCATAATAAAACTAAGAAGCAAACTAGTTTCGAAGTTAAGATAAAATCAACCCATAAATTTATAAATCCACTTAGAAAAACAATGATTTTCAAGTTTCTAAAGAAGGAACCTATTTTCAAAGAATGACAAAGAATATAAATATGATAAGATCAAAACAAAGGATTTTATCAATAAAGATGATTTCTTTCAAATAAAATCGGTAGAGGAAATAAATGACCAAGTTTTAGAAATAAAAATTCATTTTTGTTAAGAGTTAATAAATGATGTGTTCGGATCTGAGTTTAACAATTAATTTCCAATAATCCTTTCCTAATATCAGATCAACAATAGGCAAGTGCACCTATCAATTATAGTATAGGAATGGCTTATGGGTCGTATTCCTCAGGGCCCTGACAAGTACTACTACTCGCCCTCTTATTATTATCTAGCGATCAAGTATGATTGGATTATCTAGATTTAATCTATAATTAACAATTTAACGATATTAATTACACAGGTTCACTAAATTACTATGCAAAACACAACTTTAATACAATTTAATTCACAATAAAGTAGGGTTACTCCATCATATCAACATGAACTACAATACAAATCATCCTTTTTAAGTACTTATCTGCAGAGATTCTCAATTCATGGTTCTTATTCTCATAATAAACCAATTCTAACTCCGTTTGCATCTATTAAACTCTCTCTTAAATAGATGGACAAAGCAGAATTGCATTTAGATTATTCTAATTATCTTAAAATCTCCTTAAACATGCAGCAAATTTCCTAATAATATCTCTATTACCAGGAGTAATTTGTTCTAGTGATTTAGATCTACTCGATGGAATTGTTTCTCAACATTTTCCATCGAGATCTGATGTAAGATCATGTCATGCACTACAATTTCCTAACTTTATTGAAGACCCATCACTAGAAATTCGTAATTAAAAAGATTAATAACAAATACATATACAATTCATGTTAATATGACTTCGTAACACCCTAATTACTATTCGTGCATGCTGGGATACGAACACCAATATGGAACAAACATAACGACAATGGAATGACACATACAATAAGAATAAGATCAGAAAAGAAAATGAAAACCCCTTTTAATTATGATAACGTAGATGTTTGTACACATACGAACACTTGGATCCAATCTCTCTCTCGAGTTCTTCTTGGAATCCCAACTACACTTCCACTAACTCCTAGAGTTTCTTCTTCTAATGTATATGATATCATCAGAATGAATCCCCCCTCCTTTATATCCAATGGGTGTGGTGGCTAAAAACACGACTTTTCTTAATAATGTTGAACAGTCACACTGTTTCAAGAACACGTAAGAAAATATTCATGACACATTTCCTAGAGTCACGACCGTACAATGCACATTTTCTTTGACAATTTGCATCTTGCACGGGCGTACAAAAGGGAATACTAAGTACTGGAATCATTCTTCAAGTGTGTACGGGCGTACAAGTTGAATCTCCTTCATTTTCCTTCCTCATCACTTCATGTACGGGCGTACAAAACCCCGTACTAGCCATTGCCTTCGTATTTTCTCCATTTTGATAATTGTACGGCCGTACATCTGAACTCCTTTTGTGCTCCTTGCTCCTTTGCTTGAATTTGATTGGATTCTCCACATATTTCTTCCTTGTATTACAAATGTGTTCAAAATTGACCTGAAATATATATATATACTAATTAAGTACCAAATCTGTTAAGAATCCCATCAATATACCATAAAATAGACCCAATTTGCCAATTAAAATGATGATAAATTGTGCCTATCAATAAACAAGAATATAAGAGGAAATGACTCATTTGCTAAAACCATTCTAAAGGAAAATTTATAAATAGGTTATCCATAACTTAATAAACTTTTGAAAACTTTGTTTTTATCACTAGAAGTAAAAAATGTAAAAGATCAAAGTTAACGGGAAAATTTATTTGTTTTAGAAAAAAGAATGAGGAAAATAAAATAAGAATATACTCATTTATAATAACCTAGGAAAATATAAAATTTCTTCAAAATATTTTGTAAAGAAATTTATCAAGTTTAAGTTTCAATAATTCAAAATGAATTGTTTTATGAAATAAATCATTGAGACACTACCATTAGAGTTTTTGCATATAAAATGAACTTATATTTATACTTAAAGGATTTTTCATAGATATATATATATATATTTTTTTTTTTTTTGCTAAAGAATTTTTGGATAAAGTTGAGTTAGAAAATTATTTTGCAAAATCTGGAAATATTCGTTTTGAATCTGTACCGAGATGTTTAGCAACCCAAATGACCTTTTATGTAGGAAATAACCTTAGAAATGGATAGATCTTTTCGAATAGGTAGAAATCGGTATATAATATACGAAATTCTAAGTTTAAATGAGCAAGTTATGGCCATTTTAAGTTAGAATTTTACTCTATGCGAATTTTGATAAACTTAGTAAAATAGAGTTGCAAATTTAAGTAGATCTTCTAAAAAATACTCATTTCGGGTATTTCTTTTATATAGGTGACGTGGAGTCCAAGCTACCTTATCCGAAGGACTATTTCGACTAAGGAGCTTATGTTAATATGGCCGAATAAGTTTAAATTCTTGCAATTGTACTTATGTATTTGCTTGTAGCTTAGTGACACTAAATTTAGGAAAAGATAACCTTAGAAATGGATAGATCTTTTCGAGTAGGTAGAAATCAGTACATAATATGCGAAATTTTGAGTTTAAATGAGCAAGTTATAGCCATTTTAAGTTGGAATTTCACTCTATACGAATTTTGACGAACTTAGTAGAATAGAGTTACAAGTTTAGGTAGATCTTTTAAAAAATACTCATTTCAGGTATTTCTTTTATATAGGTGACGTGGAGTCCGAGCTACCTTACCCGGAGGACTATTTCGACTAAGAAGCTTCTGCTAATATGGTCGAATAAGTTTAAATTCTCGTAATTATACTTATGTATTTGCTTGTAGCTTAGTGACACTAAATTTAGGAAAAGATAAAATACGAAAGCACATGTGTTTTACTTACATGGTTGAGGTTATGATAAGTATAGCAAGACGAGAATTGTTAACTAATCATTGTATGAATTAGTTTAGTATTGATTGTCTGCAAATTTTATGGTCACTTATAAAATGACTAATGCTATGCCATGATTACTTAAATTAAATGATTCATGCATGACACGTAGTGAGTCACATTGCATTCATTATTATACCCTTGGTGGGACAAGGGCATGTAATGAGATCAAGGACCTGAAATCATAATATATGACTTTGATTGTCTGTAATTAAATGGTGAGTGGGCACCCGAATCAACTATATTTGGCGATTGGTAAGAATCTGGTCAAAACTACAAAAATATCTTTTGCGAACTATGGCTTCGTTGCCCGGAACACCTAACCACCGAATGGAGGGGTAAATCTATTCAAACATATGATTCCCAGAAATTTGTATGTATTGTTTGCTATGTGATTGCTTGCATCTCATATGATTGATTAAATAACTTGGTTGATTAATTGATTGTTGAGTACTTTACTTGTGGATTTAATTCTCACTAAGCAAAGAAGCTTACCCTCTTATAGATATCTCTTATAGTTTCCCCATTTATGGTTGAAGCTCTGGGGGTATTTCTCGCAGGTATTACCTTTTTGGTTTAAGGAGTTTTTGGAAGAAGTTAAATACTAGATGTAGACCTAGACTTCTAAGTAAACCTCCTTGTAATTATTTTGATTAGGCTTCTCTAGACTATGATGAACTATATCTTTTAGCAGGGGAATGCCCATTTGATGATTATAAGACCTTTATATATGTTTCTCTAATTAAGATATTATGTTATGATTTCCATTCTTAAACTGTTATATGAATGTCTTCTTAAACAACTTATTTCAAAGTTGGTTCCTTATGAGCGTGAACGTACTCCTTACACCCGGTATCGAAGCTTATGGGATGACTAAGGTAGTCATACTTAAGCTTTAATATTGAAAGTGGCGGACTGTCGCTTTTAGGGTACCATTTGGGGTGTGACATGATCCCCTGATGAAATGAAGAATTCTCATTGAAAATGGAATGTGATGACTCTTCTTTATGTGAAATTTGCTGTTAGAAAGTTTCTTGAGTCAAATTCCTTAAATCTTGTATGCTACTAGTAGTTAGCTGCTTCACTTCCCCCATAAAATTGAATCCATTTCTTCATTAATACTGGCTTGTAATCTTTCCAACCTCTCCTCTAATGTCATATTTCTTGTTTAAGGCACCATCAAAATGGAATTTCTTCCATATTAGTTCAAGATCCAATCAAGAAACACAATTAACATTGCTTAGGTGACAAAAGCACCAAAGGTCAAGAGCCACCTTTGCCATATTAAACCCAACCCCACTCATTCATTAGCCCCACTTATCTTTTATTTTCTACCTTCCTTTTTTACCTTATGATGTCGTTCCTAAATTGAAACAAAACCTATTCTTCACAATGCGTCCACTATGATTCAATCCAAATAAGAGTACTTCTCCTCTCTTTATTATGTTATCTTTTTACCCCAATTCTTAGGGTTTCCATTTACTTACTATTCTTATGGTATTTTGTAGGTTTAATGGTTGATAGCTATGGCTAGTTCAAGATGTCAGTCTCTTATATCAATCTTACAAATTGATCTCAATATGGGATGTAATCGGTTCCCTTTTCCTTTATTATTTTCATGTATTTATTGATATTACAAGATAGTTGTTTGCCTATTTATCTAATTACAATATGTTGTAACTATCGTAAATCTAGCTAAATTTGTTGTGTAACTACTATTTGTTGCACTGAACTCATGTTATATTATATTATTTACCTGCTAGTGGTTGTTTTTACCGTCTATTAGTAATAGAGAGGGGGGGGGGGGGGGGGGGGGGGGGGGGGGGGGGGGGAGAGGGGGAGAGGGAGAGAGAGAGATGGTAGCAACTGTTGGATTTATGTTATTGTATACAAAGTTTTCCAATCAAGCTCTATTTTATTATGTTATTCTTCCTTTTATTAGGCTTTTTGGGGCATTTAAGTTTGTGTTGTTAATCAGATAACAAAAGTTTGCGATTCATATTTGTAATTGAAGTGCTTTAATCCAAATTTATGTTTATTATAGTTGTTGTTCTTGGTGAATGATGCAATGCATATGTTTAAATTGATTGGTTATATTTTTCTTGGTTATCCACTTTTTGGGTTTTTGACTTTTTTTTTATTTTGATTTTTTTAATTGTTTTGATTTTTTTTATAAGTTTTGTGAAAAGGAAGAAGAAGGAGACGTATACAAAGTTGTCCAATGGTTTACGCTGTTGTGTACAAAGTACCTAATGTTTTGTCCAATGAAGCTCTATTTTATTCTATTACCTTTCCTTTTATTGGGTTTTTTAGGACATTTGGGCATTCGGGTTTGTGTTGCTAATTAGGTAATAGAAGTTTTCCTTCATATTTTAACTTATAATTGAAGTTCTTCGCTCCAATTTTATGTTTATTATAGTTGTTGTACTTCTTGGTGAATGAAGCAATACAATTTTTTGGATTGGTTGGTTATATTTTTATTGATTATCCACTTTTTGGATTTTGGATTTTGGGTTTTTTTAATTGTTTTGGTTTTTGTTTTATAGGGTTGTGTGAAGAATAAAAAGAAGAAGAAGAGAGAGAGAGAGAGAGAGAGAGAGAGTAAAAAAAAAGAATAAATATGCCAACTAGGAGAAAGAAGCTATTTCTTTTAATAAGAGACATTTTTGGTTTTTTTATAGGGTTGTGTGAAGAAGAGGAAGAAGATGCGTTGTAGAGAGAGAGAGAGAGAGAGAGAGAGAGAGAGAGAGAGAGAGGAAAGTAAAAAAAAAAAAGAATAAATATGCCAACTAAGAGAAAGAAGCTTTTTTTTTTTTTTTTTTTTGAATAAGAGAAGCCAACATTTTGTTGGAAAATTGTCCAGATTCTAACCAAAGATACAATGGGTGCAAGATTTAAAAAGTTTGGATGTTTTCATGAGCAAAAATATTTGTTTAGATAATTCCGTTATATCCATGGTTATTTTTATATACAAAAATTCTATTTAAATACAATTCCATTATATTTAAAAACTTCAAGTACCACCAATGAGACTCACCCACATTCAAGATACTAGGATTGTATTTCTCCTCTCTATCATTCTCTCTAAGTCATCCCATTAAGTATTATCTCTTCATAATCGTCTAAATTCACATATAAAGCATGAGATCTTGTATACGTATATATTCTTGAAAGGACCTTGCATCTACAAATTTTTTTTTTTTTTTTTTTGCCTAATACAGAAGTATCTCTTAAACACGAGCCTTTTAGGACGACCAAAAAAAGACATGAACTTTTTAGATGGTAGTTAGAGGTTGTGGAGCATCGAATATACACGTTCTAGATATGTAACACAAAGGCTTATGTTTAGAAACAAATAGATCGAATAAAACGTTCTAAGAATAGATGCGAATCGGATTGAAAATAAAAAAGAGAAAAATAACGGAATAACACTTGGCTCGTAATGTTTCTTATTAATAATAGAAAGGGAAGAAACGAATGTGGTATGATAAGTTGATTAAAAATGTTCCCTTATTTTTGCGAATAATTCAATCTGTTCGATCATTCTTTTTCATGCTTTTCGAACATAGAGACAGAATAGTGATAGGGATGATGAACCAAACCAAATTGCATACTATTCAAGTTTGAATTCGAGTAAAATTATCATCTCAAACTTAAACTATAAATCTAATTGTCGAGCCAGGTCAATTTTCTTTAATCCGATTTATCATAACATAAATCCTTGATTAGGAATTAAAAAAAAATTCTAATTTTGACAATTTTAGAATCACCACTAGAATAAAGCCGCGAAAAATTGAATTATGACCGATTGATAGATTGATTCTAATTTTGAAATTGATTAGTGCGAATTGTTCCAAAAATTACTAAATTTGGGTTATCCTATTAAAACCTATTAGTTACTACTTTTAACTTTCAAATTATAAATTGTTCCATAAATATCTTAAAATTTAATGTTATATGATATTTACAAAAATACTTACCAATTTTATTAAAATTTACAAAGTTAGTCAAGTTTATCAAATTTTATGAAAAAGGAAGCTAATAGTTACATGCAATTATTAATTATAACAAAAATAGCAATATTCACAACATCACATCAATTTAAAAAAAAAAATTACCTTTTTTAAGTCCTGGTAAATGTCTGTGTACCCACTATTTGGGATCAAACGATACATAGTTCTTTTATGAAAATTTTAGTTTGTTGATTATTTTTAGTATTTTAAGATCTTATCTTTTTTAATTCTTTAAATTTTATTAGTTTTACAAAAATGACTTTTTTTTATATGAATCCTAAATCTATCAATTTAAGTTTTTTGGAATTTTATAAAAATTGGACTTTTCTATGTGACAAAAGTTTTGAGCAAACATAATCATACATCAAATCACTCTACACATTATCAAGAATAATATTACTATAAGGATTATAAATATCAAACATTTTAATGTTGAGAAATAAAAGCATATATTCATACCATGGTGAAGGTTTATATATCATCTTAATATTATTACTTTATCACAAACAATACTATAATGAGATCTCAATTTGTAATTTCCCGAACACTTACACGCTACGGTACATAATAAGGTAAAATCAAATATTCACAAATTTATAACACAAAAGAACTATCTCATATATTTTATTATAACAATTTATCTACTATAGATTCAAAATTTTAACATCTATGAGATACATATTCACTAATTGGTAAAAATTATTATTATGACTATTAGACATTAATTACTATTTTTATTATTATCATATATACATATATATTATTTTTTAGATTTTTTTTCTTTTAGATTTTCAAGAACACAAATATGTCACATTTAAAAAAAAAACATATATTATAATATCATATTTTCTTTTCATTATAATACTATTATAGTATTCTTGTTAAATTTATTTGTTTTTATTATATATTGTTTTTTTTATTATTAATAATAAATAAAAAGAAAAGAAAAAGAAAACAGAAGAATAAACTTACCTAGATCGCGCACGGGACGTCGACGGAGCAAGGTCTGATCACGGCAGTCGGATCGTCATTGGCGAAGTCGGGTCACAGCTGATAGAGGGCGGCGTGGCCTGTGGGGTATGTCAGACCAAGCTAGAGGGGTGGCGAAAACACTGATGTGGTCGTTCAGGGCTGAAGACGTCTGTTGGTGGTGGTTCGAAGCTTGAGGATACAACGGCGGCAGCAGTGCTATGTCCGGGGTGATGGCGGCGTTCTTAAGTCGAATCCAACCTATTAATCTATGGATGTTGAGCCCCTGAAGCATCCTATTACACTGGATTTTGTCAATTTTTTCTGTCAAATAAATTATATATGTGTTTGTATATCTTACCGATAAGTCATTTAGCATTTTTCTTATTGCACAAAAAATATCTTTAAAACTTATAATTTAGGCTCATTCAAATTAATAAATTAATTGAATTAAACTTAAATTAAATATATGATAAAATTCATATTATACTAAACCCAAATAATTTTTCTAAGGCTCATGAAAATAAATTTTCATGCCATTTTCATTACTTAAAACATTAAAATGCAATTTTTTGAGTTTAACATAATATTTTATTTTTATCATATACTAAAATACATAAATATTTCTTTTTACATATTTTTAAGCTCAATTGAGAAAAAATGATATATCTACACTAATCCAATTGAAATCAAATTTAAATATTAATTGATTCTAGTTGAATTTTCATATGAACATTATTCTACTAAAAGAAAAAATATTCTTTTTCATGAATTTAATCAAATCAACCTACCACTAACTTGTTAAGGGGTGATTTAAGTCAAAGTTTAGAATTTTAAACTAGATCTAATTCAAATAAAGCTTAAGGTTAGAAATTTTAGCTCAAGGTCGAGACATTATGGCCCTAATTCATCTCATATAAAACATACATAATTCGCAATATAATCTACATAAAAATATACCTTGAATTTTAACAGCTAAAAGCTACACTTCTTTTTGCTGCCTTTGTTCCAAACAAACATAACAAACTGAATTGAGTAAAATAAAAAATAGGCTTCAAGGATATCAGAGACTAGACCAACCATCAAAGAAACATTGAATATTTTACCACCTTACAGACACCCAAAAACAAGTTTTACACAAGAAAATGAACTCATGTGGCAGAAAAATACCAACCGGGTCTCGCTGCAGGACTGAATCAGCTTCATGTAATATAACGGTATCCAGTCTCTGCAATAAATAGCAATTATTCCTGGATTGAATACAACGCGAGGCCTATACCTCAGTCCTTTTAACTCTCATATTCCACAGAAACACCAGAAAATTGTGCTTTGTACATTAACTTAATGGGAGCAAAAGCCCAGGAAAAAAAAATAATAATTGTTTATACAGAACATTCCTCGTTTGACACCCACATAACAGTTAAATAAGTTTTATGCAGGGCCGAGGAACCAGAGTCCGCTCTTTTTATCTAGTCCTGGTACATCTTGTGTAAATGAACCTATAATGGTAAGACAAGCTGTCTTCCAAAATATGAACAAGCAAGGTCGGTTAGTAAAACCTTCACATCATGTTCCTTTCCTCAAGTCAGCACGGCTCTCGTCCAAGCAGCATAGCTAGTATGATCTTTTACACTGTAAAATGTCCATTAGCCAGTTAAAGAGCCACAATGGCAGTCTTGTAATCCAGAATTTTAAGAGATTGACAGCGTTTACAATTTTTTTCGCTCATCTGTCAAAATTCTAGTGAAAACATAAAGCATGTTGACTAGAACAACTTGATGGAATGAAGAGGCAACACAATTCCCAATAATATTGGAGAGGTACACGCAAAACCGTTTTAGAATTTAAACCCCATTGAAGAGTACTGATGGATAAAAAGTCAGAAACTAAACTTATCAACAAGTCTAAGAATTAAGATTCATTCTATACTTTTTCCTAATGATTATGATTAATTTGAAAAGAAAATACACTTCATCTTTAAACTAAATTGAGAAAGCGATGTTTCTTTCCAATCAAAAGCGCACAAAATGAATGAGGCAGTTTTGCTTGTATCTAGCCATATGCAGAATCATATAATAAGGCCAAATAAAAATCAAGAGGAATTTCCACTCACGAGTACAAGTCATTCGCTGGAATCTCCGCAAACAAATTGATATAAAAGCGAAATCCATCAGGGCTGGTGTCTCGGCATAGTAAACCTGCCAATGATCAAAAAATGATTTACATCTCTGTGGTTGGCTCTTTGGGTATGTTAAAAATCAACACATTGGTGAATCATAAGTAATATACCTCTGCTCTCAGCAGTTAAAAGATGTTCTTTGGCCATGGCCGGAGCAATTCCTAATGTTATTGCAGCATCACTTGCACTTATTCCCATACGAAGGGCATCAGGCCTTAATACAAGGGATTTAATTCTAGCAAAAACCTGTATCGAAAGTACCACATCATTACTGATTATGAAGCTGAAAAAGATTTTAACTAAGACCACAAGGCAATATGAAAAACTGTAGTAACAAAGTCTATTAACTTTATGGGTGAAAAATTACCCAAAAGGGAAAGATCATACAGGGAATGGTACTTGCGAATAGTTGTGGTTTTAGATTCGCTGCTTTTCAATGATGAATTAAGCAGAAATAAGATGAAGAGATAATCTACTTTGAATGTGAGAGGAAGGGAATAGCCAGAACCTGGCAAAGATAACTAGTACTTATCCAGTCCAGCACACTTGTAGGAAGGTTCCCTTCACCAGGCAAGCCTAGGTTGAACTTGCAGCGCTGAGCCAAGTCATGCCATCATTCTAGTAAGCAATAAGAAAAAATATAGGCTGCCACCAAAGGCACTTCCTTTTATACGCTGCAGCCTCTTCCAATTGAAATTGATCTAAATTTCCTAAAACTTCCACTGCTCAAAACCCTATTCTCCTGCCACATTTTTCTATTCACCACATTGTCAAGAATATACATGCATCCATCTACTCTTCCTCAATCCTAATAGAAAAACCTCCATCTTTGTATTGCCTATATTTCCACATTCACGTTCAAAATCCTTTCTTTTGATTGCCCCTTTCTTTAGTTCTTTTCATCAAGGCTCTTTTATTAAAATATTTCATTTGCAAATCAAATTTCTACTCTTGAGCTTCTATTTAGAACTACAATTTAATCTATGAGATGCTCTGCAATCAGACATGATAAAAATGTCATTGATGGCCTCCAGTAAGGCGCAAATCAGAAATTTCAATCCTTGAGCTTCTTTTCAACCATACAATCAATGAGGTGCCATATTCAGGTAGGAAAGTCGACTGTAGAGCCTTGCTGACAGTTGTTTGTCATTGGTTGATAAAGGGTTCTTATAACCATAAAATCATTTGCCAAAAGAAAATGAATGAAAACCACACTATCACCCAAGAAAAAAGAATGTGAAAACTTAAGAAGTCTGTCTTCATTCATCATCGAAGTAGTAGTTATCAATCAACTACAGAGTCACTTTATGAATAAGATATTAGGCAATATTTCATTAAAACCTCAATCTAGCTAGCATATACTTTTCTTGCTTTTTTTTTTTCCTTCCTCTTCCATGATAACAATGGCCAGTCATCTCCAGAAACCAGACCAGTTTACCCTGCACTGATATCTTGTTTTGCCTTAAATAGGTAGTACCAAAAGCTTCTACTATTCACTTCTCAAAATAGGGTTTTTCCACTTGTGTAAACACGTTGGAATTCTTCCTTCAGTAAACATAACCAGACTACATTAGGCAATGTGAATGAACGTGAAATACATGAGTCATTACTAAAAAGGGCAACCATATTATACAACAATTCCTAGAAACAGATAGCAATACCAACAACTCACTTGCTTCAGCATTTTTGCTAAAATGGGCAATAACTGGATGCTCAACTTGTCCAGTCACCATATAATAATTTGTAACTATAATGCCACCAGATTTCCAATAGGAAAAATCTATGCTCAACTTGTCCAGTCACCATAAAATTATCTGTAGTTATGATGTCATCATCAGATTTTCAATATAAATAATCTGCCAGAGAAAGAGATTACCTCTTCATCCCTATAAGACTTGCTCTGGATCACCATGACTCCACTATCAAACTTCCGAAGCATCACAGGACTGAAAAAAGGGGGGAAAAATCACAGTTCGGTTAAGCAGATGCACAAGAAAATCACGTTAATTGAACTTGAGTAATTATTTAGTAAAGAACAATAACTCAATAAAGAGCAACATCACACGTACACATCAAATTTCTCCCAAAGAGAGCACGCTTGCAACAAATCGTCAGGAGAAATCAACTCTGAAAGAAAAAAAAAAGGATTTGGTTGTGGGGGTAAGAAAGAGAAAGGTACAATCGGTTATGAGACCACAAAAGAATATCAAATCCACAAACCACAGGTATAGGCATATTTGTAGTTTCACAGGTACCTGTTCCTCGAGCACGATTGAAAAGACAGTATATGTCTATGAGATTAATCATTCCTCCAGCTCTCTCCAGGGGAATATTAACAAAATCTGCTAACTAAGAGATACAGACGACTGATCAATAAGGTTAATTCACAATTTAGAACTTCAAAATATGACAAGACATAAAAAGTGTGCATTCCACTGAACACAATGAAGGTACATTTCTTCCATGAACCAAATGTGTGCTTTGAACAATATTGGATCTATGTAGGACATTTTCAAGATTCCTTTTTGGTGATACTGTCCAGATAGGTATTTAGACTACAGATCTCTTAACTCAAATATGACATAAGCAAAGGAAAAGATGTTACTTCGCACTTAGTGTTCTTTCTTTGGGAGGTCACAGGAGAGTACAGCCACAGTATGTTCTAGCTTCTCTTATCTAGGCAATGCCTCACTGGAAAGAGGCAAAGCTTCTCTTATACCAATCCTTTAAAGTTACAAGTATGAGAATACAAAGACACTAAAGCCATATGATTGCATCCCCAAATCTAAAAGAAGACAAAGATAAAATGCTCCGTCTATTTGTTACTAGGCCCAACTCTTCTAAAGTCCACAATTTGCCTTAACCCTAATGCCTCTACCAATTTCCACCACTTAGCAAAACAAATAAGTCTTCTTCTCACTCTTTTTCTCTCTTCTCTCTACTGTTAGTTCGAAACCCTAATTTGATTACTAAGGTGTTGTTTGTTAGTTACAAGTTAAAAAGGATGAAACTAAAAGAACACTTCGAGTGCAGGACCAAAGCTCCAACAACAAGAAGTTCTCAAGCAAGAGTAAAACACCCTTTTCTGCCTTGTTTCTTATCTATAGTTCCTTTCATCAAGCCCTTAGCACAGACACATAAGTCTATTGTACAGAATGTTTACAGCTGTACTTGTAACTAACTGTCTATTACATGTTAAGCTAAGGGTTACATGTTAATCCGATACAAAATCTTTGCACCAATATGGTAATTTCCGTACTCTAGTATTATGGCTTGTAACAGATGTCTCCCCTTCTTGAGAAGGAACCTTGTCCTCAAGCTTGAACTCTTTATAAATCTGAATAAAAGAATCACAATCTTCTCAAGTTGTTTCCTCAGATGGTAACCTACTCCATTGAACTAGAACCTGCTTGATAGGCTTCCAATATTTAAAAATGATGCGTGAATCAAATATAACAAGTGGTGTGAGTAAGGGTTTGTTGTTAATTGCTTCTAGAGGTAACTCCAAAGAAGGAATAGTAGCACCATAAGCCCATTTTAATAAGGAAACATGGAAAACATCATAAATCCTAGTCTCATATGGTAATTTCAGTTTGTAAGAACATGATCCAATTTTCTTCAAAATTTCAAAATGACCATAATAGCGTTTGAAAAGCTTATGAGTCTTACCCAAAGCTACGAAAATCTGACGGTGTGGCTGCAATTTCACAAACACTAAGTCACCAAGTGCAAAAGTAATATTATACCTATGTTAGTCTGCAATACTTTTCATTCTACTTCGAGCTTTAGAAAGATTAGCATGAAGATTTTGCAATAGATCATCTCGTGCTATTAATTCTTTGTCTACTGCATCCAACTTAAAAGAACCACCTAAATAGGAAGTCAAAGTAGGAGGAGGTCGGCCATAAACTAACTCAAAAGGAGTATGACCTGAACCTTCATGATAAGAGGTGTTGTAAGCAAACTTTGCCCACGGCAAACATGAAACCCACTTAGTAGGGCAATCCATTGTATAGCAGCGTAAGTACTGTTGCAAAGTCCTATTTATAACCTCGATCAGACCATCACTTTGAGGATGGTGTGCAGTACTTGTATTCAACTTCGTCCCAATGTGGAAGAACAGGTCTTGCCAAAATTTACTCATAAAAACACACTCACAATTAGAAACTATTGATCGAAGAAACTCGTGTAATTTAATAACCATGTGAAGGAATAAGGAAGCAACCTTAGATGCAGCGAAGTAGGTTTCAATAGCTCCTAAATGACAATATTTAGTGAGACAAAATATAGCCTTGGGATTTAGGGAGAGAAGTTAGAAAATCCATGCTCACATCCTACCACACAAGTTCTAATATAGGTAGAGGGATTAAGAGGCCAGCCAGACTTCTAGTGGAGTATTTAATTTGTTAGCAGAACTGACAACATATAACATAATCTTCCACTTGAGTGCACATCACCTCCAAAAAAAGTTCTAAAGCAATTCACTTATAAGTCTTCAAACAGCCACAAATGTCCTGAGCAAGGAGAATCATTACATTCTGACAAAATGTGAGGAAGGATAAAAGATTGATGCACCAAAACAGTCAGTTATCAAAATATAAGAGTCTATTCCTCCAAGTCAGTGGATGCTTGAATAAATTCCCTTGTTGTAAGGCAGATATGACTCCTTGAAATTCAAGCAAAGTAGTCTATTCCCCTTTAAGGGTATCCACAAACTAAAAACGTGGAGAAGTCCATGCGAAAAAAGTAGCATCATCTAAATATTGTCTTGACTAGCATCAGTCACCTTATTATCTACTCCGACTTGTAAGTAATGGTATTTACACATCCCATCAGTTTAGAAAGATATGTTTGTTGCTCAAAGGTTTGAATCACCCAGGACAATATCTCTTTGAGGGCACGATGATCAGTTCTAATGATAAAATGCATACCCAATAGATATTGTCTCCACTTACGAACTATCTCCACAACAGCATAGAGTTCATGCACATAAGCAGAAACTTTTCATAAATGAGAACGCATTTTTTTCCTGAAAAAAGCAATAGGTTATTCATTTTGCAATAACACAGCATCAATATCAACATCGGAGGCATCAATCTCCACAATGAATGGCTGTTGAAAGTTTGGTAAAGCCAATATAGGAGCTGAAACTATAGCTGATCTAAGGTTCTCAAGGGCCACAATAACTTCCAAAGTCCAATGAAATCCATCTTTTTGTAAAAGATCAGTTAAAGGACTTGACAATGTGGCATTATCCTTTCATGAATCGACAATAGTATCCAGAAAGGCCTAAAAGGCTCGTAATTGCTTAATAGAAGTTGAAGTTGGCCATCGACTAACAGCCACTACTTTAGTGGGCTGCGGTTGAACAACATCTAAGACAATATGACCCAAATATTCAATAGTGGAAACACCAAAGCTGCACTTAGATTGTTTTAAAAAAAAATGTTAGCCAATAACACCTGAAGCACCTTTTCCAAATGATCAATATGCTCCGAAATAGTCTTGCTATAGACTAAAGCATTGTCAAAGAACAAAATGACAATATTTCTTAGAAATGGCCGAAAAATGGTATTCATAATGCTCTGAAAGGTAGTTGGGCCATTGCTTAATCCGAAGAGCATAACAAGGAACTCATAATGTCCATCATGAGTTTTAAAAGCTATTTTCTGAGTGTCTCTTGGGTGCATCCTAATTTGATGATACCTAGCCCCTAAGTTCAACTTAGAAAAAATGGAAGCACCATACAACTCATCAAAAAGTTCATCAATGGTCGGTATAGGAAATTGGTCTTTTATGGTAACTTGGTTCAAAGCTCTATAATCAATACAGAATCTCCAAGCCCATCTTTTTTTTTTTTTTTCTTGAACTAATAACGCTGGAGAAGAATAGGGACTAGTACTGTGCTGTATAACCCCTTGTTGTAGCATTTCATTCATTTGATTCTCAATTTTCGATTTTTTGAAAGTGAGGGTATCTGTTAGCCTCTACATTCATTGGACCCTCATCCTTCTCGATGTGTATCTGATGCTGTATGTGAAATAATGGGGCAATGATGAAGGCGCTTCAAACACTCGAGAATATCTCCTCAATAAAGTTTCTATTTCTTTATTGCTGGTAGTAATCTCTGACGTGTTTATAATAACCTCCTAAGTCAAGAACTAAAAACAAGAAGCTGCAGCATTAACTTGAAGCAAACTTCAGAATTGGGGATGTGAAATATGAGATAAACTATCAGTATCACCCTTTGATTGCACTATAACTCCTTGCTTATAAAACTACATAGTGAGATTGTAGTAATCAATAGTGATGGATCTTAAGGCTTGTAAACATTGCACCCCTAGCACTAAATCAGCTCCTTGTAGTCACAACACAAAGAATGTATCCACAACGAATAGACCTTGAATGTGAAATTCGATTTCTCACATTTTCCTTGACTAGTCATCTTAGTACCATCACCAATGAGTGCATTAAATGTAGGAGAAGAAGTAACAATGAGACTAAGATGTTTCAGCAATCAACTTTGTACAAAATTGTGTGCACTGCCAAAGTCTACTAGAATACTCACAACTAATTGTTGATGACGCCCTTAAAACGAATAGTGTAAGGTAAGGATTACCTACTAAAGCATGATAGCTGATAGTGTAGGCTTCGTTAGAATCTGTTACTTCCTCAAATATGACATCTACAATATCTGTAGCAATATCATTCTCATCAAACAATAAAAGTAAAAAATTTTGCTTTGCATTTGTGATTCCTATTATATTTCTCATCACAATTAAAGCATAAGCCTTGCTCTCTATGAATACTCATTTCAGCTGGAGTTAGACATGTGATAGGTAAATGGGGCTTTGATTATTGCACAGTAGAACTTTGAGCATTGCTTGTAAGTGGCAAGGCTGACGAAGAAAGTTGCAAAGTATTATTGCCCTGCGAACCAGATTTGAACATATTGGAAGGCTTATGAAATGTTTGTGTGTCCTAAAATTTCGATTCATACACCGTAGCTAACCAAATAGCATGAGTAATAGTAGTTGGTCTAGCAATCAAAACCTCTCTCCCGATATGATGTTTAAGACCAAGAAATAAAGCAACTCAAAAGAAAACTATCGAGCAAGCCCACAACCCAAGTGGATAATGTTTCAAACTCTTATTAATAATCATCAATTGATCCTTTTTTAGTCAACTTGGCTAAAGTGTCTTGAACATCATCAAACTCAGAGGGTTCGAAAAGAGCCTCTAAGGACTTCAAAGACAAGGGCATTGATTTGTTTGTTTTGATCCATCTATTGAAACCAATTCTAAGCTTTGCCTTCTAAGGCAAGAGAAGCTATAGTCAAACGCAGATCATCAGGTATATTGTGGAAATTGAAAATTTTTTGGGTTTTAAAGATCCAACCTAATGAGTCATCACCATCAAATTTAGGGATTTCTAACTTCATTATTTTTATCAAATTACCAAGAATGGCAACATCCGTAGATGATGAAATATTAGGAGAGTGATCACCACGATCAACAAAATTAGTCTAATCTAGATCTACTTTGTTGACCTTACTTTGTAATGTATTTAATGAATTATGAATAGAAACCATATATTATCTTGCAATTGAGTAGTAGTGTACGATTGTTGTTGAAATTGTACCTCAATAGACTTCACTAATTCTGTAATGGAGTAAACCAATGATTGCAACTTAGCAATCTCTTCCTAAGATCAAGTAACTATGAACGAGCGCCCAATGATGCTAGACCCAACTCTTCTAATGCCCACAATTTGCCTTAACCCTAACGCCTCTACCAATTTCCACTGCAAAGCAAGACAGATAAGTCTTCTTCTCACTCTTTTTCTCTCCTCTCTACGTTAGCTCATAACCCTAATTTGATTACTAACATGTTGTTTGTTTGTTACAGGTTAACAAGGATGAAAACTAAGAGACCACTTTGAGTGGGACCAGAGTTCCAACAACAACAAGTTTTCAAGCAGGTGTAAAACACCCTTTCCTGCCTTATTTCTTATTTATAGTTCGTTCCATCAAGCCCTTAGCACAGACACATAGATCTGTTGTACAAAATGTTTACAGCTGTACTTGTAACTGACTGTTTATTACATGTTAAGCTAAGGGTTACATGTTACTTCGATACAAAATCTTGGTACCAATATGGCAATTTCCATACTCTAGTATTATGCTTTGTAACAATATTTTTATGAGAACAAATTATTAATGCCAAGCTACTCATACCAGGATGGAGCCATTTCTGCTTTGCCTCCATTAATTTTAAAGATGACATACACTTGCAAGTTTTGACTGCATTTGTTCTGATAAATTATCATCCTCAACATTGTCAATGAGATAACCCACGAGATAATTCTCGCGCTGACTGCATTTGTTCTGATAAAATTATCATCCAACATTGTCAATGAGATAACCCACGAGATAATTCTCGCGCTGACTAAGCAACTTCTCGCAAATGCACCATCTTCCTATTTGTTTCAATCAATGGAATACTAATGGACATGAAATTTCCTTTTTCTTTTTTTCTTTTTTTTTTCTCTTTTTTTTTTTTTTTTTTTTTTTTTTTGGTGGTGTGTGGGAGGAAGGAGGGGAAGTTGGGGTGGGTGGGGGGTGGGGGCAGGGGCGGTGTTGGAGGGTGGTGGGTTTGGTTTGGGGTTAGGACATCAAAAATATCCCCCTATCAGTTTGATAGCACTCATCAATAATCTAAAAGCCAGCTTTATACAAGTGCAGCCACTAAAATGGCAAAACAATTGAAACCTAGTAAGTTGAGTTGGAAGTTATAGAATGTCCTGTAAATTGTTGATATTAGGGGAACTGCACAGGCATCATGACACATGCACCTTCTTATTAAGGACTGATGCATGCTATGAAGCCATATATGTGATTCAGTGAGTATAAAATGAACATGGCAAACTTAAAACCTTCCTTCATAGGCAGAATATATGCAAGAAAAATACTTGACCAAAGGATTGAATTCCATAAGTTTTAAGCATAAAAAATGGTATAGGACGAATGGCCAAAAATGCAGCATTGCATTGTTTATTCACACTCAAATGGCAAAAGTGTCAGCAAATCATAGTCTATGTTCACTTCACCATTAGAGCTCTTGAAAGAGTCAAGATTTCTTTGTCAATAAAAGAGAAGGAGGAAGGGAAGGGACCTGGCGGGACAATTGTTGGTGATATAGAGCACCTGCTGACTCTTTTGTAACTGGAG
Source organism: Combretum micranthum (assembly GCA_024138025.1). Lineage (NCBI taxonomy): Eukaryota > Viridiplantae > Streptophyta > Magnoliopsida > Myrtales > Combretaceae > Combretum > Combretum micranthum. The sequence goes on from JAMXBD010000133.1 coordinate 407,664, forward strand.
ATACAATACCAACACTCAACAATAATTCTTGCACATCTTCTTTTGTACCCATTTCTTCATCATTTGTCATAGCACCTTGAGCTGGGCCAGATAGAAGCTTGAGCCTCATTTTCTCAGCTAGCATAACCATCTCCTTGGCTTTGCTCTGCATGCTCATAACAGTAGTATAACTCAGCTAAGCTAATTTAAAATGATCACTCAGTCGCAGGATAGAAAGCCATCTCTCCACATCATTATCAGAAAATGTCATATCGATGTGAGCATCTAAATAAGCAAATTGACTAGGAAAATTGCAACAATGATTCTTAGTCTTCCAGATCACGCATATTGGTGAAAAAAAGATCATACTTGTCCTCTGCATGATACAGCACACAGAGCATGGAAAAAAAAACCTCACTTAAGGAAGTGAATTACACTGGATTTATTACTAAACAGTTTAGCCTGGAAAGATGACAGAGTTCCGATTCCTTCTGATGTATCCAAGTTAAAAAATAAATAAGTAAATGATATCATGGGCAGAAATACAAAAGAATACATATAATCAACATGTATATATACATATAAACTCTCAAAATCACAGCCTACCTCTCAAAGATCAATCTACAAACACAAAATTATATGGTCATCAATCACATCATCCCATGAATGACATACATGCAAACAATCTGCAACACATCAAATCCAGTCTGCTAACAAAATACCCACACCACATTTACTTCTATTTAGGAGGAGACCTGCAATGACAAGTATCAGTCTAGAAAAATTTGTAACTCAAGTCCTTTTATACATTACAAATGTTCTTGCCAAAACCTCATGAAATTGCTCTGTTCTGAACACTTGCCACATCAATACAGTATGCACAACAAAGCCACTTTGTATATTCTGCCAATGCACTCAATTCAGACTACAAAAACTTCAGAAGGATTTACCCTGGTCATTCGGGTAGCTATTAAACCACCACAGTCAACATCTGCAATTCAATTACTACTACCAATATATAAACTCCAATCACTAAAATATATAAACAAAACAATGAAACACAAAAACAAACAATACCATAAGAGCATTCAAATTATGAAAAGCCTCTTGTAAGCTCTTATCAGTACTCTCCCACATTTCCTGTTCTCTCCTCAATATCCCAGCAACTCCCACCACCCTCATCCCTCTCGCATCAAACCCACTACCCAAACCACTCGAAACCGACCCCGAACCTCCCTCTCCCCACCTTTACTCTCTCCCCCACTCTCCCTATCCCTCTCCCAAGCCCTTCCTCTCCAATTCTCCCAAAACTTCCCAACAAACCCATCCACGTCCCCTTTCCCTCTCATAACTACCGTAACCACCACGGATCGAGACCCCGTGCCAGGCCCCAATACGGAACCATTGACACGGCCATCTGGGCCCACAAGGACCTGGAACTGGAGCCTGGGAGAGTGGAACATGGACTTGATGGATTTTTTAAGGGAATATATGTGGGAAATGGAGGCGAGAGGGATGTAGGCGGTGGTGGAGGAAGTGGGGTTGGATTCAGGGAGCCAGAGGAGGCGGTGGGTGGTGAGTATTAAGAGGCCGGACTTGAGGTCGGCAGAGAGTGAGGAGGGTTCGAATTGGAGGTCGACTTTGGAGATGAGGGAGACTTCGATTTCGTTTGGGAGGAGGACGGGACGGCCGCTGCTTGTTAGCTCCGCCGTAGGGAGGAAGTTTCCGGCGGCCATTGACTGCCGTCGTTGTTGCTGTTGTAGTTGTCGTCGTTGTTGGATCAAAGAGCTAGCTCAATGAGGTTTCAAAGCTTGTGAGGTGCTAACGTGATGTTACTCCATTCAGTCCCTTTCCCGTTTTCGTTCCGTTAATTGTTAGAACTTCGAAGTTAAAAAATGGGATTAACGAGAAAAGAAAAGCAAAATAGAATTGTTGGTTGTCTTGCCTAATCGAGCAATTGCCATGTTTGGATTGGACCTCGATTTTTATTTTATTTTATATTTATTTTAATTTATTATTATTTTTTTTTTTTTTGGACTTGAATGAAGGGAATAGTTGGATTGTCTCGGGAAAAAAAAAATAGGTGGATTGTGAAATGGTGGAGTAGAAAATGAGACTTCCGAGCCAGGGTTTTTATTTTTTATTTTAATTTTTTTAATTTGATTTGTGTCAAATCTTAACTCATCTGATGCAAACTATCAACTGGGAATAAATTTGAAAAAATTGTAAGTTAAGTCAATAAGTTGGTTGATCTAATTTAGTCACTAGTCTGTAAAAAAATTGATTTAAAATCAACTTTGATAAACCAGATACTTTTGAATCTATTAAAGTTTATCGTTTTTATACTCAAAATTTTACTAATGTACACACTATGATATTTACAATTTATCATTAAAATCTACAAATCTGAACTAAATTTACAATAAATAATCAACCAATTCAATATTTATGAAAATAAAAAAAAAGGTCTTTTTTCATTTTTTATGAAGCCTCAAGGTGCCATATACCTATTAATTGAGATCAGACAACATGTAATTTTTTTATGAAAACTTTAGTAAGTTTGTTATTTTTAATTTTTTTGAACTCTTTTCACTGTGAGTTTATTAGATTTTAATTATTTTGGCAACAATGGACTTTAAGATCTATTATTTTCATTTTTATTTGTAAAAATAAGATTTCCTATATATCAAAATTATTTATTTTATATATTTATATTATCTTTTTTTTTTGTTGCATTTTATTACTTTACTATTTTTCTCTTTTTATTTATTATTTATTTGTTTTATTACATTCCTACTATTAATGTTTATTATTAGTCTTCATAACCACAAGACTATCATTTTTTTATTATTTTTATCATTTTATTTTTTTTATTTCTTTTCTTTTGTTTCATTTTTTTATCTTTTACTATTATGTTATTCAAATGAATTGAATAATAAAAAAAAAAGTAAATTACACCAAAATGTATCAATGTTTGGATAAATGTTTGGGATAAGTTCATTTAAGGTATCAACATTTCAACTCATTCAAAAAGGTATCAATGTTTTGTAAAGTGGCTAAATGAGATATCAACGTTTTGTAAGGTTCATTTAAAGTATTAACATTTCGATCAGTTTTCAATTAAATTTCTAAAGTTTTCACTAATGTTCAATAATTGATATTTGATTCACTTTGCAAAACGTTGATACCTTAAATGAATTCATTCTCAAACGTTGATTCATCTTTTGAATGAGTTCAAATGTTAATACCTTAAATGAACTTACCCCTAAACATTGACCTTTCATTATAATTTACCCCATAAAAAAATGTTTTAATTCACTTACTTAGGATTGCAACATGAGCACACGCTGATTGAAACTGGGAATGGCTACGGATCAGCATGGAGTTGGATCGAAGCCGGAGCAGGCCGCGAGTCATTGGGCGACAAAGGCAGCGGTGATTGACAAAACTCAATACGCTATTTCAAGTGGTCCTAACAGCTACGGAGCGTGTTGAACTGACCTAGAGGAGGACGCTAAGAAGTCTGATCATGTCCTTTTGGCTTTTGCCATAAACACAACCAGAATGGTAGTTCGTCCCACAATAGAGGCGGTTGGAGTCTCTTGGAAATGATCAATTTTATTCAGGAAGCTTCAAAATCGTAGCTTTTTTCTTGAAACCTTAACTTCAATAACTCTTTGATCCAAGCTTTTGAAGGTGATTTTTTTTTTTTTGGTCTCGATTTTCTGTCTAATTCTTTCACTTTTGTATGCGAGTATTTATAGACATTTAACATGCTAGCTTAGCTGCTTACTTATCTGCTCACTTACCCACTCGGCACTCACCAACCTGCTCACTACCTACTAAAATTCATAATGACCTTTTATTTATATTTTTATTATTTTTATATAATTTTTTTCTTTTTTATTGTAATTTGTATCCGAAACCTTAAATAGGTAAAAATGGGATATATATAGATATGATATTAATTTTTAAATTTGAGTTTCACTCGAAATGATATCCATAGTCTTACCTTCTATTTGATTAAATTCTATTAGTTTAAGAAAATCAAGTTAATTTTTTCAATATATAAAAAAACTCGAATAAGCTTATAAACTAATCATAACATGTGCCATTGATGGAAACTATTTGATTAAATTCGATTAGTTTGAAAAATCAAGTTAATTTTTTCAATATATATATATACTTGAATAGGCTTATAAACTAATCATAACATGTGTCAGTGATGGCAAAAGTTTCTCTTTCCTACTTAGCAATGAGAAAAAATCCTCTATTTTATGGAAAGTGGTCCCTAGTCAATCCCTTGTGGTTGTTGTGTTTTCTATTCCTTTGTTACATCGTGCGTTTGCATCAACTTTTCTATACTAATGAACTATCACGTATCATCCTTGCATCAAATTTACACACTCTTTGATTTTCTTTTACATTTTTATTTCCACCGTGTGGTTTTTTTGTGTTTATCTACATCATACACTAGCTCATGGCACTAAGATCCTCATATGTCATCTTTTTTTCCTCTTATAGTCATGGGTATGTTGATATTTCTTGTTCGAGTCTCTTTTTTCTATTTGGTTGTGTTGTGTGTTTGTTTTTGTGTTGAGTTTAGTTTCCTTAAATCTCTTTAATCTCTTATCTTTTTTGCCAACCCTTTCTGTTTTTTTCTTTGTTTCTTCTTTTCTTCTCATTTGTGTCTGCATCCTATCTTAATAAATTAATGGACTTTACTACTAGTAGCTCTAATGAAGAACTAAAGAAACCCAATAAGTTTGATGATCCTTCCATGGTGAGCTTGGATCTAGAAGAAAACAATTATGACATTGTTAATAATGAGTATTTGATGATTGGTAAGGTGATATCAAATAAATCTTTGAACCAAAATGGAGTGATCAACATACTTAAACGAGCTTGGAAGGTTTTTGGAGAGGTGCACATATACATATCTCTGATTGGTTTTAACTTGTTTGTAATGGGTTTTGCATCTCATGAGATTGCAAAAGTTATTATTTATGAAGGGTCATAGTGATGTGTAATTTGTTGGTCTTGAAAGAGTGGAGTTTGAATTACAACTAGAGGACATTGATCTTAACTCCATTACCCTATAGGTACAAGTTCATGGTTTGCAACATGACCATATGCTAGTGTCTAATGCCAAAAAATTAGGTGTTGTGATTGGAATGGCGTTGGATGTGAAATGTCTAATGCCAAAATATTAGGTGTTGTGATTGGAATGGCATTGGATGTGAAACCTATTATATCTAATATGGGGTTTGCAAAGGAGTTTTTTGAGGATCACAGTGAAGTTTGACGTTGGTTTACCTCTAAAATGTGGTAAGTGGGTAAATAGAAAAGATGGTAGTAGATATTATGTTACTTTAAGTATGAAAGAATTTCTTATTTCTAGTTTGATTGTGGTTGTTTTGGGTGTGTTAGTAATTAGTGTGTGTATGAGAAGGACTAATGCTAGAGTTTTCATTAATTCCTTAAGGGTTGTATCTGTTCCACTGTTTGGGAGTAAGGAAGATTGGAATAGAGGGCATAGTAAGGAGTCGATGGATGAAAATAAGGAAAACAACTTTAAACCAGCATATCCTTTTATCTTAAACACAAAACCTTTCTCTAAGCCACAACCATCTTCCTCCCCTTTAAAAGACCTTCCACCAAATAACCTTTTTTCATAACCTCTTTCACCTACTACCCTAGTAACAAATACTTTATCAAACCATCATTTATCTTTGAAACCTGAAAACTTTGCCACCTCCCTCTTTACATAACTCAATCCCTACCAATACCAATTCTAACCACCAACCTTTCAACATTTACCTTCTAATAAGGATGCAAAATATGAGCAAATTCTTAATAAACCCTCTTCATGTTTCATTCCAAAGGAAGATAAGAAGTTGAATGAAAATAAAAAACCATTATTTTTTAGACAATACCTTTCGATGATGAATCAAATTCTACTAAAGAGAACGAAGGCAAGGTCTATGTTGGGATTGGTGTGGAGACGTTGGAGGTGAAGCAAAGTTAGGATGTTCTAGCATTGATCCCTATGCTATCAACTTTGAGCTTCAAGAGATCCAATCCTTTCATGCCCGAAGAAAATGAGAAAAAGGTTAAAAGTGGAGATTGAATTTCATAAAAGAAGAAGAGTTTGCTGAAATTAAAACAATCAAGAAAAGTATAAGGACAAAAGTTGTTTGAAAATTAGCAATTAGTAGGAGCAAGAAGAAAGCAATGGGGATTTGTTCCAAATCTATGGAGTTCTTATTTAATGCGCCTATTACATAAGTGAATAATGGTAGCGATTGTAGATAGCCCACAATAGCCACACGAGAGCCATAATTCACCTATAGTGGAATTGTTAAGGTTTTGGGTCAACCTTAACAATTCAATAACTCAATGACCTCGTATTTTAAGTATAATACAAGTTTAGTTTAATGGAAATAAAAAATAAAAATAATAAGCTCGAAAGGGAAAGAAATAGATTGTGGTATTCTGGATCTTTTTATATTCCACTAAGGATTTTGAGCGGTGGTCTGTTATTGTGGTGGACTATTGATATTAGAGTCAATATTATGAATAGTCGTATGTGGTTCATTCATTGTGAAGTGAGTTAAGTGACAATTCTATAGCTAGTTTCTATACTTGGTGTTATGCTCCTAATAATTTCAGATGTCGACTTCAATTATGGTATTGCTTAATTGAGTTATCCAAACTAGTGAATGGACCATGGCTTCGCATAAGTGATTTTAATGAAATCTCAAATGATTTGGAAAAGGAAGGAGAGAGAGTACGGGATAGACATCAAATGAATGCTTTCAATGATATAGTTTTTGCTACTAGCTTAATTGATTTAAAGTTTATTGGGTCTATGTCTGCATGGATTAACAATAGACAGCGTGGTTATTTGGTTAAGGAGTGATAGAATAGAGGTCCGGTGTTAGCTAGATTAATGGAGAAGTATTACCCTAAAATGCAAGTGCTTGATTCTCTATATACATATATACAGTTTTGATGATAACAAAATAGTGAGAAGTATCTAATTATATAGTTTTCATAACTCAGAAGATAACACAAATATAAAAGTTTATTGATATGATATGAATTTCTTATACAGAGGACAGTACAGAGTTTAATTCCTTAGAGAAAGATTTCAAGAAACTGTTGAATTTAATTATGAATAAGTATGATGAGATAGAAGTTTTCTTTGGCAGTACAGAAGTTAGTTCAGAGGATATTCTATATTCAATATGTTAATTTAAGGATTCATGATTTTATTCAGAGGTTAGTCCAGAAGATGGTTTTGAACTCTCAATAGACATAAGTTCAATGTTTCTTTTTGAAGACCTAGCTCCGAGTTATTAAGTATAATTGGGTACTATACTTAATTGTTCCACTTAAGTAGGACAATATCCAATGGGGATTTAAGAAGAAAGAAAGTGTAAGAAAAGTCCAGAAGATACTCCAAGAATAAGTTATGTTCAATAACAAAAAAAGAAATGGAATCTTTTCTGATCCTTGTCGTAATTTATGGTTATGTTTGTTTCAGTTAATATCTTTAGTGAAAAGCAATTGTTCAGGAATTAAATTTCATCTAGAAACAGAACCACATCTATAGGAATGAAAATATTCTTTTTAGAAAATAAATGGATTTATTTTGCAAGATTTTTCGGAAGATTTTAGTTCAACAGATTAGATATGGAGCTTTATTCATCCTTTTGTACTTATCTAAATTTACGAATTTCAAGGATGATTTATTCGTGAAATCAAAAATTCAAATTCGAATTAGTTTTACAGTTCAAAATAATAGGATTTTATTTAAAATTTGAATCACGATCAGTTTTGTTTTTAGCAGATTTCTCGATAATATATCCGAGATACACGCAACAGACTTTCTTATCCACAGCTCGTGAACGTTGAAGCCAGAAGAAGAAAAACATAATACAAAGAGAAAGGATAAGAGAAATGTGTTACAATCATCTACAATCTTCAGAATATTTTCCTGCCATTTGAAAGTTTTTCTCCAATCTTCTTGAAGTCTTTGTTGAAGGAAGAAAGTGTTTTTCACCTAGAAGTTTTCTTTGTTATTTCCAAAAGTTTTGAAAAGTGGAAATCTGATTTAGAAAGCTTCATGATTTCCAAAGAAGAAAAAGAAGATATCTGCAAAAGTGTTTTCACTTTTTACAAAAGGAGACGAGGAATTTTTTTTATTTTAAAGTTTTAAAAAAAAAAACAAACGAAGAAACGTGTTGTTATCTTTGTGTTGTGTTGATCAATTACAGAGACTCTGTAGGATCGGTTGTAGCTAGTGTATAGCTGTGAGAATCGAGCAGAGATATTTGTTTAAGTTTGTAATTGGAATTTTATTGGATATAGTGGAACAAACCCGAAGGATATCGGGGTCCCCAGCTCGGAGTTGGAAGAGTGGACTAACGCATAAGGCGGAACCACTATAAATTATTTGCCTGATCTTCTTATCTCTTCTTTATTTATTTTCTTGTTGATTTTACATTTGTTTAATTGTTCATATTGTTCTCAAATTTTCAAAACCAAAAGGGAATGATTTTTAATAAAAGTTTTTAATAATCAATTCAACCCCCTTTCTTGATTATTATTCGGGACCAACAATTGGTATCAGAGCAGGGTTCTTTTATTGATTTGAGTGATTCTATCAAAATGGCTGAGAACAATGTAGCAATTAATCGTGCTCTTTCTTTATGGCACAAACTTTTCTTATTGGAAAATGCGTATGGAAACTTACATTAAGGCTAACGATTATGACTCTTGGCAGGTAATATCTATTGGAGACAATGTGATTACCTTGAATGGGAACTCAGTGTTGACAGATAATGAAAAGAAGATAATTGAGAAAAACAATAGAGCCAAGAATTTGCTGCTAACTACCAGTGCTGCTTCATAATTTTATCTGATTTCTTCATGTAGTACAGCAAAGGACATTTGGGAGAGGCTAAGTGTAACTTATGAAGGAACAAATACAATTAGAGAAACTAAAATAAATGCTTTGCTTGAAAAGTATGAACTGTTTAAATTTAAATCTAACGAGTCCGTTAAAGATGCTTTCAACAGGTTCACAGCTATAACGAATGAACTTGCATCACTTGGCAAAGTGATTAGTGATCCAGATCTAGTAAGGAAAATGTTGAGAATTTTGCCACCATCGTGGGATGCAAAGAAAACTGCTATTGAAGAAGCACAGATCTCAACCAGCTATCTCTTAGTCAATTAAGAGAAAAATTGTTAGCTTATGAATCTCACAAGAAGTCCACTCAAGGAGAAGAAAGTAGTTCCAGAGGGATTGCTTTCAAAGCCAAGGAAGTAAAACGAGCTGATTCAGATGATAGTGAAATGACATCAATCTTCTAGCTAAAAAGCTCAATCGGTTCTTCAAGAAGCAAAGAGGTAAGAAATTTAGTGTCTTTAAAAGAACCACTGAATATGATAAAAATGATGCAGGAAAGGCATATAAAGAAAAAGGAAAGAAGAAGGAAATCCATTGTTATGAATGCAAGAAACCGGACACATAAAGTATGAATGTCCTACCTTGATCAAGAAAATGGAGAAATACAAAAGGAAGAGTCAAGCGATGTTGGCAACATGGAGCGATTTAGATGATACAGAGAGTAATCCAGAAGATACAGATGAGGATGAAGAAGCAAATCTTTGTTTAATGGCTACTTCTGAGGTACAATCTGAATCTGAATCAAATAGTGAAATAACTGAAGATGACATGCTTCTTGAAATGAAAAAGTTGTTAAAAGCTCTTAAAAAGGCTGATTCAAAATTAACTAAGTACGAAAATGAAATTAATTGTCTAAGAAATGAAAAGGATGCTTTGAAACAAACAAATTCATTGCTTGCTGATGAAAATAATTTTCTAAAGCATGACGTTGAGAAATTGCATGTTTATAATGAAAGATTAAGAAAAGATAATGATTTATTAAAAGAAGAAACTAGCATGCTAAATATAAAAATTAATGAGTTATCAGATTCAATAAAGAGTACATTTAATAAGTTTAATGAAAGTGATAAAAAATTAACAATGTTGATTTCTTCACAAAGGTTATCTTGTGAAAGCATGGCTTAGGTTATGAGCATGGATCTACATCAAATGCATCTAAGAATACGACATTTGTGAAAGCTAAAAATGTTATAGATGATAAACAAATTGCAAAAGATGAATCAATTACAAAAAGAAATAATTTCAAAGTAAATAACGTGGAAAGAAAAGTTGAAAGACAAGTAAGAGGGAGTACCAGAAGGTATCCTACATATGAAAACAATACCAGAAGGTATTCCAGAAGTTATCCTTCCTTCGGATATCATCAAAATAATACCAGAAGGTATTCCAGAAGGTATCTTACATATGAAAACAATACCAGAAAGTATTCCAGAAGTTATCTAATGCAAAATAATAAGAAACAGGTAAACAACAGGAATAATGATAACTTGTCATATGCATGTTTCTTTTGTAATAAATATGGACATATTGAGAAATATTGTTATTATAAAAGAAACAAGCTCAGTAATGATCAAGTCAATCAAAAATACCAAATGAGCTTGTCTTATAAAGGACCCAAACTAGTTTGGGTTCCTAAAAAGGTATAATCCTATTGAATTTTGCAGAACATGAGCTAAAATAAGAGGAACGTGGTACCTAGATAGTGATGTTCCAGAACATGACAAAATGTTCATTGTTCAACAGTATAACTTGGGAAGAAAAAGGATATGTGAAATTTGGAGATGACAGTAGAGGTAAAATTATTGCAACAGGAAGCATTGGTATGTCTCCTTACATAATAGAAAATGTTTATCTCGTAAAAGGTTTGAAACATAATCTCCTAAGCATTAGTCAATTATGTGACAAAGGTTATAAAATGATTTTTGAAAAGGATAAATGTTAGGATAAATGTTTTGCCTTTGATGAAAAAGGTATGAAATCGTTTGAAGGTTTTAGAACGAAAAATATATATCTGATAAAACCTAATGAAGTTGAAGATGCTTGTTGTTTGTTATCAATGAATGATAATATTTTCGCTTGGCATAAACGATTAGGACATGTGAATTTCAATCAATTAGAAAAATTATCTAAAAACAATATAATAAGAGGTTTACCTAAAATTAATATCAAACATGATGTGAAGTGTGATACTTGTTTAAAGAATAAGATGGTGTCTGTTTCTCACAAAGGTAAAAATGAGATTTCAACAAAACGTCCTCTTGAATTATTGCATCTTGATTTATTTGGACCTACAATAGTATTAAGCATGGGTGGAAGTAAATATGGTCTTGTGATTGTTGACGATTATTCAAGATATACTTGGGTTATGTTTTTGCAACATAAGAGAGATACTTTTGATTCTTTTCAAAAATTTGCAAACAAATTCAAAATGAAAAGGGATTTTCCATAATTAGTCTTAGAATTGATCATGGAACTGAATTTCAAAATTCAAAGTTTTTGAATTTTTGTGAAGAACAAGGTATATCTCATAACTTCTCAGCTCCATATACACCTCAACAAAATGGAGTAGTAGAACGCAAAAATAGAACTATACAAGAAATGACAAGATCTATGTAAATGAAAGTGGTATTGCTGAGTATTTTTGGGCAGAAGCAGTATCTACAGCATGTACATCATCAATCGTGTTTATATTCGACCTATGACATCAAAAACAGCATATGAACTGTTTAAAGGTAAGAAACCCAATGTATCTTATTTCCATATTTTTGTTCTAAATGTTTTGTGAAAAAGAATGCTTACAATCTCGGTAAGTTCGATGAAAGATCTGTTGAAGCTATATTTTTAGGATATTCTTTAAATAGTCGTGCTTATCGTGTTTTTAATAAATTATCAAAATTGTTGAAGAATCTATAAATGTTAAGTTTGTTGAAGTATAAAGGATGATGAATCCGATGATGAAAAGGAATCCAATCCTAAAGAAGGAGCTAGTTCAAGAAAAAAGTTTGAAGAACCAACTGATGAATCTCATGAATCTGAAAGAACAGAACCCTCTCCAGAAGGTAACACAGAAGGTAATACAGAAGGTACTTCAGAACCTACAGCTCTTGAACCAAAATCTTCTAAGGGTTGGAAATATAAATCTACTCATCCTTCTAATCAAATAATTGGTGATGTTCAATCTGGTGTTAAAACAAGAGCTAATTTACAAGATTTTGAAAATCATTTTGCTTTATTATCTGAAATTGAACCTAGTAATGTTGATGAAGCTTTAAATGATCATAGCTGGATAGAAGCCATGCAAGAGGAACTAAGTCAATTTCAAAGAAACAATGTATGGAATTTAGTACCAAGACCTAAAGGAAAATCTATAATTGGTACTAAATGGGTTTTCAAAAATAAACTAGATGAAAATGGCAAAGTTATTAGAAACAAAGCAAGGTTGGTAGCCAAAGGATATTCACAAGAAGAAGGAATAGATTATGATGAAACATATGCACCTGTAGCTAGATTAGAAGCAATTCGTTTAATGCTTGCATATGCATGTTTTAAAGATTTTAAAGTTTATCAAATGGATGTAAAAAGTGCTTTTCTAAATGGTTTTATAAAAGAAGAAGTGTTTGTAGAACAACCCCCTGGTTTTGAAGATCCTTTTAAACCCGATTATGTTTTTAAATTAAATAAAGCTTTATATGGTTTAAAACAAGCCCCAAGGGCATGGTATGAAAGATTGACTTTATTTTTAATCTCTAAAGGTTTTCAAAGAGGATCTGTTGATACAACTTTATTTCTAAAAACATATGATCAAGATACTTTAATAGTACAATATATGTGGATGATATTATATTTGGTTCTACTAATGAAGTATATTGTCAAGAGTTTGCTAAGTCCATGCAGGCAGAATTTGAAATGTCTATGATGGGAGAGTTAACATTCTTCCTTGGACTACAAGTTAAACAAACTAAAGAAGGAATCTTTATACATCAAGAAAAATACACTAAACAAATTCTTAAGAAATTTGGATATGAAGGATGTAAAGGAGCTGCAACTCCTATGAGTACTTCAACAAGGTTAGATTCTGATTCAAATGGGAAAAAGGTAAATGAAAAATTATATAGAAGTCTCATTGGTTCCTTATTATACTTAACTGCATCTAGACCTGATATTCTTTTTAGTGTATGTTTGTGTGCTAGATTTCAAAGTGCACCAACAGAAACACATTTGACAGCTGTTAAAAGAATTTTCAAGTACTTGATAAATACTTCAAAATTAGGCATTTGGTATCCTAAAAATCAAAATTTTGATTTACTAGGATATTCTGATGCAGATTATGCTGGATGCAAAATTGATAGAAAAAGCACATCTGGTACTTGTCAATTTTTAGGTGACAAATTAGTTTCTTGGTCTTCTAAGAAACAAAATTCTGTTGCCTTATCAACAGCAGAAGCAGAATATGTTTCTATTGGTAATTGTTGTGCTCAATTACTCTGGATTAAACAACAATTGTGTGATTATGGTTTGTTTATAAAAATATACCTATTAAATGTGATAACAAGTGCAATCAATCTAACAAAAAATCCTGTACATCATCATTCAAGATCAAAGCATATTGAAATTCGACATCACTTTATTCGAGATCATGTAATTAATGGTAATATTGTTGTTGATTTTATGCCTTCTGATATGCAATTGGTAGATATCTTTACAAAACCTTTAGAAAAAATTAATTTTAAATTCATACGTAATAAAATTGGTATTTGCAATCCTTTTGTATAAAGAAAAATAGAGTATTTCTTCCTACTTTTAAACAAATGTATCTACATTTATTATATTATGGTTTACATTTAAAAAAAATAAAAAAAATTTTCGTTTTCATAAATAAATATTTATTATTCTCTTTCTCTCCCGCCTCCTCAAGACGTTTGTTCACGTTTCTTCTTTACTTCAAACCATCTCTCCAGCAAACATCAAACTCTTAAAACCTTCGTTTCTTTCCAAAATGCCTCCACGAAAATCTATGAGGATTTCCAACAAAAGCTTCAAATCGGTTAAGTCCTCAAAGCCGATATCCATTGTTGATAGCTCTTCTGACTCTGAACCTTCACAAAATCAAGAACTGTGAACGAAGAATAAAGAAGAACTTCCTTCTACATCTGGTAAGAAGAAAAAATCAGTAAAAAGACTCTGCATGAACAACAAAAAATGCAAACTTTGGAAGATTTTTCAGTTCCAGACGATAATCTAGAACTTTCTTCAAAGAAAAAGAAGAAGAAAAACCCTAAAGAAACCCAAGAAACTCTACATTCAGAGTTAAACCCAGAACCATCATCGAAGAAAAGAAAAAGAACTCGTTCTGAGACTTCTTTAGAAAAATAAGAGAACAAACCTTGGATTTATCACAGGTAAAGTTTCGTGAATCCTCATTTCTTGATTTCGAATTTTTTAGAAGAAATGGCTTCTATTGGGATAAATGGATTGGAAATTAGGATGCAAAAGCTTATGTACCTTATCTGACACAGTTTGTGGTATGCTAGTTAAGGAGTTTTATGATGATCTGAAGAAGAAATCTGACGAAAAATTAGTTTCGAAAGTTGGAAAAAGAAAAATTAAAGTTTCAAGAAAATTATTGATAACATGTTTCTAATTAAGAGATATGAAAGATGATGTTGAGCTAATGTCCATGAAGAAAAGTGAGCTGTTTAAAATGTTGAATGATGGAATTGGTTCATTTACAGAGGATGATGTTTTCATTACTGAGTTTGAACTTTTAATACGCATGCTACACAAAATGGTCAATGAGTGCTTGTTGCCAAAGAAAGGGAGTACCACTACGCTCTCTAAAGAAGAAGGTTTAATAATTTTGGCAATGACAAAGGATAAACAGATTGATTTACCTAGGTTGATCCTAAATCATTTGTGGCGACATAAGGAGAGCATGCCGTATGGAGGAATGATCTTTGAAATTCTGAAAGCTAAAGGAATTCCTATCCCTAACGAATATAAATTTCCCATTCCATTGAAGAAAATTGGACAATATAATTTTAAACGAATGGGAATTTATGTTCACAAAAAACTTTGGTTTTCAAATGATGGAGGATGTTATGTTCATAAGAAAAACAGGGTCAAGAAGTTAACTTAGGCAAAAGTAAGGAAAATGCTAGATAGTGAAGCTGAGAAAAATTTTGAAGAAGAGGATGAAGAGATATCAGAAATCCAGGGGGAGATTAACATAAGGACAGAAGAAATGGAAGAGAAGATGACAAAGCAGATTAATGAAAAATTTGAGGAATTAAATAAACAATTTGCAGACAAAATGAAAGAGTTAGTTCACAACTTATCTCAGGAAAGTTTGGCTGCAAAGTCAGAAAGTCATACAGAGGTTAAAGTGGATGATGTACCTGCTGTTCATATTGATCAGTCAACTCCACGAGTTAAAGATCAAACAACTGAACAGGACGATATTCCACCAGCACATATGGATGTTGATGTCTCGGATCCTGAAGAGGACTTGAACCAGGAAAACAAACATACTCTTCTTAATCAGGGTTTGATCATCTATGAGGATTCTTCTATTCCTATTTCTTCTGACCCCATTTTCGATCCTATACAACAACAACCATCTTCTGATCCTGATCTTGAATGGGCAATCGTTCCTTATGGCTTTAAATGGAACATATAGTATTTCAAAAATCTTACAATCGGTTTTCCTTCCTTTGCTTTCAGCCAATTTTTTTTTTTTTATTTTGTTTTGTTGTTTCTGGAGTATGTAATCATACCTTAATCTTTTGTTTTTGACATGTGCATGACTTCCTCCTTTATTTGCTATGATGATAACAAAAGGGGAGAAGTATGAAGTAGATTTCTTGTGCTTTTCTTTAGAAAAACAAATGGTTTTGTTATTATCAAAAAGGGGGAGAATGTTGATTCTCTATATACATATATACAGTTTTGATGATAACAAAAGAGTGAGAAGTATCTAATTATATAGTTTTCATAACTCAGAAGATAACACAGAACATAAAAGTTTATTGATATGATATGAATTTCTTATACAGAGGACAGTACAGAGTTTAATTCCTTAGAGAAAGATTTTCAAGAAACTGTTGAATTTAATTATGAATATGTATGATGAGATAGAAGTTTTCTTTGGCAGTACAGAAGTTAGTTCAGAGGATATTCTATATTCAATATGTTAATTTAAGGATTCATGATTTTATTCAGAGGTTAGTCCAGAAGATGGTTTTGAACTCTCAATAGACATAAGTTCAATGTTTCTTTTTGAAGACCTAGCTCCGAGTTATTAAGTATAATTGGGTACTATACATAATTGTTCCACTTAAGTAGGACAATATCCAATGGGGATTTACGAAGAAAGAAAATGTAAGAAAAGTCCAGAAGATACTCCAGAGAATAAGTTATGTTCAATAACAAAAAGAAATGGAATCTTTTCTGATCCTTGTCGTAATTTATGGTTATGTTTGTTTCAGTTAATAACTTTAGTGAAAAGCAATTGTTCAGGAATCAAATTTCATCTAGAAACAGAACCACATCTATAGGAATGAAAATATTCTTTTTAGAAAATAAATGGATTTATTTTGTAAGATTTTTCGGAAGATTTTAGTTCAACAGATTAGATATGAGCTTTATTCATCCTTTTGTACTTATCTAAATTTACGAATATCAAGGATGATTTATTCGTGAAATCAAAAATTCAAATTCGAATTAGTTTTATAGTTCAAAAATAATAGGATTTTATTTAAAATTTGAATCACGATCAGTTTTGTTTTTAGCAGATTTCTCGATAATATATCCGAGATACACGTAATAGACTTTCTTATCCACAGCTCGTGAACGTTGAAGCCAGAAGAAGAAAAACATATATACAAAAGAGAAATGATAAGAGACGAATGCTGTTACAATCATCTACAATCTTCAGAATATTTTCCTGCCATTTGAAAGTTTTTCTCCAATCTTCTTGAAGTCTTTATCGAAGGAAGAAAGTGTTTTTCACCTAGAAGTTTTCTTCGTTATTTCCAAAAGTTTTGAAAAGTGGAAATCTGATTTAGAAAGCTTCGTGATTTCCAAAGAAGAAAAAGAAGAATATCTGCGTTAAAGTGTTTTCACTTTTTACAAAAGGAGACCGAGGAATTTTTTTTATTTTAAAGTTTTTAAAAAAAGAACAAAATGAAGAAACGTGTTGTTATCTTTGTGTTGTATTGATCAATTACAGGTTGAGACTCTATAGATCGGTTGTAGCTAGTGTATAGCTGTGAGAATCGAGCAAAGATATTTGTTTAAGCTTGTAATTGGAAATTTTGTTGGATATAGTGGAACAAACTCGAAAGATATCGGGGTCCCCAGCTCGGAGCTAGAAGAGTGGTCTGACGCATAAGGCGGAACCACTATAAATTATTTGCCTGATCTTCTTATCTCTTCTCTATTTATTTTCTTGTTGATTTCACATTTGTTTAATTGCTTATATTGTTCTCAAATTTTCAAAACCAAAAGGGGAATAATTTTTAATAAAAGTTTTTAATAATCAATTCAACCCCCCCTTCTTGATTATTATTCGGGACCAACAGCAAGTGATCCAATAACCTATAAAGGGGTCAGACTATGCACCTTTGGTTGTGAAATCAGGTTTCTTCTTTTTTTTTTTTTTTTATAAGAAGGGTAAAAACATTTTCTTTTTGAGTATCTATAGAGAATTTCTAAGGGATGCGGTAACATCATAAAAAATGTGCAGAATAATGGAGGTTTAATATGTGGTTTAGATGATGTTATGGATAATTTGGATTAATATAGTAAGAAAATAGGTGACTGGAGCAAAACAAACTTTCCAAATAATAGGAAGATCATTGAGGAATTAAAAAAGAAGCCAGAGAAGCTTCAAAATCATGCTAATTAAGGTAACTTAGAGGAGGAAGAGGATTTAGTCTGAGATTGACATGTTAGGGGGTAAAGAGGAACTCTATTGGCATTACATATCTTGAGTGTTAGGCTTCTTGATAGTGACAAGAATATCACCTTCTTTCACCAATCCACGATCAATAGGAGATAACCAAACAATATTTTTTGCTTGGAAAGAGATATGGTGTCTTAGTGGATTCTAAGAGGGAGATAGGTGGCATTTTCACTATTTATTTCCAAAACCTCTTTAGGGCTGGTTTGACAAGGCAATGGGGGAAAGTGCTTGGATTGGGTGGAGGAAGTGGTTTTAGAAGGCATAAATAGAAACTTATGCACATTTGTCACTAAAGAGGAGGTTAAGGCTGTTGTGTTCCAACTGGGAGGACTTAAAGCACTCAATCCAGACAGCTTCATAGGAATTTTCTATCATACTTTTTGGGATTCTATTGGTCCTTTGGTGGTTGCTTCTATCCATTACTTCTTCGTCTTAGGTGAAACTTCCCCCTTCTCTTAATCACACCAATTTGATATTAGTTCCTAAAGTTCAAAATCTCTTGTCAATTTCTCAATATAGACTCATTAGCAACTTGTATAAAAATATGTCAAAAAATTTTGTAAATAGTAAATGAATTGTTCTATTTTTTGAAAACACTTTTTCACAATCAAAATGGATACGAGTAAGATTTATGATCAGGTTAAAAGGGACTTTTTGGAAGCAATAATGGGGAAAATAGATTCCAAGCTAAAATGGATTAAATGGATACTTGAATGTAATGCTAGTGTCACTTTTAATGTGATAGTGAATAGCAAAGTCGTAGGACAAGTATACCCAAGTAGGAGTATTAGATAAGGAGATCATCCACCTCCTTATCTTTTTATCATTGTGGCTAATGTTTTATCTAAAGGTTTGATTAGAGCAGCTCATATGGGCTTTGTTCGTGGTACTCAAGTCAAATCATCTTGTCCCATCCTAACTCACTTACTTTTTGCAGATGATTCTTTGCTTTTCTTGGAAACAGGTTCTCAAAACTTGCAAAATTTTAAGAGAATCATGTCGGAATATTGTAGAGCATCAGGATAAGAAGTTAGTTTTAGCAACTCCACGGTTTTCTATCATTCTAACACACCTGCAGAATGGAAAGATGAAGTAGGTTGAGTATTGGGGATTTCGGGTAACACACCTACAGAATGGAAAGATGAAGTGGGTTAAGTATTGGGGATTCCTAGTACCTTAGGTCTTAGGATTATTTGGGCTTACCTATGGTGTAGGGAAAATTGAAACATAAAGCTCTAAACTTTGTAAAGGAAAAAGTTGAGGAGAAACTTCAGGGGTGGAAACGGAGACTTCTTAATGAAGCTAATAGGGAGACTTTGATCAAGGCAAAAGGCTTTTACGATTCCTACATATTTGACAAGCATCCTTAAATACCAACGGATATAGTAAAACAATCTAGAGGCATGGGTTTTAGGGATCTACATGATTTCAACAGAGGCCTTTTAACAAAAATAGCTTAGAAGGTTTAATTAGATGAAAATGCTCTTTGGGTCTGAATGCTAAAAGGGATTTATTTCCCCCACCAAGAGTTCAAATTTGTTAGTGTAGGGTGTCACAACCCTAATAGGGGCTTAGTATGATTATCTTGAAGTTATCATATCACATGTGCACCCGCAATATGAGAACCGCCTTGCAAGTTAAAGATTACAAGACTCTATTTATTTATTTATTAACTTCTCATACATTCTCATACAAATACATATAATACTATTATTAAAAGGAATCCAGTTTTCCACATCTCACCAAGATAGCAAAGAATCGGTATCTCCTACGAAATAGTAAAAATAAGGTTTTAACCTGTAAAATATAAAGTCTCAAATGTTTGTATCGTTTATCTAAATTTTATTCTAAGTTCACAGTGATCTATCTTTGTAACTTCAATGAGTCTAATGGAGGAACTCTCTTCACACATTCCTAGCCTTTGTCCAGCGAGTATTATTTATGCATAAAAACTGTTGGGGGGTGAGCGAAAACCACAGCTCACTAAGATAACCTGACCACACCACACATCAAGTAATAACAAACAAGTTTAGTTAGCAAGCATATACTGTTAGTGTTTTTGCCCAAGGCCAAATATTTGATATTTTCATTTTATGGGTTTATAATTAAACCTATAGGAATTATTATATTTATTATTCTTAAATAGTTTAAGAATAATAAATGATTATGACATATAATTAATATTTAATGAAATAATGTATTTTGTTAAATATTAAATAAATATCTCATCATATTTATCTTCTAGGGTTTCCTATATATCTATATATATAGATCTATAGACAGCTTTTTAGGTTAGACTCTTTGACGTCACATTAGACGGCAGAGAAATTCTGCAAACCTAAAAGAAATTTTCGAAACCCTAGAGAGTATGAGAAATTCGTATCTCTAAGAGCCCCTTCGAAACCAAATCTGGAAGCGTTCTAGATTGCGCTAGCACGCAAGAGGAAAATCCAAATCAAGGTCATTCTCGTGTGGATACCGTAGAGGGCGTTCGCAACGTGGCAATGTCTATAGATCTGTATCATCAAATACCTTTTGAAATCTAAAAGGTAATAAAACTTGAACTTTTATTTATTTATTTTTTTTTTTTTGTATCTAATAAAAAACACATGGATACTGGAATTAGGGTTTTAATTTTAAAGAAAAATTCTGCTGCAAATTTGATAATAAAACCCAACATATACAATGTAGCAATCAATCATATGCACAAGTACAAACCTGGATAACCTGAAATCCAAACAGGATGTAAATTTATACCCTCTCATTGGGGTTGAAGGAACCAAGCCGAGGAACTCTGCCTAATGACCCATCCATCCACGAGAATCAGAGAACCAAGGGAGAAACATTTTACTCATATCTTTGGAACAAAGAAACTTCACTAAGTGTTAGTCATTTCATACCGATACCATGGGCAACGTTCCTTCATTTGCCAGTTAGTTCCTGTGGAATAGAACTGAACAAAGAAAACCTTGCGTAGTACTAGGAAATTTACATCTAGAAAAACCAAGCATTAACAAAGAACCGAAACACTAACAAATAGCGAGCTGTCATGGTTTTCTGCAATAATGCAATTTATGCAATACATGACCATTTTATTTAAAGACCATATGGTATTATGTCAGTTTATTAGGAGACCAAACAATTCACGGACAAGCAACAACATGTTTCAAACATTATATATCATCCAATTTGGTTATCACTTCAAATAACATAGTTTGGCATTCAGTCAAACACCATACAACATACATTATTCCCGTCCTCGCTTACATAGTAGTTTTGATTGTTATTTCATATGCACTAAACTTACAAGCACAATCAATGTGGTAAAGTCAAAGTTACTCACCTGTCATCCTTGTTAATTGTTGTAGTATTCTATAAGGAAACCAAAGGTTTGATCTGTATTCCCTAAGAATTAAAATAACAGATATTTATTACTGCATTATCATTTACATTACAACTTCGGTTGCGTTTTATGTGTCTTATAGCCGGGTTTTATCGCACCCAGTTTAAATTTAAATATGGATTTTAAATTTTGTAAAGACTAGGTTTCTTCGATTAAGTTATAATATCCAGACAAACTCATTTTTCTTAAGTAAGTGCCCTAAATGATTTTAATTATTGAGTGAAATCTCAATTTAAGTCTATTGTACTCATTTTAATTTTATTTTTAATGTATAAATAGGTGTTGGAAAGCTTACTGAACGTAGTTCTCAATTATATATTTTATTTATTTCCACCCATGCTATAAGGGGTTTCAAAGATGTCTTTTGTTATTGCTTTTTTAGTGTTCTTTCCAATTTCATTTCCTTATTTTATGTATAGAGATTATTCTTAACTTAGGTTTATTATTCCTCTTTTGGTCGAATTCACCTATTATCATTTAGTTTCGTTGTGTTTCTCATGGTCTTATTTTATACATTTATCTTTAGTAAATGGGATTATGTTAACTATTATTTTTATGATCTTTATTAATCTACACTTGATATCCTTGTGACCCTATGTATGACAAACTTCATGTTTCTATTTCCTAGATATTTCTTAAGTTTAATTTCTTGATCCCAACCTATATCATCATATTAGCTAGTTTGTTCTTGAATTATCTAATTTAACTTGTAGACTTTAACTTATATATACATGCTGAGACATATATGACTTTTTAGAAATATGTTCTTGAATGGATTTCCAAGCTAAATCATCATCTATTCATTTAATATTTTGATGGCTTAAATCGTAATTCTAAACCTGAATCTTTTTTATATGAGTCGAGAACTGCACTTTAGCTTGTATAAATAGTTATTGAATTAATCACTCAATTCTAGGTTAAATCAATATCTCTTAACAATCATTTAAATCATGACAACTTTGATATTGAAACCCTAACTTTCTAGGTGTGCCAAGATTATCTATGTATACACTTGAAAATTCTTTGAGTTTAATTACAAGATCATTCCTCTTAAGTTCATATAGGGTTGGAACATGTCATAGTAATACATCTATGGTTTTCTATATTGTTTTCCTCCTTAATCTCATTTATACTCTTTGAAATTCATCTTTTGTGCATGTAAGATACTTGATCATAACTTATGGTATACATAAACCCTAGCATAACCGAAATATGACATTAAGCATGTATAAGTTTATATCAACTAATTGTGTTTTTAAATTTAGTTTTAGAATTCCTATCTTTCTTAAGTTCCTAGGGCATAGAGGTATACATGCATTAGTATATTTCTAATTTTATCACATTTCTTTAATTTAAGCATATATATAATTACTTGAAACTTTAATTACATCATAAAGCCATATTGTTTATCAAATTCAATATAACTTTCCTTAAATGCACTTATATGACCGAATATATAACATGTATATGTACATATATCTTAATAACTGCTTTTAGTAGCTTAATCCATTTAAACCTAATTAGTTGAACTATAGTAATTATCTTAAAATTAGTAGTAAAGATAACATAATTTCTTTTAGAATTCCTATGAGACCGAGTCACATACTTATGCATATATTATTAAATTAAATATTAATCCATCAATTCAATTACATGTTTAATAATCTGTAATTAAAGTACTTCTAATTCTATATTATTTATCAAAGCTAAATATGATTTTCATTTAAAGTCAAAGAGTTTGCATGGCTTGTGTAGGAGATTGTCTAGAAACTTAAACATATATATTTCTTCCATTCAAGTCCATAATTGATTTTTCTTGCTAATTTAATTCTATCCAAGATATTTCAACCTTAGCAATTTATTTTTAAGCTATAGTTTGCTAACCAATACACCTTAAAAATAGAAGATTTATTTTTAATCTATCAAGTATTGCATATGAAATATATTCATTGAGATATTATTCAGTTTGACGAATTACTTCTCATTTCCTAGGTGGTCACCCATCCAAAATTATGAGCACGCTTAACTTTTAGTGTTTTGAGAAGTTTCGAGTATTATACCAAAGATATCTCAATAGTTAAAGTTTTATACTTTTTTTACATTTTTTTCATGTTGAAAATTAAAGTTTAAAGTCTACGAGATTGGATAGATTTAGGTTTTTCACCTATGATTAGAGTTTTCAGATCTGATATGATAAACTAGGTTTGGTTTATATAGGATTAAAAAAAATTATATATTTCATCTTTGTGTAATCAGAATTTTAATTTGAGCTTTAAATTTGCAGATTTTGATCAGGTTTTTATCTCATCGGGTATATTTCAACTCTAGCAATGTGTCTCTAAATTTCTATTTACTAACAAATGGACTAGAAATTAAATCATCTAATGTTACGATCAATTTTCTATTATCTAGTGTTTTTATTTATCAATTTATTATTCCTTTGATAAGTAAAATGTAATACCAGCTAGTTAAAATACACTAGCATGACATAAGTTTATATCATTATATATATACACATATAAATATATATTTACGACAAATATTAACATAGGAACTCTTAATATTATAAAAATTTCTACGTTCGTATCATATTTACAAAATTCTAGAGTGGATGAAACCTTACCTTGTGTGGTCTTGAATTGAAAAGCGCATCACCACGATTACAACACTACTTTAGAATTGAAAATCAATTGTAATATGTGAAAGATATGGACTTTTGAAGTTTGTGGGAGTTTGGTTTTCTTTTTCATATTATTATTTTTTTTCTTTTTTCTTTTTCGTTGTCGTTTTTTTTTTCCTTCTTTTCTATGTAGAAGAATTCCTCTTTTTTTTTTCTTTTCCTTTTTTTTGTTTGCCCTTCCTCCTGATTGGAGAAACTGTTTGTTTCTTTTTCTTCTTTTCTTTTTTTTTCCCTAATTTGAGACTCGGATAGAAAGAAAGAAAGAAAAAGAGAAAGAAAGAAGGGTGACGAGATAGAGAGTGAAAAGCAGAACAAAATGAAGAGAAAAGAGCAAGTGGAAGAATATATATAGGAGTTATAACGTGCGAAGCAAGGGAAATTTCAAATTTGTGGAGAAAGTTGGTTTTCTGGGTTTTAATTAACACGTACAATAAATACAATTTTGATAACATTTTTAGATAAAAACTTATGTACCTACTATATTAAATATTTTGAATACTATGGTATACTTAAAATCTTTAGTTTAAGATTTTTATTTTTCAACTTTAATATCCGTTATCATAAATTATAATTTATTCGTTAAGGGTTTAATTTATTAATGTTTTGATATTTTATGGCCTAATTAATAATTAAATTATTCTTAATTTATATTTTACTGTTATAAACTTATAGGGTTTGTTATTTGTTTGTACCTTTTGAATTATTGTTAGGATCTAATTTACTATCATACTTATTGTTCTTTATTTTTATTTTATATATTAATAATATTATTATTTTTATATATTTTTGAAAACATTCTTTTTTTTTGTATGCATATTTTATTTAATGTCTAGACTTTATAAATATTGATATGTTTTTAATCTTATCGCATATTTTTTAACCCTAGTAATTCATTTCTAAATTATCGCTTTCTAATCAATAGGCTTTTAAAATTAATCATTTCATTTTATACTTGAAATCTAAGGTGATCTATGATTACTGGTTAAGTTATCGACTCGTGTTATAAATTATGGTCTTTTATTGCCTATTAATTATTTGTCTTGTTTATTGATGATCATAATTTTTCTAGGGTTACTTTATGTTTTTGAAATATTAGAAATAACTTAAAATTCATTGTACCATTATTTAATTAGTGGAGAATTTATTTTTTTAATCACTAAACTTAAGATAAAAGAATTTTGAAGTTTATAGCAGTGATCGATTTATTATTGTTATTAATTGTCTAAGATTATGAAAGTTACATTTTATATTTTCTAATCTTTAGTGATATAGCTTCTAATCTTCTTGACTATAATAAAATTATCCATACTTTAATATTCTCAAATCGCAAAAAATCGAGATTAATCTTTGCGATTTTTCTTAAAGTTCTTTAAGATTCAATGTTATAATTTGATAATTATCATATTCAGATTACGTAAAATTAGGAGAATTACAAAGGGAGTCGTGCTTCTTGGATTTGAAGTGATATTTTGGAATGACAAGACATTCTATTTAAAGGAGCTATATGGAAGGTGCATTTGGATACTAAGGGTTGGTGTAAGGAGAGACAAATGGATTTCAAGTTTGAAAGAGGGAAGTTTAATAATAAGGGATGGTGTTGATCCTAATCTAATGGTTTGGGATATTATGGACAAAGAGAACTTGGATTAGGATTTACACAATATCAGATGTTTTCTTATAGAACAAGAGATGAGGGCTTACAAGAGCTATACCTGTTCTTTTATCTATGGGGGAAACCTCCTCATATAGCCTTTTGATCGTCACAATCAATGTACTACTAAGTTAACGTACCATTTCCTATAAGAAGGCAAAGGTGAAGCTTTTAGTAAGTTATCTTCCTCAAGAATCACAACTAGTACAGACTGGAAGAATATGGAATTTACAAACTTTATCTTAGGTGCAATACTCTCTTTAGAGAATAGCTTCAAACTTATTTCTTACTCTTTAGAATTTAACCAAGAGACAGGTGGTGGATTTGAATCTCTATTCTTATTTAGGTATGTCTGAACTTATTGAACACTTAGTGCTATGTTGCGAGTGGGTGGAGTGTGTTTAGTTTGGGGTGCTAGGAATCAAAACTATTATATCAAAAGTTCGTAATTTTATGGATTAGTGGTAGGATTTAGTCAAATAGAGTTTGACTCCCATGATCTCTTGGGAGGTTAGAGTATAGTATGTGCAAAATCACCTGGTATATATGGATAGACAGATGTGAATGTCTTTTCAATCATAAAATTGCTACCATTAGCCAGATTTAGGCTTGGTTTTGGGAGAAAAAGACAATAGAGAAAATAGCCTTACGGAGTCTTACAATGAAATAACCTAAACCCAAAATACTAAATTAAATGACCTTTATATTTGTTTTGTTGATTTCCTGACTATATTGTTATAATTCAAGTTATAATAATTTTAAGTGATGTTTTGATAAATTATTAGTATTAGAATGTGTTAAAAAATTCAATTGTATGTATGTGGGTGAAATTATGTGATTGTAGTAATACATTAAATTGAATTGTATCATTAAATGAAGTATAGTTTTGTTTTTAAAATTAGAGGGCCTCTTTATGCCACAATTTTTTTGAAAACTCAAGCCCAAATCTATTCTAATTATCAAATCAAGCCTACATACATGCAAAAGTTGGAGCCCATGCCCAAGCATCTTCTATACTCTTCTAAATTTGCTCTAAAAGTTAAAAAGTAAAAAAAAAAAAAAAAAATAAACTCCAAAACATACCTAATAATCATTTCTCTCTCTCTTCATTTTCATCATCTTCCCAACCACAAGCAAGCTAAAATTCTACCTCAAAATCTCTTCTAAACTTTATCCTACAAGTTTTAAGCCAAGAATCAATTTAAGGAACAAGTAGCTATGAGAATTCAGGCCAAGAAAGAGGAAAGTGAAGTTTGGTTGATTTTAATAATTATAAAAGTAAGTAAAGTTGATTTCTTTGTCTAATTATAGTTTTTAGTTGATTTTGATGTTGAATAGGAGTAAAACTTTGATGCTTTAGACAAGTTAATGGTATGCTAACATGTATGTTGAGCTGAATATGAAAATAGGCATATGCACTCTAGGTGTTTGAAGAAATTGATTTTTGAGCTTATGATGAAATGATGCATGCATTGATGTTGTTAGTGACAAATGAGTAGGACTTTAGTAATTAGGTTGATAATAGAGTTCAACAAGCATGAATGATAAACTTATGCTTCTAGGTTAAGATTGTAGTACATATACATATGAAATGAATATATGAGAACAAGTAACCTTGATGATGTTTGATATTAAGTGTGTAGTTAATTTTAACATGTTTTTATAACAAATAAGGTCTTAACAAGGAGTTGAAGATATAAGATTTCAAAAATTTTTGAAACAAGTATAAAGGATCAATGCTCTATTCATCACGAGCATGTTCAAGGCCGTTATTTTCTCGAAATCATGATTTCTTGATGATCACGGCCATAAAATGGCCCGTGATCTCCACTGTATGCTTTTATAACTTGAAACAGCCTTATCATGGCTGTTACTAAGGTTGTGGTCTCAACTATCTTTTTCACATATGATACGACTTAGATTACGGCCATTATATGTGACGTGATCTCTTCAAATGCTTTGTGGAAAAATTTCTAACAAAGCAATCATGGGCGTATTCTTTAACACGACCTACATTACAACAATGATAGGAGGTGCGGCATTCTATCATGGGTGTGACAAAGGCAATAACATACATCATAGCCAAGCTCATGGCTGTGATAGTACCCATAAGATCCATCATGGCCCTTATCACAAACGTGATAGATCCTCTAGTACTGTTCGTATGAGAAAAATAAATATTATAAATGAATAATAGATGAATGAATGATGGAATGTGACATGTATATATGTATGTATATGAATATGAAACTATGTGATGATTTGAACTTTATTTACGTTGATGAAGGTTTCATGTGAAATGATTTGCCTCCACGAGTTCCAATACCTAATTGAGTTTGAATGCAGGTATTTTATCTGATAAAACCATTTATCTAGGTACGCAATAACTTGTTTGTTGAATGCCAAGTTAGACATTATCTAATCAATTTTAATTAAATATTGGCTTAAAGATTTGTTTCAATTGCTTATATATGTGCCGTTGAATCCTATCCGGGGAGTGATAACTTTGTTAATGAGATTGACATGTTAGTTTAGGCGCTTAGGTCACCCCTATCATGATGCAATGACTTTCATATGTGGCTCAGTGAGTAATCGATAGGAGAAACGACATCGATGTAATATTTGCTTATTCCTAAGAGGAGATAGTATGATTTAGTTCACGTTTATGAAGACGATTAAACTATGTGATATCATGGATTAAGTTAAGTAAAGTTAAGTAACGATTGTGAATCCTAGATGATATTGTTTTCTTATAAAGTTATATAAGAGATATATGTATTCGGGCGGCCTATATCAATCCCCTAAGCAGCTACTGTTACTGAAGACACCCAGATTCCCTCAGAATTGTAATCGAAGTTTGAATACTCCAATGTTGATTTGTTTTCCCTAAGTGAAAATAATTAATTTTATTGCTTTTTGCATTACACTAGTTAAGATTGTGTGCCACCTTATATTACTGTGTACTGGGCTGCTGGCTTACTTTTTCCTCTACAGGTAATGATGATGATGAGTATTATGATGACTTGGGATATGGTACAGATTGGGAGGCTTTTCTTGATGAATTGGACAATTAAGATGTTGGACTACTCCATATTGTTTTTCTTGAAAGAAGACTTGTGTAAGACTTTATTTGTGAAATGTAATATTATATACTACGACTTACTCATAAGCGTATTGTTATGTAAAGTACTTAATTTTTCTATCATGTATATTATAAGTTTGGTTTTGTAATCCTTGAAGTGCCATGGATAATGTTACTGTTTTTAAGTATTTATGCAAGGTCATCTACTCTTAAATGAGTATTATTTGTAAAGCTTTTTATCTTAACAGGTTGATCAAGTAATGAGCATAAAATCCTCCTTTTTAGACAACCTTATGTATAATATCTTCGTGTATTATACATGACTGGAGACTTGGCATGTGAAGTTTTTGACAAACTGTATTTTGGTGAGTAAGTTCTTGGAGGCTTATGCGAAGATGATGATGGACTAGTAGAGGATACTGTTCCATTTGTGTTGTCATTGAAAGCATATTGGACACGTCGTGTGTTCTCTAATAGTTAAGTACAGGATCACTTGGGGAAGACATTGTCTTCTTCTTCAAATGCACTTAACAAGGTTTAAATTCATGTGGATGGCTTATGGATAGTGCTGTGCAAATGGGTTTTAGCCCACAAGCCTGCCTATTTAACCCGTTTTTAAAAGGGGTTAGAGCCAACTTTTTTCAGCTCATTTAAAAGTAAGCCAATTTTACCTAATTTAGTTAACCTACGAGCCAGAGTGGGCTAGCCCGTAGATTAAATAGGTTGGCCCACTGGTCTGCTTATATAAAAAATAAAATAAAATACAAATTATAGGGGAAATAACTATTAATGAAGCACTGTTACTAGGAATTGTATGCTTGAGCGAAACTTATTTGTTAATTATAACAAAGAATGACATATGGTATCCAATAAATTATCATTAATATATATAACTTCATTTTTTTTAATTATCTACATCTTGTTCAATTAGCATGAGTGGTTAAATGGGTCAAGAAGTGGGCTAACACGTTTAAGATAACCTACGGGCCAAAGTAGGTTAGGTTAGGGTCAAGAAATTTTGGCTCGCTTTTAAAGCAGAGCAAATTTTTTTAGCTTGTTTAACCCACGAGCCAAAGTGGATCAGGTTAGATTTTCCCATTTAACTCACTTGCACACCTCTTCTCATGGATTGGGCCAACTAATGATGTGGTTGTTGCTGCTATGGCCCATAATGAGCAAGGAGTGTTGATTTGGAGTGCATAAAAAATTATAGTGGCTCCATCAACAGAAGAATGTGAGATTTTGGTTGTTTATCTTAGACTTGAAATGGCATTAAAAATGGGATGAGCTTCATTCCATATTTAGATTGTCTATAAGCTGTTCATGCTTTTGATGTTGTGAAAGGTTATCTTCATTGGCAGTCTATAAGTGTTTTTTAGTAGGCTTGTCTTTTTTTAGACTCTTTTCATAATGTTGATTTTTCCTTTTCCTTTGTTAAAAGGAGTGGAAATTATGAAGCATATTGGGTTGCTTCATTTTTTTTCAGAAGAGGATGTGCCCTTATGATTGGTGGTTATTCATCTCATCCTTGTTGGTGGGTGTCGAATCCAACAAAATAATAATTTATAATCAACCTGCTTTAAATATTTTGTAAATAGAGTGAGCAGGATCGTCTCCACAGGGACTGGTAAAATTCCCAAGTTTCTATCGAGATTAAGAAGAGAAAAAGAAAATAAAATAAGGGGTTTTTGAAATCACACGATTAAAATAAACCTATATCTAATTAACAAGAATTTCTATATTAAAAAGATTATATAGCCTAGGTCTTATTACAATTTAATTCCCGGGATTGATCCTTGACTCAATAATTATTATTCCTATTTTGAATAGGTTAGTTATAATTTTCAACAAGCTCTGAAATCAATCTCTTTTTATATATTAAATAACCAAGATAAGATCTTTGATTATTCCTAATCGAATAGACAACCCTAAACACGCTTAAGGTTTAATCTATCAATTGCATTAGAAGTTAGAGAGACCTAACCCTAATCAACAATCTCATAGAGCATGGATCATTTAGAATAGATTATATTTCATCAACAACAACAAATAATCATCTATTTACGACTATCGTGTTGTTTCATCACTTTATATTAGGAGATTCATACAATTACGGATATGAGTCCTAATTGATTGATTATTGTTTGTTATCTAATACAACCGGATCCAAAGTTATATCAATAATAGACAAACAATCACAAATAAATCTGATGAAATATAAATATTCAGAATAGAGAACAATGAAATCAAACCACTTTGGTCTCACAATCCATCTTGAATTGATTTGCAATAATCCCTTTGGCTAGATCTTGTATTTAGCCCTTCATGACCCTAGAAAATCTCTCTAGGGTTTTCTACAAAATTGTATCTGAATATGGAATGAATGAATCCTCTTGAAAGAAACCCTAAATAATATATAAATACAAGTTTGGAAGTTATGGAATTCGTAGGGACAAAGGCTGGATCTGTTTAGATCATGAATTAACCGGCCTAAATGCTTCATGGCTTTTCATTTACGTAGCCGTTACAACTTTTCATTTACCCGGCCATTACAACTTTTCATTTACCCAGCCGTTACAAGAAGGCTGGCGAAATTCCCAGGATGGCTGGCAAGAAGCCCAGATACGCCGAGGGCTTTGATCTCCTTTCGTGCGTCCATCGTTGTAATGGCCGGCGGTGTTGATAGATAAGCTGGCAGCCTTTATTGTGTGCGTGATGTCCAGAATGATAAAGGCCGACGGCCTAAGCATATGCACAGCCGGCCTTCAATGTAATTTTTCTCCTTTGATTCAATTTTGCTCCAATCTTGTATTTTTCACTTCTTTTGGCTTCAAAGACCTGATATTCATATAAATCACGATTAATTACCAATTCCATATAATTTCTATAAAATTAATAACAAATTAATCTAATTTATTCCCAAGAATTAAGATTAATTTTCATCTCAACATCTGTCCTAAAGCTTCTAAGTTTGAATATATTGGTGTTGTCTAGGAACTCTTGTAACCTCTTTGATCATGGTTAATGAATGAAATACCTTGCTTTGCTCGAGCAAACAAAACACTCACAAGTTAATCAAATCAAGCATTTTAAAACTCAAGATTTAAGTAGGTCAAACTTGAATTTAACTCGATTAAAGCCAAGTTAAATTCGAGATATTAGTTGAACTCAAATAACTTGTGAGTAGACTCAATTCACCTATTGTCCTAGTGATTAGGTGAATATTATGTGAGTGACATAGAATAACATGTAAGGAACGATTGAGAAAGAAAAAAAAATAGCATAGGGAGAAATAGAAAACAATGTCACCTTGCTCACGTGTTGTAAACCCGGTTTTCTTAGTAACCGAGTAAACTCCGTAAATCGGAAACCAAAACCCTAAATAGGATTAGTACGAGCAACCTAGGAACCCTAGGTCCGGTTTTTTTTCGATTTCTATATAAAAGAAACTCTATAGAATAATTTAATGTGAATTATTGTTTTATAGTATATTTCAAACCCTACAAAGTTTTGATTCGAAAAATTTTCTATTCCGGGCTTTCCCGAGCTCCATTAGGGAAAAGCGAGCCTTAGAACTAGAAACTCAGAAAAATATTTCGGAATACTCTTTAGAATTGAAATTTTATAAGGATTTCAAAAATATATGTTTTATAATTTTTCGGATTATAAAAATTACAGTTATAGCCTTTTTCCCATATTTTCCTTATTATCGGTAAAGTAGATGTCTTATCTATTATTTATTACTATTCACAAGTACAACCTACTACACACACACCCATACCCTAGTCTTAACCTTACAAACACTCAATTATATTTTCTTTTCCAAAAATTTTTGTCTCTTAACAAATTATTACATTTAATACTTTTTAATTACACATATTACAATTTCAAATAAAATCAAATATCTCCCTCTCTTCTTCTAGTGACGGTGCATCCCTTCAATTTTTCCCCCCAATTTGTTTTATTTTATCTCCTTTTTATAAAGAAAACAAACCTTAATTTCATCTAATATAAATAGCTTTTTATTTTCTCTCTCCTTCATTTTATTTCATTTGTTTCAAAGCTCTCAAACTCTCTCTTCTTCCTCCCTCTTTGCTGTGACACTCCACTCCCCACACGCACACACAAGCTTCATTTTCTTCTCCATTTTTCATCTATTTCAAGCTTTAGGTGATGATTCCTAAGCCTTACTACCATTTAATCTTGTAATGGCAAGATTATTCATGGGTATTTTTACTCAAAGTCCCCATGAGCACTTGCTAGGGACAAGAAAATGCTACTACATGAATATCAAACCATCCATATCAAACCATCACAAGAGTAGATCTTGTGTTTGATTAAGTTTTGTTAGGAGATCTTCATGTTCATGCATGTAGAAGTGGAGTAAAGTAGAGATCTAGCATAAAAATTTCATGTTCATGCTTTTAAACTTCATTTCATACATCATAAGTAGTAGATCTAGCTTTTAGATGCTTATACCATGGTTGACATTGATAATCTTATGGATGATTTATGTTTTCATGCATTAATACTCATGAAGGCTTTGTTTTAGGTATATAGATGTGGTAGTTGGTAGATCCTTAAGTAAATAAAGCAAGGGACTTGAAAAGGAAAAGTTTTTGTTTAAAATGTTCAAAGACAAATTCGTATGATTTGAAGACCCTATTTTAAAAACCCTTTTATCAATTTTAAAACTCATGTTTTATGTGAAAAATGAAAGGTATAGGTAATAGGTATCATTAAGTAGTGATTTTTATAAGTTGAAATGAGTTTTGATGAGGTTAATGTATAAAACAAGAAGTGGAATCTAAATGGAAAATTTTGAGTTAGTAGTCAACATATGAAATTCGTAATTTTAAATGTAGGCCATAAGAACACCTATCATCTAAGCTCAAAATAGGAGTTTTATGTATTAAATGGAGTCCTTAAGTAATAGGTATCTTAAAGTCTTAAGTTTTAATGCATTAAACAAGTTTTTCCCAAAAGAATCATTCAAAAATTTAATTTCAAGAAATTCGGATTTTTGGATGAATCCTATTCGAAAACATATTTGCAAAGTGTAAAATGCAAGTTTTTATGAAGAAATGAAGGCTTGGGTAATAGGTATAATGAAGACTCAATTTAGACAAGGATAAATTGATTTTCTTAAGAAAATAACTCTAAAACAAATGAGATGGTCAAAGTTAGGAAACTAGTTTTCATGAAAGTGTATAGTCATGGAGCTTCACAAATAAGAAATTTCTTAATTTTCCTTTTGGTAAATAATGTCAAAAGCATGCAAGCATCAAGTTCATATCGTATCATTCATGATAGGAAATCATCGACATTGCATGGGTAGTTGAGCTATATGCTAGAAGACATCACAAACCTTTACAAAATTATTATTCGAATTGACGTTTTTGATGATCAAAACTGACCCCTCTATTCCGTGACCTAAATATTTTCGAAACTTGGGAATAAATTAGGAATAGATAGATCTTTCAAAGTAGATAGAAATCAATATATTATATGCTCAATTCCGAGTTAAAACGAGTTAGATATGGTCATTTAAAGTTAGGACATTATTTCATACGGGAATTGGCGAACTTAGTAGTTAGAATTGTTAAGTTATTAGAACCTTATGAGAAATACTCATTTCGGGTATTCCTTGTACTTAGGTAACTTAGAGGATGGATTTCCACTCCCCGAGGACTGCTACGACTAGTGGATTTCTCTCAATGGCCGAGTGAGTTCATTTCTTAAATAATTGTGCTCATGCATGTGCTTGTAATCGTAGTAGCAGTAGAATTAGGAAAAGATAAAACTATGATGAGTTGTGATTTAATCTTGGTTGAATGAATAATAAGTATATCGAGACGAGACTTGTTAGATAATCATGGTGTGAGCTAGCATAGATTTGAATTGTCTAAAATTCTCTATGATCACATTTAACCTACGTAAGTAACATGCCACGATTATATGAATAAATTGTACATGCATATCACGTAGTGAGTCACATTGCATTAGCTAATATACCTTTGGTGGGACAAAAGTATATTAACGGAAGGCGAGGGGGCCTATGTTAACATTAAGGATGAGAGATCGCTTAAGTTAATGGATGTGTAGTAGGCACATAAAACTACTATCATAAAACAACAAAGGTTGTATAACTAAGAGAAAGAGATCGGGGTTATGGTTGCATGACTTATGGACCTCCCCACTCACAGTTGGAAATCATGGTTGCATTCTTGTGGACCATCCTAACCCCGAATGGAGGGCGTAAATCTATTCAACATAAGATTTTCAAACGGTCTTATGTATTGTATGCTCATGTGCTTGTGCATTCATATGGTTGCTAATAACTTGTCTGTTATATACTGTTGTTGAGTATTAAATATTTGGAAACAAATCTCACTAAGCCTGTTAGCTTACACCCCGATAGTTTTGCTATGGTGTTCCTATTTTTGGTTGTTCCGAGAGAACTCTTTTCACAGGATTATCTTTTGGATGAAGGAGCTTTTGAAGAAGTCGGGACCTAGCTAGAGGCTTGGACTTCTAGGAAAATCTCTTTACATAAACCCTAATGATTGTAATATGGTTTTTGACTGGATAGACTTCTATTATTATTTTGGCAGAGGTATGCCCCCTTGACTTTTGCAAAGACTTAACTTATTTATCTCGTTGTGATTTCTATTCTTAATGCTAATGTATGCCTTCTTTAGACTATTCGATTCAAAGTGTGATCCTAAAAGTTGTGCAAGTACACCTTACACCCCATATGTAAACTTATGGGATGACTAAGGTTGTCATACTTAAGTTTAAATATCGAGTGTGATGGACTGTTGCGTTTTGGGTACTCTTTGGGGCGTGACACATGTAGGGATGTAATCAAGTCGGGTTTCAGTTAGATCATATGAACCCAAAACCCGACCCACTACCCTATCAGGTCTACCCAACCGACCCTATAACCCTACAAGATTTTGATGCTTATCCAAACCTACCATACAGGGTTTGATTTAGAACCCGAAACTCGACCCTATAACCCTATAAACCTTTTTTTTAAAAAAAACCTATTTTCAAATTTTAATAATAAATTTAAGAAAAGCCAGTACTTCTGACATAAGTTTCCTATACATTCAAAAATGAAATGATGCATGTAGAATTGATAGAAAATGTTATAGATCACATTCATTATATAACATTTAAACACATTAATATATTACTTTTGTTACCATATAATATTTTAAAAATATGGTTAAATTAAATTTCTTGTTAGGACTAATATATAACGAACAACAAATGATACCAATTTTCATAGCAAACATGACTTGAACAAAATTTAATAAAAAGTTCTAAATTCGTAACTAATCCATAAATATCAAAGAAAAACATCCTTAAGAGACAAAAAAGATAGTAGCTCATTCATGTCTTCTTTTCATTCTTTGCTCCTTTAGTAATGTTTTTATTTATTTTCTTAATTATAATATTAGGTTATTGGGTATCCATTGGGTTTGTTATATGATCTAAACCCGACCCTATAACCTTATAGGGTTTTTACTATATATCCAAATCTGACCCTATAACTCTATAGGGTTTTTAATGGATTGGTAGGTCGAAAACCCTATAAGAGCCAATCCGATTACATCCCTACTCACATGAACACGGTCTTGAATATAAACAAGTGTTTGAACATGGTAAGATGACAAAATTTTATAGCAAATTGTAGATCTTTAATTGGAGAGGGACTCAAAGAATTTATAAAATTTTGCCTTCTATGTTGTCCATTAAATCAGGTTAATGATGGAGGCATAAATGTGCCTTTATAGTGCATGAATCATATTGTAAAAGGTTGAAATTAGATAAGCCTATTCCAATAGATGTTATTCTAATCCCATGTCAATTCTCCCTTAATTATCCAAAAATAAAATATAAACTTAATTCTATAAACATAGTTTTTTTTTCCTGACTATAAACACAGTTTAAAGAGTCAAATTTAAGTGATTACTTAATTGTTAACTCAAAGACTAAAATCTAATTTGGTAGGTTGAAAATTATTATTTTAAATAAATAAAACAATAGAATAAAAGAAAAATCAAACCAATCAATAAAAAACAAAAAAAATTGTAAAAAAATTTAAATATGTAAAAATTACAAAAAGCTCTTTCAACAACTTATCGGTATATTTAAAAAAATTATCCCTTAGTATTGGGATTGCTAGAACAGTTTTTTTTTTCCTTTTTTTTACAAATTTCTTTTAATTGTTTACTTTTTTATTTATCATTTTTTTTATCAAATTGTTTGATTCATTGTTGACACCATATTTTTGCCACTTAAAAACAAATAAAAAATAGAAAATATCCAAAATATAGTGTATATATATATATATATATATGAAAAAAAACTTTAGGAAATGAGAACCCCCTCTTTAGTAAATAGGTTTATGTAGGAGTTGAGTGAAAGTATAAAAAAAATTATTGCCAATCAAATGAAAAGTTATTATCAACTAATATGTATGCATGTATGTATGTATGTACGTATAAGAAAAATAATAAAGTTTGATTTGTATGTGATTAATGTAATAGTAAAATACCTATATGTAATTTAGGTACCCTTAATAGTCATTTTATAACATTTTAGATTGGGTTTGTAAATTAAAATAGATCCTAACTGTGTATTCTTTTCAGCCCAGCTATGTAATGGGATATTAGGCATGATTTCTTTGTTTTATATATATTTGAATGCCCAAGTTGGTTATGGCATAGATATGCCTAGGGGAGGCCAAGGTTCAATGGAGTTCTAAGCATCAATTTCTAAAAAATTTACATTTTTCTACTAAATTTGGCATAGAAGAAGATTGAAAGTCAGGTTCTAGATCTTTTTTATTTTTAACTTTTAGAATCAACATTATAATGTCAATTTTCAATTTCATTAATTCTTTCCACAACCGTTTCAAAATTTAAATTTTGTGACTTTCCATCTTCCATAACAATTCAAGAGCATGAAATAAAGAAGACACAGGAGACTCCCTCTGGTCTCCCTCAACCTCCATCTCTCTTGCTCTTATCCTACCTCTCTCACTTCATGACTCTCAGCTCTTTCTCTCTCTCTAATCATCCCTTTCTCTCTCCTCATAACCACCATCTCAGGCAACCCCCACCATAATAGCCAAAACAACTTACCATGACAACAAACTCCAATCGCCACCTTAGCCAAATAACCTACACCAACGACTCAAACAAACTCGAACACAAATCATAACCTACGCATCAAACTTCAACCACTACTAGAGACTACCAAACAAAACTCCAACAAGACACTAAATCTAAATCGATAATACTACGACACGACTCCATAATGCACTCGAACACTGACCCAAACAAAAACAACGATTGTTGAACCTACCACCATCATGAATAGCCACTTGGTGTTGCCAATCGAACACCTAGAACAACCATAAAACATGAACACACAAAACTCTGATGCCTCATTTAAAAATAAAACCAAAATAAAAACAAACACCAAAATACTTGACCTTTTGTACCAAACACCAAAAATTCCTTCATAAATAAAAAACACAAACATAGATTCAAACCAAACATGAAAAAAAAAAAACCATTATCACACCACCACCACTACCACACGATTAAACATCGACAAAACAAACTATAACTCGCAACCAAAACTGAGCAACTTAGCGTAAACACAAACTAGAACACTTATTGAGTGATCTTAATCACACAACAATTGCAAAGGATGCAATTTAAGGAGAACTTATCTTAATTTTTAGGTTTCAAAAGCATATTATAAGTTATTAAATGAAAGACAAGTTTTTAGGACTATTTATACTATTACATGGAAAACCTAAAAAGATAAACAAGAAATAAATCATACATTATAAGCAAACAATGTAGGCTGACGGTGTAAAATAAAAGCTGGTGGGTTAAAATTAACGCTAGCAGTTTAAAACTCAAAAGACGAAAACTGGAGCAATGTAGGCTGGCTCCAACGCCAGCGGCATATCTTCCAAGGTCAGCGGCATGAGGGCGACCTAATGCTGCTTCCTCTTCTCCTTCTTAGACGATTCCCTCTTATTTAAATATGTGTCTGCTATGTCGTCTACATCATTCTCTCCTACGTGCAAAGAACTCGACCCTAAGTTCTCTTTGGGTGTAATGGAGAATCATCAAGCTAGAACGAAAAAAGATCAGCAACATTGAAGGTCTTAGAGATACCTATGCCGTTAGGAAGACCAACCACGTATGCATTGTCATTGATCTTCCTCATGATCTAATAGGGATCATATTTCTTGGATTGTAACTTTGTGTACTTGCCCACTAGAAATCGTTCTTTCCTCAAGAATACCATCATTTGATCTCTGCCTCAAAAAACTGCCTTTTTTATATTTGTTTACCGCTTCCTTTTGTACTTGGCATTGGTTTCCCCAATCATTTCCCTTACTTCAGTTGTAGTAGCTTGTCAGTGCTCAGCCATGTTCTTGGTAGCTATACTAATCTCAAATGTCTTGGGTAACTTGATCAGGTCTAGTGCATGCTACGACATCTTAGTGTAGACTACAGAGAAGGATGGCTTCCCTATGGTCCTATGGATGGCGTTATTGTAGGCTAACTTTGCTTGGTCTAAAGCCACATCCCATTGTCCTTGCTTTTATCCACGTATACTCCTTATCAAATTAATAAGAGTTCTATTGATCACTTCCATCTACCCATCTGTCCATGGGTGAGCTATATTATTGTAGTTTAGGGAGGATTCGAACATCTGCCATGAGGTCCTCTAAAAGTGACTAAGGAATTTACTGTTCCTATTTGAAGTGATGAACTTAGGAACTACATGAAGGCATACCACTTCCCCGAAGAACAATTTCGTAATTACTTGTGCATATGTAGTTTTCCTGTATGGAATAAAGTGAGCCATCTTTGAGAACCTGTCAATAATAACAAACACAGATTCAGCACCTTGTTAGGTACAAGGCAAACCCAATATGAAGTCCATAGATAGTCCTCCCAAATGTTTTCAGGAATTCGCAATGGTGTGTACATCCCAGTATTCTGGGACTACCCCTTGGATGTCTAACAAACATAGCATCTCTGTATAGTCCTATTGACATCCTGCCTTAAATGTGGCTAATAAAACCTGTCAGCTACCACTGTGATGGTCTTATCTTACCCAAGCGTCCAATTTGTCCTCCTCCATGCAGATCTTTAATTAGCTTTTCTCTCAAAGAAGACTTAGGGATACATAGTTGGTTTCCTTTCATCATAACGTTCTTTGTAATGCATTTTTACCAAATATCCTTGAAGTTAGTGTCACTTTCATACAACTCTTTCAAATTCTCAAACCCAACAATCTCAACGCTCATAGTCACTAGTAGATCAACCCTTCTACTCAAAGCATCAACCGCCTTGCTCTATATCCTAGACTTATGCTTCAGTTTAAATGGGATTTTTTGTAGGAACTGGATCCATCTAGCATGCATGTCTTTGTTAATTCGGGTCTAATTACTCAGGTGCTTTGGAGCACCACAATTTAAGTATAAGACAAACTCTTTCCCAACCAAGTAATGCTCCTACAACCCCAAACGCCCTCTCAACAGAGTAAAACTCCTTATCATAAATGGACCAATTGTTCTTAGATTCACAAAGCTTTTCACTGAAGAAAGCTACTGGTCTTTTCTATTGTGACTACGCCGCTCCAATGCCTACCCCACTAACATCATAATCCACTCCAAACAATTTATCAAAATCAAGTAATGCTAGTACAGGGGCACTACACTTCTCTTCAGCACTGCAAAACTAACCTCAATCTCTTCACCCTATGAAACTTCCCTTTCTTCAGGCACTTAGGTAATGGAGCAACAATAGTAGTAAAGTACCTAATAAAATGTCTGTAAAAACTAGCTAATCTTAAGAAATTTCTTAGCTCAGTTACATTCTTTAGAACATGCCACTCTTTAATAGCCCTTACCTTCTCCTCATCTACCGTAATCCCTCACCACACTATAAACCCCATGAATTATAGCTTTCTAGATATGAAAACACACTTCTTCAAATTTACATATAACTTATTCTCCTTCAGTATAGTCAATACATCTTCGAAATGTCATATATGTTCTTCTTTAGATTTGCTATAAATTAAGATGTAATCAAAGTAGACTACTACAAAGCGACTAATGAAGGGTTTTAGTACCTAATTCACAATGCACATAAAACTACTTGGCATATTGTAGAGGCTGAATGCCACACGAGCCATTCGTACAACCTCACCTTTGTCTTGAACGTTGTTTTCCACTCATCCTTAGGCTTGATTTTGATTTAATGGTAGCCACTCATTCGGTCAACTTTCGAAAACATAATCACCTTACTTAACCAATCCAACATGCCTTTTAATCGAGGTATTGGGAATTTATACCCAATAGTGATCTTATTGATGGCCCTGCTATTAGTGCACATTCTCCAACTGCCATCTTTCTTTAGGGTTAGTAACGCATGCACAACACATGGACTCTTACTCTATCTGATAAATCCCTTCCGCAACAACTATTGTACTTTCTTCTATAAAATCTCGGTTCCTTAAGAATGATTTTGTAGTATGGTAAGCTAGGTAAACTCACCCCTAGCGCCAAATAAATCTGATGCTGGATGTCCCTCATGGGTGTTAGTCCCTCTGGTAAGTCCTCAGTAACACATCCCTGAACTCCTTCAACACCTCTTTCACTAAACCTAGTATACCACCACTACTCTCTCCCTCTACTGTCATGACCTATTTTGCTATGAGTGCCTGCATAACTCTAAACTCCCTCATGGCCATCTCTATCTCTCTTTCTAAGTGAGGAATAGTCAGAAAAGAGCGTCCCTCTACCTTGACAATCTTGGGATGATTTGCTACCTTTAAGAGCAATAGAGTATACTTCATACCTCCACCACCATCCCCTTCCCACCCCCTTTCCTAATCTGTGCACATTATCCTTTCTCATATGTTGGGCATTCACATCATACTGCTAAGGCCTCCCAAATACAGATGACACACATTATATCTACTAGATCACAATAAACATCATCTTTATACTTGCCTATTGAGAATAGTACTCTATACCTCTCCTTCACATTAATCCTCTCAGCAGTTTTAATCCATCCTATAGTGTATGGTTTAAGGTGTTTTTCCACTAGCATCTGCATGTTTGATGTTTTTGGTTAGCTTGAGTTGTATAAGACACTATTTTAAAAGAACAACTCGAAGTGGAAGCTTTCAAAATATATAAAACTAATTGGTGCTACCTAAATTTGAATAGAAACTACCAACAATTAGCAAGCGCACCTACCAAAGTACCAGAGAAAGAATTAGGCCAAATCCCAAGAGACCAGTGGCAACTACCTTACTCCCATTTCATTTATTATCTAACCAAAGAAAATCATAAGAACATACCGAAACCAAAAGCTAGATTAGGTTAATGAATATTGACAAATGTTTTAAGGGTAAAAACTAAGGATAGGTTTGTAATGATGCAAGACATAGCCTAGGGTTTGCTTCATCAATTCTTTGTCATGCAAATTCAAATCAAAACTCTGATAGAGTTGTTGCTAGTATTTGCATTATCGGATTCACTGAGGTAAGTTAAAGCCTTTTTCAAGGTCAGTAACTTGAGATCTAGACTAGACCACCAGAATCTCTTCTCAGGTTATCAATGGTCTAGACCCCCATAAAGCATAGGAATCCATTGTTTTAAAACCAACTCAGTGAATTTTAGAAACAAGAAATAGAAAGTCTCACAACCCCTCTCTCAAGGTGATTATCTATTCAAAAGAATAACTTTTTCAGCCTATTCAGTTGAATCAAACATGGGTCTATTAGGTGCACCACACAATTAGACTCATTAAAATTAATTTAAGTTACTAATTACAAATACCTAATCGTTTTACTTGAAAGCGCATTTGAATTCACATGAATCGGGATTCAGATTCACAAACCCTAAGCTGTAGGAAATTATTTCTCCATGGGTTTAAGCATTAAGCACAATTTTTAAAGAAATAAAATTGAATCAAAGGATATTTCAGCTAGGATCAGAGTCTTGCAAAAATTACAAACAATAGGTTTAATTGATTTTAAACAGAAAACGCAATATTTTTCTAAAGTAGGAAGAAACTTTTTCTTTTGCCTCAGAATTCTCTTTTTCTACACTAGGTTAAGAAAATTTGTTGCGTAAAATTTTGTACATTGTACGCTCTACTCATCGCATGCCTTTGCATATTTATTTATAGGCTTAAGGCTGGAAATCATGAAGATTTTATTACTGACATGGTATATTCTTTATAATGGAATGCATTTTCTTTATCCACGGGCGCATATGTATCGCTTGCTCAAACAATCGCTCATCAAGAGGTAAGTCGAGTGCTTGAGTGTTGCATTAAAGATAAGGCTGTACTTGAACAAATAGAACGCTGTCGTTTCTGTCCATTCTTTCATCAAGGGATAAATTGAGGGCTTCCAGGGCTTGAGACTTTGAGGTGCAACTTCAGTAAAGTAAAGGTTTGGTCTTCATTAAGTCTTCATCAAGGGTCAAGGTTAGGCTCGATCACCTCAAAACATATGTCAAAGGTCATGTTGAGGGCAAAATTTAGGGCATGACAGATCAAATTTACTTTGTTTTGCCTTGAAATTTTGGCCTCGACCAGTGCTTTTTTAAGGCTCAACTGATTTTATCTTCAAGTATCGTTGTTGTTTTGCCCAAATCCGATTCTACACACTTTAGTTCTTATTCTTTTGATTCATGGAGCGTTTTCAACAATTAAACATTAAAAGCACCAAATTCATAGGAATTCATCAAGAAAATACATCAATTTATGCCTAAATTCCTATGAATAGATTAAAGCAAAATACACTTATCCAATTTCCTTACACTTAAGCCTTTGCTCCTATCCATGCAAGGCTTAAAAAATAAGAAGATAAATCATAAATGGAAAATTTGACCAGATGATATTAAGCTCAAATCATCTTAGCACTTTAAATACTCAATCATTCCTTTTTACTATGCTAGAGTTACTACTGCTAAAATCAAAGAACTTATCCAAGTAGATCAGCCTTTACCCTCATTATTTAATGAAGAATCTCAAAACAAAAATTATTCAAAGATCAATTAAAGTAAGAAAGAAACTCAATCAACTTTTATCCCTTTATACATAAGAATATGTAGATTCTTAATCATCTCTCTAAGCATTATAATCAAAGATAAATGCATATACATCAGTTCATACCCTGACTCTTTTTCCTTATTTGTGCTTTTTATTTCATATTTATTTATGTACTTTGAAGATTTAGAGGAGAAGGTTTTGCCTTCTTCTTTACTTTTTTCTTTGGATAGGTTTTTGCCCGCTTCTTTTCACTTTTTTTTTATCATGTTTATTTAAAATTGAAATAGGGGACAAGAAGCTTCTCTTCTGAGGGACCAACCTATGCCCATTTCAATCTTAAGCGCATGGTTTGTAATTTTTTAATTTTTGTTTTGTTTTGTTCAATTAAAGCACAAGAAAAAGTCATCAAGTTATGATCATCCTTTATTCCTTTATCAGGGATTACATGGCTCTCAAAATGATTAACTTGAAAAACATACAGATCATTTAAGCTTTTATAAGAAAATTTAGTAGCATTACTAATGACCTTAAGCTAATTTCAACTCTAAAATTCTAGATTAAATAACAAGTAAAACTACTCCACATGGATATTGTTAAGTGATTTTTACAAAGTAAAGATAACTTTATTGAATGATGATCTTCATTGATTGTTCTGTTAAGTTAATTGGTGATGTCATTTAAAAAAATTTTCCGAAAAATTTGGTCAAATTTTTATCCATTTCATTAACTTCCTATTATTTGTGAGAAAATTGATCATTCAAAGCACATATACTCTATTCTAGGAAAATTTCAATTTCAAAATCATCCCAAGTCAAATCCAAAATCCTACTATTTTCCTTCCCCCACACTTAAACTAAACACTGTCCTTAATGTTTTTCACAAGTGACCATTGACCCTTAATTTTGATTCTATTTGAATATATTTGTTATGTTATTTTTTAGATTTGTTGAAGAAAAGGACATTTATTTTGTGAAAAAATCATTTAGGGCTTAAGGAACACATTTGGAAGCTTTTATGATGATCCAAGAG
The DNA here is from genome assembly GCA_024138025.1 of Combretum micranthum. Lineage (NCBI taxonomy): Eukaryota > Viridiplantae > Streptophyta > Magnoliopsida > Myrtales > Combretaceae > Combretum > Combretum micranthum. The sequence goes on from JAMXBD010000133.1 coordinate 452,552, forward strand.
AAATAAGGCAAATTAAAGAAGTTTGGATCAATTTTGTACAAGAACGAAATTTTTTGTTTTCAGCCCCACCTTCAGCATTAACAGGGAAGGACACCAGGGATGTGATCAATAAGCATCAGAGAAGAAAAGTTTTCAGCCCCACCTTCACCTTACTAAGGAAGACAACAAGGGAAGAGATCAGAATGCTTTGTTGTTGAAAATCGGTTGCTTTATGTTCATTCTTGCCCCGATTCCGGCCATGCTGCAACCCTTGCTGACCAGGGTTTATTCAAAAACTATAAATATCACTCTGTTTTATATTTTTACAAGTTTTTAGATCATTTGTGTAGGCCCTAAGAGAAGATTACGAAGGAAATTTCGAAGAACTTGCTGAAGCATCAATTGAAGATCTCAAGACATCAATCATGGTTTATTCTTTCTATCATGATTCTTTATATTTCCTCTAAATCTATTTTTCTTATTATAAATCTCATGGAAGAGTAGATTCTTATACTCTTCATCTTGTGAAACCTAAACCATATGAATTGAAATGCCTTTTGATTAATGAAATATCATGTCTTTGTATCTATTCAGGTGATTTAATAGTCTTGTGATTGATTTGTGCACAAATTAGTTGCATGTTTGATTCTTATTGGATTGAAAGAGGTTTCATTCAATTAGATAGATTTTCATGAATAGAGATATTGCTTACTTCACCTAAAGGTAGGGAAATTTGATTTTCTACTACAAGAATTCAATTCTTTCTTAAGGATCTTAAGCTTTCATGCAATCTTATGTGATGATTAGTGTAAACCCTCAAATTTTTGGAATCGGTTTAGCATAAAACCCCAAACCGGAAGTCAAACGGAACCCTAAAGATCAACAAAACCCTAGTTTACCGTAACAGTTAAATCCAGCACTGCGTTTTCCGTGGCCCTGGAAAACGAAGTTAGGATAATTAGCTAGAATAGTTCGTAATAACCATAGGTGTTATAAAATATCAGTTTTTCGAATTTCGGGTGTCCTTCGAAACCGATCGAACGCAGTTCTCGAAAAAACGTGTCCGGAAGCCTGGAATAGTAAAAATATTCGAATACACCGTTAGACTCGTAAAAATATGAGTTTTCCAAAAATATCAGTTTTGTAATTTTTCAATAAGTAAAAATAACAGATATAGCTATTATACGTGTATTTTCTTACTACCGGTACTTTATCAGTCATATCTATCTTACATTACACTATTTATTACTATTCTACACTATTCTTTTATCTACTTTTTCTTACACCTATTACACTCCATAACCTATAACCTTAACTTTTTACCTTTCTCATAACTTTATTTCACATCTACCTTACACATTACATATTTCATTTATCAAAAATCAAAAAAAATAATCACTTTCCCCCCTACTACATGCATGGCCGGCGCCCCTTGTCTCCCATTCCCTCTCAATTTGTTTTATTCTTCCTTTATTTTAATCACACAAAAATCACTCCTCAATTTCCTATAAATACCCCCTCCTCTTTCACTTCTTTCACACATTCACTACCCACAAATTCTTACAAAATTCTCTCAATTTCTTCTCTCAAAACTCTCTCAAAATACCATCCCAAAACTCTCTCAAAATATTTCTACAACAACTTCTACCAACAACTAAAACCCATAACCCCATAACCATACCAAATTTCTTTAGGTAACCACTTCATATTTCTTTCGTCTTCTTCATGTCATATAACTTTACATGACCATAGTGTGAGTTTCCAAAGACTACAAGTTATGAAACTACATTATGTTCATGTATTGTTCTTGTTCATGCCAATCCATTTATGTTTATGTTGTTTTATTATTGTTAATATATTATTATCTATATATATATATATATACATAATCTTTAGAGTATATAAGCTCACTTGCAATTTATTTATTTCATGCAAAGCAATTTATTTATTTATTTCATTGCAATTTATTTATTTATTCCTTGTTGAATTAAGACTAGCCTCTAGTCTTAGACTTGTCCTCATCAAGTCAAAACAAGTTTTTCTTTCTTACATTTTATTTTGTTTTGGGACTAGTCTACTTCTTAGTCCCGGAGCCTTGAAAAAGCTAAGACTCCAATACTTGATTTTATTATTTATGTTTTATGTTATTTTGTTTACTATTATTCTCATAATCATGTTCATTTAGATTGTTGTCCAAAAATTTTAATTTCTAAAAATAATTAAACAAAAGAAGAATTTTGTCACTTAGAGATAAGTTTATGTAAAGTATAAAATCTATAAGATAACAAACGATAAACTCATTTCCTTTCAAGTTACAAAAAGAACTCACTTTAATTTTAGAAACTACTTTTACTTTAAAAAACTACTTAAACCTTTATTACTCCACTTTGTTTTTCAAAAGAAACTATTTGTTGATACGAAAATGGTTCTTTTTATAAAAAGATAAACAAGATGAATGGCTAAAGAATTTTCAAGTAAAGACTTTTACAAACAAATAGGTAAAGAAAATCTATGGTTTGAAAACAAAAATAAAGTTATTTCTTTTCAAGTTACAAGAAGAAACCACTAAAATTTTAGAAACTACTTTACTATAGAAAGGTTTCTTAAGTCACATATTGATCTACTTTGTTTTTATCAAAAAAATAAATTTCTATGCATGGATGATTTTTATGAAAAACATAAGACATGAGGAAAGAATGAGAAATTTTCAAATGAAAATTTTTGTAAACAAATAGACAAAGGAAATTTGTACAAGAAAAATAAATAGGAAGAATAAGTGTGTTTTATAAAATAGTAGAAACTAATAAAATAGAAAATATATTTTCAAAAAGTTACTTAGGAAAAATAATAAAACCAACGTAAAGCGTTTTTAGAAAACAAAAGGAAACAAGGTATTCATTTCAAGAAATCTACAAAAACAATTTTTGAAAACTATATTCTTCCATCATTGTTTTACCCAAGAAAAATAATTGGACAACAAAACACTTGAGCATGCTTAAATATGAGTTATATAGTTATAAAAAGAGAATTTTTCAACTATATAGATAGCTAAGTATTTATCAAACAAGTTTTGATTTCTTGAACCAAAGTTGTTTTGTGTTGGAAAATTCGGGGTGAATTTTGTCACCACTATTTTGGAGTCTATATGGCTTTATTTGTTGAAAATAATTTTAGAAATGGGTAGATCTTTTCGAGTAGGTAGAAATCGGTATATTATATGTGCTATTCCGAGTTAAAATGACCAAGTTATGGCCAATTTAAATTGGAACATTCCTTTATACGAACTTTAACGTTCTTTTGACATTGTTTTGTCAAAATTCAAGAAAATCATCAAGGAATGCTCATTGTGGGTATTTTCTTTGGTTAGGTGACCTCGAGGATTATTACGACTAAGTGGAGTGTGTGAACGACCCATCTAGAGGAATAGTCGACATGGCATCGTGAGTTTATTTCCATTAAATGCTATACTTGTTGTGCTTGTAAATTAGTTGCATTAGAGTTAGGAAAAGATAAATCAATATGTATGTAAAATAATTCTTTGAAAGAATTTTAAGAATATCGGAGCCGGAATTGTTTTAAATGTTTGTTTTAGTATAGCATTTGATTTGTGTGAAATTCCTTGATCGCCTTAAATTCCAAAAATAATTATGCTATGACTTTATAAATAAATAAATTCATGCATGCCACGAAGTGAGTCACATTGCATTTTGGGTTATTATCCTTGGGTGAGAAGGATAGTAAGCTCATGTCGAAAGCAACACTTGGCGGGAGATCCGAAAGCGATTGCTTGGCGGCTTAAGAAAAAAATACTTGGGGAAGATCCGAAAGCAAGGTCAAATCAAGTAGATTCGGAAATACTTGGCGATGAGTGCTCGCAAGCTTAAAACCTTTTAACTAAAGCTACTTGTTTTGAGGTTAAGTATCACCAAACCCCGAATGGAGGGCGCAAATCCATTCAACATATAGTTCTCGGAAAACTATATGCTTGTTTGCCCACGTGTTTAATGCATTACATTTGTTCGATTAATCAACTTGTTTGAAATATTGTTACAAGAAGTTATTTATGGAAATAGTTCTCACTAAGCCTAATAACTTACACACCGATAGATATCTTTTGCAATTTCCCTATTTATGGTTAAGGCCACGTGGATCTTGCGGGCAGGTAATTTCTTTTTGGGTAATAGAAATTTAGATAAAGTGTAGTATTAGTAATGATGTACAAATATTCATCTAATAGATTAGAGATCGGGGGAAAATGTTCCTAAGTTGTAAAACCATTGATATGAATAAATGATTATTATGAATCCTCTTTTCTTAAATGTGTTATTTATATCTTCTTAAACTTCATAATTCCATATATGGTCCTCTAAAGTTGTGAAAGCACGCCTTACACTTAATATAAAAGCTTTTAGGAATGGCTAAGGTTGTCATACTTAAGCTTTAATATTGAGTGTGGCGGACTGTCACATTTAGGGTACCCTTTAGGGCGTGACAATTAGTGAGGGATGTAAGGTTAGGAATTGATTAACTCGAGGGAGTAATTGATTTTCTTGTTAAGATCCAGTGGTACAAAGCATGAATGATTCATTAATCAATCTATCATCATAAGAATTTTAGGTTTAGGGTGTATCAAGGCAGAGAGTATGTTTTGAGATAGATTTCATCTTTTTGAAATCAAACTTATTTGATCTTAGGACTTGTTTTACTTTTTGTTCAGTAAGTAATTGTAGAATCCTCTTCAAAACTTTTGCTAAATAGTAGAACTAAGGTGATTACTAGTACTTATTCTTTCCTCGTGGATGACCTCGATCTAAATGCTATTCAATAATTCGATAGGTTCACTGCCTAATTGCTTTCGTAGTAGTTTTAAGAAAGGGCTTTTATAAATTTAAACTACGATTGGCAAGAGAAAATTTCCATCAATTTTAAAGCATGAAAAACAAACAGGGGTTTCAAACATGATTCAAAGCAAGATTTAATGATTAGAAGTTTTGAGAGAAAAGTTCTCTATTTAATGCTCGAGGAGATGATTTGGTGCATGCTTGATTGCCCTGATTCTGTTTAAGACTAAATCATAGAAAATATTAGTACAAAAATGATGGCTCAATTAAAGCCTCAACTGAATTATGGATAGAAAATTCAAAGTTATTCTACACAGAACCATTATTTACCACAAATAATGATTTTTATTATAAAAAATAAAAGGAATAAAGAATATATAGATTACAAGAATAATAAAAGAGTAAAGAATTTTATTTCACCTTTTTGGAGGATTCCTTTGATTTTTTTTTCTTTCTTTGAGATGCTTTTTTCTCCTCCTTCTCCCATTGCTTTTGAAGAGATCGAGTAAGTTCTTCTTCCTTGCTTTCCTATTTATCCCGACTTGAATGTTAATTTTTTGAAGGCATTCTTTCTCTTCTCTTTCTTTTTCTAAGAACTCTTCCTTTTCTCTCTCCTTCTCAATTGCACACGAGATTATAGGTCTCCCTTATGCCACTTTTTGTCGCTCCTCCTTAAGCCCTCTATAATATTTTCTTTGCTTAGCTTAATCCTTATAGAATTTCTTTTCATTATCTACAAGGAATTCTTCTCCATTTAGTTCGATCCGTCCTTCTTCAATTATCATGGAAGCAAATTTATCTAGGAGATTGCCAGCTACTTCTTCTAGGAAATTGTCTATATTTGCTCTATAGCATTCCTTCTCATTGATTATTTGTACAACCATGCTTTTTATTGCTTGGATTATGTCTCCTCCTCATTTATTTCTTCTTTTAAGGTTTGTATGACTAATTGGCTTATGGCTTCAAGGATATCTTCTTCTGAAGTACTTGGAGGGAGAGTGTTGACTTTAGGAACTTCATTGGAGGGAATTGGTAGTCCGATTTTGTTATAGAAGAGTTCGCTGGAGGGTTCTCTAAAAGAGATGTTTCCTACAATTGTTGGTGCTCCCTCTACAACAATTTTGCAAATTTACTTGCAGAGTAAATCATAAATTTCTTTGTCAGCTTCTTGACTTTCTACTTCTTCCATTGCTGCAGCAAGATCGGCTTCCCATCCATAGTGTTCCTCATCAAGTGGAAGCAAATTAAGATCAAGAATATTGTTTTTCTCTTCTATTGATTTAGCAGCTTCATTGGGAGTATCTTCTTCCTCTACTACTAATTCTTATTCTTGCTTTCATGGAGCATCATTCTACTTCTTCTCAACTATCCCCTCTTCGACTCCTACTTCCTTAGCAATTTGTTGCATTAGGTTGCTTAAGAGGGTCAAGTTGCATTCCCCATCTGATGTAGTATGTTCTTGCACTTTCTCCAACTATTCTTCAACTATGTCTGCTTTTGCTGGAGTTTCAACTGCTTGTTGAGAATTGGAATCCTCATTTGGGTCATATGATGAAATCATTTTCTTCCTTTTCGTGCAAGCTTCTTGGCCTTTTTCTTGTAATATTTTGAGAGGGTATGAATTGGAGATAGGGTAGTTATTGGCGTGGGCTCTAATGGTGGTGGTTGTAGGGAAGGAATTGGTTATGTCTCTGTGTTTATGGGTTGAGAACTGGCTTCATTGTCCTTATAAATATTGTAAGTAGGCGACTCAACCAATTTTTGTACTTGGATGGTTTGTCTTTGTGGTTTGGGGTTGGGAGTATGTATGGGATGGTGTATATTGGGAGATTGTAAAGTGTTTAGTTAACGATGTGTTTGTAGAAGTGGTGAAGGTGGTTTGGCATCATTGTCATCACCATTAGGATGTGACTCTGCCAAAATTGGTTGGGGTGGTAGTGTTTTGGATTTTGAGGGAGCTTGAGGAGGATGACCTTAAGTAAGTCAATAATGTGGATCATGGTTCTCCTCAGGTCACCCATTTCCTCCTTGGTTTCTTTCATGAAGGTAGCTAGGTTCGCCTTCATACCTTTCACCTCATCTTCAAGTTTATTAAGGCAAGTTGCTGATGTTTATGTGGCATCTTGTATGGCGGCACACTTGCAACTTGAAGCTGCTTAATGAGTGGCTCTGAGTGTGGAAATTATGGCTCCTAAACTGTTGGGGCAAGGCTCTGATCTATCATAATTGCCTCCCTCACTACTGGTGCATAGCAGGTTAAGCTCCCACGTCATTCAGTCCATAGTCTCTGAATGATCTCTTATTGAGTTCTCTGTACTTGCAAGCCACATCAATTGGCCCCTGTTATGGCCAGAAGCCTAGGTTCTTCAGAATTCTTGTTATCAAGCCCCCCAAAAATATACCCTTACATTGTAGAGTGGCTTGATACTTGATTCTCCAAGCAACTAATAGGCCCACATTCATTCTCCTTTGCCTCATCATGCTTATCATCGGATGGAGCTCAGCTTCAGCAATGGTAAAAGCAGAATTTTGCCTTAAATTCTTCGAAAATATAACATCGGGGTAAATTAGTTTAAAGATTTACTTACATTCGTTTTACGCAAACATTCATTACATTATCGTTTTGATTGTACTTTTATTGTCTTTGATGTTTTTAAGGTAATTCGAAATAAACTAGGTTTATACAAATTCTCGATGAAGCTAAAAAAAAACATAACAAAGTTTGTGACTAATCACTCAAAAATTTAGCTTATAAAAGTTCATAAAGCATTTATACAAACTCATATTAATCATCAAACATGCTTCTTTCCATCGGCACAACAATTACAAAAATCATGTTTATTTTGAAACCCCAGAACACGCCGACTAAATTTGTTATTTATGCTTTAATAAAACAGTAAAAATAAAGAAAAAGTAAAGAACAAAGCTTACCTTAGTATGTTAATGCTTGTGATAATGAAAAGAAATGATTTTTAGAAAGTTTTTGGATTGCAAGAAAGTTGAGGTTAAGTTTAGCTCTATCGGGTTCAAAAATTTTTTTGAATGTACAATGGAAAAGAGGAATGAACAGTTTTTATCTTTTTTATATGAGAATGCATCAACGGTCAAATTTTGGGCTCGACCATTAGGTCACGGCTGTTTATTAGCAAAAGAATTAAAGAAAAATGACTTAAATATAAGTCGCAGTTTATTAAAAGAATAAACAAATAAATGAATCGATGCCTAAATATAGGCCTTTATTTAAATCTTGTAAAAAGAATTAGAAGCATCGTGGCCTAAGTCGAGGACTCAGCACTAAGGCTCGACTTGTTTCTGCAAAGAAATTCAATGCATTCTTATATCACTTTCTTGCTTGAGGTTGAATCCTAGATAGATCACCTACGAAACACCTTAAAACAAGTAAAAACTGCGATTATTCCTCAAATTATTCAAATCCCATCATTCATTCAAAGAAATATATCTAGGAACTTCAAATATCAACAAAATTCATTCATGATGGGTTTTAAAACCTGAACAAAAAGTCATATAATCAACAACAATAACTCAACAAAATCCCTCTAAGGACAACAGTGTGTTGTCATCAAACTTTCCAAACAAACTGTAAACAAACTTTAATCAAGGTATTTAAAAATAACACAAATCAACTCTCTTATCTTTCATCAAAACAAATAAACTGTCCGACAAACAAGCAAACAAAAATGTAGGATAATCATCCTAAGAGACATCTTCTTCATGGCTTTGGCTTCTCTCTTGGGTTACCTCTGTGTTGGATGGAAAGGACCCTATGGGTATCCTAAAAGGAGTTTAGAGATTTGGCTTAACTGGGTCTCCAAGTTACGTATGGCGGCCATGTGGTTCCTTAAAGTTGCATCAATTGATTGCTTCTGGCCTCTGTTGCCTTAATAAACTGGGGAATAAACTCCTCCAATAAGCTCTTAACCTAGGGAACTCCTGACCCTTATCCCTGTGGCTTTTGATAGTTTAGTGGATTTCTAATAGATTGGTGAAAATTGCTATTACTCTACCTAAAATTTGGATGATTTTTCCATCTTGGGTTATAGGTTTGACTATATGGGTCATTCCTTTGGCCATTATAATCTCTCACATACTCAACACTTTCAGAGGTCATCCCCTCAGCATTTGGTCCAAATCTAGAATCAATCATACTTACTTGGCCATTCACCACATCATACTATCAACTTTCTTACTCAATGCCTTTATCTTGGAGGTTAAATTGGCCACTGCATCTAATTCAAACACTCCTCTAGATTTTTCCTTCCTTGCTCTAATAAAGGACCATTGATAATGGTTATTCATCATATCCTCAAACAGATTTAAACATTCTTTAGGAGACATATTATTTAAGCTCCCTTCACTGCTGCATCAATCAATTGCCCAATCCCATAGTTAAGTCAATTATAAAATGTCTAGATTTGACTCTACTTTTGCAGTCTATGGTGGGGGCAATGACCTAATAACTCTTTCTACCTCTCAAAGGATTCCTAAAGGGTTTCATTGTCAAGCTAGTGGAATGATGCAATATTAGCTCTACGTTTTGCTATCCTAGATGGTAGAAAAAACTTCCTCATGAATTGCTTTGCCATCTGTTGCTAGAACGTAATAAAATTTCTAGGCAAACTTTTTAACCACTTTTTCACATTTCCTTCCAAGGAAAATGGAAACAGCCTCAAACTGATTGCATCATCTGAAGCACCATTGATTTTGAATGTATAGCAAATTTCTAGGAATTGCTGTAGATTATTATTAGGGTTTTCATCTTGCAGACCATCGAACTACACATATTGTTGAACCATCTAAATTATATTGGGTTTAATCTAAAAGTTGTTAACAGTAACTCTAGGCCTTGCCATGCCAGTACTAGTCCTTTCCAAAGTTGGTCTGCTAAATTCAAGCATGGCCCTTGGTTGATTAATCCTAGTGGGGTTTATCTCCTCTTATACTTCTCCTCCATTATTTTTAGCCATATATTCTAAACAAATTCTTGGTTCCTCCCTAGCCACTCTTCTTGAAACTCTTCCTATTCTCTAAGGTTCTCGAGTAAAAGGAAACAATATGTGAGAGTGACTCCTAGTCATAATCCTATATTTGTTTTTATTTTAAAAAAATAAGACAAAGAAAAACAACAAAAACATATACAATCAGAAAGAAAGAATAAAAGAATAACAAATTAACAAATAAAGAATTATTGAAATAAAGAATAAAACGGATTAAAGAAAAAGATTGTACAAAAGAATAAAAACATATATACATAAGATTATTTACAAGCATAAAGAACGTTGTTTACAAACACAAAATAAAATAGATATATGCATGATATACATATATACAAATGGAAAGGGTGGGTATGTTGGTGGAAGAGGTTAGTGCATATTTACAGAAAACAAAAATAAACTATTGACACTATTCACATATATTAGCAAACAGAATAATAGATGAAATGTTTTCTGGTATTAACCCGTTAGGCTTCAAATAAGTGGATCCAACACCGAACCCTGGCAACAGTGCTAGAAATTGTTGATGTTTTTGGTTGGCTTGAGTTATATAAAACACTTTTTTAAAAGAACAACTTGAAGTGAAAGCTTTCAAAATTTATAAAACTAATTGGTTATGCCCAACTTCGAATAGCAACTACCAACAATTAAGCAAGCGCTAGAGATGCAACTGGAGTGGGTTTATGACGGGTCTTTTGAAACCTAAACCCGACCTGATTCTTAATAGGGTATCCCAGAACTTGAGAAAAACCCTATCATGTTTTTATTTTTTATTTTTTTATCATTCCCAAAACCGACCCGATAAGGTTTGAAGGAACCCATAACCCAACCTGACCCAACTCCAAGATTTTCAATTTTTTTCTTCAAAAAAAAAGCAAAAGAATAAATTTTGTTTTAAATTATTAATGATGCAAACACTTATATTGAAAGAATGAATTTTAGACAATAATATTATATAAAAAGATGCAAACACTTTATTTTCACTTACTTTCGTATACATAAAATATAAATGGGATCCTTTCCTTAATAACTTAATATTTTAATTTTTTTTTATATTTAAATTTATGTCGAGGTTGGGTTTTTCCAACGAGTTAAATATAAACCCAAAACCCGACCCAATAACTTATCGAGTTTTTTAAAATCCCAAAACTTGCCTCGAAACCCTATAAGTTTTGACCCTATAGGGTTTTTACCGGGTTGGATACCTTATAACGACCCGTTCCATTTGCATTTCTGTCAAGCACATCTACCAAAGTAGTATAGAAAGAATTATGTCAAATCACAAGGGATTTGTGGTAACTACCTTACTCCCATTTCATCTATTATCTAACCAAAGAAAATCAGAAAAACATACTGAAAATAAAAGCTAGACTAAGTTAATGAATATTCACAAATGTTTTAAGAGCAAAAATTAAGGATAGGTTGGTAACGATGCAAGACAATAGCCCAAGGTTTGCTCCACCAATTCCTTATCATGTAAATTCAAACCAGAACTCTGAGAGAGTTGTTGCTGGTGTACTTGTACTATCATATTTACTGAGGTAAGTTAAAGCTTCTCTCAAGGTTAGTAACTCTAGATATCAACTAAACCACCTAAATCTCTTATCAGGCTATCAATGGTCTAAACCCCATAAAGCTTAGGAATCCTTTGTTTTAAAACTAACTCAGTGAATTTAAAAAACAAGAGACAGAAAGTCTCATAACCCCTCTCTCAAGGAGATTATGACTAACTCCATTAGTAGCTATAGATCTATTCAAAAGAATAACCTTTCGGCCTATTCAGTTGAATCAAACATGGGTCTAACAGATGCACCACACAATTAGACTCATGAAAACAAATTCAAGCTACTAATCACAAGTACCCAGTCGTTTTACTTGAAAGTGCATTTGAATTCACATGAATTGAGATTTGGATTCACAAACCCTAAGTTGTATGAGATTATTTCTCCATGGGTTTAAGCATTAAGCACAATTTTTGAAGAAATAAAACCAAATCAAAAGATATTTTAGTTAAGATCAGAGTCTTACAAAAATTAAAAACAATGGGTTTAATTGGTTTTACCTAGAAAATACAAGATTTTTCTAAAGTAGGAAGAAACTTGTTCTTTCGCCTCAGAATTCTATCTTTCTATACTAGTTTAAGGAAATTTGTTACATAAAATCTGTACACTGTACACTTTACTCATCACATGCCTCTGCACATTTATTTATAGGCTCAGGGCACGGAAATCATGAAGATTTTATTACCAACGTGGCAGATTCTTTATAATAGAATGCATTGTCTTCATCTACACGTGCGTCTGTATCGCTTGATCAAACAATCGCTCATCGAGAGGTAGGTCGAGTGCTCAAGTGATGTATTAGAGATAAGGCTTGACTTGAGCAAATAAAACGCTGTCCTTTCTATCCATTCTTCCATCGAGGGCTAAATTGAGGGATCGAGACTAAAGCTGTAAGTGAGTCGAGATAGCTCGAGAACTACTCGAGTTCAACTCGTAAAAACTTGAATTCGACTCGCTTACAATTGAGTCGAGCTTGAGTTTGAGCTACTCGAGTAGTTTCCGAGTTCAAGTTCGAGCTTTAAAATACTTGGCTCGGTAAGCTCGCGAGCTTAATCGAGCTTAAACAAGTATTAAATTGTGGCAAGTTGAGTTCGAGTTTATCGAGTATTAAATACTCTTTATAGTTAAATCAATATTTAAAAGAATAATCGAGCTTAGTTGAGTCAAGTTCAAGCTTATCGAATATTAAATCGAGTCGAGTTCGAGCTTAAAAATCAAAGCTCGATTGAGTTCAAGTTCGAGTTTAAGCGTTAAGTTTGTTATTCAAGTCGAGTTTGCGCTTGGTACTATATCGAATTGACTTGACTCGTTTACAACCTTACTCGAGACTTTGAGGTGCGACTTAAGTTAAGCAAAGGTCTGGTCTTTATTAAGTCTTCGTCACGAGTCAAGGTTAGGGCTCGACTTTGTGGCGCAAGAGACTTCTCTTCAAATGCTGGGCTCGATCACCTTAGAACATATGTCGAGGATCACGTTGAGGGCTAAATTTAGGGCATCACAGCCCAAATTTGCCTTGACATTTTGGCCTCTACTAGTGTTTTTGTAGGGCTTGACTAATTCTGTCTTCAAGTATTGTTGCTGCTTTGCTCCAAATCTGATTCTAAACTCTTCAGTTCTTCTTTTGATTTACTGAGTTGAAAAAAAAAAATCAAACATTAAAAGCACCAAATTCATAGGAGTTCATAAAAAAATACATCAATTTAGGCCTAAATTCCTAAATATAGTAGAGTAAAATGCACTTATCATTGCAGCTACTTCACAACTTCCCTACCAATAATGTTTTCGTAGCTTCCACTATTAACTATTAGACCACATACCTTCCCATCTATTGCGCACCTAGTACGAAACAATTGGTGTATTGAGTGTTCTCTTCCTGCTTAGGTGCTAACATCAGCTTTCTAATAACATATGCCTACTTAACCTCCTCATCATCCTCATCATACTACTTATCCTCTCCATCGGGCTCATCGTAGACCTCTTAATCTCTCCCAACAATATTTACACTTCTCCAACTAGGACACTCATCCGATCGGTGCCTCGACTGGTTACAACGGTAACACTTGCCCAAAATAGGCTTTGCATAAAGATTGTTTTGTTTCTGAGTATCCTTAACCTCAACATGCTTCTTGTTTGCGACCTTATCCTCTCTCTTCTCACTACTCTCAACTTGCTTCTCCTCAATACTTTTATTCTTTTCTGTCGTAGTTTTGCTGCTATCCATTCCTTCAATTCCATATTTTCTTCTATTTCCCTCAAACCTAGTTCTCCTCTCTTGCAACATCATCTCTGCCCTGAGGGCCATGTTCTTTCGCTTCACTTATGTTTCTCAGCACCCTTACACCAATCTTATCTATAATCTGTAACTTGAGGTCATCTATATATTGTGCCACTTGCTAGCCTTCACTCTCTCTTAGATAGTTTTCCTTTGCTAGCCTCATAAATTCATATTTATAGTCATGAATTGAATGTTGTCCTTGGCGATAATGTTGATACTGCTGGAAAGGTATCTACTCGTAATTAGGTGGTAAGAAAGCTCTTTGCTACAATTATCTCATATGAAACCACGTCCGCACAAGCTACCTACCCTCTCGCTATCTCATACTTTGCAACCTCTCCCACCACACCAAAGCTCCACCTTTCAACCGACATGTTACCAACCTAACTCTATGCTCCTCAGGAATCTCCATGTAACCGAAAAATCTATCTATTTTAGCCAGCCAATTTAAGAATTCTTCAATATTGAGATTACCATTAAAGCTAAGGATATCTACCTTTAGGTAGAAATCACCACCGTCTCCTTGATCATACCCATAGTAGCCCCTCCGTATCCACCACCACTATCACAACCTCTTCTTCGGTTGCCTTTCTTCATAGAAAATCACATCTTCCTCATCGGATTCTTCATCAAAATTATAAGCTCTTAGATTTGCACCTACAGGTTGATTGATCGGATCACCATAAGCATCTCTTGCCCTTGGTCATCTCCCACCAACATCCCTGTCTCTGTTGATATCAAGTCTCATCGCATCAAAACGCTCAATCAATCTTCAAGACGTTGTTCTGAACATCACATTCTCTTATCTATGGTGTCCAATACCACCCTTTGAGCCTATGATTCTGTTCACAGGGCTTCCAATGTGACCGCCTCCTGAGCTACCTTCTTCTAACATCTACACAGGAACTTTCCTACTCTGATACCACTTTGACACAGCAAGTTAGTGTAAACACAAACTAGGACATTCACCAAGTGATCTTGATCACACAACAATTGCAAATGATGCAATCTTAAAGAGAAACTTCTTTCTCAAATTTTGGGTTTCAAAAGCATATGACAAGTTATGAAAAGAAATGTAAGTTTTTAAGACTATTTATACTATTACATGGAAAACCTAAAAAGATAAACAAGAAATAAATCATGCATCATAAGCTGACAATTTAGGCTGGCTGTGTAAAATAAAAGCTGGCGGCTTAGAATTAATACTAGCAATTTAAAACTCAAAAAAGGAAAACCAGAGCAATGTAGATCGGCTCCAACGCCAACCGCATCTTCCAAGGGCATCCTAGTGCTACTTCCTCCTCTCTTCTTGGACAACTTCTCTTGTTCAAATATGAGTCCGCTATGTTATCCATATCCAAAACATGCCATAAATCCAAAATCAAAACGAACCACAGACAAAACTCACACCATTAACACTGGCAATCACCTTATAACAGAACATTGATCACAACACTACACCATCGAAATTCCAACGAATAACCAACCAAACCAATTGTCTTACCACCACCATCGAAAACTGATCGAGAGAGAGAGAGAGAGATATGCGCCTGAACCTGATCGCCTCGTCCCTAGCCTAATCCGACCTGCATGCATGCTGAAGTCCGATCCCTGCCCTTATCGCTTTATATCTTATTTGTTTTTTCCAAGTTTTCATGCATTTTACATGTTTGTTTCTTTATTTATTTATTCTTTTATTTTTATTGATTTTAATTATTCGTATGCTATTGTAAAAGTCCTTTGTACCATTAACCAAAAACATATAGTGGAAAAATAAATAGTAATATATTATACTATACGTTGTTGTACGATACACAATTTTATGCGACCATATAATATACATAATATTGATTAAAATAAGCATATAATTTGTCACGTTCATTCGCATTACATATTATATGTTTATATTAGTATGCTTTAATCCCATGTTTAATATCCTATGTATATCATGCCATGCTTTTGAGAAGTGTATATTGGTTTTTTTTTTTTTTTTAGTAAAGGATGTAAATAAAAAATTTACAAAATACGGTCTATGAATTTTATTATTTGATTAGAATACCCGAATCAAATTATAAGATATAGGTTTTGTATATATTTTCAATGACTTCAATGTGAATATTACTGTGAATATAAGACTATAGGATATAGGTCTTTTATGTATAAAATGTTAAAAGCCATAGGTATAGGTTTTAATGGTTTCAATGTAAATATATTACTATTATAAGATATGATATTATCTGTGATTAAATAGATTTGGTAAGGTGTTCCATAGATATAATTTATAATATTTTATTTGATGTGATCGTTGGTAAATAGCAAACTTCTCATATATTTCACGATTGGCATGCTATAAGAAGTTTAAAAATTACCATTAATTTTGTATGACTTGCTATGACATGTACATAAAAATTAATCCATGATTCCTTTTTCATTTTACTTATATGAATTCTATCTTGGATGCTTAGTGTTAGTTATTATTATTTGCAGATACATGATACAAAAATTGAGCATACGGTTTATGGTACATAGTCGTTAAATTCAAAAATCATAAAAGGTTTTATAAACTTATGCCGTTAGGAGTCTTCATTCTTAAAATAGGAATTATATACATGAAGGTAGATTTAATATTTATAACAAATCATTTGACAATAATTAATTGCTTGTATAGAAATGTATCTAGTCTTTTTAGATTCCAGTACATACACGCCTTAACAAAAACTAAAAAATATCATAAAAAGATGAAAAATATTTTTTCTTCTTTTTTTTCCATTTCCCATGTACAGGATATATTAATAAATAAAGTTGCTTCACTATCTTATAAATAAATATCACTTAGTTATTTTCTAAATTAGCAAAAAAATAAATGGAGGCTTTTTAAAATTAGAAACTTCATTTAGATGTTTTCCAAATCAAGGAATAAAAATTAAACTCTTTAGGAATTTTCAAGAAAACTGAGTCAAAGCGGATAATCACTTAAACTTGGCAGCAACACACTAAAGTTTTACAAAAAAAAAAAAAAAAATATGGAGTCCTGATTCCAACTAGTGGATACATAGGCTCTAAATGGGCAGTCACAATAATAAAAAACACTTAGGTATTTTTCAAATAAAAACAAAAAATTATGTTTGAATGTATATAAACTCTTTTTCAAGAAAGACTAAAAATTTAAAAATTGAAACATATGAATAAAATATTTTTTAATGAATTTTTGGCCCCCATGATTCAAGATTTCAAAAGCCCATAAAAAGCCTAGATAACCATTTAGGTTCTAAAATAGCCTCCGTTAATTTTGGTTTTTCACATGGAACAATGTCCGAATCGAAACTAAACCACCCATTTAATTTTTAGTTCATTCTTTTTCCAGTTTTAACTGGTGGCGACTCTAAATCAAACCAATTTTCAGAAACTAGGCTTTTTACAAAACCCTACTGGTTTCTTATCAAGTGTTCCATTTCACATGAGTTGAGTTTGATACAGATGGGACCTTTAAGAGAATGGTATCAAAATTCGGGCTTGAAATTCATCTATATTTAATTGTTATATTTATTAAAATCAATAACTTTAGCAATCAAATTACATCATGTCTCAAAAATTAATAATGTTGAAAAAGGCAACTTTGTGAACTTTAAAGCATTAATATTTGAATATATCAAAAGAAAAAAAAATAGAAATCAAATAAAAATATACAATAACATTAAAAACTAAAAATAGACCTATTTCCCCCACTAATATTATATGCTTTTTAGAAGATATATTACTTTCATTATGGGTATTCATTGTTATTATTGAAAAGCGAATTCATAAATGAGCCTCTGGTTAAGGGATTTGGGATTTCATTACAGGACATGATATTCATATTATGTTGTTTGCATTTTTCCCATTTTAAGTAAATCGCAAATAATTCCCTCAAAGTTTGAGTTAAATGAAGTAAACTCTTAAAGGTAGCAAACTTACTCCTAAACTTGGTTAAATTAACAACGTAAAAGATATTTGATAGTTTAGTTCAATGAACACACATTTATTTTAAAATCTACTAGGTGTTAAAGTGTTAAAGTATGCTTTGATAATTGTAAGAGGTTCTTTTTACACTAAGGTCAAAGTCTATAAAGTTATGATAATATAAAATAAAATATAATGAAGGGCAAGAATGTCATATGTTATTAAATAAGAGCAAATAAGGCTTTTCTAATAAAATAAGTGCAGTTATCCCTCATCTAAAAGAGATGCATGTCTTTTTTTAATAGTAGTTTCACAAGAGTCTAACCCTTAAACTTTGTTAAGATAATATTTGCTTCAAGGAAGAACGGGGTCAAAGCTAGGTAAGTCTTTCTTCCTTTGGTTCTTTTGAAGATTAGAGAAGATTATCCTCTCGAGTTTCATCATTGATGTTAAAGGGATTCGATCTTTTAGAGAAGGATTAGAAACCCTAAGTTCCCTTGTTAGAGATTTTGTTATTTTTGCAATCAAAGGAAAGGAAGGACGTTTGGATTCGAGTATGTTGATTAGAAAATGTTTAAATGTTTTCGAATTCATTTTAGGATTTTTGTATGGTTTAAGATCAAGAAAAATGATGTTTATGACCTTTTTCGTGTTTTGGAGCGAATAGAGGTATGAACAGGAGTCATGGCTGTGACACGGGCCATGATCTCCTCGAGACTGGCGGCTTCTAGCCATTCACGGCCGTGATGGCCATCACCACCCCCATCACGGCCGTAATGGAGGCCGTGATAGCTGTCATGCCTCCCATAATGGGCGTGACAAGGACATTGTGTTATGTATTTCTTTTCCAAAGCCTGTCACGCCCTCCACTATAGATATGATCAATAAGGGGATAGTGTAACCTTTTTTTAACCCTTGTTTTGACCTTCCTAAGCACCTAATCCTTAGTTTAATTCTAGTACTCCTAAATACAAATAGTAAGGCATATATAGACCTGAAGTAGTTATAGTTCTTAATAGCTTAGGAGGTTAGATGATCTTAGAAGTACTATTTTTCTTTTGAAAATAAGTTTCGAGTTAGCTTTTGCTTTATATGATCAGGTGATCTTGGTTTTGTTGATTTAACTGTTTCGAGTGTCATACCAAGTACACCCTTACCTTGGTTATTACTTTTGAATGTAGGCTTAGAGACTGCAAATAGACTTAATACTATCTAGCTTCAAATTGTTTTTGCTTGTGATTGGCTAAGTTTAGTGGATCGGGAGTACCGATGTTACTAGGACGGTACCCCTGATGATCTATATGTGTCCATTGTCCCAAGTGTAGTTGCACACAGAGATAATTCCAATAGTCTAGGAGTGGTACAGTACGGTACCAGAGTATGTAGGGAATACCCTACACCAGTACATATATAAGTATCTATGTATCTATGTTTTATGAGTCATGAGTTACTTTGGGTATATCGCTAGTTGTAAATAGTTCTAAACTATGTTGTTTGCCTTGCTAACTAAAGATAATAAACTATGGTTACTACTTATGTTGCCATGTTGCATGTGGATTTGTACAATATATGCTCATGCGCATGTGGTTATTGCTTGATGTACTGGGCCTTATGCTCATTCCTTTTATTTTTCAGGAATAGGTGATGATCTAGTGGTTTTTTATTTGACCGATTATGATGTATTCATGGACTATGGGGACAACGATAGTGGTGCCAACTTTCTAGCTGATTTTTAGATGAATAGATTTGAGATATCTAGAGTTCTAAAACCCTGAAGTTGAAATTCTTTACATTATGATTCGTTGAAGTTATGAGACTTTTCATATAATGTTTTTAAGTTTGATTTAAGTTGGCACTTGGTTTATGCCAACCAAGTTGTTTAGAAGTTTTTATTACTGAAATTAATGTTTTATAGGTTCTCCTTTAATGTGAGGCATTGGATTATAAGTGTTATAAATTGTGGTTTAGTAGAATCCAAGTCTTGGCGTGTCCATCTCTAATGAAGACACATGACGGGCTAATAATGCACTAAGATTAAGGCATTACGGTTATTTTTAACTTTTAGGCATTATTTGTCATTTTATCAAAATTTAAGGGATAATTTGCAATAATTGAAAGTTTAAGGGTATATTTACATCACCGTCAAATTTTATACTCACCCCTCTTCATCTTATTTTCAATGATTATGAAAATCACTAAAATACCATTACTCTATAAGCTCATCAATATTCTTAAAAACCCATGTTACTAAGCTTAAATGGATTATTTTACTTCATTCTATTTATGGTATAGTTGAAAATCCAACCCAATTGTAAATATAAGTATTTTATTTTTAATAAACATCCCATGCCCATAGATCAAGCGTGATAACTTCGTCACATACTTAAATTGAGATATAAAGGATGTAAGGCTCTAAACCTAACTGAAAACCTTTAAGATGAAATTTCTATGATCTCTTAGATACTTATTCTTTCATACATCTTACTAATCATAAAATACTTTGAAACTTAACTTTAGAAAAATCTGAAAATATAACTTTTACTTTTCTCAAATTATGACTTCTTGCTTTAAATTAAACTTGATACTTTACATACCTATTGCAAAATTATCATAATCCGTCCACCTACAATGATCCAACATGTACTTTTGCATGTCCATCGTACTTATATATTTAAATCTTAAATGGATGAATTATTTAGCCTAGTATAAGGAAACCATTGATGAGAATCAATTTATAGCTGATGTGGTTGAGAGATTCTACCTCGTCAATTTAAGGGAAAATCGTCAACGACCTTGGAAGTATGATGAGAATAAAACTATTGGAGAATCAAGATCATCAAGGACACAATGTATCCCACGGTTGCATCATTGACCATGCCTATGAAAACCAATGAGGCTAGCGCTTATCCCATGTCCATGTGTAAGGACATGCCAAGCTTGGATAATTAAATTAGAGAGTCACATGCCCCGTAACACACTTGTGTAAAAGACTGTGTGATGCAATGACAATTTTTAATTATATTATTTATCTTATTATCTTCATTATTATAGTTATTATGGTCATTATGTAAACTACTATAGATTTTCCTAGTTATATCATTAACAAGACAATTTTTTATTATTAGATTTCAAATAAAATTTATTCTTTGAGAGTTGTTACTCTTAAAATCATTTCTCTTATCAATCTTAATTGATTATGACAGGATATTGTTCTTATCAATTAGTCTTGATTATGGCGAATACACCGCTAAAACTAGTCCATGATCATATCTATTTAGGGTTTGCCTTGTTTGGGTTGGTCGCAGTGCATCATATCCGTAACTAATGCTATCCTTATCCTTTCTTTTCTATATTTACTAAATCTAAACACAAAAACTTGATAAAGATTTAATCTTTACTAGTTTTTATAAATTTAATCCTTGGGTTACGAAATGAATTGTTCGTGTTGTTTTAAGCACATCATAATTTGGTATCAGAGCAAGGGGATGCTTGGTAACTGCAAAATCTAATCTTTGGCATTATTTTACGTTGTGTAAAGGTTATAATTGGGGTTTATACCTTATGGCATACATCTATCTAGCTAAGGTTTTGTGTAAGATGGTGGATTATTAATATTGGATATTGTTGGAGTAAGGTTGTTGCATGTTTGTATGGTGATTAAAAAAAAACTAGGTTTTGCATGGTATGATTGAAAACTAGGGTTTTCTATTATTAATATGAGATTTAGTGTTTTGAATAGAAGCTATGAACGATAGATATTGTTGTGAGATTTACCCTAGAATTATTTAATATAATAAAAATGAACATATTGAATTTGATGATTGTGGATCCCTAAAAGAATATTTAGATTGGGAGTTTCGAGTAATACAGGTTTTTGAAGAATTCTTATACCCTAATTGTAATTTAGGGTATGCAATTGCTTGGAAATTTGCAGAATTTGTAAGGGAATAGTAGTAAGCTAATATGCTACAACGGAGCATAAATGGATACTATGAAGACATAGCATGGGATCATATGAAAAGATTGACAAGGAGAAGATTTGCATCATCCCATTATCATGATGAGCAATAGAGAAAGTTGTTAGCGTTGAAGTAGGATTGAATGTGTGTTGAAGAATATGCTTCAGATATGAGGTTCTCTTTAAGCATGGTGACATATATGAGCCTCTTGTAAATTGTAATCTCCTAGATTTTATAATACGATTTATGCTTAAACCCTAAACAGAAGTCAATCGAAAACCCTAAAGTCAACAAATCTATATCGCACCCTAGTAGATTTAGAATCGATCATCCCGCGCTCTTAACCCTTAAACAACGAAATTAAAATAATTATGAAAAATAGTTTGTAATATTATAAGAAAGCTTAAAAATATCAGATTAGATAATTTTTAGTGTCTTTCGGATCCAAACGGATTAGTTTTCGAAAACCGTGCCTCGATACACCAACAACAAAAATATTCTGATAATACCAATAAACTAGTAAAAATACAAGGATTTCAAAAATATCAGTTTTATAATTTTTCAGTATCTAAAAATATCATATATAACTTAATTACGTGTATTTTCTTTACTACCGTGTTAGTTTATCTTATCTACTATTCATAATACTATTCTACATTATTCACTACTATTCACCTATTTCTACTTTTTCTACACCTATTATTACACTCTACATACCTATTCTCTACTTTTTACATTTCTCATATATCTTCATTCACATCATATCTTACCACTTATTACTTTTAATTAATAAAAATAGAAAACAAATCAAAACACTCCATCTCTTCCCCTCCCTCTACACAACCGCGCTCCCTCTCTCTCTTTCATCCCCATTCTTTTTCTTTTTCAATTTATTTAATTCACATAATTTTCGCTTCTCAAAACTCTATAAATGCTCCATTTCCCTCTACTTCTCTCACACATTCATCTACCTTAACAAAACCATCTCAAATTCACTCTACAAATCCTCTCTTCCAATATCCTCTTTTCACTTTCTTTACTACCCATTTCTTACATACTTTCTACATACGCAAACTATCCTAAACCTTTCTTACATTACCACTTCCATATTCCCTCTTTAGGTAAATATTCTCACCTATATCTTCTTCCATATATTTTCCGTGTCATGTAACTTAGTATGACTATGGTGTTGTTTCTCAAAAACACATATGAGTTATAGAAGTAACAACATGTTCATGTTTTGTTCTTGCATACGCCAAGAATTCGATTTTTATTATCTTGTTATTATTATGATGTTATGTTATTATTATTGTTATTATGCTTCTAGCTTAACCTTATATACATGTTATTATCTATATGTATATCTATATATCTTGGAGCCTAGATACTCACTAACTCACTAACAAGCTTATTATTATTATTGCTTTTCTTTTTCTTTTTCTTTTTGGGACTAGTCTATTCTCGAAATCCTTGATGAAGCTAAGTCTCACAATAATTGACCGCGATACCTTGATGAAGTTAAAGTTCCCAATACATTGACCTTATTATCTTGCTTATTATTTTGCTTCTTATATCTTTCCCATATTTTCAACTTTTTCATACTACATACTCATGCACATGCATCATTATAATGTTATTGTCTCAACAAAAATAAAGAGCAATTTTTTTTAATAAGGAAAAATAAAACTAAACTCTTTTAATATATAACTTGTCTCTAAATCAAGTTTTTGTTATCAAACACATAAAAAAATTATTTTACAACTTCTTTTCAACCATCAAGATTTTTCTTAAATAACAAATAAACGATGAAGTTATCAAGGAATTAACTAACAAAGCTAAACTTTTCTTTTTGTAAAAAATCACATGAAGTTTATTAAACTAGTATTAATAGTTTTTTTATAAGCAAATTTTTCATAAAAACTTACCTATAGTATTTTTACAACTCCATAATAAAAACAAAAAACTAGACTAGTTTTCAAAGTTAAGATTAAATCGACTCACTAATTTATAAACTCACTTAGAAAAAAATAAAGGTTGTCAAGCTTCTAAATGATAAACCTGTTTTCAAAGAGATAAAAAGAGCATATACATAATAAGCTAAAAAATAATGGATATTATCAATAACTTAAGAAGATGATTTCTTTCCAAGTAAAAATAGGTAAGAAATTAAAAGACCAAGTTTTAGAAATAAATTTTTTTTTCTAGAAGTTAGGAAATAAAATATAAAAGGAAAAAAGACTTATTTATCAAAATCATTTTTTAAAGGAAAATATATACAACTCAAAATTATTATAGGTTATCAACAACTTAATAAAAACTTTAGAAACTTTATTTTTACCACTAGAAGCAAAATTTGTAGAAGATTAAAGTTAAGGGAAAATTTATTAGTAGTGGAAAAGAAATTGAAAAAACAAAATAAGAATATACTTATTTACAATAACCTAAGAAATTATAAAGTTCCTCCAAAACACTTAGAAAAGAACTTGTTAAGATTTAAGTTTCAACACCTTAAGATAAATTGTTTTATGAAAAAAAAATTGTTGTTAGACAACACCATTAGAATTTTTGCATACAATATCAGTTTATAATATCAGTCCTACTCAAAGGATTTTTCAATTATATACATATCTATATTTTTACTAAAATATTTTTGAACAAAGATGAGTTTAGAAAATTGTTTTTCAAAGGATGGATTTTCGTGGTAATTTTGTACCATATCTTTTATTGACCCAAATAACCTTTTATGAAGAAAATAACCTTAGAAATGGATAGATCTTTTCGAGTAGGTAGAAAACAGTATATAATATGCGAAATTCTGAGTTAAAATGAGTAATTTATGGCCATTTTAAGTTGAAATTTCACTCTATACGAATTTTGACGAACTTAGTGAAATAAATTGCAAGTTTAAATAGAACTTCCAAGATATACTCATTTCGAGTATTTCTTTTGTATAAGTGATGCGAAGTCCAACTACCTTACCTGGAGATTACTTCGACTACGAAGCTTCTGCTACTATGGCCAAGTGAGTTTAAATTCTTACATTTTGTACTTATGTATTTGCTTGTAGTTTAGCAATACTAGACTTTAGGAAAAGTTAAAACATGATAGCATATGTGTTTTACTTATATAATTGAAATTATGATAAGTATATCAGACGGGAATTGTTAACTAATTATGGTATGATTTAGTATAGGATTGATTTGTTTGCAAATTCTATGATCACTTAAAAATGCCTAAATATTATGCCATGATGACTTAAAATAAAATGATTCATGCATGACACGTAGTGAGTCACATTGCATTCATTACTATACCCTTAGGAGATGAGGGCATAGTAATGAGGTCAAGGAACCCGAAAATATACTCTATAACTTTGATTGCTCGTAATTAAATGGTGAATGGGCACCTGAATTAACTACAATTTAGCGTTAGTAGGAATCTGTATAAAAACTGCAAAAACATTATTTTCGAACTATGGCCTTATTGCCCGTAACACCTAACCACTGAATGATGGGTAAATCCATTCAAATATATGATTCTCGAAAAATCTTATGTATTGTTTGTTCATGTGATAGACTACATCTCATATGCTTGTTAATTAACTAGATTGACAATTGATTTTTGAGTACTTTAGTTGTGAATTAATTCTCACTAAGCAAAAAGCTTACCCTCTTATATATACTTTTTGCAGCATCCCTATCTATGGTTGAAGCCTGGGGTTATTTCTTGCAGGTAATACCTTTTTGGCTTAAGGAGTTTTTGGAAGAAGTCAAAAACTAGATGTAGACTTAGACTTCTAAGTAAATCTCCATGTAATTATTTTGGATAGACTATGATAGGCTATATCTTTTGATAGGGGAATGCCTCCTTAATCTTTGTAAGACCTTTATATTTCCATATTTTAGAAATAATGTTATGATTTCCATTCTTAAACTATGCATGAATGTCTTCTTAAGCAACTTGTTTCAAAGTTGGTCCTCTTGATCGTGAGTGTACGCCTTACACTCGATATCGAAGCTTATAGGATGACTAAGGGTGCCATACTTAAGCCTTAATATTAAGTGTAGTGGGCTATCGCATTTAGGGTACCCTTTGGAGGTGACATACATATTATCACTAGATTCGTGAATGGCCAACTACGACAATGTTAATGGTATTGATTGTCAAAGTTTTCAAACAATAAAGGAAGCCATATGAGCCTCTTCATTGAAGAAAGTGTTGCTTTCAATTTCTAAAATAACAAAGAAGACAAAATTGCTTCAATGACAAGTGTCTCATAATAGGATTGTATCGAGCAAGATTGTTTCATTGATTATGATAGTGGTTATGTTCTTGTAGGGAGTTTAGAAGATGATCATGTGGTGCAGGTGGAATTTCCTAGTAGTGTAGATTGTGATGTTAACCGTAAGGATACAGAGGATGCTGATGTGAAGAAGACAAGTGTTATAGAAGTTATGCAATGTGAGGTTGTGTTAGAGTCTCCTATTGAAATATGTGTACCTGACTTGGATTGACTTCCACTTACACCAACAGCTATTAAGAATTTCAAGTATTTCTATGTTGATCTTCACAGCTCATCCATTATATTTTGGTGTATTAATGAGGTTACCAAGAATTGAAGGTTATTGTAAATCTATTGTCCATGTAAGATTATATGAGTTGTTTATGGATATTCATCGGAGTCTTGTAGATGGATACTTGTATTGGAAAAGTTATTGTGTGTGCATGTATTATTATGGAGAGGGTTATTATGTGCAGAGTATTAACTGCTAAATTAACATCTTATAGTAATCATAGTGGTTGATGGCTGAAGGATCATGCCGTACCTCATATTTCTTATTCCGAAGTAGCTAATGGCATGATGATGTGAATTATGTCAATTTATGGTGATGTTAACTTCTTTCTAAGTGACAAAGGTTTGAAACAATTATCGTTGAGACCACAGGAGACTTATCAATTGAATACTTGTCCTCGTGTTCATAAGATTTTAGTTAATCGAGTTCATGATAAGTGGTATGACTTGTTTAGGGAGCCTTTGATTACAAGCATTGATTATGGTATTGTATGGTTAAGAATGCTTAGAGTTGATGTTGAAATGATCTAAGAATTGTTATTCAAGAGAGGATTTGCAGATCAAGTATTATAGACAATTAATGAGCCGAGTCTAGTTGGAAAGTTTTATTTAACTATTTTTGAGTTTTGCATATTTAACTTTGATCTAAATGGATATACTTTCTATCTAGATTTGAGGACAAATCTACAACAAACCTGAGAGGATGATGAGAATCGATATACAGCTGATGTGCTTGAGAGTATGATAGGAATAAAATTATAGGAGAATCAAGATCAAGGACACACTTTACCTATGAAGACAAGGAGGCCATTGCCTGTCCCATACCCATGTGTCCACGCCAAGCTCAAATAATTAAGTTAGAGAGTCACATGTCTCGTTATGCAATTAAATGAAAGACCATGTAATGCATTGGTGAATTCCTAATTATTTTTTTTTTTATTTTATTAGTTATCTTATTATCTTTATTATTAAGGATATTATAGTAATTGTATAGATATTTTATTATTCTTTAGGTTGCTATAAATAATCTTAGTTATCATTAACAAGACAATTATTGATTATTAAATTTTGAATTTTTTTTCTTTAAGAGTTGTTACTCTTGAAATCCTTTCTCTTATCAGTCTTAATTGATTGTGACAAAATCTTATTCTTATCAATCGACCTTAATTGTAGTGAATACGCTGCTGAAATTAGATCATGAGTTATATGGATTCAGGGCTAGCATAGTTTGGTTGTGTAATAGTGAATCAAATCTATCACTAACACAGTCTATGGTCTGTTTGTTTGACTTTTTTCGACAATACAACACTTTTTTCAAACTTTTTTCTAACAAATTATTTATTAAGAAATAGATATAGATAAAAAAAAATTGACAGTTCTCATCAAAAGATCAAATATAGATAAAATATAAATGCAAATTGGACATATTTACACATATCATTTTGAAAAAGATACAGATCAGATACAGATGAAAAACAACCATCCAAACAGACCCTATATCCTTCTTTTCTATATTCACTAAATCTAAACACAAAAATACCTTATGGAGATTTAATCCTTGCCAGTTTTTATAATTTTCAGTCTTTAGATTATGGAACGAATTGTTTGTAAAGTTAATAATTTTATTTATTATAATTTAATTATTGGGCTTGACTTAAGGGCTAGGTTACAGGCTTAGCGAGCCTGGTCCGATATTTGGAATGGCTTTGAGAGATTTGACTTGGTTAGCTCGGAATAGGGATTTTGGACTAGTTCGCTACATCTAACCTTTCTCAGGTAAGCTCATGCACATACAGGAGATGATTGTTGGCCTTGGCCCATTAAGACCTTATTCATGATAAACATGAATTGAGCTTACTCCATCTTATCCGTCAATCACTAAGATGATCTAACGGTCGTCATCCATGCCAAGTGCTATAATACACAGTCATTTCTCCTCATTCGTAACTTTCAGAGAGAGAAGAAAAATAACATTATAGAGGAGGCTCTGCTAAGAAAGATCAGTCAAGAAACTTAAGAAAATTTCCATCTCAGCTGCTCAAGAACTGTAAGGTTGACGCACGAGGTCTATTCAAGCTCCCTTACCTATCACTTATGCATTCGAGACCCTGAGACTGCCTGTTCCTCCTTTTCTATCATTCTCTCCAAGCCATCCCATTAACAAGTGTCATCTCTTCAGCAGCATTCCAAAGTCACGTGCCAGGCACGAGACCCACGCAACACATATATGACCGCTAACAGTAGGAACCCTCATCTACAATGTATAAGCAGACACGGACCCATGATGCGTGTGCAAATAAAACAACCCAATATATGTAAATTAATTAGATATATTGTTTTGATAGGTTGGAAGAGGACAACCTTAATTAGTCCTAGAAATTAGGAAATTAATTGCAAATCATAATTACAATTGTATTTTCCATAGGTAACTTCTCCATGTTAGGTAACTATCATGCATAAATATGATATCAGAGGTTTAGATCGGTATATAAAGATACATGCTTAGGCTAAAAAAGGAAAAACTATGTTTATTTAACTCCTATTTAATTATATTCAAACCCTATTTAATTTCATGATTTTAGGATACAAAAATATTTTACATCTGTCACGCCCCAAAGGGTAACATAAACATGACAGTCACCGTACCAATACTAAAGCTAAGAATGACCACCTTAATCACGCAGAGGTTTCCATATCATGTACAAGCGTACATCACAACCAAAGGAATGAACGGAGTAGCAATTTACATTGATAATAATTAAGTAACAAGGCAAAGAGAATACTTATCATAAAACATAAACATGTTAAATTACAATTCTTAGGGATCTATCTCTCTATTGTCTTCAAATAAATATACATTTAGAATTTCAAAACACTAACATGAAATACATTACATATAAATAACCTTACAAAATAACTTCATCTTATGTTTCCATTGCCTTCATAAAAGCTTAATATCCTCCCATGACTTCCTTAACGTCATGATCCTTAATTTAAGCCACGGGTATACATATTTCAACAAAATCTATAGGGGTATAAGCTACAACTAGCTTAGTAAGGTATTCCTTTTCATTCACACCATGGTTTCAAACAAGTTTATTTAATTTTTCACACATATGCTATGCATACAATGCAACAATCATGTGATTACACAAATATATAGTTATCTGGAAATCATATATAGAATGGATTTACTCCTCCGTATCGAAGGTTAGGGAATCGGTGATGAAGATCCTCAATCTTCTACTGCTAGTCCCCAGTTTCCACCAAAGAGTTCGGTTGGCTTGGCTCCGAACCTAGATTCATATTCCCCGGGCAATTTGGATTCTCTAGGAAGGAACATGACTCGTGTCATAGCACGATAACAGCTAATCCAACTCTACGCGTAGGAGTAGCAGTCTTCCGAAAGAGATGTGACTCGATGGATGCTATGCGTGAGCGTTTTATTTTTCTTAAGCCAAACCTTATTAAGGTTTATTAGAGGGCAATCAATCAATTTAGCAAATAATAAACAGTCATACAAGTAAGTAAACAAAAACACTTAAACAAGCAGTTTGAAGTTACGATATTCTTAATTCTCATTTCACGCATAAACATAGAATCACATATATATATATATCATATCAAATTCCCCATATATATCCATTTTTATCTTTTCTTAGTATACTAATGTCACTACTTTACAAGCACAAGCAAGGTAACGAAATTAAGAGGAATATCTCACTCATCCATTTCGCGATCTTCTTAGTTGTAGTAATCCTCAGGAAAGGTAATCTCGTATCCTTCATCACCTAGACAAAAGATATACCTGGGATGAGTATTTCGTAGAAATTCTATTTTAAACTTTCTAATTCTGTTTCACTATGTTCGTCAAAATAGCATAAAATGAAATTCCAATTTAAATGGCCATAACTTGCTCATTTTAACTTGGAATTTCGCATATAATATACCATTTTCTACCTATTCGAAAAGATCTATCAATTCTAAGGTTTTCTTTGTCATATAAGGTCATTTGAGTTCTGAAAATTGGGTACAGATTTAAAATGAATATTTCTAGATTTTGCAAAACCATTTCTTAACTCAACTTCATTAAAAAATCCTTTAGTAAAAATATAAATAAATATATATATATATATGATTATTAAATCCTTTGAGTATATAGATAAGCTCATTTTATATGCAAAAATTCTAATGGTAGTGTCTTAACAATTTATTTCATAAAACAATTCTTTTTAAAGTGTTAAAACTTAACTTGATAAATTTCTTTTCAAGTATTTTGAAGAAACTTTATATTTTCATAGATTCCAGTAGTTTAGAAGTAGTACGAGTACAGCACTCCTGATGTGTTGGAGATTCCCAACACCATATATGTATATATATTACGTATTTTCTATATTATATGTTTTTAAGGACACATGAGATACTCCAGATTTAGGACTAGTCATGAATTGTTCGAAACTGTGTTGGATGCCTGGTTAAATTGAAAATAATAAAATTATGCTTGCTACATTAGCTTTTATGTTGTATGTGTTATTGTTTATTTCATGATCCTGTGTATGTGTTTTCGGTTTGGCGTACTGGGTGTTTTTCGCTCACTCCTTCATTTTTCAGGAACAAGAGAAGATCAGGTGATCTATGATCTTTCTGGATATGATGTTTTTGTTGATGGTGAGGAGGACGCTAGTGGTATTGATTATCCAACGGTCTCCTAGATAAGTTGTGGATGTAAGACATTTGAAGGAAGTCTATATTAAGTTTTATAATTTTTATGAACTTTGGAAACTGTTAAACTATTATTTTAGATGTTTTAAATATATAAGTTATGTTGGCTTTGGTTTATGCCAACAAGATTTTCTTTTTAAGGAGTTTGATTTTCATGAGATATCTTAAATAGATGCCTCTTTTTGAGAATTATGGAGATTTATATTTTATCTAATTGTGGATTAGCGTTTCATAGCCTTAGTATGTTCTTATAAAGAGAAGGACACGTAGCGAGTTAGAATGCCTACAAGTTAAGGCATTACAGCTTAAATGGTATCAAAGCAATAGGTTTTGATCTTATTAGATATAGGTCATGAACTCCTTAGGATGGTAAGCAATGATGAGAGGGATAGCACATTTGAGCTATGATCCTATTTAGATTAGTATTGCTTTTATATAGTAGTTATATATAGAGAGTTTTGATCTTTAAGTAGGATTTACCTTTATATCTCATGATGTGTGTTGACCTTTGTTAGAATGCCTCCAAGAAGAAGAGTACTTGAAGTTGTTTCCTCCAGAGCTAGTGAGGAGGAAGAGAATAGAGGGCAGCCATAAGTTAATCAGCCGCCCCAAAATTTGGATTTACCACCACTAGCGCCTTCACCTGTAGGTCAATAGGTACCAGTGGATCTTAACAGCTCATGCAGGCTGTGAATACTCTTTTGGGAGTAGTTACCTAACAACAATAGAATATAAGACAAAAGACTCAAAGAAACAATGGAAATGGTGGAAATGGAGCCAAACAGTCTGATGCACTGAGTTTGAACAAATTTGTGGATTTCGTGTATAAGTTTGAATCAATGCTTGGGAGTGCACTTAAGGCATAGCTATGGATGGCAGAAGTAGACAAGATCTTTGCTACCTTAGACATTCCTAAAAATAAGAAGATCGGGTATGTCTTCTATTTTCTCATTAAGAGAGCAAATAATTGGTGGTTAAACAGCAAGAAGCATATAGCTAGAGTGATCACATATGATAATTCCATTAATGGAGATGGGATTTCAGAGATTTAATTTTCAAATAAAGTAAGAAGTATGGTATACATGATACAAAGACAATGAAAGAAAATGAAGTTAGTATAGATTTTGAATAGAAAATTTGGTTTTGAGGTAAAAAGATGGATATCTAGAGTGGAAAAGAAGGATTTAGTGACATAATATAGATGTATGAGAATTTGGATACAGGATGGTAGTGAAAAATGTGATTGGGGGCTTAATGGACATAAATCTGTAGATAGTAAAATGAGAAGAATCATTATTGAAGAATAGATGAAAAGAATTTGAGAATGACTAATATAGATAAGAGAATCATTAAATCTTATGAAATGTACGAAGGTTCATATGGAATAATAATTATAAAACAGTGACGTGACTTTGGTGAGCAGATTTATTACAGGGATAGAACATGAGATTTAACATCATGTGAATTTGATGGATTTGACCAATCATTCACCTGTGCTCAATAAAGCAAAGATAGTTGAGTAGGGTTTTAGTAAGTGATAAGTGTCCAAAGACCCGAATTGTTGGTGCTATATTGGGCATATTTTATATGCTATTTGTTTAAATATTGAGGAAAAGGATCTTTATTGAGTTAATCTTTTGTTTCAGGGACAATCATCAAACAATCGAGCTTTTCAAGGGATTATCAAGGAAAGAAGCCAAGTTTTGGAGATTTTTGGAGCTTTTGCGGAGTTGCTACCCATACA
This sequence comes from Combretum micranthum, assembly GCA_024138025.1. NCBI lineage: Eukaryota > Viridiplantae > Streptophyta > Magnoliopsida > Myrtales > Combretaceae > Combretum > Combretum micranthum. Next base: position 485,158 of record JAMXBD010000133.1, read on the forward strand.
TTAGTGACATTCACACCATTAGTGTACTTTTGGAGGAGCGTTTTTTTGAAGAAATTTGAAGATTTAGCTAAGAATCAAGGGTACACGACCTCTCATACACTAGTTGTGTACATTAGGTCGTGTACATATGCTAACAAAGGAAAAACACGCTACTTTAATGAGTACACGACCCCGATGTACACGGGTCATGTAGGGGTCGTGTAGGCATTGATGTATATATACATGCCTTCTTGCGAAAAAAATCATTCATTCAATAGATAACTTTATCCCAGAACCCTAGGGACGCCTTTAGAGAGCTCTTGAAGGGAAAATCGTGCTTCCACTTGAATTCTCAACTACACATCTACAAGGGTTTTATCTTGATGATTTCTCCTTTTTCTTCTTCCATTATGCTTATTATTTGTGTTGTTATCTTTTCTATAGAAGAGTAGTTGTGTAACCCTAGGTTTTGAAAAACTCTAGCCTTCATGTAAAGACTTGTTAATCACTTGAATGTAAATTGATTTTGCATTTGCTTCATGATATATAATGTTGTTTGTGATAATTTTAGGTCAAATTTGTTACAAACTCGATTCTTGTTAATATGAAAGAAGATTTCGATTAATGAGTACGATCTCTCATGAGCAAAGGGGTTAAGTAATCCACCAAGAAATAGGGTTTTTCTAACTTTCTACCGATTAGGGTTCATGAGCTTTAAGCGATTCTAAATTGACCTTTGTGACGGAAGAAATTCCTACTTTTGCAATTTAGGGTTAGGGTTTAATTAACTTGAAGAGAGTAATTAATCTATTTAAGTAACCCGATAGTTCAAAATCAAAGTTCATTCAGTGAATCCACTTTTAGAGATGAAGGAGGCTAGGGTTGATCAAAACCAAGGGTTTTGTTGTGAATCGTTTATCTTCATTTAATTGTGCATATCTTGAGTTAGGGTTCTTGGGTTTTCTTAGATTAGAATTAGTGATTAGTTTAGTATAAAATTCACTCTTGATTTGGCTAGATAATAGTTAAAGGTAATTACTAGTAGCTGCATATTGATCCTTAGGACGATATCCGAGTTAAATTCTATACTACACGATAGGTGCACTGCCTTGTGTGAATCTAGAATTTACAAGATTATAAATTTTAAAACTTAAAGATTCGACACATCAGTAAGATAAAAGGTCGTTAGACATAGAAAAATCAAGTCGTTTTGGGTAAGTACTGGTATCAAAGTGAGATACAGACAACCGATAGATTAATATAATCAGGTGTTGTGCAAGGTTTTTCATGAATCTTTGGATCATTGTATTTGTATGTTGTGAGTATGCTGAATGTATGCTGCTATAGTTGTTTATAAACATACTTTTGGGAATTAGAGTTTAAAATGCCAGATGGGGATTAGTTTATATATAAACTTAAAGTGCATTGTACTATTTGCAAAGAAAGTGAGAAGAATCGAATTGCTAAATTGAATTTGAGTAAGAGTGAAGAAAATTCTCATATTGTGGTAGAAAGTGCATATAAGGTGAAAATCAATAAAATTGAAGATCACACACACACACACACAAACACACATCAGTATGATGATGAAGGGTTACAAAAAATGGCCAATGAAATAAGAGAAAGATAAATAATGCTATTGAGATAAGATGACATAATTAAGGAACTGGGCAGGCAAAACTTTAAAAGTAAAAAGATGAATGACTAGAGTTGACCAGAAGGAACTAATGGTGTAATTAAGAGGCATGAAATCCTCATAGATGATTGACAAATGGGTTGTTACTTGGTAGATATAGTAATGTAGAGATGAAGCTAAATGAGAAAGATCATGTTGAAGAATAGAGAAAAAGTAATAAGATGACTAATATAAATTAGAGAATAGTTAAATCCTAGGAGGATATGAATATGCACATGGAATAGCCATTGCAAGAAGGAAATATGATCTTAGTGAATTGTAAGATATGGGAAATCTATAAATGGTGAACGATGATGATATCTACACTAATCTATGATGATGAATTTTGGGATGACTCTTAAGAAAATCTATATGAAGATATAAATTGTTATATAAAGAGGCAATACAAGTTTTGGAAGATAGTTAGAATAGCGCAATGGATAAATGAAAGTTGTGGATTATCTATGGTGTTTAAAAATGGTGATAAAACTAGATTAATCTAGCAGAAATGTAGATGTTAACATCACATGAAATTACAGACCAATGTGAGGTTTGATCTTTAAAGTTAGAATGAAAAATGTTAAGTCCCATTATTTAAGCTTTCTAGTTTTTAATTGAAGAATTATAAAGTGAATATATCATAGGTAAGTTTTAATGGAAGTAACGATAATCAGAGATAAGGTATGATGATTAAATAGTCACAATGAGTTGGATTAAATTTTCTATAGTACAATATACAGTTGTTTTAGAAGAAAGTGATAGTTAGCTTTTGAAGTTAAAAAGATATAAGTATTCAAACAAAGAAAAATCTTTGTTGAGAAATGGAATGAATAGGAGTGGAAGAATATAAAACCAAATGAAGAATAATCATCTATTAGTGACGAATTAGATAGATTTGTATGAGTGGTAATTATAAAGCCAAAGCGCATTAGGAAATCTAAATATCCAAGAATTGAATTAGAGATTTTGTGCAAGGAAAATTTTCAACGGACAAGATGATAAATGGATACAAAGTTTATACATACATTGCCAAAAGTTTGAATGATAATCTTAAAGCGTATCATAGGATGTGGATGAGTGTACCAAGTTTATACAATGAAAGTATGAGTTATGGATACATTGATTGATTTGTGGTATAGTCAATAGAGATAATCAATTGAGAAAACAAGAAAAGGAGTTTTGGAAATAGGAGAATATGGTATGAGAAATCAGTGGTTGAACAGAAAGCAACTAAATGTCGAAAAGCATATGGAAGCATAAATTATGGAGTTAGAAACAAAGAATTTAAGGAGTTATAGAAATTAGATAACTTTCGATGACTAAAGTTTCTTTTAGGAGGTGAGAAATGTAATATAAAGATAAATAAATTATAAAAAAAGGCAAATATGTCATTTGGTATAAAATAAAAGGGTTTTATGGTCAACCCTAAAGTTTAATTAAATTTCGTCAGTTTTGTTTTGTTGGTAATCAGATGCGTGAATAAAGATGAAGAGACATCATTATTAAAGATGAAAAACGTATTAAAGATGAAAAGACAATACTAAAGATGAAGAGGCATTATTAAAGATAAATAGTTGTTCCTTGTCTTCTATATAAACCAAGCTTCCCCTTTCTCCAAAACAACCCTAAACTAAGAGTTCTCTCTGCGAGTGCTCTTAGCCACTGAGAGGATTCGGTAATCAGATTACTGTTTCTTTTATAGATTTTCATAGATCTGTTATTTTCCTAAGGTTTTTCTATAATTGTTTTAAAGGAGAAGTTAGAGAAGATTTAAATCCTTGTTAGAGATATGGATTTTGTTGTTTAAGAAGCAATTTAGATCAAGTTAAGTAAGTATTTTAATGTTTTTTATCTTTATGAAATCATAAATAGTTTTTTTTTTATTCTTAATATATATGCTTTGAATGGAGTTCAAGGGTTTTGGAGAATTTTTTGAGGAGATTGATGTTGTTGGGGATTTCTGTATTTCAATCAAGGAATAGGATGTAGACTTATGTTTATTTTGAGATTAGGCCTTTAGGTAATATATGGAATTAGGTTTATTCGACAGTATATGCTATTAAATGGTTTCTATTCATATTATCAGGTTTTGGTGATTTAGGATTTTTATTCTAAGGAGATTTGGCGATTTTTAATTATGTTCCTTGAAATTTGATTCAAGTACGTCCTTACCTTGTTTGTTGTTTGTGCTTGTAGGATTAGACATCATAAATTGATCTAATATTATTCGATTGTAATAAGAAATTGTGTTTGTTGTTTGTGATTGGCTTTGGTTAATAAAGACCACGCAAAGTGCAATACTAACATGGCACCTTGATGATCCTTGTGTGACGTTGTCCCGGTGGAGTTGCACTTAGAGATGATTTTGGTAGTTTAGGAGTAGTGCGAGTACAACACTTCGGGTATGTGGGAGATATCTAACACCATATATGTATATATATTACTTATTTTCTATGTTGTATGTTTTTAAAGAGTCATGAGATACTTCGGGTTTGAGACTAGTCATGAATTGTTCTAAATTGTGTTGGATGCCTGGCTAAATTGAAAATAATAAAATTATGCTTGCTGCATTAGCTTTTAAGTCGTATATGTTATTGCTTATTTCATCATCATGTGCATGTGTTTTCGGTTTGGCGTACTAAGCGTTTTTTTCTCATTCTTTCATTTTTCAAAAACAAGAGAAGATCAGTGATCTATGATCTTTTTGGATATGATGTTTTTGTTGATGGTGGGGAGGACGCTAGTGGTATTGATTATCCTATGGTCTTCTAGATAAGCTACGGATGTAAGACATTTGAAGGAAGCCTATATTAAGCTTTAAAGTTTTTATGAACTTTGGAAACTGTTAAACTATTATTGTAGATGTTTTAAATATATAAGTTATATTGGCTTTGGTTTATGCCAACAAGATTTTCTTTTTAAGGAGTTTGATTTTCATGAGATATCTTAAATAGATACCCTTTTGAGAATTATGGAGATTTATATATTTTTTTTTGTGTGGATTAGAGTTTCATCGCTTTTACGTGTTCTTATAAAGAGAAGGACATGTCGTGAGGTTGTAATGTCTACAAGTTAAGGCATTACATATAGCTTAAATGAAATAAAAATAGAAATTAGATGGACACTGTAATACAAATGCTCCCAAATTAAGTATAAATATAAATTATATTGGCAAAGCAATACAAACACTACCAATGATTAGTTATTTGATAAACAACTTAATAACAACGATTAGTAGTTACTTTAAGGGATACACTTGTCTCAAGTCACCAAGTTATGTCGTAATTTTAGGACGTAACTCTGGACTGTTGGATCGACACAATTAATCGTGGCCATCAAATTTTAGTAGGTTAAAAATATCATATTTTCTAGATGGTAACTTTGTCTAATTATGGTACTTTTTTCTTAATTTGATATGTGGTAGGATTGTTGTATTGTGATAAAATTATCTTATTCTAGTAAGTTAATTTTGCATCATATTTTCAAGATGGTAAGTTTGTTGCATTATGGTACTTTTGTCTTAATTTGGTATGATGAAATTGTTGTAGTGTAGTAGAATTATCATATTCTAGTAAGTTAATTTTACATTATATTCTCAAGATGGTAAGTTTGTCGCATTATGGTACTTTTATCTTAATCTGGTATGTCATGTGGAATTATTGTATTGTGGTAGAATTATCACATTCTGATAGGTTGATTTACATCATATTTTTTAGGTGGTAGGTTTTTCCGATTATGCTACTTTTGTTTTAATCTAGTATGTCATAGAATTGTTCTATTGTTATAAAATAGTCGTATCTTGGTAGGTTAATTTTACATTATATTTTCAAGATGATAAGTTTTTTGGATTATGGTACATTTGTCTTAATCTGGTATGTTGTAGAATTGTTGTATTATGATAAAACTATCATATTGTGGTAGGTTGTCCCATTATGGTACTTTTGTCTTAATCCGATATGTGCTAAAATTGTTATATAATGGTAGAACAATATATTGTGATAATTTTACATCATACCAGATTAAGACAAAATTACCATAATCGGACAAACTTACCACCTAAAAATACGATGTAAAATTAACTTACCAGAATACGATAGTTGTACCATAATACAACAATTCGACGACATACCAGATTAAGATAGGGGTACAATAATACAAATTTACCATATGAAAAATATGATGTAAAATTAACCTACCAAATACGACAATTCTACCACAATACGACAATTCTATGATATACCATATTAAGACAAAGTACCATAATCGAACAAACTTACCACCTAAAAAATATAATGTAAAATTAACTTATTAAAATAAGATTATTTATATATTATATAATTAAAAGGTTAATGTCTAAAATGATACCTGAACTTTCGTAAAAAATTCAATTGGGTACTTAAATTTTGGTTTTGAATAATTGGTACCTAAAGTAAGTTTTCGTATATATTTTCCCATTTTATTAAATGTGTTTCAAGTAGGAAAAATGTTTGCGAAAATTTATTTTAGGTACCAAATTGTTAAAAACTAAACTTCATATAGAATATATATAAAGACAATTACACGTATTATATCTTATATACATATGTACTATGTAAGACATTAAAGTCAATTTCATATTTTATACATGCTATATGTCAAATATATATATCACCTATAATGATACAATCAACAAATATTACATATATATTTAAATAATAGTTATTTGATATGTTACATATATGTATATATAATATGTAATTGGATCATATTAAGGTATATATGATTTATTATAACAAATCTATTATCTATACTTTATAATATATAGCTGTAGAAGTTTTTGCCATTATATCTCTTTGATTGTAAAGAGACATCATATTTTATATATACTTTATGTTATATATATTTATTGTATATAATAATACAATCTATAAATGTTATATATATATATAAATAACTATATGTGAATATATATTTTTTTGATACGTTATATCAAGGTTATCAAAGTTGTGAATCCTAGTGGAATCATCATAGGGTCTGTAGAAGCGAAATGTAAAATTGGGGCTAATACATGTCTGGCGTTCTTACACAAAAAAAAAATTACCAATAGACAAATTGGATGAAATTGGAGCCTAATACATGTCTATTGTTCCTTTATGATGCAAGTATCATTTAAATCATAATGTATGTTAAAGAAGATATATTTCAAAATAAAAAAAATTCAAGATAAATATAATGTAATATATAGTAATAAATGTTATATTTAATATATTAATTCTTAATTATATAAATCAAATAGATAAGTTTTATTGTAAACTTTATAGTTATAACTTGACTTGAATGGATTTATAAATATGGAACATGGAGTTTTAGAGGAGTGAGGTATTTCTAGAATCGGCCAACTCGATTAAAATCATAAGACTCTACCTTATTTAGATGAAGACTCAGTTCGAATCGTAAGATGTTACAAAAAGAAAAATGATTTTACACACAAGTCAACTCAGAGTGGCTTTAAAAATGGTAAACTCGTAGAATCATATGCATAAAATCTCAATTTCAACAACTATGCATTATATATATAATCTATACTAATTTTTTAATCAGCATGTTATTTATTTATTTATTCTCACAAAAATATCCATATTTATGATATTACGTAATGAATGTATAATATAATATCATATATGTACTACTAGTTTTGATATTTTTAATACTCCATTTATAATGTAATAATTATTTAAAATCATATTAAATTCTAGAATTAATTTAAATGTCTTTATGTGATATAAGTATATTTAAAAGTAGATGAAATTATATTACACAAATTATAATGTATGTCAAAGAAGGTATATCTTAAAATAAAAAATAAAGATAAATATATTCTAATACATATTAATAAATAAATTTAATAATTTTATTAAATTTTTATATTATAGTAAATAGAAACTAATTAACATGAATTGTGAACTTTATTCAAACTCACATTGCACATTTTAACCAAGACTCAAACTGTGAGTTTCATTGGAAATTTAACTTAAGAGACATATTTCTCTTTAAAAGAAAACTCAAACTGATATAATCACATCAAATTTGGATTTCAACAAGATATTCATTTCAATTTTTGATGTGGATTTATTAGATGAAATGGTATAATAAGATAACATTAATCGCAAAATAGCAACTCCAAGCAATTCATCATAATTAGTTCCCCATAATCACCAAGAGAGACCACTTCCTTTAATAACTCCACATTCCACCAGATAAAGAGATACCTGCAAAAAGAATGAGCATTTTGTGGGATCACACTATGATAATATTCATATAGCAACATATAAATCTTACATAAATATAGCTCTTGTTTAAATGACACATCTATCAACTACACATTACTCCAATGACAAAACTACTCTAGTAATTACTATTTTATTCATCTAAAATATCATCTCCTTTATTGGCAAAAAAGAAAATTCATTTCTCATACAACTCTTAGTAATATGGAGAGACAATAGACACAAGGACTTACGATCATTAAGTTTCTAAATATCATGTAAAGTTTTATGCCCTAACTAACAATCTATAATGTATTCATCCCTTCTAGAAGACTGAAAACATCAAATGAACCCAAGCTGACACATTGAAAAAGGTAAATAGGCAACAAAGACAAAAGGCAATTACCAAAACATTTAATGTTTCCTTATGTATCCATCAAACGGTATTCTTTTATATTTGATAATAAAAATTAGAATTACATCTTCTTTTTTTTGCAAAACTAGAAAATGATTTCCTTTTACAAAATAAAAATCATTTCCCTCACTTTTTATACGATTACCACAAAAACTTATCCATAAAAAAAGATAGAAACCATAAAATGCGTAATCAGATTTGAATACTAAAGTACATCTCATTAGTTTAAATGTTTGTTAATGGGAAAATTTCCGTAACGACAGAGCAAATACTAAAGTATAGGTTGTTAACAATGGTAATTTTTATTGATAAAGCAAATACATACCTTATTCTATATTATTTCCAAAACTCTCTAATAGATCACAAAACTAATAACAATCCAAAATAGATCACAAATCATTCATCTAAAAAGCTTCATAACAATTAAAGTGTCCCACAATTATGAACATTATAATCCATCCAAACCAACAAATATAGAATGAAAACCAAATCAAGAATATAATATATTGCAACAAAATCACACCAATATTACGACCAAATCAATCATGATTTAAACAAAAAAGATTTTGTTTCAACAGATTCAAAGGGGAAAAAAATGAAATGTTTTGTTATAGAGGACAAAAGAAGATGACGATGAAGAAGACAAAGATAAAGGAAAGTAATGTCATTATAACTCAAATATTCACACTTTTAAACATAGCTAACTACTAATGTAGCTCTTTTTGCAGCCAAAACCCATAACATGTTTGCATCTTTTAGTTTACCTTGCAACAAAATTAAACCAAACAACCAACCAGAAAAATGAAGCATATGAAATTAAACCCTACCAAGCTTTTAATCTTCAAAACAAACTCTAACTTCTTATAAACATCCACTTTGTCCCTACTAAAACAAACTGCTAATCTTGTATTAACTATTATACATGGCAGTTCCTAATTAGTTCTACATTTAATGAGCAAAATAATCCAAGGAAACACCCAAACCTAACCTGACACTACTAATCATAACACTAATAAACATAACAAAACCTAACTCACAAACATCGAAGAAACCCTAAGAAATCAAATGAAAAATAGACACCTTATATCAAAGTGACAGAAAGAAAGAGTGAAAGAGTAACATACTTACAATAGAAAAGCAAGTATCGAGTCTTTTCTTCATCTAGTTCCAGCACCTTCAATGAGCAAAACAATTTAAGGAAACTAGCAAAACAATTAAGGAACCTAACATTAATAATCATAACAAAACTTAACTCACAAACATCAAGAAATCCTAAGAAACCAAACAAAAAATAAGTTTACATCAAAATGACAAAAAAGAAAGACTGAAAGAGTTAAATACTTACAACAAGAAAGTGAGTATTGAGTCTTTTCTTCATTTTATTCCATGGCAGCATGAAAGTCATGAAAAACCTAAAATGATTAAAGAAGTAAAAAATTTGTTCCCTTTTGTGCCCTTACTAAGACCTACCAATACTCTTAGTGGATATTAGAGAGAGAGAGAGAGAGAGAGAGAGAGAGAGGGGGAAGGTGGAGTGAGAGAGAGAGAGAGATGAGTGGCATATAGAGAAGAGGTGTAAACCCCGGTATTCTTAGTAGTCAAGTAAACTCCAGGAATCGAAAAGCAAAACCCTAAATCGGACTAGTTCAAGCTTAGTGAGAGAAGCTTAGGAACCCTAAATCCGGCTTTCCTTCGGTTTCATAACAGAAGAAGTTTTATAAAATAAATTAATGTGATTATTATTTTAAAGATATTTCAAACTTTAGAAATTTTTAATTTTGGAAAAATTTCTATTACGGGCCTTCCCGAGCTCCATTACGGAAAAACGAGCCCCGGGATCAGAAACTCAGAAAAATATCCCGGAATATTCGTTAGAACCAAAATTTTATAAGGATTTCAAAAATATAAATTTTATAATTTTCCGGGCTTAAAAATTACATTATAGCCTTTTTCCCGTATTTTCTTTACTACCGGTAAAGTAGATGTCTTGTCTACTATTTACCACTATTCACAAGTACAACCTACACTACGCACTACCCATACCCTATTCTTACATTCTTACAACTACTCATTATATTTTCTTTTCCAAGAAAATTTTGTTTCCTACTTAATTATTACATTTTATTACTTAAATTACAAATTATATCAAATTCAAATCTCTCCCTCTCTCTCCCCTTGTTGGCCGGCGCAACCCTCTCTTTTTCCTCTATTTGTTTTATTTTTACTTCTATTTAATACAATTAAACCCTAATTCACTAAATATATAAACTCATTTTCACTCTCTCTCTCTTCATTTTCACTCTTCCAAAATTTTTGAAAGTTGAAAAACTCTCTCTTTTCTACTCATTCTTGCCGTGAATCCTAGCCCTCCCTCACACACACACACAAGCTCATTTCCTCTTCTCTTCTTCTTCAAATCTTCTTTTAGGTGATGATTTCTAGCCTTACTACTACATAATCTTGTAATGGCAAGACTATTCTTATGTGCTTTCCACTCAAAATCCCAATGAGCAAATGCTAGGGATAGGAAAACACTAATACATGAATATCAAGCCATTACAAGAGTAGATCTTGTGTTTAACAAGCTTTTGTTGAAGTATTATCATGTTTATGCATATAAAAGTAGAGATCTTGCATGAAAAATACATGTTCATGTCTTTAAACTCATTTTCATGCACTATAAGTTGTAGATCTAGTATTTAGACACTCATATTTTTCTTGACATTCATGTTCATATGAATATTTTGTGTTTTCATGCATTAATGATTATAGAAGCTTAGTCTTGTATATATAAATGTGTTAGTTGGTAGATCTTTATGAATATAAGACAAGGAACATGAAAAGAAAAGGTTTTTGTTGGAAATGTTTAAGGGAAAATTCGGATGAACTTCAAGACCTATTTTAGAAACCATTGAAACCACTTTGAAACTCATATTTTACATGAAAAATGAAGGGTATAAGTAATAGGTATCACTAAGTAATGATTTTTGCAAGTTGAAATGAGTTTAGGCATGAGTAATGTGTAAAACAAGTAGTGAAATTAAGATGAAAAATTTTGAGTTAGTGTTCAATTTGTCAAATTCGTAATTTGAGATGATGCATATGTAATCACCTAGTATTCAAGCTCAAATTGCATTTTTTTATGTGTTAAATGAAGTCCTTAGGTAATAGATATGGTAAAGCTTTAAATTTTGATGCATTAAACAAGTTTTCTCAAAGAAACATGCAAGAAATGAATTTTTCCATAATTCGGATTTTTATGAAAAGCTTATTTAAAAACATACTTGCAAAGTGAAGAATGTAAATTTTTACGTGGAAATAAAGCTCTTGGATAGTATAGATAATGAAGACTCATTTTTATTTAGATAACAAGCAAATTCTAAGAATAAAACCCCAAAACACTAAGAAGATGCAAAATTGGAAAAAGTGGATTTTTAAGAAGTGACTATTGTTGGAGTCTTATAAGAATTAGGAGTTCTTAAAGTTTCATTATCAAAAATCATCAAGATCATGCATATATTGAACTCATTACATGTCATCCATATTAGGAATTCATTCATATTTTATCTACACATGAATCATCAACTAAGAACATTTTGATTAAGTGCAAAACAATTTTTCGGAAATGGAAAAGTTACAGAATAGATCTGATCCCTCTGTTCCATGACCTAAATGTTTTCAAAACTTGGAATTAATAATATAAAAAGATAGATCTTTCGAAGTAGATAGAAATCGATATAAAATTTGCGAAATTCCGAGTTAAAATGACCAAGTTATGACCGTTTTAAGTTGGAACTTCCGCAAATAGCGAAAATCACGATTTTATTTAGTTTAGATGCATAGTTTGAATTAGTTAAGTGATGAAATTCTCATTAGGTTATTCTTATTTGGTAAGTGATCCCGAGAACGACGATATCCTACCACCCAACTACTATTACTAAGAGACCGGCGTACCATGGCCGAGTGGGTATCACTTCCGATTTCAATTATTGCTTATGATTGTGATGATGGTTGCACTAGTTGCTAAGCAAAGATAAAAAGAATGATTATGCATGATGGGGTTAGTTGGGAATTATAATTGTTTGCTATTGATATGTGAAGTTGAACTTAAAGAATATCGAAGCCGGGTGATAATTCATTGCTTGAATAGAGAGGAGCTAGAATGGATTGTCTACGAATATTGTTTGGCCACCTAAAAGAATTGGATTAATCGATTATTAGACATTTACTATAAATTTGAACTCATTCATATCACGATGGGGATGGAGCATTAGCATTTGTTGGTTTTTCGTGATCCATAAAATGAATATGTTGGTTAATCGTGATCCATAAAACGAATTATTGTTCAGTTAACCGTGAGCTTAAACGGCGTTGTACTGCAGGATTCGTTAATCTGCTAACCCAGGATGGAGGGTGCAAGTCCATCCACATATGATTTCCGGCTGGTCATATGTTTGTTGAATTCACATGTTTGATGCATTTCACTTGATTGAATAATCACTTGCTTGAATGTTGTGTCTTAATTGCGATATGGAAGTTTTCACTCACTAAGCTAGTTAGCTTACGCCCTTATAGTTTTTACTTGTTGTAGCACGAGTTCATATGGCTTAGGCCAAGGCAGGCTACAGCTCAGGTACCGGAGCTAGGCGTTTCCCTTAGAAGTTTATTTCGGTTTTATTTAGACTTCCACAGGAAACCAAAAGACTCTGGATGACTGTAATGGATCTTAATATTCTTTTGCGGGGGAATGCCCCTTAGACTTTGTAACTTTATGTATGTGTTTTGATTTATTATCTATGGCTATCGAATGCCACATTAAACATCTTAACTCCATTGAATAGAGTATTCTATTGTCGTAAAGGGACGCTTTACATCTATATAAGACTCCCGAAGGGCTCGGATAGTAATTCGAGAGTCTTATATAGTATGTGGTGGACTGTTACGTTTAGGATACCCCTATGGGGCGTGACAAGAGGAGAGAGGAAAGAGTTCTTAATTTTTAGTTTTCTTCTTTTTAAATCTTAAGAAAATTATGTTTAATTGGATGGCCATGATTAAAATCTGTGATCTAATGGTCCAAAACCATGTCCTAAAATTAGGACATAACTGGGCAACTTAAGCCAAGTTTTTCTCTTGCTTTAATACTTGTTAAAAGTTGAAAGGCCTTGGGAGGCTTAGCACACTGAAGCTAGATCTTAAAGTCAATCAAGTAAAGCATATAATTAAATTGGCCCAAAAGGTAAAAAAATGTGTATATGAAAGGCCCAAAAGAGAATTTAGCGTTGCAAGCCCAGGAACTAATAGGAAGCATTTGTCATTCCCTATCCAAGTCTCCTCTTATGCATACATTTGTTTATTAAGGCAAGTTTTGCTTGAGGGATTTTTTTTTGGCCTTTCTTACATGAACTTTGCATTTTGCAAATGTACAGATTAAGTACCTAAGTTTTAAATTACACAATTTAATATCTAATTAAAGTTTCTATATTCATTAATATTACTTCATCTAATAAAATTAAGAAGTAATGCCTAAATTGGTACATGAATTTTGACAAAATGGTTAATTACGTACCTAAACTTTAAAAAGGTTAATTTCATATCCAATTGAATTTTTCATGCCGTTAAACACTATCCCATTTTGCAGTTAATTTATTGCTTAACACGTGTCAATTGCCTGAAGAGACAATGAAAGAGTCGGGCAGTGTTTAAGGGCACGAAAAATATAATTGGGTATGAAATTGAACTTTTTAAAGTTTGGTACTTAATTGACCTTTTTCATCAAAGTTTAGGTCCTAAATTGGACATTTTTCCCTAAAACTAACTCTATCTGTTGATCTGACACTATTAACTAATGGAGAAATGTCGTGTGTCCAATAAAAAAGGTAGAAAACTATATAATTAAACAAGTGGATTACATACATATTAACGTTGTTGAGTGTTAATTCACTTACTTAATTGTTTAACTAGACAATGTGTTTTATTTACTTACGTAATTATCTAATTTTTTGTATTTTTTATTGGATAATCGACACATATCACTTCTCCATCCGCTAGAGGTACTGATTCGGCTAATAAAATGAAGATTAACTTTATTAGTTGGGCTAGTAATAATGAAATGAAACTCCAACAGTGTATTAAATTTACTATTTTCAAGTTTATGTAGTTAATTTTTTTTCAGTGACTATAATAATGCAACTGCTAGGGCCATTGCAATGCAGGAAATCGAACTTAGTACCTTAAGGATAAGGGCCAAGAGGTACTAAATATAATATTAAAAAGAAAAAAAAAACTATCTTCTTTGCAAGCGACAAAACAAAGTGGATAAAATTATTTTATAATTTCAAATATTTTTTTATACTCTTGTTAACGGTCCAATATGGATCACAGGCCTTCTAAGCCAAGTCCAGCGCATTAGTCACTTAGGCAAACCTAATGGGAAAATGCCCAGTATGTATCAACAGAAACCCAAAGCCTCTTTAGAACACTCGTCACCCTGAGTTGGTGTATCTACTAACTCTTATAAACTAGGTTGGCACTCTATCCAATGTCTCTCAACATACTCTATTTAGTTGGACTAAGCATGTATAAATGTGGAATAGTGCATTTAGCCTACATCCAGTATAACCATCACTAATTGGCCACTCACCCTCAGTCTTACAATGCACTCAACCGTTGAGATCAGCTGACTATAAGCATTCCCCTCTACTTTACAAGAATGGTAATATCGCTTGGACTCTATCTTTTCTATATCGGTTAAACTCTCAAATCGACATGCTTGCTGACCTAGGCATCAAAGTGGTCGTGCCAAGCCCAATCTCAACATGCCACCGACCGTGTTATGTTTTGCAGAACCCCATTCATAAGAGTCCAGCCCAGATTTTCCATCTTCAGCCTCCACCATTAGAACTAATGACAATGCTGACTCTCCATAACCATCTAATTTTTCTAAACAACCTCTTTAATTGAAAAACATAAATTTTATTTGTTATACTATTATTGTAATAATTTTAGAAGAGGCTAAGCTACTTTATTTTCTTTGACATATATAGTTATTCCCCTTTACACACTTAAAGTTTTTCCGATAACCTTACTTTAACACCATTTAATACATATCATATATATAATACTAAATATCACATATAGGCACTACCTGCACCTGAAAAAAATATAGAGATTGAAATTATTTATACCATGTAAGTAGGTTAAAATTTTATATATTATAATTTTTTCATCTATTTGGACTTGCCTTACGAGTTAGGTGATTGGGCCTAGCAAGTTTGGTCCGGTATTTGGGATGACTTGGAAAGATTTGGCTTGGTAGGCTCGAAACAGATATCGTTGGATCAGTCCGTTGCATCCAACCTCTCTCGGGTGAGCTCATGCATATAGAACATAACATTTAGCCTTGGCCCATGAGAAACTCGATCTCATCCGTCAATCACTAAAATGATCTGACGGTTATCATCCATATCAAGTGCCTATAAATACTTAGTAATTCCTTCTTATTTCGAACTTTTTAGAGAAAGAAGATAAACAATACTCTATAAAGGAGACTCTATTTAGAGAGATTAAATAAGATAACTTAAGCGATTTTACTTCAATTGCTCAAGAACTGTAAGGTTGACGCGTGAAACCTACTCAATCTCTCTTACCTGTCATTTGTGCATTTGAGACACTGAGACTACTTGTTCCTCCTCTTAGTTATACTCTCAAAGTTATCCCGTCATTAAGTGTCATCTTCTCAACAACATTTAAAGTCACGTGCCAAGCGTGAGACCCACGCGACACGTGCGTGACTATCACAGAACCTTGCATCTACGTACTAAACATACAATAATTAAATAACTTGTTTGTCAGATCATATGAGTAAATTTTTTACCAAATATTATTATCAATACCCTTTTCAGCAAATATAAAAGAACCACTTTATGTCATTAAAATTTTCCAATTACCACAAAGTATGACGTTGTAATATTGTAGATCGTCTCTGGCTTACTAGAATCATATTAGGAGCGACTTTGAAAATGGAGTTAAAGTGTGAACGATCCGGTTTAAAGTGGAAAAAAGAGGAGTAAAAACAGAAAAGGTTATACTATAAAGTAATAAAATAGAAAAGTAGGGAAGAAGTATATATCCAAACGGTAATATCATAATAGTATTTGAACTTTAGTGAAATATATAATTAGGTATTTAAATTTTTAAAATTGATCAATTTAATACCTAAAATATAAAATTCATTATTTTTTGAAAAACTTTAAAATTGATCAATTTAGTACCTAAAAGAACTTGAGAGAAAAATTGTTGGCATTCACGAAATTCTTTTAGGTATTAAATTAATCAATTTCAAAATTGAGATACTAAATTAATCAATTTAAAAATTTAGACATCTAATTACATATTTTATCAAAATTAAATACTATTTATCATATTAATTTTATAAATAATATGTGTATACCGAAGAGATTTAAGACCAAAGTTTCGATCCTATCCTATTGGTATAACCAACAAAATGTTCAGTTTGATCCTATCTCCTTTGTTTTATATTATTTCTCTTATTTTTATCCTTAGATAGGCAGATTGTGACATTGGACTGTTGGGCACGCTGTAGCCGCTGGGATTGAAAAATCGTAAGGAAATTATGGCCATTTTATTCCAAGTTTGATTGTAAAAACGATCTTCCTAGAAAGTTTGCGTAACTTTTATTCCAGATCTTTGTACCAACTTTTAAGCCAACGATCTCTATATAATTGATAGGGGTGAGGGGAAATTTGGTATATGAACTTTTAAAAAAAATTAATTTGAAATTTAATTTTGAAGTGTGATCAATTTAATATTTAATTAAAATTTTATTGTTATTTTTGCTACTCTACTAGTATTGTCATTTTTTTTATATCAGCAGTAAAATAGTTATAAAAGGTTTAATAGGTATCAATTTATTTTAAAATTTATGTGTTAAATTATACTTTTGGATAAAGTTTACATTTCAATTTGACATTTACTATATTTAGTATAGACATTTATAAATTTTAGCTTAAGTTGCTGTAAAATAGTTTTAAAAAGCACTATCCTGTTAATATATATTAATTGAATAATAATAATAGAGGAGAATAATTATTCATTCTCTCCTTACTCTACGTAAAATTGTTATTATAGTGTTTAGTCGCGGGCAATGGAATTCATGATTAATTGTTATTACGTTGAATACAATTTATATCCTTACACACATGAATGATAATTCTTTTTTTTTTCTTCCATTACAATAAGAAATCGAACTTATTATATCTCATTTGAGAAATAAAAAAAATACCACTAGACTATAAGGTCATTAGGCACATAAATGGTAATTCAAATATTTTATTTTGAATTCTTATTATAAGACCATAAAAGATATTATAAATATTTTACTTTCACTCTAATAATTATTTACTTTATTTTTTTATATTAAATAAATATTATAATAAAAATATAATAATTATTGTACTATAACTCTATTATATTCTTATTAAATTAAAATTCAATTCTTAGCCAAAGAATTAACAAATTTCAAAAAACTCTTGTTAAGGATATTAGTAGGCAAAGCCCGTTAACTTCACGTGCGAGTTCTAGATAAGGTTGTACAGTGTTCAAGTTTTGGCTGTTCCTCCATCTAAAAGGTTTATAGCGTGGTATGGTTGACCCAGTGCCAGCGGTCTTTGTCTTTATATATATATTTTCCTTTATTTATTTCCCATTCACACAAGAAGATAAGATGACATCCAATCAGGTGTTAGACAGAGTCATTGGACAACGAATTATTGGCGGCGAAGTAAATGCCTGGGGAGGTCAATGAAGTGGGAGACACCACTGTGTACTACGTAGGACCTTCCCCAGGAAATCTACTGGTTAATAATAAAAAAGATAAATAATAAAATTTCAAAAAATTCAAATTTATAGAATTTGTTTTTCAAATATAGAATATATATAAAATCATATCTTAAAAATACAACTATCTCTTTGCAAACTTATAAATTTACTTTAATAATTAAAATAATAAACTATATAATCTAATCAACTATATACCATTTTAGCATATTTTAAAATCATGTCTTAATCAACACGATTTCAAGTATCATATGCTTGTAATATATATATGTGTATATAATATATTTAAGTGTTGATTTGTTCTTTTTTGAATTGATTTTTCTTCCCTTTACTTGGAAATCTGCTGGGGCAAAAGCGTTGCTTCCATGCAAGTCCACATCGCCTGATTAATACACGAAGACAAATCTCTTATTATTAGATCTGGAATGTGTTTCGTGTTATCCAATAAAAGCAAAGTTTTATTTGAATTTGTAAAGAAAAAATTGATAGTAATCCATAATGTCGTAATCATAAATAATAAATTTATACGAATCCATAAGGTCGTAATCATAAATAATAAATTTAGACGAATTATCTACGTTATGGTTAAGTGGTTATAGAAAGATAAGATTAATTACTATCAGTTAACTGTTGCAATTACCATACATATATCCATTCTCTAAATAATAAAAAAATGGATTTTTTTTCTTTTTTTTTTTTTAATCCTCAAATCGTGATTGATTGGGATGGCTTATAGGATGATGATGGATCGATTTATTTATTCTTTTTTTACAGTTTTTAATTTTGTTCAGGCGGATTCACGGCAATTTTTCTTTCCTCTTGGCAATGGTGTTAGGTTAATCTTAATCCCTCAACGTGTGATATTATTATTAAATATAGCAACTTGCTAAATGATTTTCAATCCTTACTTTTATTCAAGGACTTCTCTAATTAAGCTTCGGTTCCGTATGGCAAAAAAAAAAAAAAAAGATTCGGTTACGTTAATAACCAATTTAATTATAGCCTTCCTGCCCTACTTAAATAAGTCATTTACTTCATTACACGCCAAAATATAATATTTCGAATTCAAAAGCGCCCACCTAATTAGAGTGTAATCTATTTATTATAATGGTTGTGTCAATTATTCTAAGAGACAAATTTTGAATTTTATTGGGTTGCATGTAGAAGTTACATTTGTTATGAATACGTGCAAAAATATTCTAGAAATCGATGGGACATTGGGACTTTACTAGTCAATATTAGAAAATTTACATGAAAATAAGGGACATAAATACAAACTTTGGGGGGCTAAAAGAATAATTTTTTGTTTCCTTTCCTCATCGTCAAATATGATATATAAATTTTAGTCGAACAGTTTTATCTTCTTTCAACACATATACTCTTCTTGCATCTGCCTTAGCTCATGTTGCGAAAAGCTAGTCCGTTAATACTTCCTAAGATCATATTTATCCGTAAGTTGTTTTAGGTGTTACTTAATATATCATGTCAGCTTTTTAAACAATTTTTTTTAAATAACTTTTTATGTTATCAGTAAGTTATTTAAGTAAAGTATTTTAATAATTTTTAATACTTTTTACGGGTCTCATATTATTATCATTTTTAAATAAAATGTTAAATAAAATAAAAATGCCTTAAAATTAATAATAACAATTATTTATTTTTATATATATAATGGCCACAATGGCCATTTTTTCATTTTACCGTGGCCAGAAAGATACCGTGTTCCTCGGTTTGCTACACATCGGAGGGAAAAAAATAATAAACTTAATGCCATCTGACAAGAGAAGTAAAAACTAAAAAAAAAAAGGTATAGCACCGTTCCTTTTTAGAAAATGCAAACAAGAGCCGAGTTGCTTAGCAGAGCAATTTTTGCTACACAAAGGAACACAATTTGTCCGTGACGCAACTCCATGTCAACATTTTTCTTGATCTCCGAGTCAAATACTTAGATAAAGTTGGTCTAAGTCACCAGTTTTAGCATTAATTGTTACTAAGACAACTACTAATCACAGGTCACATCACATCATCTGGTAAGATAAATGCATAATCTACTTGTTTATTATCTAGCATATCACACACCTGGAATGCTTGCACTGTGAACATAAACCATTTCTGCAATACGGAAACGTGTATGGTGTAATAATAAGCCGAATTCAGCTAAGTTGTAGATAAGGATAAACAATTACTCGGATACAGGTAATTTGAGCAATGAAAATGTATTTGTTTTCTGCATATCTCTTTGGATTACATTCAGTGTATATATATATAGTTGTAATACCAAACTAACTAATTTGCTCCATACGAATACATGTGCAATTCTACCAACTCATCAGTTGGTTACAACCATATTCCACTACTAATTCTAGAACATTATTTGTGAGCTGTAGTTAAGTTAATAAAGGTCCAATATTTAATTAAGTGGCCCATATTAGTAGCCGATCCGCTACTTTTGCTGCCCAAACGCATGCACAATACTCTTAAGTTCAATTCCATTCTTATCCGACAGAACCTTATTAACTTTAATCTCTTCAATCTCAATCTCAGCCTTGTCTTTCTTCTCCACTGCTTCTTTCACATGCGCAAACCCTAGCTTCTTCCTTGCCCGCTCATCGACATGCATAAACCCCAGTGCATTCTCCTCCCCATCTAAATCCCTTGACCACAAGGGATGATCTGGAAATCGTAGCACCAAATCATGATAGAACTCCCAAGTAACTTCTTTCGCGTCTTTGCCTCTCCATAAGATAAGCACCATGGATTCTGCTTTGTTTCCTCTTTTAATCATTTTTCGTTCGAGTATGGCTCTATGTTCTAACGCTTCATCTTGTTCCATTGCAGGTACTGTGAACGAGATGTTAGATCTGGGACCATGATATGGCTTGAGCTGTGAAAGATGGAAGGTATGATGGATCTCGGTTTCTGGAGGCAGATCCAATCGGTAAACTACTTGTCCTACCTTATCTTTGACTTTGTGTGGACCATAGTATCTAGGTGATAGGTGATAATTTGTGGTGTCTTGATGTTTTAAGCGACCCTTGCTTGTATGGTTGTAATTTAAGCAAGACCATGTCTCCTATGTTGAATTTTTGTCGCTTCTTGATTGATCTTCAACTTGCTTCATCCTCTGTTGTGCTCGTCAAAGGTGAAATTGAAGTAATTTCATCTGAGCCTCTCTATTAGATAATAAGCGGTCAACAGCTTCAACCCTAGAGTATCCTGGAATGTAGGGCAGGTGTAAAGGAGGTGGATAACCATAGAGTGTCTCAAAGGGTGTTACCTTAGAACTGGTATGGTAGTTAGTGTTGTACCACCATTCTGCAAGGGATATAAATTGAGTCCATTTCTTTGGTTCCTCCCTAGTAACACACCTTAAGTATGTCTCGAGACATTTGTTAACCACCTCTGTCTAGCCATCCATTTGCGGATGATATGCAGTGGAAATGTTCAACTCCACACCCTGTAATTTAAAGAACTCCTTCCAAAAGATACTGACAAAGATTGGATCTCTATCAAAAGTAATAGTTTCAGGAATTCCATGCAATTTGTAGATATGATCTAGGAAAAACTGTGCCACCATAGATGTTGTATAAGGATGAGAGAGGGCAATGAAGTGACTATACTCACTCACTCGATTCACTATCACCAAAATTACTTCTTTTCCATTGGACTTAGGTAACCCTTCGATGAAGTCCATGTTGATATCCTACCAGCATTCATTAAGAATGCGTAAAGGATTTAGAAGTCCTGGAGTGGCAACATTCTCATATTTGTATCTCTGACAAGTGTCGCATTCCCTTACAAACTGGCATACTTGTCGCTCCAATTTGGGCCAATAAAATACTGTAGAAATCCACTTATAGGTTGCATTTGCACCATAATGCTCTCCCAACAGACCACCATGGTATAGCTGTAGTAATTTGTTTCTTAAGGTTGGTGATGATTCCACAACCACCCTTCCTTTGTGTCTTAGAATGTTATCTTCATAGGAATATCGCCCCATGTTCTACCCTTCCTTCAGGAGATGAATCATCATTTTGTAATCAGCATCAACCTCCCAACTATTCCTAATTTCAGCCAATAGGTCAAGTGCAAAAGTTTGTACTGTCATTTGACTTAAGGAGATGGAATCCCTGCGAGATAAAGAATCAACAGCAATATTAGAATTACCAGATATATATTCTATCTCATAGTTAAGTCCCAATAGCTTGGTTAGCCATTTTTGTTGGCTAGGAGTTACCAAGCATTGCTCAAGTAAATACTTGAGACTCTGGTGATCATTTTTTATCACAAAATGTCTACCCAAAAGATAGTGTCTTCATTTGTCAATGGCATGTACTAATGCCATTAATTCCCATTCATAGACTGATAAACTACGGTGTTTTGGTGCCAAAGACTTGCTCATAAATGCAATGGGGTGCTTCTCTTGCAGTAGGACAGCCTCAATTCCCTCTCCACTGGTGTCAATTTCTATGACAAAGACCTTAGAATAGTCTGGCAAGCAAAGAACAGGGGACTGAATGAGAGTGTTCTTTAGTTGATCAAAAGCCAATTGTGCTTCTGAACTCCATCGGAATTGATCTTTCTTAAGCAGTTGAGTTAATGGTTTAGCAATCACCCCAAACCCCTGGGATGAACCTCCTATAATAACCGGCTAACCCTAAGAATCCTCTCAATTGCTTCAGATTCCTTGGTACTAGCCATAGTGCCACCGCTTTTACCTTCCGTGGATCTTTGGCTACACCATCCTAGGATATGATGTGCCTAGATAGTCAATTTGTCAAACAGCAAAGACACATTTCGACTGCTTAAGGAATAAACATTCCTTCCTCAAAATCAGGAACACTTCCCTCAAATGCTGGAGATGTAATTTCATATTAGTGCTATACACTTATATGTCATCAAAGAACACTAATACAAACCTTCGCAAATAGGGTTTGAAAATTGAGTTCATGAGTCCTTGAAATGTAGATGGTGCATTAGTCAAGCCAAAAGGCATGACTAAAATTCATAGTGGCCCTAATACGTGTGAAATGTTGTCTTATACACATCTTTGGGGTGCATTAAGATCTGATGATACCCAGATCCAAGGTCCAACTTGCTGAAATGGGTTGCACCATGTAGTTCGTCAAATAAATCATCAATAATTGGGATGGGAAAACGATCTTTAATCGTTTGCTTGTTAAGGTCCCTGTAATCCACACACATTCTCCAAGTATTATCTTTTTTCTTCACTAACACTACTGGAGAAGCGAATAGACTATGGCTAGGCCGAATAATGCCACTCAGCATCATTTCTTTAATCATATCTTCCAATACCGATTTTGTAAGGTAGAATATCGATATGGCCTTAGATTAACCGGAGTATCACCACCTTGCAAATGAATTCTGTGATTGTCAATTCGACTAGGTGGTAATCCTTTGGTTCTTCAAAAAGGTCCTGAAACTCTTCCAATAATTTCCTAACTTGTGGAGATTGTTCCTCATCATGCTGTAACGATTCCTTTCTAATTCCTTGAACCATTCAACAATACATTTCAACTTGTTTTGAGTTATCATTCAGAATCTGATTCAATTCTTATCCAGAAATGTTTTGGATAGATTCACGCTCACCCACTAACATACAATGAGTGTTTTGCCATTCAAACTCCATTACATGATGTCTAAAATTCCAATTCACGGTACCTAACTTAGTCAACCAAGGCATTCCAAGAATCATATCACATGACTTCAAGGTTAGAGTATAGAAATCTGATTCAAACTCTACTCCAGCCATTACTTACTGAAACTGTTTAACAGCACTGGTACTAAATATTTTAGTACCATCTGCTAAGATCACGGTGATGGGTTCCAGTGTTGCCATAGCACAGCTCAACTCCACCGTCAGACGCTCATCAATAAAATTTGAAGAGCTTTCAGTATCAATAAGAATATTCAAAAGTTGATTCTGGAATTTACCTCTAACTCTCATGCTATGTTCATTGGACCCCACGTCTCTGTCCACTGCACATAGCGTCAATTGAGACAATTCAGCTTCCAACTCATCCACAAACACACTATTATCCAACTCCATCTCGTCCTTCTCCTCATGATCAACTACTAATAGACAACCTCTTAGTCGTACATCGATGTCCAGGTCAAATGGTTCGTTGCACCAAAAGCATTGTTTCTTCTTTCGTTTTTCCTCAAGTTCCTCTGGAGTCATACTTTTAGTGACTCTGTTATTTCGATTGGTGTTTGGTAGGTTAGTGTTTGGAAGGGCTGTGTTTGGGTTTTGAGTGGTGTATGGCTTGTTTGGAGAATGATAGGTAGTGTTAGGGTATGTGGTTGTGCGATTGCTGGGGTAATAGGTGGAAGTGTGTTTTGAATGGAAGGGAAGGGTATTGGTTGAGATTTTGTAAGTTTTGAGGTTCTGTTTAGATGACAATAGGGTAGCTTCTTGTAATTTTGCTAAGGTGTAGGCTTAGGTTAGGGTTTTAGGTTGAAACATTCGAATTGGGTATTGAAGTTCTGGTTTTAAACCACTGAGATAGCAACTGATTAGATGCGAATATGATAATTGAACTTGGGTGGACAAATACATGAATTCATCATTATAATCTTGTTGGTGACCCACTTGCTGTAATTCTTTCAACTCAGACATAGGATCCTCAAAACCTTTCTCATTGAATCTAGCATTCAAAAATTTTGTGAGCTCTTCCCATGTTAATGGATTCGCATCACATCTAGTCTTAGCATATGCATTATACCATTCATATGGTTTATCAGTTAGATGCATAGTAGCAATTTTAATTTTAAGACCCTCAGGAGTTTCGTCTAAGGCAAAGAACTGTTCTGCTCTAGCAACCCAACTCTTAAACCCTTCTCCATCAAACATAGGAAATTTTATCTTAGTGTTTCGAGTAGGTACCTAATAAGTTGTCAATCCGCCAGTGGAATTGCCTTCAGATCCCATCACAGTCAACGTCACATTGTCACTTGTTGTTGCCTTAGAATGAATTTGTTCCACTGCTTGAGTCCTGCCATATAACTACTGCTTCAAATTCTCGATGGTTTGATTCTGTTGTTCTAACATCTTCTATTGATTTTGCAGGCTTTCGGAGAACAATTTAACCCAATTCTCTTGACGATCAATTGTTCATTCAGAAGTTTCTCCTGTCGTTCCACCTGTTCTTTCATCACTCCTTTTAGAGCTTCCTCAATTTTGTTAATTCACGAGTTTCCATTACTGTTTTGCTCTGATACCAGTTGCAATACAGAAACGTGTATGGTGTAATAATAAACCGAATTTAGCTAAGTTGTAGACAATGATAAACAATTACTCGGATACAAGTAATTGGAGCAATGAAAATGTATTTGTTTTCTGCATATCTCTTTAGATTACATTCAGTGTATATATATAGTTGTAATACCAAACTAACCAATTTGCTCCATACAAATACATGTGCAATTCTGCCAACTCATCAGTTGGTTACAACCGTATTCCACTACTAATTCTAGAACATTATTTGTGAGTTGTGGCTAAGTTAATAAAGGCCCAGTATTTAATTAAGTGGCCCATACTAGTAGCCGATCCGCTACTTTTGCTGCCCAAACCCATGCACAACACTCTTAAGTTCAATTCCATTCTTATCCGACAAAACCACATTAACTTTAATCTCTTCAATCTCAATCTCAGCCTTGTCTTTCTTCTCTACTGCTTCTTCCACATGCGCAAATCCTAGCTTCTTCCTTGGCCGCTCATCAACATGCATAAACCCTAGTGCGATTTCATACCCACAATAAGAACAAGATTAAATCCATCAAACCATGAAACAGGTTTGAATCCCCCTATCATTGTAATGGTGGTAAAAAGAAATTGTATCATGAGTTGTGTAATATAAAGATAAATATTTATAATGAAGGGCAAATGTGTCATTTATTATAAAATAAGAGGGTTCTATGGTCAACCCTAATAAATGAGATATTATTATCAACCCTTACATTAATGATGGTCAACAAAATCTTTAAAGATTGTGGGGTTGCGTTTTTCCTAAACTAACCTTGTCTTATAAATAGACCCCTTTAGCCTAGTATTGCCTTGCCATTTCCTAAGCAAAAAACCTAGGTAAGTGGGTCTCTCTCTAGTCTTTTTCAATTAATCATTTAGGGTTATCTTTCTTATAAGGTTCTTTTCATATGTTTGAAGGAGATTCAAGATTTAGTGAAGAAACCTTAAAGTGGATTTGGAGATTTGTGGTTTCGATTCAAAATAAAGGTATGATCTTTATTATAGTTTTCTGATTTCTAATATTTATAGATTATAGGAATATGATTATAGCGATTAAGAATAGTTAATTGATTGATTTAGGTTTTTGTTTCAAATCAAGATTTGCAAGTTCTAGGTAAGTAAGGATCAATCCAATCTTGTCGTTAAATGAAATTTTTTTTGTTGTTATAAATCGAATTGTTAATTGGAGATTTATATATCATTAAAGGAATTGTGGAGAAATTAGAAATTGAGGAGAAAGCTGAGTTTGAAGGTTTTATTGAATTATAAACAAAGGAAAAGTGTGTTAACCTCTTTTCGTAGATCTATGATTAGGTTATAATCTTTGAGTAAGGTTATGAAATTAAGGATTAGGGTTTAATTATGTGTTGTAATTGGAATTGATTAAGATATGCTGTTGATCAGGAATATTTGTGGGATTAGGTTCTATTCTTTTAAGAAGATCTGTTAATGGATTAGAGTTTGGAAGCGAATCCAGGTACGACCATATCTTGTTTTGTTTGTGCTTGTAGGATTAGACATGCATATAAAATGAACTAACCTTTGTAGGCTTTTAAAAATTGTATGCTGCTTGTGTTTGGCTGCGGTTAGTAAAGACACGATAGAAGTGTATACTAAAGCTGCAACCTGATGATCCTTGTGTGGCATGTCTCGAGTGGAGTTGCACCTGGAAATGATTTGGTAGATTAGGAGTCGTTACCAGCTTAATTGTGGAACGCAACTATATATATATATACTATTTTATACTATGGTTTTCATCGGGTCATGAGTTACTCGAGGTTTAGGATTAGTCATGAATAGCCTAAACTGTGCTGCTTGTTGGTTAATCAAAAGATAATAAACCTGTGGATGTTGCATAAGCATATGATGCATGTGAATTTGCTTGATGTGTGTTCACGCGCATGTTGTGTAGTATGACGTACTGGGCGTTTTGCTCAATCCTTTATTTTTCAGGTGCAGGTGAAGATGATGTTGGTTGAGAATTCTGGATATGACTTTTATGTTCACCATGGGACGGCGTTAGTAGATTCGACTTTCCTACTGGTGACTAACAGATTCTGGATAAAGAAGAATAGGAGAAAAGATCTTTGAAGACGTACAAAGTATATAGAGTTCGTTTAGATTATTATTGAAGATGTTTATAAGATAAGTTGTTATGTTTTGGATTTTATATAAGTACTTTTAGATAATATCAGTTTATGTTTCTAAGAGACGAATTGTAGTAATGATAAATTCAAATAAACTTTTATGTGAAATTTGAAGATAATTATATGTGGTTTAGTATTTTATAGCTTGGCGTGTCTTTTTAAGAGAAGGATACGTGGCGAGTTGTAATGCCGTTAAGTTAGGGCATTACAGCTAATTTGGTATCAGAGCAATAGGTTTTGATATATTAAATTTAAGTTTTGACTCCTTAGGATGGTGAGCAATGATGAGAGGGGTATAATACATTAGGGTTCTTGATCCTATCTAGATTAGTGTTGCTTTCATCCTATAGTTATAGAGTTTTGGTTCTTAAGTTGGATTACCCTTTTATTTTGTGGAGATATGTTTGTTTGTGTTAGTAAGATCATATCTTAGTCCCATAGTGTTTTGATCCTTTTGGATGGTTATACCTTAAGATATCTAGCATCCTTACCTAAGACAGGGAGAAGAGGCCGATCTTTTATCAAGACAAATCAGCAGTTCAAGGTATAAAAAGGAAGTATGCCAAATGTTATGGACCGTTTAATATCAAGGATTTCAAGTGGCTTAAGAATGCCTGCTTTTCAAGTGTCAAGGTTAGGTAGTGACAGGTTTTGGAAAAGTTGTTCCTTAGGTATTCTATTTCAAGTGTGGATAATATGGATATCGAGCCAAAGAATGAAAAGAGCCTGGAGGGCAAGTGCTTCTTAGGATTGTGATACAGGTGCAAGTTTTCAAGCACATTTGAGAAGTTTGTTGTTTTGTTATGAGGAGGCAGTTAAGAGTGTGCTTGCAGATACCTTTAGGATATGGAGCAACGTTGACTTGGATTTGTAAAGAATTTGGATATAAAAATGGAAGGTGACGTTTTACCTGTGAATATTATAGTAGCGGATATGATAGGAGTAGACTAGTTGAGGAAACATAATGTTGTATTTGGATCTAGTTGTGGAGTTTAGTTTATCAGATGGAGATCGTTTTGTGCATAAGCTTGAAGTGGAAGGACCTTCAATGTTGCTTACATATGAGTTGTAGGAAAAGTTAGTTTTAGTAAATGGCAGTTTTGACAATAGGAGATGAATTAAAGACCGATCCTATGAGGATACAAATCGTAAGAGAATATCTTGATTTAATTCCAGAAGATCTACTAGGGTTATCGCTTGAAAAAGATATAGAGTTTTGTATTGATCTGGTGTTAGATACCTTATCTAAGTATAAAATACCGTATCGCATGGCTCTGACGGAATTAGAGGAATTAAAAGTTCAACAGGAGGACTTGCTTAAGAAGAAGTTCTTTAGACCAATAGTATCACTTGAGGAGTTCTAGTGAGTTTGTGAAAAAGAAAGATGAGAGCATGAGGTTATGTATAGATTATAAAGAGTTAAACCAAGTAATGATTAAGAATAAGTACCCATTACTTAGGATAGATGATTTGTTTCATCAGCTGGCAGGAGTGTAAGTATTCTCAAAGACAATTTTCAAGACCAGATACAGGCATTATGAATTCGTGGTTATGCATTTCGATCTTACAAATGCCCCAGTTAATTTATGGATATTATGAAAAGGATCTTTAAAGAGTAAATGAATTCGGTTGTAATAGTGTATATTGATGATGTTTTCGTGTATTCAAAGATTAAAGGAGAACATAAAGAACATTTGAGATTGGTTTTGAGAACGTTATAAGAAGAAAAGTGGTATGCCAGGCTCACTAAGCATAAGTTTTGTTTGGAGCCAGTGTTTCTCTTAGAACATATTGTGGACGGAAATGGAATTTCAGTAAATCGAAAAGGAGAAAGTTATAAGGGAATGGTCAAGTCTTAAGAGTGTGTAGAAAATCATAAGTTCCTAAGAATGGCAAGATATTACAAGAGATTTGTAGAGGATTTCTCCAAGGTTTCTAAATCCTTTAATAAGAATGACTGAAGTATTTGTGGGATGATAATTGTGGAAGTAGTTTCTAATAGTTAAAAGAAAAGTCAGTATTTGCACCGGTGATAGCTTTGCCAGTGAGTTGTGAAGAGTACATTATTGGTATCGATGCTTCTATACAAGATCTGGATTGTGTTTTGATGCAAGGAGATAAAGTTATAGCATATGCATCTAGATAGTTAAAGCCTTATGAAAAGAATTGACTCACTCATGACATTGAACTGGCAGTCATAGTTTAAACGTTAAACAGTTGGAGACACAAATTACTTGATGAGAACTGTAAAATCTTCATGAATAACAAGAGCTTGAAGTATATTTAACCAAAGACATCTGAATATGAGACAAAGGAGGTGGTTGGAACTAATAAAGGATTTTGATGCGGATATACAATATCACCATGGAAAAGCGAATGTTGTGGTAGAAGCTCTGAGTAGGAAGAGGAATGAGAATTTAGTGGCTTTGGTCACCTCGAAGCTATATTTGTTAGATGACATGAGAAAGATCATGTTGAAGAGTAGAGAAAAAGTATTGAGATAACCAATATAAATTAGATAATAGTTAAATCCTATGAAGATATGAATGTGCATGTAGAATGGCCATTGCAAGAAAGAAATATGATCTTGGTGAGTTACGGGAAATCTATGGATGGTGAAACAAGGATAACATCTATATTAATCTATGATGATAAATTTTGAGATGATTCTTGAGAAAATTTTTATGAAGATATAAATTGTTATATAAAAAGGCAATACAAGTTTGGGAGACAATTGGAATGGCACAAATGGTAAATAAAAATTGTTGATTAACTATGGTGTTTGACAATAGTGGAAAAAAATTTTATTAACCAATAGAGACATAGATGTTATAATCATCTGAAATAACAAAGTAATGTAAGGTTTGATCATTAGAGTTAAAGTTGAAAAATCTTAAATTCCATGATTTGAGTTTTCTGATTGTTAATTGAAAGATTATAAGGTGACTATGTCCTAATGAAGTTTCGATGGAAATGGTGGTAATTAGAGGTAAAGTATAATGGTTTAATTGTGTTAATGATTTAGATTGAGTTTTCTACAGTGCAATCTACAGTTGTTTTGGAGGATGTAATGATTGATTTATGAACTAAGATAAAAGTATATAATCAAAGAAGATCTTTTGTTGAGAAGTAGATTTAATAGTTATATAAGGATACCAAATCCAAGTGAAGAACAATCACTTAATATTGGGCCAATAAATGGATTTGTATGGTGAAACCCTAGAGACAAAGTGCATTAGTAATCTAAATATCAAAGAATTATCGGAACGTTAAGAGTAATGATGTTAAAGGAAGAGTTAGAAGTCATCCGATGATTTTAAAGGTTTACTTAAGGACATAAGTATTAATTTTAATCTTCATGTATATATTGATGGAAAATATAAGAAAATATATTAGAGATTGAGAAAACATATTGGAAGAAGTATGATTAGTTAATGAGTATTTTGAGATTAGATGAATGATATGCAAGTGATGTGAATTATTTTTTATATGGAACAATAAGGATAAAAACTAAGTCGAATAAATAGAAGTATAAGTAACACAGTGACATTTGGGGCTTCAGGTTAATGTAAGATTTGACCTTTGAAATTTAAAACTATAGTAAGATTTTAAGCTTTCTCAAATCGCTAGAAGTATTGGATTGAAGATCTAATACAATGAGGTCGAGGCAAGATTTCTTGATGAATATTGTTAATAATTTAAGTTATAGTTAAGAGGTATTGTGAAGTAACGAAGGAAGTGAATCCAAATTGAGTGGTGAAAGTTAAGAATTAAAGAGACGTCGATGAATTATATTCTAGCTAGCAGATATAAGCATGAAGATGGGTCAATATGGTGTAAAGAATCAAAACAAGAAGAAAAGGAGTGACAGAGAACTAATGGATGCATAAATAAAAAGGAGATAGTGATTTAGGTAAATTTCAAGGACGAAAGTTCTTTTAGGAGGGGAGAAATGTAATATAAAGATAAAAATTTTATAATGAAGGGCAAATGTGTCATTTGTTATAAAATAAAGAGGGTTTATGATCAACCCTAATAAATGAGATATTATTATCAACCCTACATTAATGATGGTCAACAAAATCTTTAAAGATTGTGGGGTTGCGTTTTTCCTAAACTAACCTTGTCTTATAAATAGACCCTTTAGCCTAGTATTGCCTTGCCATTTCCTAAGCAAAAAACCTAGGTAAGTGGGTCTCTCTTAGTCTTTTTCAATTAATCATTTAGGTTATCTTTCTTATAAGGTTCTTTTCATATGTTTGAAGGAGATTCAAGATTTAGTGAAAAACTTAAAGTGGATTTGGAGATTTGTGGTTTCGATTCAAAATAAAGGTATGATCTTTATTATAGTTTTCTGATTTCTAATATTTATAGATTATAGGAATATGATTATAGCGATTAAGAATAGTTAATTGATTGATTTAGGGTTTTTGTTTCAAATCAAGATTTGCAAGTTCTAGGTAAGTAAGGATCAATCCAATCTTGTCGTTAAATGAAATTTTTTTTTGTTATAAATCGAATTGTTAATTGGAGATTTTATATATCCATTAAAGGAATTGTGGAGAAATTAGAAATTGAGGAGAAAGCTGAGTTTGAAGGTTTTATTGAATTATAAACAAAGGAGACAAGTGTGTTAACCTCTTTTCGTAGATCTATGATTATGGTTATAAATCTTTTGAGTAAGGTTATGAAATTAAGGATTAGGGTTTAATTATGTGTTGTAATTGGAATTGATTAAGATATGCTGTTGATCAGGAATATTTGTGGGATTAGCGTTCTATTCTTTTAAGAAGATCTGTTAATGGATTAGAGTTTGGAAGCGAATCCAGGTACGACCATATCTTGTTTACTGTTTGTGCTTGTAGGATTAGACATGCATATAAAATGAACTAACCTTTGTAGGCTTTTAAAAATTGTATGCTGCTTGTGTTTGGCTGCGGTTAGTAAAGATCACGACAGAAGTGTAATACTAAAGCTAGCAACCTGATGATCCTTGTGTGGCAGTGTCTCGAGTGGAGTTGCACTGGAAATGATTTCGGTAGATTAGGAGTCGTTACCAGCTTAATTGTGGAACACAACTATATATATATAACTATTTTATACTATGGTTTTCATCGGTGTCATGAGTTACTCGAGGTTTAGGATTAGTCATGAATAGCCCTAAACTGTGCTGCTTGTTGGTTAATCAAAAGATAATAAACCTGTGGATGTTGCATAAGCATATGATGCATGTGAATTTGCTTGATGTGTGTTCGCACGCATGTGCGTGTAGTATGACGTGCTGGGCGTTTTTGCTCAATCCTTTATTTTTCAGGTGCAGGTGAAGATGATGTTGGTTGAGAATTGTCTGGATATGACTTTTATGTTCACCATGGGGGACGGCGTTAGTAGATTCGACTTTCCTACTGGTGACTAACAAATTCTAGATAAAGAAGACTAGGAGAAAAGATCTTTGAAGATCATACAAAGTATATAGAGTTCGTTTAGATTATTATTGAAGATGTTTATAAGATAAGTTGTTATGTTTTGGATTTTATATAAGTACTTTTAGATAATATTAGTTTATGTTTCTAAGAGACGAATTGTAGTAATGATAAATTCAAATAAACTTTTATGTGAAATTTGAAGATAATTATATCTGTGGTTTAGTATTTATAGCTTGGCGTGTCTTTTTCAAGAGAAGACATGTGGCGAGTTGTAATGCCGTTAAGTTAGGGCATTACAAGTTGTTACACTTGAACTTAATGTATCTACACTATAACCTACATCAATGTGTTATGAACATGGATGGCATCACTAGATTAAGTTCGAGGGAAAATTCTTAGCAAAAGTACATATCAAACTATGTTATTTAATATATTGGAGTCCATTGAAACAAACAAGACTTAGGCATATAGGACGTTTACAAAGTAGGGTAAATTACACTGAAAATTACAATATTTGGGGGTAAGTTTATTTCTGATCACAACATTTAGAGAAGTGGACCAATTTAGGTAACTATTAACATGTGTCAACAGGAGAAAATTTTAATTAAAATAAATAAATTCACCATATTGTGACATGTGTCAATAGTAATTTCAATTGATCCAATTCTCTAAATGTTGTTGTTAATTTCTCCATTAAGAAGTTTTAATGATAACAAAAGAGTAAAGAAATTACTAATAAATCTATTAAGTGTGCAATAATTTGAAAAGGTGAATAAATAAGCATCATATTACCTGGAAGGAACTCCAGAGACTATACTGAAAAAGAAGAACAAGATAAATTATGCATAGAAGGAACTCTAGAGAGTAGTCTAGAAGCGATGAGAAAATTGCAACTCATCCATAAAATGTTCTAAACTTGTTTTAAACATGGATTAATTATGATTCCAAGACCCAACTCCAAAAGATGAATACATTTTGGTAATATATTTATATATTCCACTAAGTAGGAATATAATCCAAGGGGATTCAAGTCAAATCATCAAGTTTTATGAAGTTCGCATTTCATGAAGATTTAATGTAGATATGATGTTTTATGAAGCTGCTGCAATTTTATATGAGAATTTATCTCCTGTTATGCTTTTACACAAAGAGAATTGAAGACATTGTTCATTAAGATATCAACGAAGAAGAATATTTGTATTTTTTAAAGAATTTGGTGAGGAACATTAAAGATTGTTTACACAATAATTGAGATAGATTTACGTGAGTTATTCAAGATAAATAAGGTTAGTTATGAAAATAAATATTTGCCATTAGTTATAAACACACAATTTAAAATTCAAAATACAAATATTAAAGACAATCAAGTCATAAGTGTTATAACTGTTGAAGATAAAGAAGCCTATACATGCGAAGGAATTCAAGATGTAAAGAAGGAGAACAACATGTTATTGAAAGAAATATTATTATGATCATTATTCTGATATTTTTCTATCATAACTTACTGTAATTTCCTTTGAACCTTGCTCATTGATTGTATAGAAAGGAACCGCAGAGTGTCCTTCATTTGCTTTGTGTTGTCGATGGAATATGAGTCATAACCCACTTGTTCCCATTGGGCCTTGAAGATCCAAGAAGTAGCCACCTTTGGACCTAGAGGGGTCATAACCAACTTGGCTACACTCCACACGGTCACAACTCCCTAACCTAGACATACCCATCGCCATGGGTGCCAGGTTAGCTTTCAGGTGGAGATTTACCTTAGCAGAGAAGATTTGGTGGACTCATTCTAGTATGACCCTAAGACTATGAAATATCTTTTCCCTAGGGGAAGGAGATCATTCTTCTCTGGAGATAAGGAAAGATCCTTTAGATAAGGAAAGGCCCTTGAATTAGCTTAAGCATCAGAGTGACCATGCAAGCAACCCCTCCGGTGCACCTTTGATAGCTTTTTTATGTTTGTAGGAGCCCATCTCTATCTGTGAACCCAGCTCATGCAGCGTATGGCGTCATCTGTGGGGAATGCTCTCATTATTCCTTCTTTTTCCTCATTCGGACCATCTTTTCCTTCACAAAAACCCTTCATAAAGCCCGAACCTTCTAAGAAAAAAAAAACATATCAAACGATAAGTAGCTTCCAATAACCACCATGCTGAGACCCTAATGGGGTAAAAACCAGCTTGACCCAATTGTTGTTTAGCTGGTAAGAGCTCCAACAACGTCGGAGCTCTTGAGCTACTATACACTAAACCAACCACCGTTGCAAACACTGTTAGTTCCTTAGACCCAGGATGTATTTTGTAACTTGAGATTGTTTAGGAAACTTGTGCACAAGAATGTTAAAACAGAACATTCTAATGCCCTCTTGTAAGTTAGAATCAGAGAGCTGATGGTATTAAGGAACCTAGACTTGGAGGAACAAGTCTTCAACGCTCGACAGAGCATGTCCCTACGATCCAAGTCTGACAAAGGATTAACTAGAATGAGCCACTGGTTTACTACAATACTACCGCAAGCTAAGCCTCTAGCATAGAATGATCCCACAACTCAAGACTGAATGAATACTAAAGACCCGCTACCACTAGGAGCCCAATAAAGGCCACTCACAGCACCTTGTAAAGCATACGACATCTCAATACCCAATTCGAACTTTCTCGAGACATTAAGTAGATGATGAAAGACGTCCAAAGATAGATCATACCGGTCCTGGCTTGACTCAAGCTCATGAGAACTACACACCAAGACCTATTGCTAAGGAGACCCAACAAAGTTTAGAAAGAGAACACGCCTTGAAGAGATCAAAAACATTGTAAAGATCCAGACTCACCCCTATAATTAAAATAGATGAATCTAGATCTTCAACCATATATAACCTACAGTGTTATATGTAAGGTTGGTTACTAGGATCAGTTTAGATATTTGTTTACCTAAATCTCTTATAAGAACAAATTTCAAAAACTATCAACTCATAAAAACTTTATAGGAAAACATATCATTTACATATAATACATAGATCCATTATAGACATATATATATACACATAGATATTAAAGACATGGCTTATAAGCAAGCCGTTTCCAAAATACATAAGCTAAGCAAATCTAACATAACTATTACATATATCTTCCAACCTATGCTATTACAAAAGTTCCATCAAGTCATGGTCATTTCTAATCCTCCCAATCATCTAAGAAATCCTCAAAATCCGTCCCATTCCCATATTGGTGTAGAACTCATCACTAGCATCAATACCTGAAATATAAAATAATGAGCCAAAGGCC
Source organism: Combretum micranthum (assembly GCA_024138025.1). Taxonomy (NCBI): domain Eukaryota; kingdom Viridiplantae; phylum Streptophyta; class Magnoliopsida; order Myrtales; family Combretaceae; genus Combretum; species Combretum micranthum. The sequence continues at coordinate 521,451 of JAMXBD010000133.1, forward strand.
CTATATAGAAGTAACAAAAGCAAATACGAGTGGCACACAAGCTTAAACTACATGCAAATGAAACAACCATCAAGTTAATATAAATTCTTTAATTATTTAAACAACACTAGAGTATTAAACTCTGGACAATAAGGGGATCTTGAGTAACAATCTGACGCTTAGGGGGTTGATATAAGTTGTTCGGGGACTTATATCTCCTAGATGATATATCCATGAATGAAAAAGTAGCTTTCTCTAGGGTTTTTAGCTGTTTTATAACTTTACTTAATTTAATTCATAATATCATCTAATTCAAATGTTTCCATAAAAATTGAATTAAATATATTATTTCTCTTTTAAGAATAAGTAAATGTAATACCGATGCCAACAATCCTATCAACTACTCGTCTTGCCACTTATGAAAGTCATTGCACGTGACAAGGGTGGCCTAAGCACCTAAACTACCGTGCCCCCAATTTGAGCAAGGTGCCACTCCCCGAACCATATTCAACGGCATAATAGACAATCAATTCAAACAACTTAACTTTTCTTAAATTAAAGTAGATTTAGTTATGCCTATCCTAAGTAAGAAATCAAACATATTATTGTGTACCTGTTCTATGAAAGGAACCAATAGAATCACTCAAATAATGATTAGTAGAGGAACTAAAGGACTCACTATTACATGGAAATTCAAATTTAAATCAATATAAATACTTTAAACCATACATAGGACATAACTAATTCTAGGCTTAACACCCATGTAAAATTAAATAAATCCAAAGCAAAGTCATAACATATCATTTATACATCTAACAAGATCATACAAGCACATAAAATCATCAAAAGACAATTTAACAAGCAAAGGAATGGTTTGAAGAAGTTTTGAAAATGGAAAATTGCGGGGGACACGCCGGCCTTCAATGCGGCAGTGTTGAGGCGGTGTAGTTTGCATCAAAAACTCTACGCTTGCCATTGCTGGCAGCGTTTAGCCAAACGTCGGTAGTGTTGTGGTCTACGCTAACGGTATTAAGCCGGTGTAGACTACAACTCTAATTTTTTCAAAAATCAGAGAGTTCCTACAGGGTTGGTCCATGCCCGTGAATACCCCCAACACTGGCAGTGTTGCCATGTATGCCGGCAATGTGACCTCTATCGGTGCTGTTGAGGCGTACATCACAGCACAGATTTTTCAAAAAATTACAGACCTTCCCTATTCGAAAATGCAACTTTTTACCCAAGTTTTCATTTCCAAACTTTCTTCCAACACATTTCCAATATCAAACCTTAACCTATATGTATTCTAACTTCTTTTAACACACATAACCATCACTCCAAACTCATCAAACACTCATATCTACCATTTCAATCATAAATCATCATCCAACCCTCATTTAGCCAATCAAAGCCTCTCTAAACTATCTTAACCCTACTTATTTTTTACTTCATGCACTCTTATATTACTTGTTACCTATTGAGCACATACCAACAACTCATATATCATCAAAATCCTATCTTATATACAAATAAACATGCAACTTCTCAAGAACTCATTTCAACATGCATTTGTGTCGAGCCTGGATTTTTCTCATTATCTGGTTAATTTCTTCTAATCCGATTCATATTAAACCTTAATCCATTTAACATGAATCCTCGACTAGGGATTAAAAGAAATTTAATTTAAAAATGTTTTGGAGTCACCCCGATAAAAATCGAGAAAAATAAAAGTTAAGATCAATGGGTCGGTTGATCTTAATTTAGCTACTAGTTTGCGAAAAAAAAATTTGATTTAGAAATCAAAATTGAAAACCAGATATCTTGGGTTCGGAGGCTAACCTATTAAAACCTAAATGGTTACCACTTTAAAATTTTAAATTTACCAAATATCCTTCAATTGCTCTAATATTTACAATTATCAAATATGTACAATTCATATTTTTATTTTCATTTTTTGTCTTTTTATTATTTAGCAGAATAAACTATACATGATAAATAATCAAATAATTTTTATTTTTTTATATTCTTTAGAAAGTAAACTATAATATTTACAAAGAATAAACAAAAAGTTTTTTTTTCAATTTTTTATGTCGCCGTAGGTGCCTACATACTCGCTAATCAAGATCAGACAAAACGTAGTTCTTTTTTCAGAAAACTTTAATTTGTTGATTTTTTTTAATTTTGGAACTGTTTCACTTTAAGTTCCTTAATTTTTTATTTTTATAAAAAAAAAAACAAGCTTTTTATGATGAAAAGATAATCAATTTAATTTTTATGATGATCCTAAGATCTAAGTATTTTTCATATTTTTTTTGTTATTTTTATCATGCTTTTATTCATTTTTAAGTGAAGATAAACAAATACAAATTATTTATGAAAATTCAGTATCACACATATATCATAGATCAATACTGGAAAGCATTTATTTTTTCATATTTTTTCATTTTTATATTTTTTTGAATTTTTATTTCCTAACACAAGTGTGTATAATTAGACATATAAATAAAAAATATATCAAAATATTAAAATATGTCTAAAAATGCATAAAAATATTTTTCTGATTTTTTCATAATTTTCTAGAATTTTTTTATTTTTCTGAATTTTTTGATATTTTCTGTAATTTTTATTAATTAAAATACATATTTTATAAATACGGATCAACCTGGACCATTGGATGAAGCGGACGTGATCTTGGCCATCAGATTAGCGGACTAAATCTGGCCGTTGAATCGTCTTTGATTGAATCAGAGGCGTTGATCGCCTGATCGAATCATAACCGTCAGATGCAGGCGGATTGAATCTGGAGCGTCTAATCTGCGGACTACCTTGGGCCGTCAGATCTATGTTGACTTAAATATGGACCTTCTAATTGCTTGATTTAATCTGGTGCGTTGGATCAGATTGATTTGATCTGGACCGTCAGATGCGAGGACTAATTTAGGACGTTGGATCTGTTGACTCAATATCAACCATCAGATTTGTTGATTGGATCCTGGGTGGACTTTGACTCGGATCGAGTCGGATCTGGTTAGGTCGGGTCAACTCGATCGAGCGAAGAAGAAGACTGTGGTGGTTTTCGAGGCTGATTTTGATGGATGTGGTGGTACACGGCCTCTGGGAGCTTGTCGGCCCGACGTGGATGGTGGCTGGGCAACTCTTGGCGGTGCTGGCTTCCACTCAGAACCACCAAAAGTGGTGGTTTCTGGCGGTGTTGTACGGTGGCGATGAAAGGAAAATTTGCAGAGCTTTTCTTTGGCTAATTCGATCAATTCTAAACTGATAAAGACCTCACACACACTCAATTAAAGCTCTCCAAATACTTTAATTTGATCAATTTCAGCTTATCCACCTCGAATTTGACAATTTAGTTCAAATTCTGAGATTTACGAAAGCTTTCGATTCTATCTGATTTAGTGAGTGTTTCATCGAATTGACTTGTGCCTTTTGATCCTAGTATCCTCTATTTATAGATTGCAAGCTCAATTTGATGTTTCGTATTGCTTCAGAAACCAATCGATTTTTGCCTCTTCATTTGCACGAATTTAATCCAATAATTCATGTTTAATTCGTTTTAAACTGATGAATTAATGATTGATCTTTCATATTCTTCATCAGATTATCCAATTTGGGTAGATGAATCGTCCAATTTCATCAATTCTTGTCAATCACCATTAATGGACAATTGAAGCTTCATAAATTGCATTTTTTTTTTCCAATTTTTCCAGCACGAATTTTGTGACTTTTGGGTCGCTTTTACACATGAATTATGTACTGATCTTTCATATTCCATGTCTACTTTACAATGGCATCATCAATTTCAACAATTAATGATGTTTTGTCAGTTAAAAATCGATGCAACGTAAGGTGAAAAGTCACTTTGAGGAAGATGAAAAGGCAAAAAAAAAAAAAAAAAAGATGATAAAAAGGCAAAAAATTGCCTTTGCTAGGATTTGAACCTGAGTCCTTGAGCTTGGGTGTGTGTTTGGGTCAACGTGTTTAAGCAACAGGCCATTTGGCCCATGCCTCGATCACTTAGCCAACTTCATCAATACTTAAGGCTTTCAAATGATGAGTTTAATTAAACAAATAATTTTTGAAATTTGTTTAATCAACTTTAAAACAACTTATAACTAGAATTTTGTATATATCAAACTCAAATAATAATTTCTATTTTTCCTCTCATTTTATTTATTTATTTATTTACTAATTCTTTTTTTTTTAATTTTTGCTTTTTTCTTGACTTTTTTGGCTTTTTCTTGATTTTTGTATTTTTTTCATTTTTGTGAGCTTGATATAATACTAATTCTAATTACAAATTAAAGCCTTTAAGTTGGGCAAAATTTGGGTGTCTACAATTCACAATAACATGGAACTCACATGTCTAGAGAAATTTAAACAAGAAATTAAGTTTTCAAACAAGTATAAACTTACCTTAGGAAGCTCTAGTTTGATGGCAGACACTAGGTTCCAAGTCTTGTTCTTGCTAAGTAATGGCGTGCAATACAAGGAGAGACAAAAGAGCAAAGTGGAAAATCACTCAAAATCTAGAGTTATAAGATGAGTTAGGATCATTGTTGTAACACCTTAAAATAAGACATTACAACCTGCTGGATACGCTAAGGCTCTAATATCCACAAATATCACTTGTAAACACGCAGATAGGGTATCTCATAGGATACTCAACACAACCTGTATAACCTAGAAACATAAATATACTTCATAACATTCCTGTTTAACATACAAACATCTTAATTGGCATAACCACAAGCTAACAATCCAACATAAAAACTGAAATTGTCTACAAGAGAAATCATTCATTTACAACTTAATCTTCTAACGACAAAGGATCCAATAACTGTTCATAAAACATAATAATAAGCAAAATATAGTAAAATCAAGTCTTCAACATATCCAGACACTTCTTTTCTTCCATGAACCTGTAATCAACAAGCTAACTCTCAGCTGGATAGTCAGGTCCACTATCGTCCCCCCTTATCAAAGATCATATCATAACCCAAAAGATCATATACAATGTCTTCATCACTAGTACTTGAAATTCTAAAAAGTGAGTTGCGAAGCCCACTACGATAACTCCAATCCTTAAAAGCAAATGCAAATGCACACGCAATAGGTATATATATCAAATGTACTTACTCTATTGCAAGCAATCATTTTGTTATCTTTTTATAGTCAGCAAATCAACACGGTTTAGAACAATGTATACTCTAGTTCCGAACTTGAAGTAACTCAGACTCCTCTTTAAAAACAAAATAAGGTAATTATATACATATATGGATGAGTGGATACTCCCCAAAACATCTCCGTTTCCCCCAATTCTACCGGAATCATATCAAAGCGAGTCCACTAGGGATAAGCTCACATTAAGATCATCAGGGTGCCTCACCAATGTCACTATCTGTCAGGTCTTTACTGGTCAAAGCCAAGCACAACCAAGCAGACAATTATTAAGCTAAATAGAGTTAGGTTAATTATGAAGTTCTGTTCCTACAACCAATCAAGCAATACTAAACTTACAAGCAAAAACAACAAATAGGGATTGGTTGTACCTTTCTCAAATTCAAGCATACAACTCAAATTCTCAAATCCAATATCAACAATAACAAAGACAACCTAAATGTTTGTAAATATTCATTAACCTAGTCTAGCTTATGTTTTTAGTATGCTCCTCTGATTTTCTTTGGCTAGATAATAGATGAAATGTGGGTAAGGTAGTTGCCACCGATCCCTTGGGATTCGAACTAATTCTTTCTATGCTACTTTAGTAGGTGCGTTTGTTTAATTGTTGGTAGTTGCTATTCGAAGTTGGACAGAACCAATTAGTTTTATAAAAATTTTGAAAGTTTCCACTTCAAGTTATTCTTTTAAAAAAGTGTTTTATACAACTCAAGCCAACCAAAAACACCAAGCACATATCCTAATGAGTCGAATATTATAGGCTCCTTATATGTTCCTAAAAAATAGATAAAAGGTTTGACCTAAAGTCCAGTATGCCAAAAGCATAAGCACATATGCTTGAATAACCATCAAATATAGTCACATGCAACATGGCATTTAATGCATTGACCATATTTTCATTATTTGTGATTTTAAGCCAACAACCAACAAAGTATAGGGTTAGTCATGCCTAACCCTAAACCCTAAGTAAGTCATGACTCCTCAACAATCATGTACTTATATATATATAAATATACATATATGTATGGAATGGATAGTCCCCAATACGCTGGGAATTGTAATCGTTTTCACCTAATCTATCGGAATCCGTTCTAGGTATGACTGCACTCGAGATAACGTCACACAAGGATCATCAGGATGCTACCTTAGCATCACCAGTACTCTCGATCCACTAGACCCAACCAAACACAAGCAATAAAACAATTATTAGAGTCAAATAATTTATTAGATTGTTTTCAATTACCAGTACATAACATGCACAAACAACAAATAAGGTAACGTCATACTTGATATGTGTCTAAAATAGATAACTCAATTCTATTGGAAACACCTTGATCCAATTGATTGTTCTTCCCTTCTTTCGAAATCAACAACCGTGAAATCAAATAGGAAAGTTAAGACCTTTCTCGTTCATCGAAACAGGAACGCCTTCAATACCTTAATCTCTTCTATACTTCAAGAGAGATGCTAGAAGAGGAAGATTTAGGGTTTTTAGGTTTTTAAGAGTATGGAACAAAGAATGTTTGGAGATCTATAAGATATGGAGGTTATCATATAAGATTTTGGAAAGAAACAAAGTAGAATAAAATATATATCTATACGTAAAATTATTCATATTTATTTGTACGCCATGGATTTTGACTATTTATTTGAATAAGTTGTTATTATTATTATTATAATAAAGATTCCATGACATAAAAGAAAGGTAAGTCATTTAGTAATCTTGAAAAGAAATAGTAGTATTTTATTTTTCATTTTTTAGGAATGTCATGCCAACAATAAAGAGAGGGTATCCCTATTCTTTTCTCTTACATCCTTTAGCCTCTATTATTTTAGTAGGTTGTATTATTGCTCTAGTATAGTTTCCCTTCTAAAGTAAAATAAATTGTATTTATAATAAAATAAAACACTTAATAATATATTCACATTGATAAATGTGCTTGACTTTAAAATTGTTTTTTAGGGTATTTCAAACATTTCAAACAACCTTAGGGGTTCTAAAAGGGCTAAAAGACCATGTTCAATCTTAGTTTTTGTTTAGTGTGATTCATCTCTTCTTATAAACACGTTTAATCCATGAAATGCTCGTTTTAAATCACCTATAGCAGGTTATGCATGAATCATCCAACTTGTTTAATCTACAAACATCAATTTCCACTTCCAATGATCCCTCACTGAATTCATTTATGACCCACATTCATTTTTACAAGTTTTGATATCATTTAAACTACGTAATAACCTCAAGCACCTCGTCTTCCATGAATTTAACCTCTAAATCAAAATCCGACTCTATACTCATGCCCTATATCATTTTTAGCAGCAAACACCAACCAAAACTCAATTTACCTACTGCTTTACATGTAGATAGCAAACCCAAGTTGATAGACATAAAATACATAAAATCTTTAGTTTAAAAGTTGATTTAGTGTCTTACTTTACCAAAAAAAACACGACATCAAGCTTGTTCCAACTGCAATGGAGTTCCAAGACTTCGAAACCACTCAACACCTTTTTTTTTTTTTCTCCTTAAAACATGGACTCACATACCTAAATTGATTTTTATACTTTGAAAGCTATAAAAATCATAGTTACAACACTCTAAAATACCACCATTATGTTATTATGAATTTTAGAAATGTTGTATAGCATCCCCTCTTTCTACTACTTCTTCATCTCCCTCATGGAAAACGTGGTCAAACCAATTATTAATACATGAATGTTATACGAAACTTAACATACTTAAAACATATCATAAAAAGTCACCTTAATTCATTTTGATTGGCCTTATATGATCTTGAATGCTATTGGTGCTTCTTGAGATAAATCCATTGGAGGTTGCTTAAGGTTTCAATGGTAGTTTTCACTTCTTCTTCTTCTTCTTCTTCAACATAAACACCAGGTAAGTGAGATTCACTTCTAGCTTTAAAACTTGACGGTTGCAGTGGAGATAGACATTTGTAGAGGTATGTTCTTTACTAGGAATGAATGAAGTTTTGAACTATTTATTAAAAAAAAAAAAAAAACAGTGAGGGGAAAGTGGTGGTGTAAAGTGGTGCTGGCACCAAGAGGAAATAGGTAAAGCAATGATGACGACTTATTTCTTCTTTTTCCTTTAGTCTGATTAGGTTTTTTTTTAAAAAAAAAAAAAAGAAAATTGATAGTATTATGAGAAAGTGTAGGTAGATGAAAGTCAAGGAATGAGGGAAAGGAGGGCACCCATTTATACATTTCGTTCATTGTACTAAACTGTTTTTATCACATTTTGTCCATGCACATTGCATCATTGATTGTTAAGTAATCTTATAGCTAATTTTATTCGTAACTAAGTAATCTTAAGTAGTAAAGGTAGGGGTGTTAAGTTGTGGAAAAAGGGAAAAAAGATTGAGACCATCCCTTACATATCTTATAAGATCCATGAAATATTCCTCCTCGTATTCATCATCTTCACTGAAGCCGTTCTTCTTTGATTTCTTAGTAAACAATATGTTTAGTCAATAACATTATTAGCTTCATTAGGGCTATTTATGGAGGTTCTTCATGGAGTAAAGTGTTAGGTTGCAAATAAAAGGTACCACAAAAGTTTCATCCTATACTAGCTCATTTTGGTGTTCCTCAAATGTAAGATATGTTTTAATAGATTTTTTCATAACTTATATACATTTTTGAAATTTTGTTTTGAATCCTCGTATTCTCAAGTTTGCTTATGAGCCGATTCACAAATATGAACAAGCTTGCTTGGAAACTGGTTTGTGAGTCTAGATCAAAGCTTGAACCCTAGACATTACCATAGTTCGATTTGGTTTTTGAATCGAATCAAATCAAATCAAACTCATTGGTTTTTTATTTAGGAACTGAAATTAGAATCGTGGAAGAACCAACAATTCCCAACTAAAACTGTGAATTTAAAAAAAAAAAAAAATCGAATAGCATGACGAATCCATGCTTGCATCACGGTGCATCTGATACTTATCCTGTCGGCAACAAGATTAAAGGGCATAAATTCTTTCTAAGGGTGACTCCTTTTACGAGTTAATTATTATTTAGTAAAGAAAAGCTTATCTCCAAAGCGATATTAATATCTCCATATTTCATATGGATTGCTTTATTCTGCCCAATCTACATAAATAATACGTGCAGCTTCTCATGCGTTTATCCGATTTTGATGAGATTGATGATCCATGTGTAGGCCTACAACGCAAACATACAATTAATTACGCAAACGACCATGCGTGTTAGAATTTTCTTTCTTCTTTTTTATTAAAGAAATTAAAAGTTGAAGAAGGATTGGGTTTCAGTTTTAATTAATTATAGAATAACTCGCTTTTCTATAGGAGGAATAATTGCACCATCAAACTGATTTTAATTTCTCATATAAAGAAAAGTTATATTTTCATAAGGTGATGTTTTTTACAGGTGGGGTTGGTTTTATTTTGTTCAAAAGCCTTTCAAGCATCTCTCTCTCTCTCTCTCTCCCCCTCCCTCCCTCCTTTTATCTTTTTTAAAGTCTTACACTTCCCGGATTCTTCCATAACTGATCATAAAATACTGTACTTTCAGTGTAAAATTAGGAGAGAAAAAAATGAATGATATTAATGAGGCACATGTTCCGAACAAGCGATAAGTAATTATTATGATTTCTTCAATTTGTCCTATAAAATAATGGGAGAATTGAACTCCAATTTAATATAATTGTAATAGAGTTTATAAAAGAATAAATAAGTAATTATGAAGCAAAAAGTAAGACATTTATAATGTTTATTGTTTTATTATAAAGAGATGATAATTATATATGTGATATTTTAAAGACATGAACATTTATAACAAGAATTAAAAATAGACTACTAAATAGTAATTCATGAATATGAACATATAAATTATTGTTTATTATTTTCACGTAATAGTAATTTACTATAATTTTTTTTCAATTGATAGCGTAATAAGAATTTAAAAGAAAAAAATTGGATAGCTATTTCTTTGGAATGAACGGTTTGTTAATGATTTTGGACTGACATAAATAACAAGCTACAAAGTCACATGGTCAAAGGAGTATAGCAGATTGGAACACTGTTTGTTGTGGAAAGTATTAAATTCGGACTTTTGACATAAAATTTTTTTATGGAAAACACACACATTTGTAGAAATTTTTTAACATAGACTGCTCTTGATTCTTCTAGATGGAAAATCTATCCAATCCACGAGACTTAGACGGAATTCTTTCAATGTTGGAGCAATAGAATGTTGTATTTTGGCAAAAAGGAGAATGAAAGACTTTTGATGGAATGGTAGGCGTTAGAATTTTTTTCCAACATCTTTAATTCTTTTACGTAAATATTGATTTCAGTATTTACTCACCTAGTACAGCGCCTGCTTATATTATTGTCGAATTGCAAAGAGGCTTAGCAGTTTGTAATTTTGAATTTCTTAGATTAGAAATGAAAGTTAACCGAATTAGATTTAGTTGATCTCTTACTAATATCGTATATGTCTAGTTCCTCCTGTTCTAACTATGCCTATCAATTAAGAACCTCGATCAACTGCACTCTATGTCTAAAATTGACTAACTATTTTAGGAATAGAAATAATTATATATATATATATGGAAATTTTAGGGATTTTTATGATCCCATTTTAGAATCCTAGAAGCAAGATTATCCAATCTATCTTCTATCAATTAAAAATGGTTATAACAGTTTATACGATAAAGTTTTCAATGATTGAATAAAATTCTAATTATTTTTATTTGACTTAATAAAATATTATGGCGTTCTTTTTTATTGCGTTTGATTGATAAGAATTAAATTGGTATTCTAGTTTTCATTATAAGAAATTGCTATACCTTATAAAAAATATTAATTTTTTTCAAAAATATACTTAATAGAAAAACAAAAGAACTATTATTCTTAACTAATTTTATTCTGTTTCAATAAATCAAACTTGACTTTAATATTTTTAAAATAAACCAGTGGATAAAAACCTAAAATATAAACACCGGTTTTTCAGATGAATTTCGATCTTATCCTCCCAATAGTTATACTATAAAATAAAATAATACAAAATTGCATTAGATTGCATAGCACCTGCAACTACTAGGAGCTACTGCAAGCTACCCTGACGTAGACTTTTGGATAGGGAAGCTGAAGAAAGCAGCCCCCACCCTATGTTTCTAGAAGCTCTTGATTCAAAACGGGCATCCGAGGATCAACGTGGGACTCAAGATACTTATCCGCAAATCAATGCACAGCCGTCGCCCTTCGATAAATCTTTCTCCTGCCACTTTAAAGTTTAACCTCACTGATGAAGAAAGAGACGGCTTGGCTATGGCCTACAGGAAGAGGATGGTGAGGTCATGGGCGGTGAAAAAGAAAAGTCAACTTAACCGTGTTTATACATGCAATCCTACGGGAGACGAGATGAAAAATGAGGTCAGAGTTATCAATAATAATTTCTTAGTGTTATAAATAGATGCTAATTGCTTCACCTAATTGTGCTACTTCTATATATTTTAGGATATAGGTTACGAGTGATACCTAAATTTTGATAAAATATGTAATTAGATATTCAAATTTTGAAATTGATCAATGAGCTTTACAATTGATCAATTTAGTGTTTAAAAGAATTTTTCATGTACACCAACAGCACATCTATTATATTGACTAAAAATGTCACATAAGAAGATGGTGTGGTATTAGTCAATTTGATAGAGAATCATTTGTGATATTATTACTATTGACCAATTTCAAAATTCAGGTTAATTGTATATTTTTTTTTCAAAGTTTAAGTATTATTCGTGATGTTAACCCTATATTTTGTAAGGACGTAATAATAATTTTTTTTTATTTACACCATCATTTGAATTTACTCTAAAACTTTGGTATTTTTTGCTTTTTTTCTTGAATTTTTGAATCATTGTTACTTTTCATCTTTCTATATGTATATTTTAATTTTATAAATAAAGTTTAAAATTATTTATAGCTGGATGCATTATACTTATTAAATTTTATATTTGAAGTTTGAATTCACTAAATGTCCTACTTGATTGAACGATAAATTTAGTACTTTTGTAAAATAAGTTGGCAAATACTCACTTGTCAAAATTGAAATTATAATTAAAATTTTGATTTAGCAAAAATTCGATTGAATATGTTCTTTATCCTTCAAATCTCTAGTGAAAAATTGAAAAAACAAAAACCTTCAAATAGTAATTTTTAATGTTATACTAGACAATACAGAGACGAAAAATTGGAGTTAGTGATTTAATAAAAATAAGATAATGCTATATACACTTCTTCGAAGAGTTATGTTGACCACGGCTTTGTGGGAAAGTTGACAAATTTTTTCAAAAACAAAGTTTTCTAACATTCCACTATTAAAATACCACATATGTCTAGAATATCCTTGCATGAATTCATAATAAATAAAACTTTTACATGCAACCGAATGAAATTCAATTTTTGAGGGTGGTCATAAATACCATAAATAAATACATTCAAATTAGGCGTGCACTTTGAATTCAAGTCTCACTAACAAAAATCGGGACAAATTCCCTCTCTGTTGCAATAAAAAAAAAAGATTAATAAAAATATAGAAAAAAAAACCGGAAAACAATATTTGTGTTGGGAAAATGAAATTATTTGGTATTATAAATCATGAATTTCTAAACACGAGATGTAATTACTAATAAATTTTAATATATTTTAGGTTTCATAAGATATAGATGGTGTTTTCTTAATAACTACTTATTAGTATATCTAAAAGTAAATTGCGTGAACATTCCTTAAAAACTTTTGAAATGGTATTGTGACACCTTGATTTTCATTGGATGCAAAATTATTAGTAAATCGATATTAATGCATCTAATTTGACAACTATAAACTAAATTAAGGATATAATTAGAATCGTATGGAATAATCAATAATAAAAGAAAGTATCAAAACTATAATAACCTAAGAATAAAAGGAAATCATTTAAACAGATGACCTAATTAAGCTAAAACAAGGAATAATATAAAAACTACTCTAGAATTTAAACTCATGAAATTCAATTTGATAAAAAAATAATAATAGTAATAATAAAAGGTAAAATAGTAATAGTAAGTAGTAAATGGTTAAGAAGGTATGAAAAGTAACTAGTAAATATAAAAAGTAATATAAAATATAGAATTAGCATATTACAATAATTAATGTAGATTTTTCGAATAAGGATACTTTAACTTATGAAATTACTAAAATGCCCATTTAAATTCATAAAAATTGCAAAACTAACACAAAAAAATAATTTAAATGGATAAAATCCTTCAATACTCTAGAAAAATCAGGAATAATTCGGAAAAAATTAGGAAAATTCGAAACATGTAAATAATCTCAGAAAATATCCTCAAAATTGTGTCAAAATGCATGTAAAATTCACCAAAAATTCGCCAGCTGTCCGAAAATTTTGACACCTCACCAGGACACGTGTTTTAATTACATGTGACCAGCTAAAAAGTTTCATGCAAGAATAATGACATTTGGCATTTTTAATACGTGACAAACCGCTATAAATACCGTGTTCCAACATAGAAAAATTCACACAGCTCGTTTCGAGCATCCTAAAATCACCAAATTTTGCAGTTTATTACTAAAAATAATGGCCTATACTGCCGACAACTCTATGGTGGTGGAAGGTGGCCGGAGATGGTTGTTTTTGCCGTGGTTGGGCGGAAATTGCGGAAATTTTCGAGAAGTCATTACAGCTCCTTTCGTAAATATTTTATAGGTAAACTCCTAATAATATTAGGTATCTCTCATAAAAATTTCGTAATTTTTCTTGTCATTTACTATTTTTAATAATTAATCTAAGATTCTGCCAGTATATAAATATTAATTAGTGCATATTTTATATGTTGAAATATAGTAAAATGATTCTATTATACATAAAACTTTTTAACCACTTTCTAAATGCTCATTATAAAGCTTAGATGTTAACTTTATGAAGTTATAGCATATACTACTATTTTTCTATAATTACACGATTTATTATAAACTAATTACCTTATAAATGGCTATGTATAACTCAAATCTATAACTAAACTACCCTAAGCTATTTACTACTTTTTAAATATATTATCAAATAACTTATAACAAATACTTAAGAAATAATAACCCTTAGATTTGCTTAAACTAATTATCTCATTTAAGATTTATTAATCTAGTTAGGCTTAGTATCAAGAAAATGACAAAATTAATTATATTGTCAATATCAAATATTTATAAAGCTTATATTTAACTATACTTAATCTTTTAACTATTGCTTCTATAGTACATATTATATAGGAATAATTATACTAAATAATTAGATCCTACATTAGCCTAAAATGAATTAATATTTAGTATTATACAACTCAGTTAATAAATATCTACTTATTCTCAAATTCTAATTATTAATAGGGGTATTTTGAAGAGAAGTAAAAATCTAGATAATTTTATCAATATTTCATAATTTTCCTAGAATTATCATCACATGCTCGCTTAATAAATTTTCTAATATTCTAAAAGTTAAGAAAATTAATCATCATAAAGTTAAATTAGTATAAAATATCTAAAATCTATTAGCTCAATTTAAACTTTTAAAATTTTTAAGTTTAGATGTTGACCTTACTAATAAACCTTAATTATAAGTTACTTATCCAATAAAAGCCAATGTAAAACTATGCTTTATTTAAACCCTATTAAAATACATCACAATATCTTTAATAATTGTAATCCATTCCCAATTAGCTAAATTAGAAAGTATTATCCCTGCAAATTACATCAAGAAAAAGAAGGACAATGATTAAATGACCAGCCAACCTCTATATGAAACTGTAGATACTCATAACTATTCCTTGTTGGATATTATCAGGTGTTCGAGGAGAACGCTGATAAATCGCAATTTCTGTAAGTGGTTCATTTATATGGTAATTGTAAAAAGGGATATTATTTACATTATAATTATCTGTGCTTGTAACTTAGTTATAAAACGTGTGTGGTTGGTTGATTTTGTTTGATATGGGATGTTTACTTATCCTATTGTTTTGGTATGAGATACTTATTGATCACCCAAGAATGTATTATTAAGAATATAGTGAAAATAATAACCGATCATGCATAGCATAACACATTTCGCATCCTTGCATCCATAAAACCGACCGTCCAGGTGAGAATGGATTTCTTCTTTTAACCTTTATTGAACTAAGTGACAAGAGAGGAGGTCGCAGTAAAGGTTACAAGCTATCCGAGGGATAGTCCTGAACGGTTTTTGGGAGGACAGGAGACCCATTGCACATTCCCGGTTTTATGGAAAATGAATTTGTGTTAACTCCTCGAAACCCAGATTAGAGTGGGGTTAATTTCTCTAATCTCGTGATGAACCGGTCAACATCACGCGGATGGCATCCCGATTGACTGCACAATTCACTCTAATAATAACAATGATTGTGATTTGTCCTATAATGTTTATAATTACCCTTTTTATATCCACTTACTGAGCACGTGGTTTTATGCTCATACCCCTATAGATCTTTTTACAGAGATACAAGATTCTCTAAGGAGTAGCAGAACTGGTTTCAGTAGAATGGAAGATGAGAATATTATGGATTATGTAAGGAGAGTTGAGATTATATTACGATAAAGGTATGTATAAAGGGTATTTCTTCAGATTACTTGTATTTCTGTGTGTTGGCCATCGCTTGAGAATTGTCAATACATTGGTTTAATGAGATAAGCCTTGTATATTCTACTTGCTAATGATGGTTAAGGCCACCAACTATCATTTTCATTTAGAATGTACGGCGGGACTGTCTTGGTTAAACTATTGGGATGTGACAGGTATGGATACTTAGGTTTTTCAAAAGCCAGCACTTATATCCCTAAAAGTCCATAAATTGCACAAACCTCCCCTAAAAATTTTGAAAATTGCATGGACTCTCAGTTTTTACAAAAGTCAATACTTACACCTTGAAAAATTGACGTAGTGATAATATATAAATTTTGTTTATTTGATTCTAACGTATCATTACATATAATATGCTTAACAAATAACTATTTCAAAAAATATTTTAAAATTTGTATATTAAAGAATGAAAACCTTTTTCCCCCTATAAGTCTAGCATCTAAAGTGCAATTCTAATAACAAAAAAGAAAAAAAGTATCATGAGGTATGTTTTAATATAATAAAAAAACTTTTCTAATATATTTGTTTCATGCTAAAGTTATAGAAGAAGAAAAAAGACAATTAACTTTTTTTTTCCTATAAAAATTAATTACGTAAAAACTATAATAAAAAATTTAAAATATTTTTTATTAAACATAATATGTAATGACACATTAACACCAATTAAAAAAAATTTATATGTTATAATCAAGTCATTTTTTAGAGGTACAATTATTGACTTTTGAAAAAATGATGGTTTATATAATTTTCAAAGTTTTCAGGGGAGGTCCATACAATTTACTTGTTTTCAAGTGGTGTAAGTGATGATTTTTGAAAAACTTGAAGGTCTAAGCAATTTTTAAGTTTTCAGGGGAGATTCGCACAATTTACCCTAAATCTAAATATGATTGATCTTTACTAACTACTCTTATATACATATAATATATAATACCTAAAGAATCTCTTTCTTACTAATGTAAGATTATATATCATTCACTTTGCACCTTTGCGGGTATAGTATAGAGCTTCTAAAGCTTAAGATTAGTGTTGTTGAATCTGCAAATAGAAAATTTATGAGTAGAATAGGTAAGGATTGTCAACTAGAGTGACTTCGATACTTAAATCAGTAAGATGCATAGAATGTGAGCAGAGTAGAGTAGAGGTTAATGTCTATATCTAGATGTGTTATCATTGGCCCCCGTGGCATTTTTTATGGTGGAGATGGTCATTTTTTATTTGATGCACAAATGTTCTTTGGTGCAAAACTACATCTAATATTTTAGAAAAGTCTATCTTCTCATTAAGGCAAGTTTTGAGATAATTAAAGGTGTACTAAAAATAGCCAGCCACATTTGGTAAAGCTTTCTTGAAATACTAACCTTAGAGGACATGTCGAAGCTCTAACAGGTTATCTTGGGATGCTCAAACCATCATATCAGCCATGAAGTAACCAAGTTATCGTCAACTAAGATTGCTTGGTCTAATCCTACACAACTTATCCAATGCCTATTGGAGTTGGGGCTAGGCTAGATAGTTTAACCATAGACAAAAAAGTTGGGTTGGACCTAAACATGTCCAAAATAAGCTATCAACCTAAATCAATTATAAGTTATAAGATATATAGTAAATAATGATCCATACGTCATGAATTTTGTGTTGAAGATATAAATAAAACTTTCAAATTTTATAAACAACCCTCAAAATTTTGATAAATTAGTAATACAAAGGATAACTGCTTATTCATTTTTTTTTTCTTTTGGAAAAAGTCACTATGTCACTACCCAAACAAGAAGTTATGAACTAAAAAAGATCCAAGCATGATTGTTTTCCTCTTAAAGGAAAGAATAACTGGCCAAAGCAATGAAAACCTCATTCAAATCAATTCCTACCTCTATCATAGTTGTCAAAATCGCGATTTTACTATTCACTCAAGCATGTAGAATCATACAGAATTGTGCAAACTATAAAATTGTAAACGTGTAAAATCGTACATCTAAATTCATAATTCTATCTAAGAAATCTGTACTTTCATAATTTTTCATCCATTTTAATTAAGAAAAAATATATAAAATCATAAACTCATAGGATTATATATTTGATTCATGATTATGACAACCATCATCTCTACTTTTTAAATAGGACAATAGGTAATCAATTGTAATGGTTAACTTTCTTGGAAAGGGATGGTTTCATTCACAAGATTATAGTTTTTGTAGTTATTTTTTAATTCATTAAAGTGTTTTTATATAATTTTTTTAGGATAAGTTATATAAAATTTGGGGACAAATCCTTAGAAATATCAATGTTTTGAGTGATCAAGAAGATGAATCGATATTTTGTAAACTAAATAAAATGAGGTATTAACGTTTTACAAAGTCCATATAAGATATCAATATTTGGATTAGTTTTCAATTAAATTTCCTTACTTTTCGTCAATAATCAATTATTAATTTTTTTTTTTTGCTCACTTTGCAAAACATTTATTCATATTTTTAATCACTTGAAACTTTTATATCTTCAATAAATTTATCCCCAAATGGTGATCATTCTTTTTAACCACTCAAAATATCGATACATTAAATAAACATACCTTAAAACATTAATATCTTTCAATGTAATTTGCTTAATTTATTTTACTAAAAAATTTGTTGAAGTGTAAGAAATTAATTGTAACATTTAATGGTTGATAGGATATATTAAAATCAGGGTAATTTATACTAAAAAGTATCAATATTTTGATACCCTTTTATGGAAATTTGTTAAAATGTAAATAAACTTACTTTCAAACGTTGACAATTTTTGATATAATTTAACCATTAACATTGAGATAAAAGTTTATTCCTTCATATTGAAGTATTTTAGGTGTGTTAGGCAAGGCAATCAGATTATTATATTATACATCTAATCCACGGCTCGTATTTTGAATAGGCACTTTTAAGTCTTATTCCCTTTTTCTTTCTTTCTTTCTTTCTTTCATTTTTTTTTTTAAATGCTAATGTCTTGAATTCCACAAGCTTAGCTACGAAGATAAGGGAAAGGAAAGTCAATCTTTTCCGCAAAACTCCAAAGCCTATGAAAGTTGAATTCGATTTTTGCCACATGTTCTCTTTATTTAATCAAATATTCAAAGAACCTAATTGGCCTATTGCCTGTACCTACCAATGAAAATTAAATGAAACACTACTTCTCGAGAACTCTGGCCCTACTACTTGTTTCTTCATCCACCATCCACCCCCATTGACCAGCCAGGAAATTGAGGGAAAAAATTAAAAACAGGAATCAAAGCCCACCTTCATTGATGTCTGCTGTGGATTAAATAAAACTAGCCACCCACTTCTTTTTTTGTTTTTCCCCTTAGTCCTTTTCTTTAATGAAAAAAGAAAAATAAAAAATATGTATATGAAAGAAATTCTTAGTTCTAATTGTACCAGCCTGCTAGGCTGTGGAATGGGTCCTCTAGTGGTCAGCCATCATCCTTGCCAATGGCGGAGGGCAGCCGGCTGCTTTCTTAAGTTTACTTCTTGTTATCTTTTTTTTCTTTTTCACAATTTTCAGTTTAACCTTCTTAGAAGTGAATTAATATAGTTAGCCAATAACATTATAGTTAATAGCATTTATTTGAATCTTTTCTTTCTATTATAATAATAAAAAGATTAATATATTTAATATAATTTAATTTCCTTTATTTTACTAGTGCATGTGTTCCATTAGATACATTATACACAGCATGTGCTTCTTGTAACGTGATATGACTCAATTCAATGCTTGTGAAGGATTTAAAACTTGGTCAAATTGAACATTGTAGAAATTAATCTAGAAAATCAAAGATTTGAGACTATTGGTGCAAATTTTTATATCAAGTATAGTTTAGGACAAGTTGTTGACATCACTTGATTTATGCTAATTTTTATCAACCACATAATAACAAATAGAGGGATTTTCCTTTTCCTAGAATAAATGCATGTTCTCTTCTCCCTTTTGTCGCCTTTAATTACTGCATTGCCTCGCGCTTGCACTATCGATCTGTTTAATAAATGTGCTGTAGAGTAGTTAATCATTCTTTCTTTATTATTGTTATTATCCTTTTTTAAATTGTCGAGTAGTTAATCATACTTGCACTATGTAAATTTCATCTTATTTTAAACTAGTGGACACTATGTGTCATGATATGTCTGTCAACATCAAAATATAAATTTAGATTAATTCCTTTCAAGGTTTTTTTTTTTTTTTCCCCTGCATATTTCAAGGATTTCAGTGAAGACTTATTAGTGATATTTATCTTCGGGTCCTTAGTGTAAGAATTTAAGTTAAGAACCTATTTATACAAAAGCTTAACAAATAGACTATGGTTCTTTATTTAGAACATATGACTGGGTATTGCTATCTATTATGAATTTTTTTTTTTTTTGAAGTGATTGGATTAAACCATTTTTATATATGCAAGTAACAATTATTAAATTCTGTTCATTAATTTTCCTTAATTATCAACATATCTTATAAACTTAAAAATTGATTTTAGGTGACAACATCTTAGGAGGCTAAACTAAGTGAAATTGAGGAAAAGAAAATGTATTGTATCCATATTCAAATTATAAACTATATGAATAAAATGGAGAGGTTTTTTTTTTTTTTTGGTTATTTTAAAGAAAAAGATTTCCTTAATCATGGCATGGATCACCTTGAAGGCCCCATAGAGAACCTTATTAGTAAAAATGACCTTAGTAATTTCTTTTCCGTGGTTAGTGAGTAAGGATGTGATTGAGGCAAGTTGTTATAGGTTACTATCCTAATCCACTAAAAATCCTATGGACTAAATTCTATAAGATTTTAAATGTGGCTTACTGACATTACCTTTAATCTTCTAAGTGGGATGTGTCAGGTTAACATCCCTCCTCCTCGTTGTAATTACAGAAAAAAGAAATAGATTGATTGATTAACAAGTTAGGCTCAAGTGTTGTTTCTAAAGTAAATTTAAAATAGCAAATATTTTAATTTCTAGTGTTCGGTTTGTAAATAGAATCATTTCTTCTCAAAAACAAATCTACCTTTAGCCAAATTTATAACGAATCTTCTTCAATAATTTTGAAGCTAGTTAGGGTTAAAGTGTAATCTATTGAATCCTTAATATATTTTTTATCTCACTACAAATGTTGCAATATTTTACTATAATTTATGAAAACTCCAGGCATTAAAAAAAATAACTTTAGAAATTTGTCTTGGTTTCCACCTAAGAAGCCTAAAGTATAAGGCTATAAACTTTCAGCTCATATTAGAGGTTTTTTTTTTTTAAGAAAAAAGAACAACTTAGTGGATGCAAAGGTCGGTTACTCAGCATATTCAAAAAATTAGTATTGATAGAAATGGTCATGGAAAGTCTTCTAATATAGACATTTTGAAGAGTTAGGTTTGAACCAGGATCTAAACCAACTTGATTTTGTTGGGTTAGCATTTAGATCCACCCTAGATGGCAGGGTCTAACTTAGATTTAGATCCGTCATTGTCCATGGGTCTTGGCCTAGTCTATTGGCCAGACTTGTGGACCCAGTGGGTCTAATTTAAAAACAAAAGGGCTAATATTGCGAATACTACCTGAACTTTACTTAAATATTCAATTAACCATCCGAACTTTCGTTTAGTCAACTTACTATCTAGATTTCTTTTTTGTGTACAAAAAGCTACCTCGTTTATCTATGTTATCTTAGTTGGCATTAATGGTCTATCTCGGTTAACACATGTTTTTCTCCTTTTTCTTCTTCTTCCCTTCTCTTCTAAACCCCCCTCTCTCCTCTTTGTTTCTCTCTCTAAAACGAAAAACTACCCACCACTCTCTCTCTTTACCAATAACACTTGATACTCCTATGAAAAACCCCCTCTCTCCTCTTTGTTTATCTCTCTCAAACGAAAAACCAGCCACCGCACTTTCTGTCGACCAATAACACTTGATACTCCCAATAACCATTGAATCTACCAAAACTCCTACCACATATTGAGTTACAATACCCCACGACACCAAAACCAAAGCCTCACCATCACTAGTGATCATAACTCAACAAATCACCATCTTCCTTGACTCCGCCATCGAGTCATACTCCAAACTACTACCGAGTTGACTCATATTTAAACCTAAATGCACCTGTGCAAACCATAAAGGTGAGATCTTCTTCTTTATCCCCATCGAAAGCCAACACTTACACTAGACAAATGGATATTCCTAGATAACACTGGGATTTTCATAACATCACAATTGAATGTTCTATTCCCCTTGAAATAAAGCATCTAGAGCTTCTCTAGCTTTGGAAGTACTATGTGATCAGTAGAGCAAAAGATTATTTTTACCAATGAATCAATCGTTAGAGTTTTTAATTTGATAGAATTTGCTCCTAGAGTATCAATTGTTTTAGAAAAATCTATCGGCTGGTTGTTGCGATATAGTAATAGTTCTTACAACAAGACATTATTTTCAGGAATGGTTACTATAGAGCACATCCCTAAGTTAGAGAAAAGTGATGTCCAATGACTTCCTTTTGAAGTTGGATTGTTCAGCTGAGGAGAAATTAACAAATGCTTCACTAACATTTTCTATATATTATAATAACAATGTATAGCCATGACATTTCTATTGATTCAAGTTTAATTGTATCTGGATTTGATTTCACCTAGATATGCACATAAGTAATAGGTAATTATACTTACAGGAAAGGCAGGCATTGGACAGAGTAAGGAAACCCTCTTATTAGGCTTTCCAACTCATATATCTCTTTAGATGCCACTAAAAGAATGTTGAAAGCAAATGAAAGAGAGAGAGAGTGGTGGGTGTTGCTCGATTTTAGAGAGAGGTAAAAAGGAAGGGGGGGTTAAAAGAGAAAGGGAGGAAGAAGGTAGAGGAGAAAGACACACGTGCCCAGCAGGGATAGGTCATCAATGCCGACTAAGATAGTGGAGTTAGATGAGTTAATTTTTTCGACATAAAAGTAGATCTAG
This sequence comes from Combretum micranthum, assembly GCA_024138025.1. Lineage (NCBI taxonomy): Eukaryota > Viridiplantae > Streptophyta > Magnoliopsida > Myrtales > Combretaceae > Combretum > Combretum micranthum. Next base: position 544,272 of record JAMXBD010000133.1, read on the forward strand.
TTAGTAAATTAACTAAATGAAAATTCAAGTAGTTAATTGAATATTTAGGTAAAGCTCAGGTAGTGTTTATGACATCAGTCTTAAAAAAATAAACATAGAACACAAAATGGTAGAAAAGTTAAAAAAAAAAGCATACAACATATGTTAATGAGCTTAAAATATAGATATTATTATTTATTTGGGCTTGACTCATGGGTCATGTGACAGTATCTAGCAAGTCCAGTTTAGTTATTGGGAAGACTTGGAGAGATTTGGCTTGGTAGGCTCGGAGCAAGGATCATTGGATTGGTTTGCCATATCTAACCGCTCTCAAGCAAACTTATGCACACAAAAGATGACTATTGGTCTTGATCCATGAGGAGTTCATTTAGGATAACTAGAGCTGTGCAAACGGGTTATGCGTACCAACCCGCCCTGCCCTGTGTCAGCCCGTCGGTTATGCAAAGCCCAACCCTTCCCACGCGGGTTAGTGGGATATGCGGGCTAGCCAGCGAATCTGTTAATATATATTTTTTATTAAAAAAAATTATAAGAATTGAAATTGAAATTGAAATTTTTAATAATTTAATATAGAATGTATTTTTTTTATCTCACAAATTACCTATATATTAATTCTATATGATAGTCGTGTATGGAAAAATTATAGACTTTTATTTTGACCAATAAAAATTAGAATTCATTTCAATTTTTTTTCTTTGGCGTGACAATAAAAAATACATAATGAAAATTATCAATTGATATTGTGTTGCTTATTTATTTTAAACAGAAGCATCTAAATATCTAATAAATATAAAAGAAAAAGTATTGATAAAATAACTAAGTATATAATAAACATAAAAACTCCCATAAAAATTACATAATCAACATTCAACAACTAAATAATAGAAAAGTGAAGTGAAGAGGAAATAAATAGGGTAATGTATTAGGGTTTTTTTTATAAGATATATATATATATATATTTATGTTTTTTAAGTGCGGGTTCGCTGGCCAACCCGACCAGCAGCGGGTTGGCCCGCTTCAACTCGCAGGTTATGTGAGGCGAGTCATCTTTACCCCGTATTTAAACGGGCTAAAACTTTTAGCCCAACCAGCATTTTTTTTTTTTGTGGTTTATGTGGGTTGGCCCGCGTAAACCACCGTGCATGCATAGCTCTAAGGATAACCATGAATTGAGCTTATTCCATCTTATCCGTCAATCACTGAGATTATATGACGGTCATTATCCATGTCAAGTACCTATAAATAGTCAGTTACTCCTCCTCATTTCCAATTTATAAAGGAAACTCTGTTTAGAAAGATCAAATAAGACAATTTAAGTGATCATCATTCTAATTGCTCAAGAATTGTAAGATTGACGCGTGAGGTTTATTCAATCTCTCTTATCTGCTACTCATGCATTCAAGATACTGAGACTGCTTGTTCCTCCTCTCCCGTTACTTTCTTCAAGTCATCCTGTCATCAAGTGTCATTTCCTTAGTAGTATTTCGAAATCACTTGCCAAGTGCAAGATCCACGTGATGCGTGTGTGACCACTATCAATAAGAATCCTACATCTACAACATATAATGTTTAGACTATTTTTTTCATATGATTATAAATTATGAATTATCTAGTGACAATATTTAATGTGTTGTCATGTGATAAATACAATTCAAATCATCATATCTCATACTTTATATATGGTTTTGCTATCGGAAAAATCTTACTTCTAAATAATGTGAAACTTTCTTTTATTTTATAAACTCAATAGGGTGTGCTTATATATAAATAATTGCATATTTTTAATAGTATTAAATGAATATGGGTTAAAGAGTATAATATTTTTTAATTGATTTTACATTTAAAGTTTAAATTTTATTTTAAATTAAGAATTTTAGTTTTTTTAATTTTTTTAAAATTGAACAGGTTAGACTTGTTCTGACCTACCCGAAACTGGCCGATCTATGGGTCTAGACCTGTCTTGTGCCAATCCAAAAAAGATACGAATTCATATTTTTTTTTTCTGATCCAGATCGTAGATATGTCTATTCTAATATATTACATGCCAATTTGTAAGCTTCTCAAAATTCTTTGAAAGATGGAGCAATTTTATTGTGATTTCTTCCAAATAACTAATGAAATTAGGAAAGAATGCACAACTAAATTAAGATAGGAATATGTTTGTTTCATCATATTTCGATTATTTTCACATAATAATTTTATTATTTTTAAATAAATATTTATAAAAAAATAATAATAAATTAATAATTTTATTTATAAATTAATTAAATAGATACGATATTAATAAAAAGTTGACAGGCCAGTTAGGAATCTAATTTGTTTGTTTGCAATAAAGCTTGTGCACTGATAAAAGCACATAGTGGAAGTCAAAAAGGTGTGCTATGGGGCTCAGATGTTTGCATGAGTCGTATTAAAAAACGGAAGAAAATGATTTTAGGAAGGATCGGTCTGTTCAAGTTGCTCTCCTCCATAGAAGAGGCATATATTGCTGGGAAATGGACAAAATAAAATAAAATAAACAAACTTCTGGTTTGATTACTAGGCAATTATAAAAAAACAAATTAATGTTAATTCTTCTTTAACTATATCTACCATGAACTGCTACGTAAACGAAGAAGAATTTAATGATAATTTAATTGGTTTTGAAATTTTATAACTTTTCTTCTAGTCATTACAATGGAAATGGTCAATTAATATTTCAATTAAGGAAATGTTACCATCAACAACAGTACAAGGGGTCATTATGATAGACAGAGATATTAGACAATGGGACTTAGGAAAAAGATAAATAAAAAAGGCATACTTTTAGCTAAGATACCGGACAATGAACTAGAGATTGAAGGATTCTCCAAGCCAACACTATAAAAAAAGGTAAAATTTATTCAAATTCAGCATTGCATGTTTATTGGCAATTTTTTCACAATTTGCTGATGCTTTTCATGCTTGCAGGGGCGATTGGCAAAAAGCACGTGGTAAGGAAAGAGAATTAAGGGCCTGTTTGGATAATCTGTTTTTTATTTATGTGTATTTGTATTTTTTTAAATAATATATGTAAATATATTCTATTTGTATTTATATTTGATTTATTTAATCTTTTAATGAGAATTATCAATTTTTTTATTTATATCTAATTTTTATAAATTATTTATTTAAAAAAATAAAAAATATGTATCTATAATTTATCAACAAAAAAAAAATACCCTGAATTGCATAACGCTAAGCTTTTATGACTTTACCTAGCATTTCCTATTCCTCCTCCACCTCCTACCCCCTTTTCTTTCCTTTTTTTTTTTTTATTTTTAATGGCTTAAATAGTTTGATTTGTATAGGGAAAAGCAAGACCTTAGAGATATAAAGTTAAATTCTAGTTTTTTTTTTTTTTTTTTTTTGGTAATATATACCCTTGCTGTAAAGTAAATTCTTTTTTCCGCCTAAAAGAATTATGTCTGTGCCTTTTTATAATATGATATGCGATGGGCATATAATGCAGATCACAAGATCTATAAAAAAAATAATAAAAAAAAGAAGTTTAAACAAGCTTTTATTTTGGGAATTATCAAATTTGATAGTTAAACTTTGCATAAAAATTGAATATGATACTTGAGGATTGAAGTGGTCAATTTGATATTTATAAAACTTTTTATGACTATTTTTATTACCTTAATATGATTGTTTACTCTATTTTTTGACTTGTAAGAGACACTCTATCAATGCTAGTGCTAGACTGTGTTAAGTAAAGTAGTGAAAATTCCATGATATATTACCCCATCCATGTCGGTAAATAAAACAAATAGTATTAAGGAATTAGTAGAAATAACCACAAAAATTTTAATTGTGTATTAAATTGACCACCTCCATAGTCGGTTATCAAATTGAATTTTTATACAAAATTTAAATATCAAATTTAATATATTCTCTTTTTATTGTTTTATCATCTTTCATTTGAATGGAATTAATATTAATTTACAGAATTCGATTAAACTAGGAACACATCTTACGACAAAATATATGATTTTCTTATAATAGTTCGATTTGTAAGCCAATTCAAATCAAAATTGATTTTAGGGTTTAGTTTGTACTATAAACAAAATAGAACCGAGTGATGTCTATACCTATAGTTTACAAAGATGGAAGAAAGATAATTAATCAAAACCTATACCAATATGGAAGAATATTCCTGTCAACTAAGTTATAAGATTTTGGCATATTACACAAATTTAAAAAAATGTTTTTATGAATTTAAGAAAAGAGTACAATTACAATGTTTACGACATTCCTCCTAATTCTATTGGAAATGGAGGAATAAAATGGAAATAGGGAGAAAGTAGTCCCCTTTTAATCCCTTTTGCCTTTGCTTATTCTAAAGCCAAACACCAAAATCTTTCCCCAAATTGAAGAGAATAAATCCATTCCTTCCTAGTCCTATCATGGTTTGCTAATTCCTTCCAAAATCGATGATGGTTATTTTTCATTCCATTTGCTTTGTTTGGTGCTGGAAGACACAAAGTAAGGGAAATGTAGTTTCTGTCATATTTTTAATTTAGTATAAATGTAATTCAAAAATTTTTAAGCAAAGAAATACATTAAAAAAAAAGAAAAATAAAAGGAAAACCCAAGACATGTATGGTGGATCTGTGATGAGTGGAATTATTATCTCCATACAGGTAGATCCACGTGAATATGCTCTCGTAAGGTGGGTTGGTTTAGTTTTATATCATCCTATTCCTAGCTAATGACAGATGGTCTAAAATCTCGAATCCTATCAAATTTTAAATTAAATATTATGATTTAAAAAAATTATATTATCTTGTGATATTCTTTAAAATTCAATTATTATTTTTTTATAATATCAGGTAAGATCGAATCCAAATATAGCAATCATCTCACCAAGTACCACCTACGTTTGTATTTGAATAATTAACATCATAAATAAGTTTATATATATATATATATATATATATATAATGCTTGATGAAAAGGATACTTCAATTTGAGAAGTTATCTAAACCAACTTGTATGCTGTCGTGAGCAAGGATGCCACAGTTTCATCTTTAGAAGTTGGATTAGAAAATGAGCCCCAAATCGCCATGTTCCATTTGTGGCCATAGGTCACACAGGTAATCCTCGTACACAGGCAACACAAAAGTCACAGTAAAAGCAGCTTGCTATATTTCTTTTTTAATGATCCTTGTCACTCCATTAAAAATTTCTACATTTTGGAATCTATCCACGTACCATAGATAAATATTGTACAGGAAAAAAAAAAAAAAACCTTTTTTTGGTATCCATACTTTAGCCAAATAAATAATTATGTACTTGAACTTTCAAAAAGACAAATTTCATATTTAACCAAACTTTACAATGATATTTTTCTACCTTACCCTTTTATTGTTTCTTGAAATAATTGACACGTGTGATGCAGCGATTAGAAGAGGTAGTGAAAAAGGATACAAAAATTTGACTAAATATAAAATCAAATATATCTTCTTAGAAGTTTAAATACATACTTATCTATTCGATCAAAATGTAAGTATCATAAATGAGCTTTGTTCCTATTATATATATTTTCTTCCCCGCTTGTGGATTCGAAATGCGCCGTATGCACCTGTCGTGCTGTAGATAATACATCTATTATCATCACACAGATTGGTAACGTCTCAATCAACAGTGTCAACGCTGGAATTTAAAATTAATTGTATTAACTAATATATATAACTATATCTTAGAACCGCAGTTGTTGTAACACTAGTAATACTTCCTTAAAATAATGCATCCTTTTGCAGTGTGTATCTAAGGTTTAAATCTCCTGTTTCTATAGTCGAAACATGATTTTATGTATTTCCACTTTCATTTTTGTTTTGCTATGTAAATTATATTTCAACATTTGATAATGGATGCCTCCTCCATGGGATATTCCTTTTAAAGGTATATGCTTTATTTCAAAATTCTAGTTCCTCTTAGTAATTATATATGTCATGTGTAATAAATATCACTTGTAATATTCAGTGGTCTGTAAGATTAAATAAAAAATTGATGCTCTATCTACCATAATGTGATAATTATTGTGACTGATTACAAATTTCATATATTAGATTTTTATTTATTTTTCACTGATATAAGAAAATTTTATAATTTCATCATGCTTATTAATAGAATCGATCTCATTAATTATTTACCGATTCATATCTGATGTTATCACATCATTAAAATGCTTTATTATATTTAACTTAAATGCCAAATGATTAACCCAGCAGTTTTGTTCATGGACGTAGAAGTTTTTGAATAGGACAAAACCTTTAGTAGAGACCTTTTTCTTTTATTATTATTATCTCCCTCTCGGGTAAAGCTAACCCATATGGTATCTGTGGTTTTGTTTTTTTTTTTAAAGAGTAAGCCCTAGCTCAGATGAAACTTCCTGAGTTCCTTCACTTTGGCTTTTGGCGAGTCTTAGTCTCCTATAATGGATGCATATCTGATGCTGACTGCTAGCCCCGCACAGTACGCCAACGAGTGGGGACAATGGGGGAAAATTCCAATTCGAAGGTCTCTTCCCCAAGCTTGCCTTATATGACTTACGCGCAAGGGAGGGGGAAGAAAAGAAAATATCTAGAATGCTTCGGAGAAGAAGCCATCAAATTGATGCCATACTGCTCGCAAAAATTAATTTGGCTTCCCATGTAGCTTGAATACGGCAGATTTACCGCTTCCACAAGCAAGTTAGAAGCCAACTTAAACTCGAACTGATGGAACCGGTTCCATTCGGTTTTAATTACAAGGACCATGAAATAAGTTAACCCTTCTCGACAACTAATAGGAAAACCCTAGTCCATCCTGCTAATCCAACCAGATTCTTAATGATAATGTGTTAATATCATTTTTTCTTCTTTTTTTGGAAAAAAAAAAAACACACATACATACACACCCCAATTTGCTAAAAGAAATAAAGCTGGATCTATGGACTTTATTTTTTATATATAAAGAGAATGGATGATTTTATTGTTTTTATAAATTAAAGTTGAATTATATTTTAATATTTTTATTGATCTTGACCTGATCTTCTCAACTATTTAGGTCCTTCTCATTCCCGAATCAACAACATCCTACTCAGATCCAACAACGTAGATATTTAAATGAAAGACTTCTTTATTAACATTATGTATTTCATAGTAAGATAATGCAAAATACATAGCATAATAATCCTTTTAACTCAAACATTAATTGTAATAAAAAAAATATTTTCTTATCTCTCGTTTTGTTTTTCAATCAATTTGAAGAATCTAATGGATCAAATCATCCATAGATAAATGTTTAAGGCATCCAATACATAATGACGTAAGGATCAAATTGTAGGTTTTATTCCTATTGGATGCACTTGGAATGTTTATTTATTTTATTATTTTTTCAGTAGACTTGGTATGTTTAGTTTAATTTTGGTTTTGAATTTTAATAGCTTAAAATATTAAAAAAAAATGTGTTTGAATGTTATCTTTAAAAATCAAAACAGCAACAGGATTTGAATGTTATCCTTAAAAAAAAAAAAAAAAGTTTTTGAAAGTTATCTTTAAAAATCAAACCAGCAACAGGATTTGAACCTTTGGCACACGCCACTTATGCAGAAGATGAAAGAGAGAATGGTTTTGTATTATCTAAACCTAGGTAAAATTACAAATAACCTATATAATTTTGATCTTGTTATGGATAGACTTATTGAATCCTTAAATGTTATAACTAGCTTCTTTGAGCTTCAGCTTTGATACAAATATGCCCTTAAAATTTTTTAAGTATTACAAATAACACCCTACACTTTAATAAATTGACAAAATATATGACTTTTCTTTTTCCAATTAAATCTTGTAATAAAGTTAAAGTTTAAGGATGTAAAGTACACTTGATATATCAGACATAAAAAGAAAAAAAAATGCACTTTGATAAGTTTAAAATGAAACTTCAATGCCAAAACCAAAAGTATTTTTATACCTTTTTTTTTTTTTTTACTTAATATTTATATACCTTAGGATCCAAGTTTTGGAGAGTTTGAAAGTTCAGGCATACTAAGTTAAAAAATTATGAATGGTACTTATATTTTCCTAGGTTAAGGAGATAAAATATATAACTTAAAAAATTATGAAATAGCTCTTGTTAGCCCAAAAAAAAAAAAAAGAAGAGAAGAAGAAGAAGAACGCTTGAGATTTTATATTAAAGACCTGATTTCAACCTATTACATCCATAGGTCCTTGTTGCATTTTAAGTTAACCCAAATTCAATCTTATTCATTTATAGACTTGCAAATATAATCTAAAAATGTCTTTCGACATATGTAAACAACAACTCCATTTAACAATTTCAATAAATCCTTGCAAACTCCATTTCAAAATACTTCAAACTCCATACCCAAGACATCACAATCTTCAACCATGCAAAAAACACATTAATTAAAAGTTTAATTAACTTCACTAATATAGTATGGCATGTACAAGGACAAAAGATCGATCAAAATATAAAGAAAATAATCGCTACAATGAGCAATAAATGTTAAAAAAGAAGAAGAAGAAATTATTGACATTGCCTGCTCCTTGTCCTTACGAAGAATCAGCTAACACACATTGAGATAGGGTCAGTGTCACTTGAGTGCGACCCTCTCTCGTATCATCAATAAGTGTTATCAAATGCCTCTTGTGCAGAGCTAGCAAGTCTACAAGGATGCACTAGACCTCTCATTCATAGATGTCATAAATCAAGCAAAAGACAACACAGATGGCCTATGACAACATCTTTAGTTTTTTTTTTTTTTTTTTTTTTAGGATAGGAGGAGTGGGTTGGTTGCATTGGGGTAGAAGTGAATCATCTTTGTCCACATCCACATGGCTTACCTCTAGAGGATTGTCGAAAGTAATGCCTCTAAATCGGCCCATAGCTCTTGCCACCTCTAGAGCTTCATGAACAATTTCTACACTTTGATGTCTAAGCTAGCCACTCGATAAAATCAATGTGCATTAATAATATACAATAAACTTAGAATATGTAGTAGAAAAATGATAAACATATGTTAATTGACTAACATTCCACATACCATCTAAACAAACACAGCCCTAAAGTGACCAATATATTATTGCATAATCCCTCGATACCATGGTAGGTTGTTAGGAAAAGCACTACTGGCAGCGATTTTAAGTTGTAAAATCCGTCAGCTATGATCTCCCCAATCTTTCAAATATTAGCTATTAAAGGTGACCAAATTTTTCTTAATTCGATCACGAAGATCTATCTCATGCAATGATATTATATCCTCAAGAAGGTTAGGTATGTGTTGAAGCCCATCAAACTGCCATGTGATATGATCGAGATAGTAGTGCTTGATGATCTGAAAGTAGATAATGGGTACCTTGTGTATCATCCTATTAACTCTATGACAACTGCATATTTAAACCATGGGCCACTTGTAGCTTGCACCTCTAGATACAGTAATTATGGTTGCCCAGATGCTGATCATAAGGAACCCTATCATTAATTTCCATTATGTTGTCATAAGCATAGCAAACAACCTTAACGTCTCCCATATTCACCTTACATTACCAATTCTACATATCAATACATTTTTGAATTTCTTATGGATGTAAGAAAGAAGATGGTACGATGCTATAAGAACTTCTACAATGATTTTATGAATCATAAGCTGATTAGAAGATAATAACTCACTAATTCCATTTTCTAAGTAGAGAAAATTCAAGAAAGTTAAAGAACTGTAATGGATTTGTGGAATAGATCATGAAATAGAACTTAAAAAAAATTACTCTCATCTAGCATATATTTAGAAAAGATATGACTAATGAGAATAGATATAGTTATTTGTCAATTACTGGTGAAACAGAAGGTCATGATTATTGTTATATCCATTCCATGGGTAGAAACACTCGACAAAACAACAATAGATACATAAGAGTTTTCAAAGAAACACAAGGTCATGATTACTACCATCTCTATTCCATGAGCAAAAACACTTAGTAAAAGCTACACAACAAAAAAAAAATATAGATGAATTTTTAAAGAGAAAAAGTGAACCTCCATTTGAATGGAAGCAAAATTTGTGAACATTCTTGTTTAGGAATTTCGTTAAACATTATATGTGAATTCTACAAACATGCTCATAATAAATTAAAAAAAATAAAACAACAAATTACAATCAAAGTTTGCAATTGGTTTAACATACAAGGCAACATATCTCACAACAACAAATACACATATGAAAAAAAAAAACAAAAGACAAGGAAAGAACAACAAACTTACGTTATAGTGTACAGTGGAGCTAAGGTTTGATGAGTTCAGACAAATTGCAGTGAAATCAACATCCTAATGCATAAGAAGATGGAATTGAGGTTGGATTTGATGAGATTGATGTTAAAATGGTGTATTCTGTTAAGACAAAGTTTCATGTATCATATTTTTAGGGTTTTTTATTATTTCTAAAAAGACCAATTATAATATTTTAAATATGCTTTTATTTCCTTAACCCTACTTTGCCCTTATTTTTATATGTAAGTGATATACTAAAAGTCATCTTCAAATTTGAAGTTTAGGTATAGTTTGTGGGGGTGTTTCAAAAATTTGACAAAAGTTTTCCTATCAATTTTTGTTCCTTTTTATTCGTATCCTTCCTTTTCTTATATTATCTATACATAAAAGAAGAAAAAGAATAAAGTAGGATACATACAATTACGAATAAAGCTAAAAGATACAAAAGAAAGCTAAAAATTAAAGTTAATGGTAATTGAGTTGGTATTAATTTTTTTATATGCTTAAAATGTTTTAAGGTCTTAAAGATGGATGTACCGATACTAAAATAGAGAGAAAGTTTAGAATCCATTCATTTAATCAATTTCGAAATAATCTAGACTTAAAAATGCCATGAAAAGAAAATGTATTATTTGGATTTTTTTTAAAAAGATCACACCTTTTCTCATCAGCTGTCAAAACAATATTGGAAAAAAAGAAAAAAGAGTGGCCAACTTCTAAATAAGTTGGAAAATATCATAAATTCAATATAATGATTAAGAAATGATTGTTTTTCATAATCACAACTTCTAGTCATGTTGCTTTATAAACATGTTGTTTGTATATGAATTTAACCTTATAGATATTTTCCACTCAATTTTCACACCTCTCGCACTAGTTTCTCTCTTAAATTTTTGCCAAAACACACACTTATCCTTCTAAATGTTTATCAATCTTGTGTTGTCATTAAGGAAAAAATTACTACTTTTGTTCTTGATGTATTACTTAGAAGTTATAAAATCCTTAGCAAATTTAGTATGAGACATATAAAACAGTGAAAAGACAAAATTTTTATTTTTTCACATCTAAGTGTTATTGTATTCCCATTTTTCATTAAATTTTCCATCAAATTCTTAACTCCACCTTAGCAGGGTAGTTTGCTTGTGTAATTTGTAAAGAGTCTCTTAATGGGTGCCTTGATTAATTTCTCATGTGTTAAAATGAGAAATTTTTCTTATTATCCAGCTTCAATTATTAACTTTACAAGAAAAGTAAGTATTTAGAGAACGGTGGATTTTTTTTTTTAATTTAGCATTTTACATGTATCAAATTGACATTTTTAATTTGTAATAAGAATCTTTACACCAATGATAGGGAATATGATATTAATATGTCGAAATAACTTTAACAATGTGCTACGTTTTTCCTAGTGATGTCATTAAAGGCAGGTCCTTAGGGTATGATATAATAATTATATGGGGTTTGGGGACAAGTTTTAATGTTATTTTGAAACCATATAAGGTTTTGAGATCAAAACATGACCTAATAAAAAACACTGACCTAATAAAAGAAGATAATAATATTTAGAAAACATAACAATTCAAATACAATCAAATTACTTATACCATATTTGATAGAAGAAATGGACTTCAAATGTGATCATAGTTCCACGTTTTAACCCTAAATCTTTGTTTAGATTCTTCTTTGAAAGGTGGAATCATAAAATCTACGGTTGACAATTCTAACTCCACCTTTGATTAGGGATTTGATTTCTCGATTTAAGAGCGGAAATCATGATTCTTTATTAACAATTATTCTCTAAAATTGCAAATTTTTTTAAACCTTGTTTTCTTCCATGTTGATGATTTGGGAAGCTGGGTTGATTTCATGTTGAAGAAATTTTTTTTTTTTAACATAAACTTTACATAAAAATTTAACTAGGTACTAAACTTTAAAGAGGACAACTTAAAATCTAATAATTCTTTTTTTTACAATTTTTACTTCCTCTTTATATTATTTACTTAATTTGCTAACTTGAAAGAGATAAGGAGTCATCAAATTTTCACCTCTTTTCCTAACACCATTTAGTACCTACTTCTTCTATGTTGAAAAACAGAGCAAATAATGTTAGTAAAATAATAAGAAAAGTGATACAAAGTTTGATTGGATATTAAATTAATAACTTCAAAGTTCAAATACCAAATTAAATTTTTTTGTAAAGTCAAAGTATAAATTTTACGCTTTTCTTTGATAGATTTATAATAAATTTGTCTCTGCTAGAATTAATGTAGAAAACTTGTTCGGTGGTTCCAAATATCTATTAAAGATCTAAAATGATGGTTTCAAGCCATATTCTTGGAAAAATCTTTTTACTTTTCTTTCAATTAGCTACTAGATTGCTCAACACATAGACATAATCACCTTAACAATTTTTTTTTTTCAAATTCGTTGTACTATGTTTTTGTCATTAGTAAGAAATCGGTAAATACCGATGTATTAATCTAAATATGTCTCAATGACTTTGTAATACCGTAATTGTGATATTACAAAAACACTTATTAAGCAAGAAGGCTTATTCCACTATACCATAAAAAAAGATTAGTTAAATAGATTGGGGTGAAACAATCATCATATTATCATAATGCAGGTTAGCAATTTTATATAAATAGTCATATTGGATTTCTACAGATGCTACAAAATTCAATAAAATATGTTCAAATATTATGCTTGTTTGTTTTGTTAGAAAAAAAAGATCCAATCTTTTTCCTTTTGCTAAAATGGTGATAACATGTAAATAAACAATTGCACAAAGAAAATAACACAACACCAGATATATTGGAAAACCCAAAGCGAAAAAAGCCACGAGATCAGTGGCACTCAGATTCATCCATTATTACAATAATAATGGGATTATATATTATTCTCATCACTAGATCCATCTATCTAGTGCATCTCTTAACATCACCAAAACTGGTAGATAACAAACAGAATTAAGATCTTTATATCTCTCTCTAGATCTATCCTATCTAGGCTTGAGAAGAGGTACCCATCTTGTTCTCCTGTTTCTTCTGAACATCACTGTGGTGGATAACTGCTTCATCGCTACTTACTGGTGGAACTCCTTCTCATCACCGCTGACCGATGGAACTCCTTTCGTCACCGCTGACCGGTGGAACTCCTTCTCATCATTGCTTTAGATGGAACATTGAAACATCACCATACCAAGTGGAACACCGAAACAAGGATCTACATCTTGTCCCTCTCATGCCTTCACGGTGTAACCTTATACCTCTACCTGGTGCATATAATCCACATGCTTCATAGCGTATCTCTACACCTCCTCGATGTATACAATCCACACGCCTCACAGCGTGTCTCTATACCTCCTCGTGTATACAATCAACACGCCTCATGGCGTGTCTCTACACCTCCCAGTGTATATAATCAACATGCCTCATGACGTGTCTCTACACCTCCTCGGCGTATATACTGAAAGACAAAAAAAAAAAAAAGAACTTATAAGAAAAATAAGGAAGGCTCACATTCAATGCTAGCCACATTTATTCCATTTGACCAGCATTAATTTCTCGCATTTATCTCTTCCATGTCTCTTCAATTACACATGTCTCCTTATTTTCCAATTCATCTAAATATATTAAATATATTTAGATCTTCATGTTTATAGACCCATACGAGTTGGATCTATAACCCAACAATCTCCCCCTTCAACTCATATGGTTCCATTGCACTTATGCATTGGATTCTCATGCAAGGGTTTTATGTCTTCTTGCATGCCTTCTCCTCCTTTTTTTTTTTTTTTTGTCAAACCCTGTGCTCTGAAAAAAAAAAAGATCTAATCTTTTTCCTTTTGCCAAAAAGGCGATAACATGCAAATAAACAATTGCATAAAGAAAATAAAACAACACCCCGATATACATGGAAAACTCAAAGCGAGAAAAACCACGAGACCAGCGCCACTTAGATTCATCCACTATTACAATAATAATGGGATTACAGATTATTGTCATCACTAGATCTATCTATCTATCTAGTGGATCTCTCAACATCACCACAACTGGTGGATAACAAACATAATGAAGATCTCTCTATCTCTCTCTAGATCTATCCTATCTATGCTTGAGAAGAGGCACTCATCTTGTTCTCCTGTTTCTCCTGAACGTCATCCTGGTGGATAACTGCTTTAACACCACTAACTGGTAGAACTCCTTTCATCACATTGACAGGTGGATCTTCTTTTCATCACCTCTTTAGGTGGAACACCAGAACATCACCATACCAGGTGGAACACCGAAACAAAGATCTACATCCGTCTCTCTCATGCCTTCACGATGTGACTTTACACCTCTACATGGTGCATATAATTCATACGATTGATGGCGTGTCTCTACACCTTCCCGGTGTATATACTAAAAGACAAAAAAAAGGAGAATTTATAAAAAAACAAGGAAGGCTCACATTCAGTGCTAGCTGCATTTATTCAATTTGACCAGCATTAATTTCTCACATTTATCTCTTCCATGTCTCTTCAATTACATATGTCTTTTTATATTCTAATTCCCCTTGGTTGTAGACCCGTATGAGTTGGATCTATAACCCCAACAATCTCCCCCTCCAACTCATATGGGGTTCCATCGCGTTTGCTGCCTTGGATTCTCATGCAAGGGTTTTATGTCTTATTGCATGCATTCTCCTCCTTTCGTTTTCTTTTTTTTTTCAAACACTGTGCTCTAATACCACTTGTTAGAAAAAAAAAATCCAATCTTTTTCTTTTCGCCAAAATGGTGATAACATGCAAATAAGCAATGCATAAGAAAATAACACAACACTAGGATATATGTGGAAGACCTAAAGCAGGAAAAACCACGAGACCAGCGGCACTCAGATTCATCCACTATTACAATAATAATGGGTTACATATTGTTGTCATCACTAGATCTATCTATCTAGTGGATTTCTCAACATCACCACAACTGGTGGATAACAAACAGAATCAATATTCTATACCTCTCTCTAGATCTATCCTATCTGGGTACCCATCTTGTTCTCGTATTTCTCTGAACATCACCGTGTGGCTAACTGCTTCAACACCGCTGACTAGTGGAACTCCTTTTATCACTGCTAACTGGTGGAACTCCTTTCATCACTGCTAACCGGTGGAACTCCTTTTCATCACCGCTGACCAGTAGAACTCCTTTCATCACAATTGATCAGTGGATCTCCTTTTCATCACTGCTTTAGGTGGAACACCAGAACATCACCATACTAGGTGGAACACCGGAATAAGGATTACATCTTGTCCCTCTCATGCCTTCACGGTGTGACCCTACACCTCTACCTGGTGCATATAATCCATACACCTCACGGCGTGTCTCTATATCTCCCCGTTGTATATACTAAAAGACAGAAAAAGGAGAACTCATAAGAAAAACAAGGAAGGCTCACATTCAATGCTAGCCACATTTATTCTAGTTGACTACATTAATTTCTCGCATTTATCTCTTCCACGTCGCTTCAATTACATGTCTCCTTATTTTCCAGTTCATCTAAATATATTAAATATATTTAGATCGCTTTGGTTATAAACCCACATGAGTTGGATCTGTAACCCCAATCAAGGGTTTTATGTATTCTTGCATCCCTTCTCCTCTTTTTTTTTTTTTAAACCCTATGCTCTGATACCACTTGCTAGAAAAAAAAGATCCAATCCTTTTTTTTTTCCAAAATGGCGATAACATGCAAATAAACAATGGCATAAAGAAAATAACACAACACCAGCATATACGTGGAAAACCTAAAGCAGGAAAAACCATGAGACCAGCAGCACTCAGATTCATCACTATTACAATAATAATGAGATTACAGATTGTTGTCATCACTAGATCTATCTATCTAGTTGATCTCTCAACTTTACCACAATTGGTGGATAACAAACAGAATGAAGATCTCTATATCTCTCTCTAGATTTCTCCTATCTGGGCTTGAGAAGAGGCATCCATCTTGTTCTCCTATTTTTCTTGAACATCACCATAATGGATAACTGCTTCATCATCGTTGATTGGTGGAACTCCTTTCATCATCGTTGACTGGTGGAACTCCTTTCATCATCATTGATCGGTAGAACTCCTTTCATCACTGTTGACCAGTGGATCTCTTTTTCATCACAGCATTAGGTGGAACACCAGTACAAGGATCTATATCTTGTCTCTCTCACGCCTTCACGGTGTGATCCTACACCTTTACCTAGTGCATATAATCCACATACCTCACGGCATGTCTCTACACCTACCCTGTGTATATTGAAAGACAAAAAAAGGAGAATTTGTATGAAAAAAAAGGAAGGCTCACATTCAATGCTAGCCGCATTTATTTCACTTGACTAGTATTAATTTCTCGCATTTATCTCTTCCATGTCTCTTCAATTACACATGTCTCCTTATTTTCCAGTTCATCTAAATATATTAAATATATCTAGATCTCCTTGGTTATAGATCTATATAAGTTAACCCCAACAGTTTTAAGGAAAACTATTTGGTAATGAAAAACATTATTCTTTTAAAAGGGATCCTATTTTTCCAATGAATAACTAATTTTATTAAATAATTTTCCTTTATTTATTTTTTAAATACCCAAATAATTTTATATCTACTAATAATAAGTGAATCCAGAGTATGACATTTACTTTATTTGTGTAAAAAAATGTTATGATAGGTTTTTTTTTTATCTCATACCACACACACACACACACTCTCTCTCTCTCTTCTCCCTTGCTTTTTTTTTTCCTCACACATGCAATGTGCTAGTAATTATAAAACTAAAACCCCATCTTTTGTAGCACAATTTCTATTCAAAAATTCCTTTTTTACCCTTACATAACTAATTTTAGCCATGTGTGAATTATATGGAAATTATTATAATTAATGACACATATAAATAACTATTTTGACTACTTACATTTATAACCTCTTCCACCTTCCTGCAAATGTGCTAATAGTTATTTCATCCATTCCCACTGACTAAATAGGATTTTTATATGTTAATAACCACTCCCTCCTTTTTCAATTATATTATTGCAATGAATTTAAAACAACTAGCTTTTATTTTTCTTCTACTCAAAAGCTTGCATTAATTTATTTTTAAAGCTTGCATTGAAGTTTGAAGTGAATAAAAATAAAAAACTCCTACTATATATATAAATAAAGCATTTTCTATAAAAATCAAAACTAATTAGATTTTTTTATTGCTAAAAATTTTAGTATTTTACAATAAATGATTAATAATTTTTTTTCTTAATTTTTTATAATATGTCAATTTTAAATTTGCATATGCAATGCATGTGCAAATTGAGCTAGTAAAAATACCAGGATAATTAATAATAAAGTATATTCTATAATAAGATATAAACCTACCTCAATAAAAATATTTAAAAGTTAATAAAAAATGTTGTTGATGGTAAATGATTTGTAGATAAAGCTCATAAATTAATGAGAAAATGACATATGTTTTTATAATCTGTAAATTTTATGGTTGAGTCTTCATTTTTTAAAATAAGAAAAAATATTTTTCAATAATTATTCAATTTCTCTTTAAAAAAATATAGAAAAATGAAAAATAAATATTTTAAAGAATATTTTTGTTAAGACAAATGAGACATAGATAGCTCATAGTAGGGCTTTACCATATATTCACTATCCAACCATGACAATTTTTTCAATTTCATGTCACGCTTCCACCAATGGATACTTTGATAGTTAAAATTACTGTCCATTTATTTTGGTTAAGTGCCGTCACATGGTCAGCCCCTCAAACATTGTAATGTTATGTCATTGGTGCCTAACCAAAATAAATAAGGATGTAAGCAAATCAAAACCTAATAATCCTTGTCCTTATATAGAAACAAATGGTATATGCAACGATACATTAACTTCGTACTTCTAAAGCGTGTTATGGTATAGTTTGCTTCTGTTGTGATATCAAATTGAATCGGATCACATTTAAAACAGTTCGATTCAAACCCTTTAAGTTGAACTGTTTTAAATGCAATTCAGTTCGGTTCGTTTCGGTTTGAATTGCTTTTTAAAGATATTTAGTCCTAATAAATAACATTAATGGCTATTTGAGTTTCTAAAAAAAAAAGATATTTAGATTGAGTAACATTGTAAAAGAATTAAAATTACTTATCATTATATTAGATTGTATATTTAATAATTTGAAATATATATATCCCTTAAATGATCGTGCATGTTCTAAACTCAATCGCACTTCTTTATTTAAATTTGATGCATGTCTACTAGTTTTATGAAGACTTCAAAATTAATAAGATAGGCAAACATACTAGGAAAGTTTTGAGACGAGTAAAATATTGCTTGTTTAATATTATTAGATATATAATATATTTAATGATATATTTTGTAAAATATATATATGCAACGTTTATATTTATAAATAACATTAATGTGGTTGAAAATATAGTTTACATATTATAAATTGGAATTGAATCATAATTTTTCCTAATAAATCTATAAATTGAAATCTAACTTAACCATTCAAAGATGCATCTAAACACAAGAATGATATTATAATTTAGAATTGTAAATCTATTTCAAGTTTATTCTAACATACCACATATATACATGATATTAGAATGAAATATCACATGTGACCATAATATCTAATGGTTAAGAGTTATAGATAAATAAAATTGCTATCATTTTTTTTTTTCTTTTAATGTGAAGCGATTCGGTTCGGGTTCAAACATTTTGGTTCGATTCAATCTGTCAAACCAAACTATAACCGTTTAGACTATTCCTTAATTGAATCGCAAATCAAATCGAAATATAAAAAAACCGTATTTC
The DNA here is from genome assembly GCA_024138025.1 of Combretum micranthum. Classification (NCBI taxonomy): domain Eukaryota; kingdom Viridiplantae; phylum Streptophyta; class Magnoliopsida; order Myrtales; family Combretaceae; genus Combretum; species Combretum micranthum. Next base: position 563,414 of record JAMXBD010000133.1, read on the forward strand.
ATGGTTTAGTTTGACTTCATTCAATAAATAATCCTAAGAAGTTTATGAACCCTAGTGCCCGAATTAACTGGTTGGATAAGAAATTGGATTTTGAAAAATCAATTAACTTTTTGATAAGGGATGTTTTTTTAATATAAATTATAGTAATAATATATAAATTTTATTAAACTATTTATATGTTGATATATATATATATATATATATATGTATGATTGTTTGATTCCCGTAGCATATTAATACATTGAATTTACCTTCTTAATAGAACATACTTTAATGAGAATATAATTTTTTTCTAAGACCAAGGAGGCAATTTAGAAAACCGGGTATATTTTTAATATTTTTATTTAAATAATCAACTATGATTTCTATTCAAAAATCTTAATGTGATTTTTGACATACAGAAATCATTTACAGTCTTTCATTTCACTAATGGAAATAATGAAGAATGAAATTCAATTCAAAGGGAATGTAATAGAGTTGTAATAACTATTATAATATTCACTTAATGTAAAAAGTAAAATAAGTAATTATTAGAGTAAAAGATAAAATATCTATAATACCTCTTGTATTTATTATAAAGAGAAGATAATTGTATAGTGTTATTTTCAAAATAGGGGTATATATGATAAAATTAAAAAATAAAATAAGTAAACAGATTGTTAGAATGAAATTGACGGTGAAAATGAGATTGAATATAAGTGTAAAAATAATAAATACATTCTTTTGTCATGAAATGGTACAGAATGACATCGCATTACTAATATCCTAGAATCATTAATTCTCCAAATTCATAATTCTAGTTTTTAATTATGATCACAGAAATTTTTAATTAATAATTTTTATAAAAGATCTCTTAGTTTTTTTGACAAATAGAACATCCTCTCATTAAATGCATCTTTCCCTTTCGATGATCCAGTGTGGAGACATGAATTCCCAGAAAAGAACAAGTCCAATCAGATCTGTTTGGATGGTTCGATTTATTTATATTTTTTTAAAATAATATATGTAAATATATTTAATTTACACTATATTTAACTTTAACAAACGAAAAACAAAAAATACACAATTTATGTCCACGTGCCTCAAAAACAGTCGTCCTTCACACACGTATCAAATGTAATGCGAGGCTGTCCCACGCGCATACCTTCGCTGACCCAAAACCAAAAGGAAAAATAACAATAAGAAAACCAACAACAAAAATAAAATATAAAATAAACAATAGAAAAAGGTAATTCGAATAACTCCTTTCGCTCTCCCGATCACAAAAACCTGACCGGAAACCCCAAAATCTTATTCACCCCCTTTTTTTTTCTTTTTTTATTTTTTTGAAATCGAGAATCAAGAAGACCCCGCATTTTTTATTTTTTTTTTTTTTCCAGTTCTCACCTATATATGTCAATGTACATACTGATAATACATACCTATACTAAAATACAAAAGCCTACACCGCATAACGTACTTATATTTGCCTAGTTGCCTCCTCAAAAATTGCGGATACGTGACCGAATCCAGTTTCTGTGTCTTTGTATAGAAAGAGAGAGAGAGAGAGAGAGAGAGAAGAGAGAGAGGGAGGAGAAGCAAGTTGTTCTAGAAAAGAAGAAAAAGAGTTTGAAGAAAAGGGACAATCTTTAAGCTTTGTACACATACCCAGAACGGAATTTACGCGAAAGAGCACGTTTTGATACGTTTTAGAGTGGGGGGGTTTTTTCACTGTGTTTAATATGTATTAATATAAGAAGAAGACTAAAGATTACTTTTTTCTTGGATATCTTCTCTCTTTAACGCTTCATTTCCCTTTTTTTTTTTTAATTGTTCTTCTTATTTTTTTGGGGTTGTTTTGCTTTTATGGTGTGGTAATAATAATGGGTTTGGGTTCTGCATCATCAAACCCTAATGGGGTTTTGAGCAATGGGAGTGATATTACTAATAGTAATAGTAATAATAGTGGGAATAGCAATGGAGGAGGGAGTTGCGATATGAGTATGAAGTGCTGGTGGAGGTGGAGATGTGATCATCATCAGCAACAGTACTATAAAGGGATGTTGTTGTGGTCTTCATGGGGTGGTTTTGTGTTTATGTTGGGGTGTTTTGTGGTGTTTGGTACATTGGGGATGGTGTATGCTTGGCTTGCCTTCACACCTCCTTATGCTCGTGTTGACAACATGGCTTTGTCTTCCTTTGGTTGTCGAGAGGATAATGAAGGGTCTTGGTCTATTGGTGTTTTTTATGGTCAATCCCCTCTTTCCCTCAAACCGATCGAAAATGTAAAAGCTCTTATCTTTTTTTCCTTTCTTTCTTCCACCTCTCTCTCTCTCTTTGTGCTTTGTCTGTCTGTCTGTTCTCTCTGTGCGCGTGTCTCAGGTTTTTTTCTTTATTGGTGTTAGCTGGGCGCTTAACAGTGAAGCTTTCTTACATGTATGATCATACACTTCAACCACCCCCCCCCCCAAAAAAAAAAAAAACCTCTTGGGGTTCTGCACAGAAGTAAAATCATCATTGGTAAAATATATTTTAGTCTTCGGCTTTGTGTTGGTGTTATCTTTTAATCTTGGGTTTTATCTTTTCTTTCTTTCTTTTTTATTTTGGGTTCATTTGGCTTGTGTTTTTCAATTTTGTATATATATTATACAGTATTTCTTGTTCTAGAAACTGGTAAAATGTACACTTCTTGTTTCTCAAAAGTCTATTGAGTGACGAGAAGTTGTATTTGATGTAGAAAAAAGATAAATAATGGTGAAATAAGTTTTTTTTTTTCCGTATTTGCGGTGAATTGTGGGGTTGATGAATTCCGGTGTCACTTTCTCTACCAGTGAATAATGTTAGATGTTGACTGCATCTTTAATGGGTGTTCAGATTGAAGTTTTTGAACTTAATTTCCGTCGTTGCTTTTATCTTTTCTGGTGGTTTGGCATTTCAAATCTGTACCATCCATCAACGGAATAATGGTATTTGATCCTTAAGCATGTCTGATATTTGAACTGTAAAGTCCAGCTATCATCAGTTCTCTTTTTGACTAACTAGCTTTTTAGATATGATTTGTAATTTTGATATCTAATATTTTTAATCAGCATGCCTTTTCATTTGCGCTGCACTATTACCTTTATGTTTTTATTTTTTTTTTTTTTGGGGTGCCTTGTTCATTTTGATCAGCTCACTTTGTTTCTGTGTGCAAACAATTTTTCTTTTTTCTTTTTTCTAATGGAGATGAAATCTGGAGAAAGAGTTTGTATTAATTATTAAGTAATAGAAAATATTTTCATTCCTGGCGACTTTGTTATGGTCATAGACTTATAGGTTGAGTGGCTTAACGCGTAGCGTGTTTGAATTGGTGCAGATGAATGTATGGAGAGACGAGAGTGCGGCATGGCCTGTTGCAAACCCAGTTGTGACCTGTGCTTCTGTTACTGATGCCGGTTTTCCCAGTAACTTTGTTGCTGATCCTTTTCTGTATGTGCAGGTGGTTATCGTCTTCCTTTTTCACCTTAATCTTTTCAATATGTAGTTTATGGGGTGATTTTGCCCTATTGTTAAATAATTGTATTGCTAATATCATGCCTATGATAAAGATGACTGTTATCAGTATGCAATTACCGTGATTTGCCCTAATATCCTAGTCATAATCGGGGTCTGTGGTCTAATTTAATGATATCTGGCTTCTAGCCACAGATTTGTTTCTTTCATTATCTGATTTGGGTGTGGGGTTAAGCGAGGATATGGATGAATTTAAAAAAAAAAGCATGAATTATTTCGTTGGTCTTCATAATTTCTGGGGACCACTTGTCCTGGTTTATAAGCTTGCCAATGTAAAACCTTGTTTATTAGCGCATTCATATTTGAGGTCTTTGATATGGATTCTTAAGGTTCTACTTTTTGGGTTACCTTATGGATAAATGGTGAGGTTCCTAGCAATAAGAGGTCCTTTAAATATTGATGTGGCATATTCAAAACCTTGTAAAATTCCTTATGGACGCTGTTAGTATTTTTTGAGAACTAGAAACACACCACCCTACCCCACCCCATATGGCAGTATTCTACCCAACCAATAGATGTTCATGGTATCACCATCATTGACCATAAAATTAAAACGACAGAGTGGAAAGGATCCGTTTTTCATTAAAATAATCTGTTGCTTCTCTCATAATAGGAGTCTTTAAGGGACTGAATGATTTATTTTTCTTTTTATTTTTGCCAAAGGGACTGAATAATTTACTGTTTATCCTTCATATAAATATAAGTATTAAATTAACGAAAAAATATGTCTATTAACATTCTGATGCTTCCTATACCATGGAGATGCAAGGACCATTTTCCTTTGAAAATATATGCCCTGATGAGTGTGTCAGTTGCCTGGAAAAGAATGGTTTTTTCTTTCTCATAGGAGTAGTTATGACGTATGAGAATTTAGGATAACAATTTCGTTCCGAATTACTTTCTCCTCTTCCTTTTTACATCCACCTCTCTCAAGAAGCATTTCACTACTGTTTATATGTTTAATATGCAAGAGAAATCATCCTTTTCAAAGCTGATCTCTCTCTCTCTCTCTCTCTTTTAAGCTTCTTTTTTGTTGTTCATCTTATTGAATGATGTTGAAAAGGTTTCTATGTATTGTATCTTAATCAGCCAATCAAAAAGATATCGAATAAATCAGAATTTTGTCTTGCTTTTCTTAAATCTATGTGGGATCAATGTTTACATGTTCAGTTTCCTTGAATTGGAGTTTGTTTTTGGTGGAAGCGTTTGAGTTTTTCAACTGCATAGTTTGTTTTCTGGCTAGTTGTTGCTTGGTTTCCCACAGTTTGGCCAGCTGTTGCTTCTCGTCTCTGTTAATTTTCAGGGGTTTATCTAAATGTATTTATTCCAGCCTGTATGATAAAATCTATATAGTTATCCAATATGCAAGCTGAAAATTACGGTAAACCAATTGGATTCTCTATTCTGATGTAGCTTAAGAAGACATGAGCTACTAGACGAGTGCAAAACCTGTTGCATTTGGCTGAGATACATCAGCCTATGGAGAAGGTCTCTCTCCATAACTAATATGTGCATCATCATGAAGTGATGAGATGAAATTTGTTAGCCGTTTATTGTTTGATGTTTCATGGTCATACTCCTTGAGACTGAGTTTATTCTCTCTCTTGAGTCAGGACAATACGCTTTATCTATTTTACGAGACGAAGAACTCTCTGACGCTGCAAGGAGATATTGGTGTTGCAAGAAGTGTTGATAAGGGAGCAACCTGGCAACAGCTAGGTATAGCATTAGACGAGGACTGGCACCTGTCTTTTCCATATGTATTTGACTATCAAGGCCAAGTAAGTCAGTGGAGCCTTCTTAAACGAAGCAGCAAGAAATCTAGTTATCATAGTAGTTACTGAAATTGATATGTCACACTTCTCTGTGCTTCTTGAAGCTATAATGATTGGTTGTGAGAGTAATAACCTTTTACTATCTCCAATTTCTTGAAATACAGATATATATGATGCCTGAAGGCAGCAATAACGGAGACCTCCGTGTGTACCGTGCTGTGGATTTTCCCTTGCAGTGGGAACTTGAAAAGATAATTTTGAAAAAGCCCATGGTAGATTCTACCATGATCAATCATGATGGGAAATATTGGCTTTTTGGTTCTGATCACAGTGGTTTTGGTGCCAAGAAGAATGGGCAGCTCGAAATCTGGTACAGCGAGTCGCCTCTTGGTCCCTGGAAATCACACAGAAAGAATCCCATATACAACACTGACAAAAGTTATGGAGCTAGGAATGGTGGTAGGCCATTTATTTACAATGGGAACCTTTATCGTGTTGGTCAAGATTGCGGTGAGACATATGGACGGCGTGTTCGGATCTTTAAAGTGAAAGTCCTTACCGAGAATGAATACAAGGAAGTGGAAGTTGATTTGGATTTAGATTTGCCCAAAAAAGGGAGAAATGCTTGGATTGGTGCTCGGTACCATCAGCTTGATGTGCAACAACTAAGTTCTGGTGAATGGATTGGAGTTGTGGATGGAGATCGCGTGCCTTCAGGAGACACTGTACATAGATTAATTGTTGGGTGCGTCTCAGTTTCAGTGGCTGCTATGATTGTTGTACTGATCGGTTTCCTCATTGGTGCTGTGAAATGTGTTATACCTTTGAACTGGTGCAGCCAAGGTATCAGTAAAAAAAGCAATGCTGTTTTGACATGGGAGCGGTCAACTATGTTTTCTTTCAAATTTAGGCGGTTTTGCACCCGTCTAAATAGGTTACCTGCATTTCTTAGAAGTTGGATCAAAGTTAACAGCTGCAGCGGGAGATTTGTTCTCGCAGCTGTTTTCATTGTTGGAGTATTTTTTACATGTACAGGTGTTAAAAATATCTACGGAGGTAATGGTGCTGAAGAAGCTTACCCAGTTAAGGGTCACTACTCACAGTTCACGCTACTGACTATGACATACGATGCTCGTCTTTGGAATTTAAAGATGTATGTGAAGCATTACTCGAGATGTTCTTCGGTGAAAGAAATTGTCGTGGTGTGGAATAAAGGTACGCCCCCTGATCTAAGTGAATTCGATTCTGTCGTCCCGATAAGGATCAGAGTTGAGAGTAGGAATTCGCTGAACAACCGCTTCAGGAAGGATCCTTTGATAAAAACAAGAGCTGTTCTAGAGCTGGATGATGATATAATGATGACATGTGATGACGTCGAACGTGGGTTTAAGGTATGGCGCCAGCACCCTGATAGGATCGTAGGTTTCTACCCCCGTTTAATCGCAGGGAGCCCATTGAAGTACCGAGCAGAAAAATTTGCAAGACGCAACAAGGGTTACAACATGATTCTTACGGGGGCAGCTTTCATGGATGGCCAGTTAGCATTCGACCGGTACTGGGGCGAGGGAGCCAAGGCTGGGAGGGAGATAGTGGACAGGTTGTTCAACTGCGAAGACGTGCTTTTGAATTACTTGTACGCGAATGCATCTTCATCCAGGACGGTTGAGTATGTGAGGCCAGCTTGGGCGATAGATACGTCCAAGTTCTCAGGCGCCGCAATTAGTCGAAACACTAATGTGCATTATAAGTTAAGAAGTGAATGCCTCTCAAGGTTCTCGCAGATGTATGGGAGTTTGTCCGGGCGGAAACTTGAATTCGACATGCGAAAGGACAGCTGGGATTTGTAGTATAAGGTGAAATACAGTCAATAAAAGAAGAGTTTGTCTTAGAAGGAAATTAGACAATCGTTCGTTCTCGTAGGTATATTCTCTTCTTGGATGTTAATAGATTTCTGGTAATACTTTGTGAAATCTCATCCTAGGTGCTTTTAGCAGGATTCGTTTGGTCAGTTTCAATTGTAAATTGGTCTCGTTACATGTAGGTTTGGTTTTCCTTCATTTTTTTTTTAAATTATTATACAACTGGTGGTTGTGTGTTAAATATACCTTCTCTCTATTGCAAAATGCTAATTTTTTTTTGGTTAGGGATTGTTAATTTATTTAATACATTGGAAGTGTTTATTTTATTCTGATAGTCAGCAAGGGAACAGCATTACTTGAACATCTTTATAAGCTCAAACTCAAAAGAGTGTAAGTCGAACATTAGGAAGGTTCATATGACGTACAGTATACACAGCTTAATGAATGTCTTTAATAAATTAAGTTTGGTTAGGTAGGTAGATGTATAGGGAGGGATAGGGACGGGTGCGGTATACAGAATCTTAAAAGACTTGGGACATTTAGTAATTAGTAATTACGACCACTTTGATGGTGACCAGGATCTGTTTTCTGATAATAGAAAAATAACCTTTTCGCAGGTTTGGCCAGTTTTGGGAAAAATACCGGTCTTCATACTCACTGGTTAGTGGTTACTAGTTACTAGTTACTACATGACTTTTGTATGGAGTGGCGTGAAGGTTGTTTTGTTTGGTTGCTTATGTGAGTTTTTTTAAGGAATATGTTTGACAGACGATATGATTATGGGGCCTTCGTCGAACGTTGAAATGTTTGTTTTGCCCTTTCACTGGTTTTACGTTGCGGGGGTGGGTTATGGGAAAACTTAAAAAAGTGCTTTTGTTTGTTGGGGAATGCCAATGGGTTTGCTTGCTTATCGGTGTATTTTTTTGACATCAGGACAATATCTGGTTTCGCTTGTCTTGTCGACATGCTTTGCTGGGGTTGGGGTGGTCCCATACTCCCATGCTTTGGATTATTTTTTTAAATTTTTTATGGACAGTGTAAGGTAGAGTGGGTTAATGGGGGGGAAAAAAATTAAAGAAATGCTGTCCGATTGTAAACAAATTTAAACTAAAAAAGTAATGCAAACTCGTTTTCTGAAAAAGAGACTTATAGTATTGTAACTTAAGTCTTAAGAAAATGATTAACGCCTGAAGTTTTTTTTCTAAAAAATAAGATTATTATAGTTATATTATAAAAATGAGAAAAAAATGTGTTTACCAACTTTATAAAAAAAATTTTCTAGTACAAAAAACATGGTTTTAATCATAAAATAACTAATGCTAACTCGTATATTCAACATGTAATTTATAATATTACTAAATAAACAACTTTTTAAGATGTGATATAGCAAAAGTTGTATTGAAGTGCATCTTAGAAATGCAAGTCACAAATATAATTATAGTTTGTTAGTAAATTACGTTTCTAAGATGCAATTCATGTATTAACATATGAGTCGTATTTTATATATGCGACTTATGTGTTAATAATAGGATCATGTCTTATGAATGTAATTTTGTATTAGTATTAGTAATTAATTTTATATAATTTGTATTTTTGTAAACTTTATTTAGGAAGGTTGGTAATGACACAATTTTTTTTTTTTTTATAAAAAGACGAGTTTAATACAGTTCAAATTCATTTCATTAAAAAATAAGTTTAACTTGACCATTTTTTTTTTTTTTTGGTTTTCCATACATATGCATCTTTATAATTTTTCTATTGAAATATATTATTATTTTTTCCTTATTTCAAAATAGAGTAGAGAATCCGTGATAAAGATTGTCTTATTGTTTAAATGTTTCTAGTGGAGATAGACTTGCGTAATGAGCCGGGACCCAACCCCAGCAAGTGGTGGATTCAAAAACCAAGACTCGGGTCCAGACACGCTTGGGGCAGGTTAGTGTCGGGTCTTCAACCCCACCGTAGTACAGGCCTGGTTCGTGATCTGTGACGTGCACCTTTTTTTTGTGCCGCCCCGCCCCTATCTTTTTGAAACGTTAAAATGAAAAATAAAATTACAAATAAGTTAATATTAAAACTTAAAAATAAGAATAGACTTCAGAAACTTGGTTTTGAATCCATCTTTTAAAGGTATGGATGCACGTTTGTTTATAAATGATTATATTCAATAGCATTGCAGGACAATAAAATGTGCAGACATTAAAAGATGACTAAAAGATAAAAAGGTAATCCCATAGATATCATTACAAAATGCTTTTGTAGCTTATAAACATCCGTACTTGTTTGAATTTTGCAAATGTTGGATCAAAATAGTTTGGGCTTGGACTAGAGTAGAGAGAATGGACTTGAAAAATAAAAACTCGACTGGGTTGGACCTGACATAGCCACTCTGATACTTAAGTTAGAGGTCGTCAAAATAAACCTAAAAGTTAAATGTAAATCATTGTTCGAGTGTGACATTATCGCTCTCCGGGAAGGTAGGTGAGCATTTATAAGTGATCGACCTATAGTTATAGACGTCATGAGTAGTAGACAAAGGAGGGAAACGACTGAGTGAAGATCATGGTCAGCGAGGACTCATATCATAGTGTTTGTCATCAGGGTATGCGACTAGTGGGGCAGTCTAAGTCATTATTTGTTGGGCTCAGCTTAGGTCACTTGGATTCCAATTTAGACCATTATCAAGCTTGAATTTTAACTTCGATTCAATTTCTTTTAATTAAATTCGCATTAAACTCTAACTCATTTAATACAAACCATCAATAAGAAATTGAAAGAAATTTAATCATTTAGAAAAAAAATTAATAGTCAGAAGTCGGCTAAAAAAAGTAATTAAGATCAGTGGGTTGGTTGACCTCAATGTAGCTATTAATCTGCGATAAAATCAATTTTAAAATCAAAATAACTAGAGATAATGAATCCAGGGGTAACCTATCAAAATCTAAATGATTACCATTTTTAACTTTTAAATTAAATCATATTTTGTTGATAACCATAAAGTTTTAACAGAGGAGATTCTAATTTACAAGATTTATTGTTTACAATTAAGGAAAGGGAATAAGTTTTTTAATTTTTTAGGTCGACTCATAAGTACCCACGTACCATTAATGGGAATCCAATCACCATACTTCTCTTTTCCATAATAACTCTTACTATATTATATAAAATTCATAAAAAAGTGCAAGTAAAGTCAAAATTAAGTTCTTTTCTATTATTTTATTTAAAAGAAGTTATGGATTAAAAGGGAATTAAACTTTTCAACTTATATTAAATTATTAATTATATAAATGAAGTAAATAAGTTTTTTTTTGTAAACTTTACAGTTATAATTCGACTTTAATAGATTCTATAAACGTTGAATAGGGGAGTTGGGAGGAAAGAAGGGAAGAGATAGAGAGAGTGTGTAAAAAGAAATAGAAATGCAATAAAAAAGATGCATCATCCTAATAATTTTTAAGCTTGTGAAAATATAATGTATTTTTTATATTTTAGCTTATTTGAATCTAATTGGTAAAATCTTTAACTCGGTTAAAAACGTAAGATTCTATTGAGTTTACCTTAGACTTGATTGAAATCGTAAAATTCTACAAGAAGATGATTCTATGCATGAATCAACTTAGAAGAGCCTCATAAAATCGTATCTTTATAGAATCGTATAAGTAAAATCATGATTTTAACAACTATGGAGGCGTCACTTTGAATTGTGTTTGAGAAGCCTTGTCTTTTCGAATTATGATAGAAAAACCATAGCATGTGTCATGATGGACGGATGTGATGGTTGTTGTAAAACCCAAGAAATTTTCATACCAGCAAAAATAAATAGAAATATATATAAAAAAATAGATAGTTACTATTAAACTTAACAGAGACTCAAGAATAGAACTATGAGTAGTAATGAGCCTGTATATAGTTTTAAACCCTAAAACAAAGTTTTTTAGATAGTATTAAATATTACTAATAAGATTTCATAGTTGGTATCGAAAACTCAAGCTGTAAGAATAACTTGGCTAAGATTTTAAATGCAATAAAAAGTAAATAACCAATTACACTTATAGTTAGAAAATGATAACCTAAAGATAAATCGTTAGGGTTATAAATACACAACAAAAACAAAAACATATCTGTAACTACTAATCTACACTCCAAATAAATATTTGAATCACACTATTGTTTTAATTAGAGTATTCTTAAGCTATTAGAGCCTAAAACGAAAATTGACCTATTAAGTTTAGAAAACCTTAATCGTTGGAGCTAAAACTCTAAAAATAATTAATCATGTAAAATTTAATCTTAAAGTTGAACTCAATAGCAATCTGGAAAATTTGTAGAATTTTATATAAAATTTTGGAGATAAAACTCTTGAATAATTGTCATATTTTACCTATTTAACTTAATAAACTACCATAAAACTAAGGTAATTAGTTAAATAAATAATATTATAATAATTTTTGCACAAATTCAGTGCAAATTGTGCCAAACATGTGGTTGAAATCTCCCCAATCTTCTTCAGCCAAAAACATTTAACAAATGGGTCAATTTGGCAACAACAAAGTCAAGCATATATTGCAAAGGACCAATCAAAATCCACTAAACAATCCTCACAATAAATGTAGCACACAATGAGAAGCAAATTGCTTCACAATCAAGAGGAGATTTGGAGGAATGGGAGTTACAACTTTTGCTTCTTTAAATATATAAACACTACAATAAATAGTAAGGAAACAAAGCAATAAATACTCACATTAAAACAACCAAATTCTCTTCCTTCTTCCACCGTGAAACAACAACCCAAACATCTAAACACAATTCCATTAATCACCCCAACAAGACAACTACAAATTTAGGAAAATCATCAATAAAGGCATGCAAAATTTGTTTTGGATTAGTTTATATTCTGAACATTAGTTTAAACAAATGTTTCTTACTGACCTAGGTTCGAGGGAAAGTTTAGCACTCTCAAATCTACTCAAACAAGGTAATACCTAGTCCTAAAGCTCCATTAATGTATTATGTTACATGTTGAAGTTAGAAACTAGGTTGAATGATGATTACAAGAAGTAATATGTACTGATATATCATGTACAATAAATGTAAAATGTAAAAAAACACTTAGGAAAAGTTTTAATACAAGTAAAATACACATATATAATAGAAAATTTAGTTTTGAATCGTGGAAATTTGGAGAAGATAATGAATAGTGTCAGCACTGCCTCTACACCGACAGTATAAGTGCTCAACGCTGGCGACGTACAAGGTTGGGCCAAAGATGTTGAGACGGCTTCCATTGGAACAGAAGCTACGTAAAATTTATTTTTATGTAAAATGAACAAATGCCGACAAATTTGAATTCTGCACCGGTAGCATAGAAGTCGGCATATGTTGTAAAGTTGGCGGCCTAAGGCCAGCATACGCTGATACAAAATTACACATAAAACATAAGAACGCTGGCATTTGGGTATCAATGCCGGCGGCGTTGGAGCTGGCATACACGCATAATTTCCTCACGTGAAATCTGTTTTACACAAATAGATTATATATATAAATAATAAACCTATATTATATCTACATATAAACAAAAGCAGATATTACTAAGTAAATAAATAAATACAAATATTTAAAATAATAATAATAATAGGTTTAATATTTGAGAAATATTAAACCTTAAAAACTATAGGAAAATATTAGTGTTATTAGCAACTATAATTGTTAAATATTTGTTTTATATAGATAAATATATAAGAAGGGAAATCTAAATAAGCTAAATTTATGAATAATGTAATATCTAAAAATGAAAAAATAATTACATGAGGTAGATTAAGAAAAATACGACGAAACTAAATAATAAGAAATAAATACTAGTTATCATAATATGTTAACTAAAAAAACGATATAAAAATAGTGATAATAGTATTGATAAAAATATCAAACTACTAAATACAAATTCTACGACTACCTAATAAAATTATATAAATATCAAACAAGATCAAGAAAAGCAAAATGAAAATAAAATATTAAATAATAATTGTTATCATAAGACCATTGAAGGACCAAGACAGTAATAGAAACAAAACTAAATATCAGTATAGGACACTTAGACACTTGTAGGAGTTCAGTTATATCATTTATACTTTATTGATGAATATTTTTACACATCTAGGTGACTTTGATACTATAAAAGACTTTCCAGCTGATTATTACGATTAACCAATATGAGCAAGTGAGTAACTCAATCATATTATTCTGTTTGTGCTTGTAATTAGTTGAATATGTAATACAAAGATAATAATATGATTGTTATGGTACTATATTTGAAATGTGTTGAGATCTGGTTGTATGGTTGTTAATTCATGATAACAAAAGTTATAATATGGATTGTCTGATAATTGTGATAAGCATGTTATATGCCGTATATGTAATGATTGGATGCCATAAGCCTTATTAAAATTTATTGGCTTTATAAGTAAAACAATCATGCATATATGAACTGCATTATTTCATATACAGAAAGGATGACAGCCTACTATGTATTAATATTTTGGTTCTCTGTTAATACTTGGTTTTTCTAAAGTGTTAGTTTTTCCAAGGTTTTTTTGTTCCGTCAGTTCTATGGGAACTAAATGACAACGAAGAATGTTGCCTGTAATATCACTTTGAAATGATTAATACTTAGGGAGTTTCTAAGGATTGATATAGAAAATGATCAACTAAAACATCTTTAAGCTAAAAGTGGTAACCCTAAGACGAGAAATCGTTGATTTTCCTGTAAACTTAGTCTCTTCTAGGCAAATAGGTCATAAAGTAACTGTTCTTCAATCTTAAAAAGAGGGCATAAATCTTTTTCTTGTTTAGATTTTAGATAATCCAAGCTTGTATCTGAACATATGTCTGATTGTTGCATTGCATATGATTTGATAGTAAACTAGTTTGATGTGTAATATGTCTGGTTATTCACTAAGCCCGTAGTTTCGCTCACACTCCTAAAGACATTTTAGGTTTACATTATGACCATGGCTAGTTACATCGAGGAATGTAGCCCCGGTAGGAGCTTAAGAGCTGGATGCTCATGGGTCAAATCGGGATAAGTTGTTTTCTATTATTTCTAGTATAGATTAGTTAGTATATGGATTATCAATTATGTATTTGAATATTTATAGAAAGATTCTATGGTTTGTAACATCTTTATGATATTCTCTACTTGTGATGACAGTTGTTTACTAATTTATGCCTTACATGTATTTATTCTTTCTTATCAAAGCAACTAAAAGATCTTGTTGTTTGAAAAATATGTCACTCTCCAAAGGTTAACTAGTAATAGTATTCAAGAAATGAATGAAACATTCTCTAACATAATATTTTTATACTCCCACAAGCCAGGTAAGGGTAAATATGAAACATAAAAAGTCAAATAAATAAAATAGGACAGTAAAAATAAAATTTGACAATGAGGCATGAAATCACGCTATTGATCACGGTCGTGATCTCCTCAGTCTCCAAATGATGCTTCATTCAACATTCATCACAAGTGGAACCACATAGATAATGGGCAACATAATGAGCCAGATGAGGGTAGTGATCTTTGCAACTCTTCAATTTTCTCCAATGATGATGCTTTTATTGACTCTATCAAAGCCATAATGAAGGTGTGATCACCATCATTACTTGGATTACGACCAAGATAACGGGGGTGATCTGCATTGTAGCTCGATTATCTTGATCTGTGTTAATCACTACCTTTGAAATGGTGTGATATGCATTTTCAATGAATTTCCCTTCAAGTTGAGTATTTTCTCTACGTGTAAACATACTACATCATGCCCATCACCAAAGTGCATCATATATTCACAAAATAATGCAACTCATCCTCATTTAGTTCATCCATAAGAATCCGATGAACTAAGTTTATCAAGCCCTAGCTCTAGCCTAACTTATTGGTCCAAACGAACCATGATTCCTATCATCTCCCTTGGGCTCATGAAGATTTTCCCTCAAATCTTGTTGAAAATCATTCGAAACATACATTGATAAATCTGCTACATTGAAAGTAGTTGAAGTCCCTCGAAAATCATCTGGCAATTTAACTTTATAAGCATTTTCATTGACTCGTTCAACTTTCTTGAATGGTCCATTAGCTTGATGTGCTAGTTGTTTACCTCTTTTTCCCAAAAATCAATCTTTTTTAAGGTGAATCTACACTAAATTTCCAATTCAAATTCAACTCTTCTTTTACCTTTGTGTCTTCCCTTTTTCACCTTATCGCCTTGCTTTTGCATGCAATAACGTACCTTTTGATTCATCTGCTGAATTTAGCAAGCAAATTCCAATCCACTTTGACTATCTTTTACAGTAGGAGCTTTAGGAAGTAAGTCTAATGGAGTATTGGGATTAAACCCATCGATTGCTTTAAAAGTGACTTGCCCATCACACCATGGACCGAGTGATTAGGCAAATTCCTGATACACGTGCTAATTGTATTAAATTATAAAATTTATAAACCTAAGTTAAATCCTACAATCGAGTACAAGTAAGTATACCTAACTAAAATAGTATAGGATTAAAACAGTTCGTCCATAGGGATCTACATAACAAGTACTAATATTACCATTTTCTACTATTTAGTCTAATTCTTGAAGTGATATCTATTATTTAACTACTAATGACTAGTTAACAACCCCTAAGATTAATTATGTATGCTTTCACAATATGTATTCAATCACAAAACATACTCCTCATCTTGATCCACCTTAAACCATAAATTTCCTATGATAATGGATTCATTAATGAATTGTTTATACTTTGCACTGCAGGATCTCATCAAAATAAATCAATTACTCCCTTGAGTTAATTAATTCCTAGCCCTACATGAGACAACATAGACCTCTCTCTCCTAATGCCACATAAGATCACATAAAAGTTAGTGATCTTATTTGTAAAGATTAAATCTTTGTGTAGAAAATCGAAGTTTCCCTATCTCTAGGTGAAACATGCGATTTCTCTATTCATGAAGATCTATTCTAATAGATGAAACCTCTTTCTATCTAACAAGAATCATACATGCAATTAATTATGTGCACAACTCAATCACAAGATAACTAAATCACATGAATAGATGCAAATGCATAAACTTTTCGTTAATCTAAAGCAATTTAATTACATGGTTTAGGGTTTCACAAGATGCAGGTATAAAGATCTACTTTGATAATAAGAACAAAAGATCTAGAGGAAATACAATTAATCATGTTGTAATAAATATACCCTTGTAGATATCTTATGATCTCTAGTGATGCTTAAGCAATTCTCCTCTTGAAGTTCGTCATTTTCTCTAAAGATCCTCAAATATGAAAACAAGGCGGCTATTTATAGTTTAGGATGGAAAATAAGTCTACACGGCCTATCCTACACGATCGTGCTTAGGGAGGGATGAAATTTTGTTCACCGACATTGGAGCTTTACAATTTGCACAACCTAGTCTGCATGGCTGTGTAGAAGGTGGGCAGAAATCAAAAGCCCTGTTTTGCATTTTTCTCCTCTTCCCAGGCTTCTACATGGTTGTGCTTAGCAAGGGCACAATTTACTTGCTTTCTAGTTTGTTCCCTGCCATTTTCCCTGATTATGCTGAAGGAGGAGCTAAAATTTGAAAACCCACTGACTTATTCCTTGACTCTAGCATGGCCATGCACAAGGTAGTGCATATAAAATTTAGCTCCTGACTATGTTTTTCCAATTTCGCCTTGATTTTACTTGAATCATCTCTAAATTCTCCAAATATCATCTTTTAGCCCTGAAATTAATATTCAAGCAATAAAGTATCATTTTCTCGATAAAATCACATAAACTACATATAAAACCTCAAATGAGCACTAATGATAAGAGTATTTTGATACTTATCAAACTTCCCCACACTTAACCATTTGCTTGTCCTAAAGAAACAAAATAAGGTCAAAGGAATCTGTTATCAATTATACTCATTAGAAGATATCTCATCACAAGTAGCATTCTTTAATTTAGTTAATCCAAAGTGACTCATTAGTGCCTATCGCTTTAAACATACCATATTTGTACTTGTATATTGGTATACTATAGTCAAATTTTTAAGATTAATCCAGGTAAGTCAAATAATTACTCTCACCATTTAATAACGCTTCTAAATTCAAAAAGGAGACACAAAGTGAAAAAAAGCAAAAGTGGCTTGGTCACATCTCGCTACTAACTAGAAAGTATATAAACGTTTAACTACCTCTCTAAGCACAGTAACCCAAAATGAAAGTACATGGCATCTATCTTTCCCCTAGATTTTTTTTCTTCTTTTATATAAATCTCTTCAAAGATTTTTAAGCCTTTAAGGGGGAGGTTTTAGCCTCCATCATTTTAGGTCAGCTCCCTCTTTTTTTTTTTTGTTTTTTTTATTAGATATAAAGGCTTGTACGGTTAGTAGGGGGTTAAATTTCGCCCTTTTAAGGGACCAAAGCCCAACCATACTAACTAAGCTTTTTACAAAAATTAGTTTAGAACAACAATAAGTTGATTTTCAAAGAGATTATTTTAAGAAGAATCACCAAGTGATGGATTTCATATGCCCCTTCACAAGTGGTTAAAAGAGCTCTTAAAGTTTTTGGAAAGCAAATATACTAACTAGCAAGCTTAAAAACACAACCATTTAATTTTAAACTAGGGACTTTGACTTCTTCCACAATTCTAGAATCAATCATTAAATAGTAAGTAAAATTTCCCCACTTAGATTTCATCCTAATACTTTAATTAAGTATACTACGTTCAAATTAGGTGAGTAATGCACATAAAGCCAATATACTTTATCTTTTGAATGCTAAATCAAATTTCAATGGGTACAATTTCAAGATTCTCATCTTTCAAAATATATCAACTTTAAAGCTCATTTGCAAATTGATAAATGGGAGAAGTTGATTAACAAGTGTATATGTATAATTAAGTTCAAATAAAACTCAAAAATTTCTTTCTTAGCGTACCCCTTCCCCACACTTAAGTAAGTCATTGTCCCTAATGTCTTCCCAATTAATCACAATCAAGGAAAAAGGAAAAAGAAATAAAATTAAAAGAAAAAGGATACTGAGAACCTCCCTGATTTTCAAGATATCAACAACAAGCATCCATATCCAATAAGTGAGAATGAAGTCCATCATCATTAGTTGTCTTGTGAACCCATCAAAAAAAATTCATGCTACAAAAGTATTAAAAAGAAAATAAAAAACTAAAAGAAAGAAACAAAAGTTAGTTTATCAAGAAATCCATGTCATCTAACAAATCCAATAATCTTCTGACAAAGGGATCGAATCTTCATCCTCTTCTTCGAGTGAATAATTACTCCAAAAATGACTGGGAAACATGATTTGAAAGATGAAGTAGTTTGTGGCAATTTCGAGAAAAAATAGAGAGAAAAAGAAGAGGGAGCAAGGATGGGTTAGGATAAAATGGAAAAGGAGAAAGAGAAAACTAGCAGAATGTGGGTTTGAGAAGTTGTAGTTCTGCCTTCCCTTCTACATGGCCATGTTGAAGCAAGGGTAGAAACCAGAGGGCACAACAAAGTGTGCCCTACCTCCTGCATGCCATGCTTGGGCCAGTGTACAGATCTAAATTTGCCAATTAGGCTTCACTTAACTTCCAACTGCAATGGTGTGTTGCCCCGAGCATGGCCATTCTTAGAAGTAGTGTTGAAAATAGAGAGGAACAATTTGAAAGTGAAATCCTTTAAGCGAAAAATGAATAAGTGCATTTCAATTTCTCTACACTTGCATCAGAAAAATTGCAAGTCCTTGTCATGATTCTAGCTTGTAGTATGTATTAATACACTTTGAAAATGGATGATAATTTACCTAACTTGCTTTAAGAATTAAAGCATACCAATTATGCTTTTCCCTACACTTAAAGTTAAAAATAAAATAGTGAAAGAACACCTAAAACCTGCAATTTTTGACAGAAAATTGACTTAGGATAGTAAAGAAAAAAGAAAGACAAAAGGAACTCAACTTACCAAAATTGGTCATGGGTTGCCTCCCAAGAAGTGCACTTTTTTAACATCGTTGGTTTGATGTCCTTCACTTTCTTCAATAATCAAGGAGGGTCAAATTAAGAGTTGTGAGATCTCCGCCAAGCTCTGAGCTATCAACATCGCTTACATCGGTTTTATTGACCCACCTTCCATATTACTTACTAGTGATACCCCATTGTTGTGCTGATCCCATCATAGTTGCAAAGTTTGCAACTTTATCTTTGTTTCCTTACCTTTTGACTTGTGGAACATGGCTTGCATGATGTTCTTGCTCTTGGCTTCGACTGGTAGTGTATATCCGGTGGTTTAACATCATCTTTTAAATGCCAGTTAGTGCTCGCATTCTTATCTTGATGTCCCACATTCAAACTTGTTATAACTTTGTTCTTAGAACTCGTCACTGCTTCTTGTGGTAACCAAGACTTGCAAGGCAAAATCACACTGAGGGTTAACTTAAGACATATGTTGGGTGGTCCATCAACACTTTCTAAGAGAGGATCACTGACGTAACTTGTTACTTGCTCAACCACCTTTGAACTCTTAAGGATAAGCTTTTTAGAACCTACTGTAGTCATTTTTACAATCATCTCCTCATCTCAACTTGTAGTACTAGTTTGCTCTTCAGATCAATGAGTGCTCTGGTTATGGTAAGGATGGCCAGCCAAGAATCAAAGGCACATCCTCTCCTTCTTCCATGTCTAGGACACAAAGTTTACGAGATATATAAAATTCCCAAAATTTACTAGAACATCTTTAATGATTCCCATCGAGCACTTTACTGAGCGATTAGCGAGTTGCAAAAACATCCGAGTTGATTTAGGTTCAGCTAGACCCATCTTCTTGAAGAATGAATATGATATCAAATTGATGCTCGCTCCTAGATTGACTAGGGCCTTATCAGCAATGATATCACCCACCATACATGAGATTGTGAAATTCCCTGGATCCTTTAGCTTTGGAGGTATCTTATTCTAAATAATTGATTACCAACTAGCTCTAGCTTCTACTGTTGCTACGTTATCTAATTTCCGCTTTTTAGACAATAGTTCCTTTAGGAACTTAGCATACTTAGGCATTTAGGAAATTGTCTTAGCAAAAGAATATTTATATAGAGCTATTTGAAAAGCTCATGGAATTTACCATACTCTTCTTTATCCTTATTTTGGTTAAGGGAGCTAGATAAGGGATCCTTAGGACATATTCCTTCATAACTGGACACGATCTTTTTCAAGCTCTTTCTTTTCATGCTTCACCTTGTCCTCTTTAGAAAATTTAATCTCTTCTTTTTCTGGCTCTTTCTTTTCGCTCTCAAAAGCCTGATTCTCTTCCTCCTTAGGCTCCTCTTCACTCTTAGATAGTAGCTCCTTCCTACTTCTTAAGCTGATGGCATTCATGTGTTCTCTTGGATTAGGCTCAGTAGTGCTAGGAAGTGAGCCCGGTTGCCTCTCAAACATCATCTTGGCCTATTAGCCATTTGGTTCTCAAAGTTATGAATAGAAGCCTCTTAATTTCGATGTTTGGCTTTGGAGCTTTGAATGAATCGAGTCATAAGATCTTCCTAAATTTGACTTCTTCTCTAGTGGGGCAAAGCAGAGTGTTGAGGGATAGGTACGGATGGTGGCAATTATGGTCTTTGAAACCCTGGAGCTAGATAGTTATTTCTCTAAGCATTTGGATCGCCATAACTGAAATTTAGATGATTCCGCTAACCTGGATTATATGTGTTGCTATAAACCCCCAAATTTTTTGAATCGATTTAGCATAAAACCCTAAACCGGAAGTCAACCGGAACCCTAAAGGTCAATAAAACCCTAGTTTACCGTAACCGATTAAATCCTGCATTGCCGTTTTCTTTGGCCCTAGAAAATGAAGTTGAAATAATTAGCTATAATAGTTCGTAATAGCTATAGGTTATATAAAAATATCAGTTTTGCGAATTTCGGGTGACCTTTGAACCCGATCGGATACAGTCCTCGAAAAAGTGTCCGGAAGCTCGGAATAGGAAAATTATTCGAATACACCGTTAGACTCATAAAAATATAAGTTTTCCAAAAATATCAGTTTGTAATTTTTCGGTAAGTAAAAATAACAGATATCGCATTTATACGCGTATTTTCTTACTACCGGTACTTTATTAGTCATATCTATCTTACATTACACTATTCATTACTATTCTACACTATTCTTTTATCTCTACTTTTTCTTACACCTATTCTTACACTCCATAACCTATAACCCTTACTTTTTACCTTTCCCATAATTTTATTTCACATCTACCTTACATATTACATCTTTTATTTAACAAAAATAAAAAAATAAAATCTCTTCTCCCCCTCCTTTAATTGTGGCCGGTGCGCGCGCCCCCCCCCCCCCCCCCCCTCCTCATCAATTTGTTTCAATTTTCTTTTATTTTAATCACACAAAAATCCTCCACATTTTCTTATAAATACCCCCCTCCTCTTTCACTTCTTTCACACATTCACTACCCATAAAATTTCTTACCAAAACTTTCTCAAATTCTCCTCTCAAAACTCTCTCAAAACACCATCCCAAAACTCTCTCAAAATAAATCCAGAACAACTTCTACCTACAACAAAAATCCATAACCACATACTACTACCAAAGTCTTCTTTAGGTAACCACTTCATACTATTGTCTTCTTCTTCATGTCATGTAACTTTACATGACCATAATGTGAGTTTCCAAAGACTACAAGTTATGGAAGCTACATTATGCTCATGTATTCTTCTTGTTAATGAAAAATCTATTTATGTTCATATTATTGCTACTATATCTAAATATTATTATCTATATATATATGTATACATATCCTTTAGAGCATATAAGCTCACTTGCAATTTATTTATTTTTATGCAATGCAATTTATTTACTTTCCTTTGCAATTTATTTATTAATTCCTTGCAATTTATTTATTCCTTGTTATTTTAAGATTAGTCTCTAGTCTTAGACTTGTCCTCATCAAGTCAAAATAAGTTTTTCTTTCTTTCTGTCATTTTATTTTATTTTGGGACTAGTCTACTTCTCAGTCCCAGGAGCCTTGAAAAAGCTAAGACTCCAATACTTGACTTAATTACTTATGTTATTTTACTTGCTATTATTTTCTCATAGTTCATGTTCATTTAAATTGTTGTCCAAAGTTTCAAGTTCTAAAAAATAAATTGACAAAAAGGAGATTTTTGACACTTAGAAATAAGTTTATCTATGGTTTGAAAACAAAAGTAAAATTATTTCTTTTCAAGTTACGAGAAGAAACCACAAAAATTTTAGAAACTACTTTACTATAAAAAGTTCTTAAGTCACATATTGTTCCGCTTTGTTTTTATCAAGAAAATAAATTTTTATGCATGGATGATTCTATGAAAAACATAAGACATGAGGAAAGAATGAGGAATTTCCAAATAAAGGTTTTTGCAAACAAATAAACAAAGGAATTTGTACAAGAAAAATAAATATGAAGAATAACATATTTTCTAAAAATTCCAAAATATTATTAGTGTAGAAAACTTAGAAAATAGAAAATTTTATTTTCAAAAAGTTACTTAGGAAAAATAATAAAACCAACATAAAGCATTTTTAGAAAACAAAAGAGAACAAGGTATTTCATTTCAAGGAAATTACAAAAACAATTTTTGAAAACTATATTTTTCTAAAAACTTCAAACCGACATTGTTTTACTCAAGAAAAATAATTGGACAACAAAACACTTAAGCATGCTTAAATATGAGTTATATAGTTATAAAAAGAGAATTTTTCAACTATATAGATAACTAAGTATTTGTCAAACAAATTTTGATTTCTTGAACCAAAGTTGTTTTGTGTTGGAAAATCCATGGTGAATTTTGTCGCCACTGTTTCGGAGCCTATATGACCTTGTTTGTTAAACATAATTTAGGAAATGGGTAGATCTTTTCGAGTAGGTAGAAATTGATATATTATATGCGTGATTCCAAGTTAAAATGACCAAGTTATGACCATTTTAAGTTGGAACATTCCTTTATACGAACTTTAACGTTTTTTTGACATTGTTTTGTCAAAATTCAAGAAAATCATCAAGAAATACTCATTGTGAGTATTTTCTTTGGCTAGGTGACCTCGAGGAAGGATTCCTTTATCCCGAAGATTATTACGATTAAGTGGAGTGTGTGAACGACTCATTCGCTTAGAGGAATAGTCGACATGGCATCGTGAGTTTATTTCCATTAAATGCTATACTTGTTGTGCTTGTAAATTAGTTGCATTAGAATTAGGAAAAGATAAATTGATATGTATGTAAAATAATTCTTTGAAAGAATTTTAAGATATCGGAGCCGGAATTGTTTTAAATGTTTGTTTTAGTATAACATTTGATTTGTATGAAATTCCTTGATCGCCTTAAATTCAAAAATAATTATGCTATGACATTATAAATAAATGAATTCATGCATACCACAAAGTGAGTCACATTGCATTTTGGGTTATTATCCTTGGGTGAAAAGGATAGTAAGCTCATGTCGAAAGCAACACTTGGTGGGAGATCCGAAAGCGATTGCTTGGCGGCTTAAGGGAAATGCTTGGCGGAAGATTCGAAAGTAAGGTCAATTGGAATGCTTGGCGATGAGTGCTCGCAAGCTTAAAACTTTTTAACTAAAACTACTTGTTTTGAGGTTAAGTATCACCAAACCCCGAATGGAGGGCGCAAATCCATTCAACATATAGTTCCCGGAAAACTATATGCTTGTTTGCTCACGTGTATGTTGCATTACATTTGATTGTTTAATCAACTTGTTTGACATCTTGTTACAAGAAGTTATTTATGGAAATAGTTCTCACTAAGCATGTCAGCTTATACCCCATAGATATCTTTTGCAGTTTCCCTACTTATGGTTAAGGCCACGTGGACCCTGCGGGCAGGTAATTTCTTTTTTGGTAATAGAAATTTAGGTAAAGTGTAGTATTAGTATTGATGTACAAATATTCATGTAATAGATTAGTGATCAAGGGGAAATGTCCCTAAGTTTGTAAAACCATTGATATGAATGAATGATTATTATGAATCCTCTTTTCTTAATGTGTTATTTATATCTTCTTAAACTTCATAGTTCCATATATGGTCCTCTAAAGTTGTGAAAGCACGCCTTACACTTAATATAAAAGCTTTTGGGAATGGCTAAGGTTGTCATACTTAAGCTTTAATATTGTGTATGGCGGACTGTCACGTTTAGGGTACTCTTTGGGGCGTGATAGTTGCTATAGGGATTATTTTGCTGTGATTCCCTTAAGTTTTTCCTTAATTTGAGTTAAAGATTAGAAATTAAAATTCAATATAAAGTTAATATAAAAGTTAGAATGAATGCTATATTCAATAGATTTATTTATATTAGCATATCTAGGATGTGTTAAGTAAGAATAGAGATTCAAAAAATTCAAATAATCTATTTCAAAATTGTTTATCAATTCTTTCTATTTTCAAATTTCTTATGAACTAGTATTTTTAAAGTTCATCTCTTAAGTTATAATAATTTTGACATAAATTATCATAAGAAAAATTTTATTTAATAAATTTATAAATCCAATTAATCAAACTTTGCTTTAAATCTAATCCTTTGTTCCTTATTGTCTTAAACCTAAAGAAGCCCAATCTTGCATGTAAACCCTAGCCCACAACTCATTTTCCCCACTTTACTTAGCATGCATTCACCCACACATAATAATTTTTCTTTATGCGCAAAAAAGTCAAACTTAACTTCACTAATATTGACGATAATTATCAAATTAATTAAACAAAAATATCTTCCTAAAATTTGCTTTGGTAGGTGCCACATTCATCCTCCATAATTTCACAAAAAAATTCATTTAAGCTCCATCTTCAAGTTAAGAATACATTAGATAAGATATTACTTACTATTGTTTAGTTAATTTTGTAAGATAGACAAGTTTATTTAGCATTTATGTTGGCTAATGTTGAATATGGAGTTTTTATAAGTATTGGTGTTAGATAGGTAAAGTTTAATTAATGGAATTGATAGTTTAACACCTTAATCATAGATATAATAGGCCTTTGTTGTTTTGATGAAGTTCATGCTATGTATAGACAAATGTAGTGTAATTGTGTGTGTAATGTAAATATGATGATGCTGAAGTCCTTTTGTTGGAATTAAGATCATAATAGGTACTTGGAAAGTGTAAAATTTCAAAGTTTTGAAAACATAAGTTAGGGTTTGATTAATTAAGTCCATGATAAAGGACTTGTTAGTCTTTGTAAGCCTTGGAAAATTTTAGTAAATAATTCCAAGATGAACTTCGAAAATAAACCCTAAAAATCACTCCAAATTAAAACCGAACTTCGACTAGTCTTAAATCACGAACGAATCCGAAAACTTCTCAATCTTGAGGAAAATGAGAATCCTTAAAAACAAAATAACAACTCAACATACTTCAATTCCAAAACCACTACGTACAACAAATTCTATATTTAACTCCGACTTATAAAAATCGGGTAATATAAAGCTCAAAAACAAATTATGAAAAAGTAAATAATGATTAACTTTCGGAAATGAAAGTTAAAAGATATTAAATACTTACAAAAATGAAATGTCAAAATAAATTTCTCAAATTAAAAATGTTGTATAAACATAATATATCAGTTTCCAAATTGGCAAGGATCTAAATCGGAAAAATCACCCGGAAAGCTACATTACACATTTATTACACAATTCAAATTCAAGTCAAATTTCAACAAAATTCACTCTCTCTCCTCTCCATCTTTCACGTGCAACTCCTCCAAATATTGGTTGCCCTTGTTTTATTTTTTTCTCTCTTTTATTCATTTAAAACACTCATTTTCCCTCTCTCCTTCATTTACTCATTCTTTCCTTTTTCATTCTTTAGTTTTTCTCTCTCTTTTTTCCTCTCTTTCTTTCTTCATTTCCTCTTGTTCTTCCATGAAAAACAAGCTGACCCCACTTCTAAAAGTGGCTTCCACACTTCATTCTTGAAGATTTTTAAGCAAATCTTCTTCTCAAAGCCTTCATAGGTAATATAGATAAGGTGTAATGAAGGTTTCATGCATCAAATGACCTTCCATAAGCTTAAAAGCTTAGGATGATGATGCCAAAAATGAAACTCTCCTCTTCTCCATTATTATTATCTTATATCATAATTATTTTCTGTTTAAAGTTATTATATTTTGTAGATCTAACTTTTTGTAGCTTTGCTTTTTGTTTATGCCATAGATCTTGTTATTTGAGTTGTTATTCTTGTTATTTCTTATGATTTATACATAGATCCATCATTCACATAACTATTATAGTGATTCATGCATTTATAACTAGATCTAATTATTTTTAGGTTCATACATGCCTTAGACTTTTGTTTTATGTTCATGGACAACTTGTAGAAGCATGATGATAGTAGGAAAGTTGTAGAAAACTCAAGATCTATTTTATTTTCAACAAAAGTCATTTTTGAAAATTCGAATGAAAATGGAACCATATTTAGAAAAGTTATTTTTCAACTTCAAAATATGTATTTTCATTTAAAATGAAGGGCTTAGGGTATAGATAATATAAATGAAAGATTTTGATGGGTAAAGTTTAGATCTATGAGTTTAAAGTTTATTATCATGGGTTTCATTTAGATGTATGTTCATATTATGTGTAGATCTTATATTTGAACTTAGACAAAAATAGTGAAATTCGTATTTTGGCAAAACCTCTATCTGAAAACCACTTTCTAAGTGTCAAAATGTAATTTTTACTTAAGAAAATAAATGCTTAATGTATGTATATTATCAAAACTTCTTTTTACAAGAATCGAGGTGATTTTCAAAAGTTATTCTCGCAATAAAAATCTATTTTCGGATTTTGGCAAAGGCATATTTTAAAAACATGTTTTCCAACTCAAAAATGAAGTTTTTATTTAAGAAATGAAAGGCTCTTAGGATAGGATATATAAGAAATGAATTTTCATAAGTTTAGATAATTTTATCAAAAGATATGACCAAAAATGAATTTTGTAAATTCGGATCCCAACCAAGACTAATTTTGAAAACCCCATGTCAACTCAAAAACTCATGTTTTATGTGAAAAATGAAGGGTATAGGTAATAGGTATCATTAAGTGGTGATTTTTACAAGTTGAATGAGTTTGGATATGAGTAATGTGTAAAACAAAAAGTAGAATCAAGATGGAAAATTTTGAGTTAGTAGTCAATTTATGAAATTCGTAATTTTGAATGAAGGCCATAAGAGCACCTATTATCCAAGCTCAAAATGAAATTTTTATGTAATGAATGAAGTCCTTAAGTAATAGGTACCATAGAGTTTTAAATTTTAATGCATTAAACAAGTTTTTCCTAAAGGAATCATTCAAAAAGTGGATTTTCTAAAATTCGGATTTTTGAGTAAATCATATTGGAAAACATATTTGCAAAGTGTAAAATGAAAAATTTTGTGTAAGAATGAAGTCCTTAGTAGTTATTTATGGTTGAGCCTTAAATTTTCTAAGTATCAAATGATTTCTACTTAAAGGAATCACTCAAAAACTAATTTTTGTAAAATTCGGATTTTGGAATCAACCCCACTTGAAAACATGTTTGCAAAGTGCAAAATGGAAATTTTTATGTAGAAATGAAAGTCATAAGTAATAGATATAATGAAGAATCAATTTTAACAAAAATAATTATATTTTCTTAAGTAATAAATCCAAAACAAATGGAAATGATCAAAGTTAGAAAACTAGATTTTTCATAAGTAGTTGTTATTATGGTCTTGCAAGATAAAAAGTTATAAAATTTGCTTTTAGCAAAATCATCAAGATCATGCATATATTAAACTCATCGCATGTCATTCATGTTAGGAAATCATTCATATTGCATGTATAGCTAATCTATATAGTAGAAACATTACAAACATTTACAAAACTATTTTTCAGAATCTGAAACCGTTACTAATCATATCTGATCCCTCTGTTTTGAGATCTAAATATTTTCAAAACTTGAAAATAATCTTAGAAATAGATAGATCTTTCGAAGTAGATAGAAATCGATATATAATTTGCGAGATTCCGAGTTAAAATGATCAAGTTATGGCCATTTTAAGTTGGAATTCCTGCTTAGAACGAGAATTACGAATTTGATAGTTCGTATGAAATCGTTTGGATTAGTTTGAGTTGAAATACTTATTAGAGTATTTCTTCCTTTTTAGATGATCCCGAAATCGACGATTCCCTGCCACCGAATTACTATTACTAAAAGACCGATGATCCAATGGCTGAGTGAGTTTTCTCCTTATTTTGTTACCTTGCTTGTGCTTGTAGCTAGTTGCATTAGAATTATAGGAACAAGATAAAAATCGATATGAATGGGGATGGGATATATGATGAGACTGTAATGAATGTATGCCAAAGAATACTAAAGCATATTGAAACCACGATTTGATTAGATAACTGCACTGTTCATATTATTTCTGTTATGTGTATGATATTGGTTGGTCACTGTAAAGAATGTATGAATTTTGACCCTAGCAAAAATTAAATTGGTCATGCATCGCATCGGACATGTTGCATTTGGTATTGTGCTACTCCTACAGGTCGATTGGTATGGTCTGAGGACTCGTTTGGATAATGAGACCCGGTATCAGAGCTCATTCATAGGGAACTAAGGCGTATCGGGGATGCATTCCATGTGTGAGCCTAGCCGAGTGGAGTGCTATGAGCCGAGGGCTTGGGGACTAGCAGCGGTTGTGTAGACTTCAATACCATCCCTAACCCAAGATACGGAGGGCATAAATCCGTTCTGTGTGTGGGTTCGGATACCCATACATAATTGTTTGCTATGTGTTTGTTCATGAATAGCATATGGTTGATTATAACTTGCTTGTCATGGTACGAATTAAGGGAATTCTCACTAAGCTAGTGTAGCTTATACCCCAATAATGTTTGAAATGAACAGGTCATCTCAAGGATGCTAAGTGGGACCGTGATGGTTGGAGCCGAGAATGACTTCGGAATTCTGGTAAGGAATAAGAATACTTGAAGTTATTAGATAGGTTTTATGATTTGCCTTGTAATAGTTTTATGTAGTGGAATCTTTTGATGAATGTAATTGAAGTTAATGATTTGTATTTTGAAGAATAGTGAATTGCATTTCCTTTATATTGTTAGTCAAGTGTATCAATATAAAATGTATCTCTCCAAAGTGTCTCCTCTATGTGTTAGACGTCTTGTACATAGTATGGAAGCCATTGCATGACCGAGGCGGTCATTCCTAGGCTTTAATATTATGTACGGCGGACTGCCACGTTTAGGATAGCCTTCGGGGCGTGACAGTCTCGATGTTCGAATTTTATACAATCATGGGCGTGATCAAGGATGTAGCAGTCCTTATTGTTGAAATTTGGCTAATTGTGGGTGTGATAGAGGGCTTGGTAGCCCTAGATTTTTGAAATTTAGATGATCATGGACATGATCAAGGATGTAGTAGCCTCAGTGTTTGAGTTTTGCTAAATGACGGGCATGATTGTGCCTGTAATTGTGATCACGGCCGTGATCTAGTGGTCCTATTTTATTAAAATATATATATATATATATATATATAATATGTGTATATAAATACTAGTTTAGGTCTCCTATAGAACCTTGATCAAGTTAGATCATAGAATCATAGAATAAGAATATGTTAAGTTTATAATACTTGATCTTAATTAATTAGTTGAGTTTAAGTAATTGAGTAATACTTATACATAAGGCTTTATAATTTCTTAAAGGCCAATGACTTAGGAAAATGATAACATGAATTTAGGACACTTAAGCACTAATAGAAATTCTTGTTTAGTTATATACTTAGTAATATATGTTTGTTATCTTAAAGGAACCATAAATCAAGACTCGGGTTTGCCGATAGATTATTATGATGACTAACCAAGATGTATAGGTGAGTAACTTGAATCTTCTCATATTGTTTGTGCTTGTAATGTAGTGTATATATTCCTAGATATAACTAAATTGGTCATATGCATGGGGATGGAGGAAATAATGCATGTTGTATGATATGAGAATGAATGACAAGCCTTAATGTTAAAAGTGATAACTATTTACTTGATAATGATCATGCATTGTATACTGTTGATCGTTTGAAAATTGACTAGTTGCCAAGCAATATGAATTAAATCTTAATAGATCATTAAATAAATCAGACACGCATTGCATAATAATATAACATGCATTTGCATGGTGTTTACGTCACGTATTAGCATCTCGGCCCTAGGTAATGCTTTGTTGAGTTTAGTGAATCTGGTTAAGGTTATCCCTGAGCTGTTAGCCCTTCGGAAACTAAGCAGGCATTGAAGGATGTCGCTTGATGAGAGCTGACATTGAGATGTTCATACTTAGTGGAGTTTTTGAGTTCTAAGGAGAAGTAGAGGTTATATTACTTATATGTATATATGTAAATAAAAAATGAGTTTGAAAAGAATTTATCCTTCCTTGGTTCTTTGTCTCCTAGGCATGAATTACTTGAGCTGGTCCTCCAAGAGGGGGCATAAATCTCCATTAATTTGAATTCCGGTCATTCAAATTGTAAGTGTTGTATTTGGTTGATTGTTGCATTGCATATGCTTGTTAATTAAACTTTACTTAACTTTGATTGAATTGTGATAAGATTTAGTTATTCAATGAGCTTATTGTGCTCACACTCCTATAGATTGTTTGTTTATAGGATATTAAAGGGAAGGATCAAGTCTATGGAATGGAAGCTAGTATAAGATAGAAAAGAAGTTTAAATGGAAGTTAAAGAAAATGTTTTGTATTTGTAATGAAGTTCCTTGGAGACTAATAATTCTAATGTTATATTAATGAAGTCTCTTGAGACTAAACTTTGTAAAGTTGTAAGGTTATGATGTAATATTTAAGGAACCTTGTATTTTTATTCTTATATGTGACTTATATATAGGCAATATTTTTCTTACTCTAATTAACCTTCAAATCCCATTATAACTGTCCATGCCATAGAGTATTGTGGTTATTCTATGATCAGGTACCTTTCTGAAAGCCTTAGATAGACTAATTAGGATGTCTATGATTTTATTTTGTTACATGTTACATTGATGCTACTAGGGTACCCAAGTAATCCACTTGTTCTTGATGTTCAAAGAAGCTACTATGATCTTCATTTGAATCCCATATTGGATCAAAGGTATTGATGCATTTTTTATGTTAGAAATCTGCTTATTTTGTGCATCCATCTTAGCTACAATGGTGGTAATGTGATCCGCCTCATACAATCCCGCAACGTTGCTTGCTTTGGTCATTTTCACACTGATAATTATTCTTGGCAATGTCTGAAAAAAGCTTCAAAGACTCTTATGGGGTCTTATAATTCAATATACTACTAGCTAAGGTGTCAAGTAATTGTCGAGTGCTATGTTGAGGCCATTATAGGAGGTCTGAACCTACACCCATGGTGGTATTTGATGATGTGGATATTTCCTTAACAGCTCTTTCCACCTTTTCTAGGTGTCAAATAAAGTTTCTACATCTTTTGGAACAAATAAGATATGTCATTCATGAGCTTGGCAATCTTGCATGGAGGAAAGTAATTATCAAAGAATTGCTTAACGATGTCCTCCTAGTGGTAATAGTACCAATGTCTAAAGATGTCAACCACTTCTTAACTTTCCCTCTCAATGAAAAGGAAATAATTGTAGATGCACTGCATCATTAGCAATCCCATTGTTTTTAAAAGTCTCACAAATCTCTATAAATTTTGAATATGTGCATGTATGTCCTCATAGAGTAGTATATCAAATTGGCAGTATTGTTACAAGATTTGAATCACTACAAGCTTAATTTCGAAGTTGTTACCTCCA
This sequence comes from Combretum micranthum, assembly GCA_024138025.1. Lineage (NCBI taxonomy): Eukaryota > Viridiplantae > Streptophyta > Magnoliopsida > Myrtales > Combretaceae > Combretum > Combretum micranthum. The sequence goes on from JAMXBD010000133.1 coordinate 595,463, forward strand.
ATTGGCGAATTCACAATAGTTGGGCTCATGCCCTTAAGAGTAGGCCTTGCAAAATCTAGATTGGTTTTGGGTTATTCCTAGCCATAGTTGATTTCCTACCTTCGTCTTCTGTAATTCCTCTTTTGCTTCTACCTTAACTTCTATTTCAAGCACCTACCCTTAGTCATTGATGAAAATACACCAAAGAATACTAAAGGGAGGGGGGGAAATTGAGTAGTTGACTTAAAATGCACAAATAGTTAATTTTTATGCAATGGATCAAATTTAACTTTAATAGTAGCAGATAATACAACAACAGATTATAATATGAAATATAAAGGAGATAGGGATAGAAAATTTTGAGTAAAGATTTATCTTGGAGTTTGGCCCGCTCTATTTTCTATGATCCACTAATGCCTCCATTCGAGGACTTTACAACCACTTTATTGTCATCCACTAATACATGCTCAAGCTGAGCAATACACAAGACACCATACTTTAGAAAATAAAATATTTCATTCACTCTCTAGATGCTCTTTTATAGATTACATGTAACCCTTGAATTTTTCATAATTCTTAGAAAATAATTCTAGAGTTAAATATCAAAACCAAGACTCTGAAAACTGACTCAAGTTAAAATCGAATTCTAAATAAGATCAAATATGAAAATTCTTAATCCGGAGAATAAGAGAACTCTCAAAACAAAATGGAAAATCCAACAATTGTTTGAGATAACATCCGTATGCCAACCAAATAAGCTATTTAACCCCTAACACGCAAATCAAGATGATATATCCAAACAACACTCGACGAAAAAAAGCTAAACCTTAAATCCTTCGGAGTATTTTTGAATCGAAAATTTCAATTGCCACCAAAAGTAAAACAGAGTCAACCATAACCCTGGACTTGATTAAACAATCTTAGAAATTGAAAAATACTAAATAAATCACAAATAAAACAAAATAAAACATAAATGTTGAACCAAAAATATAACACGGTCAAAAACCCAAAATTCTATGACCTTACGAATAAATCAAAAAGCCAGAAGTCAAACTGGAACCTTAAAAGTCAACAAAGTCTACAACAAACCCTAGTGTTCAGATCCAGTAATCTCGTGCTCTTAAACCCTAAGCAATGAAATTGATATAATTATGGATAATAGTCTATAATAATATAGGAGAAGCTTAAAAATTTCAGATTCACTAATTTTTAGTGTGTTTCAAACTTGAGCAGGATCAGTTCTCGAAAAGCGTGTCCTGGGGCTTGGAATAGTAAAAACATTTGATGATATAGATAGATTCGTAATAATACAAGAATTTCAAAAATATCAGTTTTATAATTTTTCGATAACTAAAAATATCAGATATTGCATTTATATGCATATTTTCTTTACTACCGGTACTTTAATTGTCTAGTCTATTATTCATAGTACTATTTTTACTATTATTACTATTTCACTATGTTTACTTTTTCTTACAATCTATTATTACACTCTACCATACCTATCGCTTATAATTTATTTTTCCCATACAACTTTATTCACATCACACCTTACATATTATTACTTTTCATAGCAAAAAAATACAAAACAAAACAAACAAAACTCTCTCTCTCCCTCATGTAGCGCCGACCCCCTCTCTTTCATCTCTAATATTTTTTTTTTCAATTTATTTTATTACATCTAATTTTCACTCCAAAATTCTATAAATACCCCATCTTCCTCCACTTTTTTCACACTTCTCATTTTTCGTACAAAACTCTACCAAATTCTCTCCTAAAATCCTCTCTCTAAATTTCTCTTCCAAACTCCCTTTTCTCTCCACAAAACTATTACCCGCATATTGCTACAACTACCTTTCTTCTTCTTCAACAATACATAAACCTTAGGTAAAATTCCTAATATTTATCTTTCATGTTATATAACTTAATATGACCATAGTGTACGCCCCAAAGGATACCCTAAACGTGGCAGTTCCGCCACATACGGTATTAAAACTTAAGAATGACTTCTTGAAGTCATGCGAAAGTTTTCAACACCATATGTAAGGCGTCTATCACAACAATAGGAGACACCGGTGGGATGTATAGTTCGAGATAGTATATACAACATACAAGAATCTAAATAATCATCCAATTTATCATTAAGAGAATAGAATCCGTACATCATCTTAGGGGTTTTCCGCTATAATTCTCCAAACAATCATAATATCAACTTAATCTTTCTCACAAAAAAATAATACTAACACCATAAGACATTGAAGGATAATTAACCTAAGATCTTCAAAAGATTTCCAGAAGCTCTTTAAATCATAATTCCACCAGTATATGTAGTCCTTGTTCATGAAAGATATTAGTCCTGTACAACAAAGGTCTATCGAGTATAAGCATAGCTAGCTTAGTGAGAATATTCTTGAATTAACGTACTGTATAAATAATTTCAAACAAGTTATTAAACAAGCATATGAATGCATCAAGCAAGTGATCAACAATACATATGATCTACCGAAATCATATGTTTGAATGGATTTACCCTCCATTCAGGGTTAGGTGTTCCAGGCTCTTTAAAACCCATCTTTAAATCCAACTCATGTAGTTTATTTCAGGCGCCTACTCGCCATCTCAAAATAGTTCTTTCAGTCTCCTAATCGCCCATCTTGCAAATTTCTGGCTATTGCACACCCGGCTACTAAACCCTTGTCCTATCGAGAATAGCAGCTCATGCAATGAAATTAATACGTGATATGCATGAATCAATTAATATAAGTCGTAGTATATGTTTAAAGTAATTTAAAGGTGATCACAGAATTTTGCACACACTCCAACAGAATAATATAAAACATAAGTTAATTAACAACGATTCATACCTCGGTATGCTTAACATTCTTTCAACCAATATTGTCATCATAATTCATTTTCATTTTTCCTACTTCTAGTGTCTCTAGCTACAAGCACAACCAAGTATGAAAAAGGTAAAAATAAACTTACTTGGCCATGAGGATCTATTCTCTTACGAATGAGTCGATCGGTAAATCCACTAATCAAAACAATCCTCCGGGTATGAATACTCTTCCTGGGATCACCTAATCAAGAAGAATACCCATAATGAGTATTCCCTATTGATTCTATGGTACTTATAAAAAACTATGTCATAAGATCGTTAAAATTCTCATAGAAGGTAATTCCAACTTAAAATGGCCATAACATGGTCATTTGAACTGGGAATTGCGCAAATAATATGCCATTTCCTACCTACTCGAAGAGATCTAACCATTTCTAAGGTTATTTTTATCATAAAAAGCCATTTGGTTGGAAAATATTACATACAGAATAGTTATGGATTTATAGTTCACAAAATATGATTTTTCCAAACTTCTCTTTACTCAAAAATTCTTAAGCAAAATATATGTATATATTATAGTTGAAAAATCCTTTGAATATATATTTATACTCATATTGTATGCATGATTTTTAGTGTTGTCTCAATATTGATTTTTCATAAACAATTTGTCTTTAAGGGTTTTTAAAAGATAAAACTTTTGAAAATTTTTCTTTTTGAATTGTTAGAAGGAAAACTTAAAATATAATTGAGTTGTTATGAGTAAATGTTATTATTATATTATTATTATTTTATTATTATTATTATTATTATTATTATTATTTCATTTTCTTACTTTTCAAAAGTAAATTCATTTTAAAAAATTTTGGTTCTTTAAGTTATCTACTAACTTTATTTCTAGTGATTAAAAATAAGCTTTTCAAAATATTCTTTAAGTTTCAAATATTTGAATTGTGTTAAATGTATGTTTTCTTCTTATTTTTATATCCTTTCTCTTTTTCAGGAAATGAGTTTACCCTTACACTTTACTTGTCAAATTTTATTTTTCTAAGTTGGTTTCTAAAATAGTGAGTTGGTTTTACCTTAGTTTGAAAAACTTGTTTTATTCTTACTATTTGTCAAGTGATAGAACAATTCTTTTAGACAAGTTTATAAGAAAAGCTTTCTTAATGAAGAATTGTTAATATTAGAACTTTACCAAAATTTCATTCTAATTTTGAAAAGAGAATAACAATTATAAAATTGAAGTTTTGAAGATGCTTTCATAGTATGTGATTTTCAAAGTTTATAATGAATCTATTTAAGTCTTATAAAAGATATGGTTGAGTTAAAATCTTAAGTTCAAGGCTAAAAATTTTATCCTTATAGAGTATTAAGTTTGGTTTATAAAAGAAAAGAATTTTTTTATTATTTTGAAGAAATCTACAATACTACTTCTTATGATTAACTTATCCTTTGAAAAGAGTTAAAAACAAAACTTAAACCTTTTGTTGAAATTTCTTTTTATTAAGAAATCTAGTTTACTTTTCATTATTTAAGAAAGAACCCATTTTTATTTTTATTTAAGACAACAATATTCTAATCATACATGAATATATAGCAATGTAAAAGTAAAGATAATACATAATAAGATAGAAAGAAATACTTGTAAGTAAATAAACATAATAAAATTGTTAAGCATTGGAAACCTTAACTTCATCAAGATATCCTGGTCATGTATTGGGAGCCTTAGCTTCATCAAGGCAAACCAAGACTAAGAATAGACTAGTCCCAAAAGAAAAAGAAAAGAAAAGAAAAGAAAAGAAATTATTTTGACTTGATATGGACAAGTCTAAGATTAGAAAGACTAGTCTTAATAAATTGCATAAAACAAGTAAATAAATAAATTGCAGGACATGAAAATAAATAAATAACAAATGAGCTTATATGCTCTAAATAAATGTATATACATAGTATACATAATATTATATAAGTTAGATTAGAGTAAAAATAATAACAATAATAACATAATGTAAAATAGGAATATGAACAAAAACAAAACATGAGCATATTGTTGCTTTTTTAACTCATATGAGTCTAAGAAACATACACTAAGCTCATGCTAATTGTATGAACATGATAAAGAATATAGGTAGAATTTTTACCTAAGGTTTAATGGAAGGTTTGAAAAGAATGAATGGGTTTTGTGTTTGTTATTTTCTTCTTGAAGTGTAGTGAATGTAGAGAGTGTTTTGAGAGAGATTTGTTGGAGAGAGTGAGAGAGTATTTTGGTAGAGTTTTGTTATGTAAAATGGATGTGTGAAAAAATAAAGGAGGAAGGGGTATTTATAGAATTTTTGGAGTGAATTTTGATGTAATAAAATAAATTAAAAAAATTATTATAGAGAAAAAGAGAGGGAGGCCGACACATTTGAGGAAGAGAGAGAGAGGATATTTTGTTTGTTTTGTGATTTTTGTAAAGAAAAGAAATAATGTGTAAGGTTTGATGTGAATAAAGTTGTATTGGAAAATGTAAAAATGTAAGAAAATAGGTATGTAGATAGTAAGAAATAAGTGTAAGAAAAAGTAGAGATAGTAATGAATAGTAGACTAAACATATAAAATACCGGTAGTAATAAAAATACGCGTAAACTAGTTATATCTGTTATTTTTAGTTACCGAAAAATTCTAAAATTGATATTTTTGAAATCCTTGTTTAATTATGAGTCTTTTGGTGTTAATGAAATATTTTTATTATTCCGAGCTTCGGGACATGCTTTTCGAGAACTGATCCGTTTGAGTCCGAAGGACACTTGAAATTCGCGAACCTGATATTTTTATGTTACCCTATATTATTACGAACTATAAAAAGCCATTAGCTCAAATTCGTTTTCTAGGGTTTGAGAACGTGGGATTGTCGAAGTTGAAATTGCTTGATTGTCTTGGTCTTTGTTGATTTTTGAATTTCTGGTTTGACTAGGGTTAGGGTTTAATCCAATTTTATCCTAGAAATTGAGGGATTTAAATCAGGGATCGGATAGGTGGTCTTTTCATGTTTGGGTTTTTGAATCGAACGATTATTGAACTTTCTATTTTCGTTTTTGAAGATTCTTTTATGAAATCCTGTGATTGAAATTACTTAAGTTCGGTTTCAACTTGGGTCAAACTTTAGGGTTTCGATTTGGTATTCCAAAACCATTCTTGAAAAATTCGGGCTTACACATAGTGTATGTTTCCTAAACCTATAAGGTTATGGAAGCAACAATATGTTTATGTTTTGTTCTTGTTAATGCTTAAACTCCTATTGTGATATTGTTATTATTATGTTGTTATATTACTATTGCTCTAGTCTAACTTTATATATATTATTATGTATATGAATATTTATATTTCTTGAGCATATACGCTCACTAAATTATCTTATTTATTTATTATGCTTTGCAATTTATTTATTTATTGCATCTTTAATATTAAGACTAGTCTTTCTAGTCTTAGACTTGTATTTATCAAGTCAAACGATTTTCTTATTTCTTTTGTTTTTCTTTTTGTGGACTTACCCATGACTAAGTTTGGAAGCCTTGAAATCAAGCTAAGACTTCAAATACTTGATATTTATTTCTTGTTCATCCTTATACTTTCCATTTTTCTTAGTATTATTATTTTTGTTGTGTACTAGCTACACACTCATTGATCATGCTTGGATATATTGATTGTTGTCTTAATAGGAATAAAAAGTTCTTTCTTAAAATAAAAGAAAACAAGCTCAACTCACTTTAAAAGTATAGTTTTATCACTTAGGAAAAAGTTTCATTAAGATTTCGAATTTTATTTTAACCAAATACTTTTCAAAGGATTTCTTTTTTTATCACCATAGATCTAGTGTTGTTGACATACAAAGCTTTTGTGAAAATAACTAAGGAACTCTTTATTTTCTTTTAAAACTACCATTTAGACCTTAAGTGGATAATACTCTTCTATAAGAATTTCTAAAAACTTGATTATAAAATCCTTACTAACATTTTTAGCAAGTACAAAGACCTACATAAGATTTCCAAAATAAGTTAAAAATCAACTCACAAGTAAAGTATACTTAGGAAATAAAATTTGAGAATAACTTAGAAAGATTAAAGTTTTTGGATAAAAAATTATCTTTTATGGAGTTAACGAAATAAAAATAATACTTATAGTGACTAGACACTTACTTGTAACAAATTAAAGATTTTCAAATGAAGGTCCATGTATGGAAAAATTATGAATTAATAAAGAAATATTGTAAGCATGAAGGTTTGGAATAAGTCACTCACTAATTTTTTTTTCTCATATGCTAAACTCGGAACATCTTTTATACAACTTGGAATGATTTTCCTCATAACCACATAAATGTTCATATTTTGAAAATAATTAGTTAAAAGAGTTTTACATGAAAATAAAACATCCATGGGCTCAAAATAAGTATGAAATTATGATTTTTATTAATTAAGTTTCACACTTATAAAATCTAAAAATTTAGAATTTTATTTAAAGAAGTCAAACTTAGAAAATTCTTTAAAAAAAATACATTTGAGTTTTTATGTCACAAATAGAGAAAACCATGTTTTATAAAAATAAACTGTTTAATAAGAAATTGTGAACAATATCAAACCTTTAAGAATTTTAAATATATATATATATATATATATTGAATTGTGACTTTCTTGTTGCTAAGTCACAAATTTACAAAAATAGCAAATTAATCACAAGTCAAAGAATGACCCTTCACAAAATTCTATCTTTCACAAAATTGTTTACAAACTTTATTTTGAGGCAACGTCACTAAAATCATGCATACAACATGAGTTCACATATATATATATATATATATTTATATTCAAAGGAATTTTTCAATCATATAAATATCTATATTTTTGCTTATAGATTTTTGGATGAAGAAAAGTTTGAATAATTATGTTTTGAGGACTTAGAATTTCGTATTGATTATGTACCCTAACGTTTTCAAACCCAAATGGCTTTTTATGGTAAAAATATCCTTAGAAATGGATAGATCTTTTCGAGTAGGTAGAAAAAGACATATAATATGCGAAATTCCGAGTTAAAATGAGCAAGTTTGCCATTTTAAGTTGAAACTTCATTCAAGGCAATTTTTAACGAATATAGTAAAATAGAATTAGAAAGTTTAAGTAGAACTTCTATGAAATACTCATCCCGGGTATTTCTTTTGTCTAGGTGATGAGGAATACGAGATTTCTTTTTCTGAAGGTTACTACAACTAAGAAGATTACAAAATGGACGAGTGGGTTATTCCTCTTAATTTCGTTACATTGCTTGTACTTGTAGAGTAGTGGTATTAGTATATTAAGAAAAGATAAAAATAGACATGTATGAGGAATTTAGGATATATATGCATGTATGATTCTATGCTTATGTGATAAAATGAGAATTAAGAACATCGTAACTTCGAATTGTCTGTTTAAGTATTTTGTCTATTATATGTATGATTGCTTATTGTTTGCTAAATTGTTTGATCGCCCCTAAGAAACCTTAATAAGGTTTGGCTTAAGAAAAATAAAGCGTTCATGTTGGGACACGAGCCATGCTCCTTCCTAGAGAATCCACATCACTCGGAGATTGCGATTCTAGATTTAGAGCTGTGCTAACTGAACGCTTTGGGTGGAGGCCTAGCGACTAGCAGTAGAAGGTAGAGAGGATCTTCATCAACAATTCCTTAATTTTCTATACGGAGGGATAAATCCGTTCTATATATGGTTTCCGGATAACTATATATTTGTGTAATTATGTGATTGTTGCATAGCATGTATAGCATATGTGTGAAAATTAAATATACTTGTTTGATATCACGGTACGAATGAAATGGAATATCTCACTAAGCTAATTGTAATCTTATACCCCTATAGGTCTTTGTTGAAACAAGTTTACCTGTGGCCCTATTCGAAGATCATGACTTTAAGGAAATCATTGATGGATTTTAAACTCTTATGGAAGCAATGGGAACATAAGATGAAGTTATTTTGTAATTTCCTTATATGCGATATATGCTATGTTAGTATTTTGGACATTTTTAAGAAATGTATTTATATAGACTTGAAGATAATAGCGGGAGTATGCCCCTAAGATTTGTAATCAAACATGTTTATATTTTATGATAAGTATTCTGCTTGTCTTGTTACTTAATCATTATTAATGTAAATTGCGCTACTTCGATGCGTTCCCTTGGTTATGATGTACGCCTTGTACATGATATGGAAGTCTCTGCGTGACTAAGGTAGTCATTCTTAGGCTTTAGTATTGTGTACGTGGACTGTCACGTTAAGGGTACTCCTTAGGGTGTGACATTACAACTACAATGATTTTCTCTCTTTTACTTAGAATTTATCAAAAAATGAACAATGGAACAAAATTTAAGAGAAAACTTGATTTGTTTGTTTGCAAATTAAAGCTCTCAAAAGTTTCAAAAAGTTATCTGAATCTCAAAGGCAAAGAATATCTATAATCTTTAAAAACTTAAATGTCCGTTGAAGATAACGTTTGTAGGCGGCGATAATTAATGCGTGCAACGGTCGAATTAATGGTCCATTAGTTCTCAGTTCATGTTTCTTCTGGCTCGCTAGTCTATGGATCTCACAAGTCTCACCCTAACTTTTGCCTTTTTGTGCCTTTATCGCACCTTGGGCTGTTAAGCTCGACTACCTTTATGTTTTGATTCACTGGATTGGCTCGCTGGTGCTATCCTTGTAAGTATAAAACACAACATACCCATACAACACATATTTCAATATATATATATATATAATAACAATTCTTTAATTTTATCAAGATGAAGTGTGTTTATAAAATTTTTTCATAACTTTTGCTTTCATCAAAATTACATATAAAATAATTTGTTTTACTAGTTGATTGCCTAGAAGATTTAATACTTATGTTCTTGTGAATTGTGTGAAGTGTTCTCTCAATCTCGAGGTCTATATTTGTAAACCTATAAATTTTAAGATAATTATAAATAAACCCTAGAACTGGAAGTCAAATAGGAAACCCTAAAATCAATTTAGGTTTACCTTAAGAACTAGAGTATCTAGCTCCGACAATCCTGCGCTCGAAACCCTAAAATAACAAAAATAAGTTAACCATAAATTATAGTATGTGGTGTGCGTTTATTTCTTAACCGAGTTTAATAAATTAATAACCTATAATTTTCTTCCTATAATCTGGTCAGTGCTAGGCAAGTGCATCTCTCAATTGTAGTATAGGAATAGATTACAGGGTCATATCCCTAAGGGTTATCGACAAGTACTATTACTCACCCTCTTAGTTATTATCTGGAAAATTCATTCAAATCGGTATTTTAAGATTTAAATAACTAAATAAATATCAACTAAAGCTATGTTATAACATGAATTAATAATTAAGTTTAACTTAAACAATTCACAATTCAGACTCGCTTCACCAATTAGTTAACATGTACTACAAATTCATTAGTTATTGATTCATTCCTAACTGCGGAATTCCAATTATTAGTTGTTCAATATCTCTCTCGAGTCTATTGAACTCTAATCCTAGCCGTATCTACCACAATCTCTTCCTAGTAATAGCCAACTAAAATTGCATACAAACATGATCCCAATATAATTATCCAATTACATGTAGAAGATTCCACAACCTTATCTCTAGACATCACCATGGGCAATTTTTCTCTATAGTTTAGATCTCTTCCATGAGTAGACTTCTCAATTGTATCCCGTGGAAATATGATCTAATCCTAAGTCGTGCACTACCTAGAATTAGAATGTATTAATACACTATAGAGATTAGAAAATCCTACAATATTAGGCGTTCAATTCATTAGAATGCATGTTAACATATGGTTACACGAGCCCTAACAATTTACACACATAATGTAAACAAAACAATAGATATTGGGAAAAGTAAGAAGAAAGAATAAGAAAACAACCCTTAAAGATTGGAAAACACTTCAAGATCTTGTACAATACGCTTCTTACACGAGTACAACGATAATGGGTAAGATGTTTTATAGACGGTTACAAGAGAGAAATCTCAATGATGTGTGTAAATGGTAAAAAAAATGATCTATTACAATGATTGATATATTGTAATGGTTGGGAGGACTATTTATATGTTTCCTCCATTCAATACAGATGGTGGACGAAGATACACATTAATTGGGCTTCATTCCTCTTCAAATGGACACTTAAATTTTGAAATAGTGCAAAAATATACGAATTATAACTGCTATAATATCCGTAACACGGACCGTTATACCCTCGGAATTGATTTTCCAAGGTAGATAACGGCCATAGCAGAGGCCGTTATTTTGCTTAGAATGATTTCTTACATGTGCTACACTCGTAATTAGTTCTGTTAGGGCTGTTGTTGTCATCTTCCCTGTATGTTATGGTTGTAGTAGAGGCCATAATCTCCACTGTAATCTCACATCTTCTTCTGTTTACGGTCGTAGTAGACCTGATGGATGAACCCGAGGAGATCACATCCTATAGTACGTCCATAGTATAGGACGTAACCTTCTCTGTGTGTGATTTTCCCCTCTTCTCTTGTAGATTACACCCGTATTTGACATCTTAATGGCATCAAAGAAGATCGCTTGCTTAGATACGGCCGTAAAATTGCTTGGATGATATTTTTCACTTCAAATCCTTGTAAAATTTGATTGAAATGTTGATGTTTGCCTTATTTATGCCTGAAATGAATATATTTACTATTTAATACCAATTATCTTCGATTTTAACAGAAATAGAGCATAAATGATAATAATGTCACCCAATTGAGTATAGCAAATCGCCTCTATCAGTCTGGAATAATGTCATCTAACATAAAAAGATCAGATTCGCCCAAAACTCGCTCGTTTCGGACCCGAATGAGATCAGTTTCCAAAATCAGGGTCCTTGCACGCAAAACGGTAAAACTATTCCAACAACATATCTAGACTTGTAATAAGATGAGAAATTATAAAATATCAGTTATAGTATTTTGAGCTTTTAAAAAATCAGATAAAACCCTTTTTATGAGTATTTTTCTTACTATCGGTATTTTATTTGTCTTGTTTACTATTCAAGTTACTATTTACTATTATTCATTACAATTTCTCTATCTCTACTTTTTCTTACTACCTATTCTTACACTCTTACAACATCTACTTTTACATTTTCATTTTCATTTTCATTTCTAATACTACTTTATACATATCATATCTTACACTTTTCAATACAAAAATACAAATGTAATCAATTTTCTCTCTCTCCTCTCCCTAGAACTAGCACCTCTCCCACTCCTCTACATTTAATTTTTTTCATTATTATTTAATTTAAGTCACATAAATTTCCACTCTAAAACTCTATAAATACCCCTTTCCTCTTTGATTCTTTACATACATCTCAAACACTAACAAAATTCTACCAAATTTTCCTATAAGCCCTCTTTCTTCTCTCCTTCTTGCTGTGGGCTTCTCCATCCCATTCCATTGTGTTTTCACAAATTTTTTTTTTCATTCAACTCCTACATTCCATCTCCATGTTTAGGTAAACGCTAAACCCTCTCTTTTCTTCATGGTAACATAACATGAACACTTTGTGTGTTATGATTTCTAAAACCCCATGAACATTATGCTAGGGAAGAATCATGGAAACAACAACTTATTCATGTCTTGTTCAACACCATATTCATTTAAGATTGTTGTTATGTTCTTATTATGTTAATGCTCCTAATCTAACTTTCTATATGTAGTATGTAAAGTATATGTGTATATATATATATATATTTTAGAGCCTAAAGCTCATTAACATAACATCTTATTATACTCTTGTTATTACTATGCTCTTATTTTGTTTCTTATCTATTGCTTACAATAAACAAGACTAATCATTCTAATCTTAGAATTCATCAAGTCAAAACATGTTTTGGGACTTTCCATAATTTAAGTATCAGGAGCTTTATACATAATCCAAGACTCCAAATTCCTTTCTTTTTCTCTTCTTTCTTTTTCTTAGTTGCTATATTTTTTAGACTAGATGTATTTTATATCTCGAGAGACCTTGAATTAAAATCTAACACTTTCATGATTTTCTTTCTTCTTTTTCTTTTCCTTCTTGTTCATTTCTTGTTTTTCTTTTAAGGCAATTGGAATTTATTCAGTCTCGGAAAGCCTTGATAATAAGCTAAGACTTCATATTCTTACCTTAATTCTAATTTAGCTCTTTGATTTTCTATTCTTGCTATTTGCTACATAAGTTTATAAATTGATTCTTAGCATAAATAATATGTTCATTTGCATGCATGATCATCAAGTAATGTTGTTGCTTTAGTGGAAAATTTCAAAATAAAAATAGAAATTATGTCCTATTTTATAAAAAAAAAAAACTAGGCTTTCAAAATAAATTTGCAGCACTTAAGACAATTTGCATGAGGATAGAAATAGCTAGCTAGTCGCACTTTCCTTAAGATTAAATATTGAATGTTTTGCTAAGAAACAAGAACAAACTAATTTTTCATAAGCTAATTTATGATCATCTAATTTAAAATGAAATTGGTACTCCAGGGAAAACCAAGTTCATAAAACATAAAAATTATTTTATGAGATTAAGTAAAGGTAGAAATAGTGATCTTAGTGGTTATTGTCTTTTCCCTAAATTTATGCAACTTGACTTTGGTAATTGGCAGGAATATGATATAAAATCTTCAAAAATTTTGGAGAAGTTGCAAAAATCACTCCTGATTTTTCATAATTTAAGAATATTGAAATATGAACAATTTAATTATAGTTTAAGAAATTTAAATCATCATTAACACAAATTTCCCTTAAGTTTTTGCGATCAATGAGTGATGATAAATCAAGGAATTAATGAAGTGATTATTAAGGCTCTAGTAAAAACTTAAAAGAACTATCAACCAATTTCAAAAAATAATTTGAAAAATAATAAATATGCCCTGAAAATTCTTAAATAAGAATAGCGTAATAAATCACTAACCAAAACCTTAACTTTAATAAATAAAGATAGATACATCTCTAGATTCATCAACGTAGAATTACGTAACGTCTAAACAAGTAAATTTCCAAAATAATCATAAATAATTATTTTCTAGATATATAATTAAAGATGATTGTAACCCCTTAAAAAAGCTAATAACAACACTTTCTTAGTATGTAAAACCTTTGAAAGTTACTCAAATCATATAAATAATTTATTACATAAGAAAATATCCAAAATATAAAACAAGTAAATATAATAAAATATAAAAAGTCTAAAATTAATGCCTATAAATTATTCTACATTACTAATTTAATCGTGTGGTTATCTTGGGCACATGGTGCATAATAAGTATATGGAAAACTATTATTACAATTTATAATAGTGGTATTAATAATATTGAAAATATATTGTAACTACCAATATATATTGTAGTAAAAATAAACAAGATTATTTGTCATATGATAAATAATGACACTATACTTGATCCATATACTAAAATAATTTTGATAAGTTAACAATATTAATTATATAAGACATAATTATTATATTACTAGTATTACATTAATCATAATAACTTATCAACTTGTGTCAATGCTATATGACTCTTATCCAACATTGTAATTGTGATAAAAACTGTTATAATTTAATACTTATAGTAACAATATATACATAAATTATAATACCAACATAACTAATAATATAACAAGACCCTAAGGCTAATTACCTAAAAAAATTTACAATTAGTGGCACAAACTAAGTGTCTGACAAATCATTTGGTATAACAAATACTATATCAAGATAATTATAATAGAAAATATGCAAACAAGCAAAATCAAGAAATATGACAAGATTAATTAAATAATGTAAAGCGAGATCATATTAGAAAATTAGTAAAATAAATTGAACACATCGTGAATCCTAGAAACCTTAAATAAAGATTGAATAACCTTAAGATATCAAATGAATTGGATAAAGTAAGAAACTAAAGCAAAACCATATCAACATCACAATGATCCAATAACTCAATCGATCAAAAAACCTTACACTAAATAATTCACTCATTTGATCTTTAACACGCAAATCGATGTTAGTACACGCAAATCGATGCAGTACATCCAAATAATATCTATTGATAAAATAGTAAGAAATAATATCCTATAATTGAAAACTCCCAAAATTTTATGGTTATCTTGTTAGTAGAACCTTAACTCGAAAACGAAATTGGAATCCTAAAGTCAAATCGACAATCATAAACCTTAGGAAATCCAGACTCAATCGAAAAACTTTTAAAACCACAAAATAACAAATTAATTAGAAAAATATTATGAACTCAAATTATGAATCACTAAAAAGATCAGATTGTCCAAAAAATCAATCGTTTTGTACCATTATGGGATCAATTTCTGTATCCAACTATAACACGCAAAACAAGATAAATTTTCTGACAATCAAATTATAGAAAAATATTTAGATATTCATAAAATATTAGATAAATTTTTTTTTATCATAAAAACATCAGATATAGCTCATATACGCATATTTTATCGCTACCGATAACTTATCTGATATTTTACTATTACTATTTTCTTTTATTTGCAGCTATTTCATACTACCATTTTGTCCCCATATTTTCATATATATTTCTTATAAAACATAACCAAAAACCTATAATTTATATTCTTTAACCTATACCTACCTGTTATATCAAATCTACTTTCTTTTCTTCTTTTTTATCTTTCCTTCCCTTCTTGGGATAGCTTGCAGCTATTGTCCCCTTCTTTGCCTCAACCTTTTTATTTAATATATTTTTCATTTATTTTACACATTAATATCCTCCCATTTTCTCTCTATAAATACCTACTACCATTCCCTCTTCTTACACTTTACAACTTCTCACAAATTCCTCTCTTTCTCTCATTTTTTTCTTTCTTTATGCTGGTTCCTTGCTACCCGCTCTCTCTTTTCATGCATTATCCATGGATTAAATCTCCCGTGATGCATAGAAGCTAGGGATGATAATGTAAAAATGAAACTCATGTTCATCTACACTATGGTTATGTTGATTTTAAGTTTATATGGTTATGTTCTTGTCATCTAATCTAACCATCAATACGTGTAAATATAGTTATGTACATATTTATATCAATATGAGCATATGACTCACCAACCTAATATTTATTTCATGCTTTTAATATATATTTTGAGACTTATCCATAATTTAAGTCTTAGATTTGTCCTTAATCAAGTCAAAACGAAAAGGGGACTGTCCTTAGTCTAAGTCCCGGGAATGCCTTATCCAAAAATTCTAAGGCTTCCATTATATTTGTTTTGCTCTTATTTTGCTTTTATTTACATGATGACTGTAGTAACTCAAGTCTCGAGAAGTCTGGTCCTAATTCTAAGACTTCCATTTTTATTTTATTTCACTTTGAATTATTTTCTTATTAAAGGAGACTTGTCCATTTCTAAATCTTAAGGAGCCTTGATCATAAGTTAAGACTCCCATGCATTAAATTTATTTTATATTTTATTATTTTTGTTTTTATCTCCATAAATTGTGAGTTTAAAATATGGTATTTATGTTCATATACATGAACATTCTGTAGCAATGTTGTTATGCCAAAATAAAGTTTTGAACCATTTTAAAATGAATTCTTTGTTATGCAAAATATCGTTCAAAAATCTTATTTTTGATGTATGAGAAATTTTTCCCTCAAGAAAAAAAAATTAGAACAAAACATTCACCTAAAAATTGCTTTCAAAATATGAGAAAACTTTTTATTAAAGAAGGAATTTTTAAAACAAGAATCATTCTCTTAAATTCCTTAAAATACTGAGATTGAAAACATGACTCTAGAAAATCTTACAACTTAAAAAATTCTTTTTCTTAAATACAAATGAGAACCCTTTTCCGTCAAGAAAGAAAATTTATAACGAGTCATTTACTTAATTTTTCTCATATGCCAAAACTTAAAACATGTTAAAGATAATGCAACTAAAAATAATTTTTCTCCACAAATACATAGAGATTCATATTGTGGGAAATAATTGGTTAAAAGAAGTTTAATATGTAAATAAAATATTCATGGATTCAAAATAGATATAAAGCCACGAATTTCTTTAGTTGAGTTCCACATTTACAAAAATATAATAATTAATATTTTATTAAAAACCTAACTTAAAAAAAATTCAAGGGAAATGCTACATAGGGTATTATATCACAAATGGTAAAACCCATGTCTTATAAAATAAATCGTTAAATAAAGTTTTAAAATAAATATAAGATCATAAAGGTTTCAAAATATATATTAAACATGATTTTTTTAAAGTCTCATATTCACAAAATTTAAGGTAAAGAATTTTATCACAAGTCTGAAAGTAAATTTTTTTTTTTTCATAAAACTTAACATTGCTACTTTCTATAAAAGATTGTTTTAAAAATTCCTATTTTAAGACAACATCATTAGGATCATGTATGTAATATGAACTATTATTATCAATATATTTTTCTTTTAAGTAAAGGAATGTTACATAATTAAATTATGGAGTTCAAATAAAGTAGAAATGGTAAAATGTAACAAAAATCAAAACTAGAACAACTTTGGAGTTATCTATGTAGTATCATTCTGATCCTTAAATGACCCAAAAATTAAAAATAATATTAGAAATGGATAGATCACCCGAAGTAGGTATAAATCGACTACTTATACGTGAAATTTTGAGTTAAAATGAGCAAGTTATAGCAATTTTAAGTTAGAATTTTCGTAACAGGAAAAATGACGCAAACAAAGTAATAGAGTTAGAGATTTAAGTAGAATCAATATGAAATACTCATTCCATGTATTTCTTTTGTTTATGTGATAAAGAATTTGATGTATTTTTCCCTAAGGATCACTTTGACTAAGGATTGCACTAAAGACGGGTGAGTTTTCCTTATGCTTTTTGTATTATTATCTGTGCTTGTAAGTAGTGCACTAGAACTTAAGAAAAAAGATATAAATGAAATTGCATGTGGGGTTATATTGGGATTATAATGTGTTTGTTATGCTTGATCAATAAACATTAGTATATTGAAATATTAATTATTTGATTTAATTTATTATTATGATATTGTGTTGGCTTCTTTGTGAAAAATGTATTGACCACTCTTAATTGGAAATTAACTTATTAGGAAATAATTAACCGATGGATCATGCATGGCATGAAGTCGAGTTAAATTTCATTTTTCACTAATTCTCCTACGTGTGGGACCGAAAAGGTAAAGTGCTTAGCTCCGGTATGAGGAACTACTACGTTCAAGGAATACGACCTCATGGAGGAGCTATGCTGGATCGATCGCTTTGGGCAAGAAACCCATGGACTAAGTAGTGGTGAACAGTTGGGACCTAATAGAGCGTGATGGTCGAAAGGACTTCAATATTTTCAAAGCATTCTCTAACCTTGAATAGAGGGTGTAAATCCATTCAAACATATGATTTATGATTGATTATATGAATTAGTTGCTCATGTTGATGTTGCATCTTGTATGCTTGTTAACAAACTTTCATGTTATTTTGTTTGTTATGAGTATGTTTTGGATAGGGATATATCTCACTAAGCTAGTTGTGCTATCCCCCAATAGTTTGTTTTTGCAGGAAATTAATAAAACCGGAATGGGATAAGAATCGAGCATAGAGTATATCAAAGATCAAGTCTAGGATTAGAATGTTGATGGACTAAACTTAGTTGATAGAAAAGACTTAAAACTTGATTTATTTCTTTTGTAATCTCCTTTGATTATGGATGATAGAGAACTTAAGTTGCTTTACCTTATTTCATTTCTGGTAGAGTATTTGATTCTTACGGTCCTTATGATTTGTGGAAATATAAGTATCCTAAATTATTTTATTTTAAATATAAATATATATATATATATATATATAACACATTGAGTGAATAAATAAATAGAGTCTTACAATCTTTGACTTACAAGATGGTCTTCATGTTATGGGTGTACACATGATATGAAAACTTTAGAGTAAACCTAGTAATCCTCTATTTAGGGCCATGATAGTTATATATTTCTATTACTACAAAAAAAAAAAAAAATTGTAATTCCATCTTTACAAGACAAAAGATTTTCCTCCAAATGTTAACTTTTTAAACTTCTAAATTACATTGTTTTATGAAAAATCACTCTTGAGGAAACATTACTAAAATCATGCATATGATGTGAGCTAATATAAGTATCAAATGACTTTCAAATGAATAAATATTTTGTGCTTGCTTTAAAGTGTCCAAATAGTATAGAATTTCAAAAGTTGTAAAAATATAAGGTTGGAACCTAAGATCCGAACCTGTGATGTATTTTTTGGAGATTAAATAAAATTAAATGTTAAAAGTAACCTTAGAAAAAGATTTATTTTTTCGAGTAGGTAGAAAATGACTACTTATGCGAAATTTCGAGTTAAAATGAGCAAGTTATGACTGTTTTAAGTTGGAATTTCGCAATCTAAATTTTACCATGAATTAGAAAATTTAAGCAGAAATTTTACAGAATACTCATTTTGGGTATTTTCTTTGTTTAGGTGACAAGGAGGGCGACACTTTGTACCCGCCGAACTATTTTGATTAGAAGTGCTTTATCAAGACAAGACCGAGGGAGTCTACTTCCTCCATTTTTCATACTCTTGATTGTACTTGTAGTTTAGTGGCACTATAATAGGAAAAGATAAAAATGGGAAGTGCATGTGATTTATAATATTTGATGAATTTATACTAGGCATATTGAGTCTTGAATTTTCGATAATCAAATGAATGATTTATTACCATGTTGAAGTGTCTGCAAATTGTATGATCACCTTTAAAATATTTAATTTACCTACCAAGAACTTAATAAATTGATTTATGCATATAACATAGTGAGTCTCATTGCATTCGCTATATACATTTAGTGGGACAAGTGCATAATAGTGGTGGTTGGCATAATAGTACTGCATGTGTGAGTAGTAGCTGGTAAGACCTACAAAGTGGCGAGTAGTAGCCAGTTAGACCTATATGTTTTTTATGGCGAGTAGTAGCCAGTAAGATCTACAAAATCTATTTGTAAAAGTCTTGGCCGTAATTGGATAATATACTAACCCTGAATGAGAGGCATAAATTCATTCAACATATAGCTCCCGAAAAATCATATGTCTTATTTGCTCATGTGTTTTATGCATATTATATGCTTGTTTAATTATAACTTGATTGATATTTTGCTTCGAGTATGCTAACCCGAGATATTCTCATTAAACTAGATAAGCTTACACCTCAATAGATTTTTGCTTTCACAAGAACATTTGCTACTTTATTCGAGGTCTTCCTACATCCGAGTAAGATTTCTTTTACGAAGCTTTTGGGGAAAATCCAATCATAAACCTTAGATCGGATTCCTTTAAAATCTTTTGGTGATAGTTATTTAATTATATGTAAGACTAATTTATTTCAATCCTTGGAGAATTTGGCGGGAGAATGCCCCTAAGTTGATGTAAAGAATTTATATATTTATATTTTATGGGTAAATGTTTATTTAGATTCTTGTATGCTTTATATTACTTTCTTAAACTACATATCCCACTTGTGTCTCCTATTGTTGTGTTGTACGCCTTATATATGATATCGAGACTTTAGTGTGACTAAGGTAGTCATTCTTAAGTTTTAATATTGTATGTGGCAAACTGTCATGTTTAGGTATCCTTTGGGGTGTGACAATGTCAAGAATGTTTGAAGGGAAACTCCATGTCATAAAATGTAAAAGCAAACAGTCATAAGTTAGAATTATCCAAAAGATGGGGAAAAGACAAAGAATAAAACAAATAATAAAAACTAACTAAAGTAGTAGATACTAAGGTTTTTCCTAATGTTGCCTTACCAGATCCCTATCAATGGCACCAAAAATTTGATGCATGCAACTACCGTTCGTATCAAATTATAAAATTTATAAACCAAAGTTAAATCCTATGATCAATCTTAGACAAGTATACCTATCTAGAGTAGTATAGATTAAAACATGTGTCGTCCATAAGGATCTAAAGAACAAGTACTAGTATTATCATTTTCCTACTATTTAGCCTAATTATTGTAGTGATATCTGTTATTTAACTGCTAATTAACTAGTCTAGCAACCCTAAGATTAATTATGTATGCTTTCAAAAAATGTTTAAAATCATAAAGCATACGCTCATTTTGATCCATCCTAAACCTTAAATTTCCTATGATAATGGATTAATTAATGAATTATTTATACTTTGCACTATAGGATCTCATCAAATAAATCAATTACTTCCTCGAGTTAATTAATTCCTAACCCTACATGAGGTAGTAGAGACCTCTCCCTCACTAATGCCACATAAGATAGTATAAAAGTTTATGATCCGTTTTATAAAGATTAAATCTTTGTGTAGAAAATTTAAGTTTCCTTACTTTTAGGTGAAACATGTAATTTCTCTTTTCAAGAAGATCTATCTTATTAGATGAAACCTCTTTATATCTAACAAAAATCATACATGAAATTAATTCTATGCACAAACCAATCACAAGACAATTAAATCATATAAATAGATGCAAAGACATAAACTTTTCATTAATTAAAAAGCAATTCAATCACATGGTTTAGGGTTTCATAAGATGTAGGTGATAAACATCTACTTCTCCATGGAGTTTATAATAAGAAAAAAAGATCTAAAGGAAATAGAAGTAATCATGATGTAACAAATAAACCTTTGTAGATGTCTTGTGATCTCCAGTGATGCTCAAGAAATTCTCTTCTTGAAGTTTGTTGTTTTCTCTCCTAGAGCTTTAAAAAAGGTCTAAAGATCCTCAAATATGAAAACAAGGTGGTTATATATAGTTTATGATGGAAAATAGGTCTGCACGGCTTTGCTCAAGGGAGAGATGAAGTTTTGTTCCACCAACATTAGAGCTTTACAATGTGCACAGCCTAGTTTGTAGGATCGTATAAAAGGCAAGGTAGAAATTAGAAGCTACATTTTGCATTGTTCTCCTCTTCATTGGCTTCTACATGGTTGTTCTTAAGCAAAGGCACAAATTTATTTGCTTTCTGGTTTGTTTCCTTCCATCTTCCCTGCTTGTGCTCAAGGAGGAGTTGAAATTTGAAAGACCACAGACTTGTTTTCCTCCTAGCATGGCTAAGCATAAGGTAGTGTATGTGCAAAATTTAGCTCTTGGCCATGGTTTGCCAATTTCTCCTTGATTTTACTTGAATTATCTCCAATTTCTTCAAATATCATCTTTTAGACCGAAAATTAATATTCAAGCAATTAAGTATCCTTTTTTTATATAAAATTACATAAACTCCATATAAAATATCATTGAATGAGCACTTATGATAAGGGCCATAGTACGCAAACACGAATCCCAATCCTTGAAATTCTTCCTAATTATGGCTCGTATTAAGGAACTCAAAGTTCTATTCACAACTTCAATCTGCCCATTGGTTTGTGGTTGACATGTAGTACTAAACAATAACTTCGTACCTAATCTTCTCCATAAGGTCACCCAAAAGTAGCTAAAAAACTTCATATCTCTATTGGATACAATGGATCATGGAATGCCTTAGAGCTTGACTACTTCTGATAAAAACAAACCAGAAAAATATATCGCATCATCGGTTTGAAGGCATGGAATAAAGTGTATCATCATGCTAAGCCAATCTACTACCACCATAATCGAATCATACCATCTTTGAGTTCTAAGAAGATAGAACAAAATCCATTCTTAAATCAACACACGACTTGGTAGGAATAGGAATGGTATATATAAGCCATTTGGTTCACTTCTACTCTTGGCTCCCTTACAAGTAGAACATCTTTCAATCACTCTATGAACATTCGTAGCC
The DNA here is from genome assembly GCA_024138025.1 of Combretum micranthum. Classification (NCBI taxonomy): domain Eukaryota; kingdom Viridiplantae; phylum Streptophyta; class Magnoliopsida; order Myrtales; family Combretaceae; genus Combretum; species Combretum micranthum. Next base: position 618,150 of record JAMXBD010000133.1, read on the forward strand.
ATGCTAGGTCAATAAAAGTGTTCCTTTAACGCATCAAGAGTATGATGGTTGCCAAAAATGTCTAGAAAGCCTACCATTATACGCTTCTCTAACAAGCATCTCCTACATAATACCATGTGGAATGCATAGCTTTCTTTGTCGAAGCAAAGAACCATCGACCATATGATAACCTTCCCCCAACCTCCCTTCATTACAAGCTACTACAATGGGTGCAAACACTTTATCCTTAGAATACTACCCAACAATTTAGTTTGCATGGAATTCAACAACATGCCTCCTAAATAATGCATCAACTACTACATTAGTATTACCCTTCTTATACTTAATAGTGATGCAAATGTCTCTAAAAGCCCATTCCATCTCATATGCCTCCTGGACAATTTACTTTAGCCTCTCAAATGCTTCAAAGAATCATGGTCAGAAAATATAATTAAACTTATAGGTAACATATAGTGTTGACATACCATAAAAGCTTGAATCAAAGAATACAATGCTTTTTCATAGATGGTATAATTCAAAGCTACTCTGTGAAGCCTTTCACTAAAATAGGTGATAAGACGCCTCTCCTACATGAGAACCATACCAACTTTAACACTGAAAGCATCACATTAAGCTCCAAAATTTTATTAAGATTTAGTAGTATTAACAAAGGCACTGGAGTAAGCTTTTTCTTGATCAACTCAAAGCTTTGATTAGCCACTTGGTTCTAATGACAAGGAACCCCTTTCTTTGTTAACTCCATCAATGGTGCTGCAATAGTACTAAAATATTTAATGAACCTTCTGTGGAATGAAGTGAGTCCATGAAAGCTACGAACCTCAGACACAATATTAGGAGTAGGCCACTCAGTGATAGCCTTAACTTTCTCATCATCAACACGGAAGCCCTCCTTAGATACAACATATCCCAAAAAATATCGCCTCATGTCTAAAAAATACACTTCTTCAAATTCGCATAAAACTTCTCCTTCCTCAACACCATAAAAACCATGTTAAGTGCATAACATGACTCTCCAAATTCGGGCTATAAAGTAAGATATCATCAATAGACCACAATGAATTTTCCCAAGAACTCTCTAAATACATAGTTAATCAATCGCATGAAAGTACTAAGAGCATTGGACAAGCCAAAAGGCATCACTGTCTACTCATTAACCTATGCTTGGTTTTGAAAGTTGTTTTTCACTCATCCCTAGCCTTCAATTGTACTTGATGATAACCATTCTTCAAATCAATCTAGGAAAACAATTGGACACCATGCAATTTATCTAACACATCATCAAGCATGGTATAAGATATCTATACTTTACAGCAGTGCGATTTATCACCCTATTATCCACATACATGCACCAATTACCATCCTTCTTGGATACTGACAATGCTAGCACTAAACATGGACTCATGCTCTCACGTATAAGCCCCTTCTCCAGCAATTCATCAACTTGTTTCTTCAACTCATTAGCTTCTTTAGGATTCATTCATATATTAGCCTATTAAGCAATCTAGTCTTAGCTACCAAGTCTGTTTGGTGTTTAAATCCTCTCAAAAGAGGTAATCCCTTCAGGAGCTCTTTAGGAAAAACATTGCAAATTGATTCACTAATTGTGGAACTTCATCCATAATAGGTAGATCACTTTTTATCCTTAAAGTCTGTCTCATATGCAATAAATACATTGGTTCTCCATTGGTAAGTTCCTTTTTAATCACCTCTTGTGTCAACAACAATGATTCATTCTTAGAAGGATTCAACCCTTCATGTGTCTATCTTATAGCTCCAGGACTCAAAGGAAACAATTTAATGCTTTTCCTATTGAACAAAACAAAATAAGTATTGTCTTTTCCATTGTGGTTCACACTCTGATCAAATAATTAATGATGCTCTAGTAGAATATGAGATACATTCATAGGCACTACATCATAAAGAACCTCATCACTATAATGATTAGGTAAAGAGATAGGAACCGGTATCTGCTTAGTGACATTAATAGAGCTCTTGTCATTGAGCCAATGTAGCTGATATGGTTGTGGATGAGCTATGGTTGCAACTTCTTTACAAGTGTGGTTGCCACTATATTGATGCAACTACCAGAATCAATGATGGCCACATAAATAACCTCATTCACTAAGAACTTAAGGTGGAATATATTTTCTCTTTATTCTTAATCAATAGCTGGTACCACACTCAAGTTTCTCCTTATTACACCATTCAAAGGCACAACACCTCCAACTACTTGATCGGCTGACACTTCTTCCTTGTCATCCTCATTAGAATTAAAATAGCTACTTCTCTCCCCATTAGCATCTCTCTCTAAACGACCTACTTGAGTATAAACAGCGCATCTATTTAAAAATTGTGTAGCCATATGTCCCTAACCCAAGCATTGAAAACATTTAATATCTCTAGTTTTCTTTTCAGAGCTACTAAAATCACTCAGTTTAGAAACTAACTTCCCTTTCTCCTTACTAGGCTTCTCATTATTCTTATAACTACCAATACATGCACTTGAACTAGCCGAGAAATATCCCCAGTGCCAAAAGCATACCTCATTGGTCCACGCTCCAAGTAACTACCTTTGAACACTCTATAATCCTTAGTTATTCACTCGGTAAGTAATGGATATACTTGATTTTTCCTTAGAACCTCCGGGTAGAGAAAATTCATCATAGTAGTAGTTGACTACTTCACTAAATAGGCAGAAGCACAGGTTGTTCTTAACATCATTGAGAATTCTACAGACCCCTTCGTGACTAATTACATCCTGTGCCAATTTGGAGTACCACAATCTAATCGTTGACAATAGCACTCAATTCGATAACAATTGTTTTAGAGAATTCTATCGATACCACCATATCAAGATAAGATACACTTTTATCTTCCATTCCCAAACTAATGGCTACGTCAAAGCAGTTAATCATACAATTGTTGAAAGTCTTAAAAGATGGTTGACCGCGACAATGCTGGTTGAGCAAAATGCCTACCAAACATTCCTTAGGGAGACAAAACCACGCATGGGACAATTGTTATAGAAATGCCTTATAAGCTGGCATTTGGCACAAAAGCAATCCATCCAATAGAGTTAGAACTTCCAAACCTAAGGACCCAGGACTTCCAACCAATGGTGAATGAGATTGGGTTGTGGGCTAACTTAAATGCCATAGAAGAAGTCAAGACAGGGCTGAACAAGGATTGATGGCATATCAATTGAGTGTCGCATAGTACTATAACAAAAAGGTCAAACATGAAGGGTTCAACCCAAGTGACATGGTATGTTGAAAGCTAACTAACATAAGAGCCAAAGAAAGTTAAGGAAAGTTAGCCCCCACTTGGGAAGACCCAGTTCGTCACCGAGAACTTTAGTAATGATATTTTACTTAGAATGACTTGATGAGCAACTAATCCCAAGAACCAGAACACTAGCAGTTTAAGGAAGTACTTTGCTTAAAATTACATCTACATGTAACTAATTTATTTTTTCATGTTAATTTCAAATTCGGAACCTCTTTGTAAAAAGATGTGTTGTCTCTTGCAATTCTCTTAATAGAGCTAAAAATCCCACCCAAATCGCATTTGGGGGTACTTAAACAAACGAGCCGAACTTTGGGGATTGAGTGACCCAACCGCTTATGCTTAGCGCTTACTAGGGATATTTATGGTTCGGTTAGCTAGTCCATGGCCCTATTTTTTTAACCAAACCATAATGATAGGTTTTTTTAATATCTTGATCTAAAACCGTTTCATTATTATTGATTAACCACCTTAACGATTAACCTTTTTTTCAGTTAACTTTTTCAGTTTTCGATTTTAACTATTAAACATAAAGACAAGTAGATGAGATGTTTATTTGTCATTAGAAAGTTAAGATTTATTTTATTTTCTCATTAATCGGAAAAAATAATAATAATGAAAAATATAAACAATTTACTTTTCTAAACTTATAACTAGTGCCCTAAGAAACCAAACCTAAATCACCTAAATGAAATCCAAATAATATAAGCATACCTAAATTACCTTATCAAAGAAAAGCCTCAAATAATTAAAAAAAAAATCACCCATAACTGATAAACAACTTTAAGATTAATAAAACAAAAACAAAGAACAGGCGATTTCTAAACATCATGATAATATGATATCTCCTAAGAAAGAGTAGGCTTCTGTTTAATGAGTACTCGTTTAAAATGATTTGTCAAACAATATGATAATCTCAACAAATCTTATTTTTTAGTTTTTATCATAGAGTTTTTTTTAATTATTATATATATTACAAAAGCTGGAAAAAAAAAAAGAAGAAGGGAAAAGAAAAACAAGCCTTTGGCTGTATCTTCATCAACAAAATCAAACCAAATCAATTAATACATAACCTCTATCAAACATAGGACAAAACATAATATTTTAATTAAAATCCATGTAACATTAATAAATCACCTAAAACACAACTCAGATTTAAGAAAAACAGCAAATGCAGGATATTGGTGATCTTAGACATTTACGAAAGGATTGTGGCAGTAATACCTCTCAAGCCTTGTGAAGGTGAAAGCTCTCACGCGGCCACTGCAAATGCTTTTGAGAATCAATAGACGACCTTGTTAACATAATAATACAATAATGAAAAATTATGGAAGAGAAAAATCTACGAACACCCATTAATAGACGGCCCTATTAACATAATAATACAATAATGAAAGCTAGGGAGAAGTGTGAAGTTTACCTTATCGTCGTCGACTGGTTGAGAGCATTGAATGCGAGACAGTGTGGAAAGCTAGAGAGAGTGAAAGAGAGTTGCAAGGGAAAGAGAAAGACAAAGAGTGACGCGGCTGAGAATGAGAGAGTTAAGGTTGCCATCTATTTTCTATTTATATATTTTTAAAAAAATTAATTATATATATATCATATATATTTATGAATATCGGATCGATTAATCGAAATGACTAATTTTTAGTGGTTGATCATTGTTGCATGAACCCAGTCTGGGCCTATAAAGATTGCTCCTGTAAACATCAAAAGAGGTCAGATTTTGGTTCGGTTTTCTAGCTTCATTGGTTTTATTTTTTGCACACTCTTAGCGCTTACATCCTAAAAATCACCACGTCCCATGTGAGGTGCTTGATCGAACAGGCCGTGGCTCTAGGGACCAAATGATTGAGTTGCTTATGCTTAATGCTCGCTGATGTCTATCCATTCCTCTTCAGTCACTACCACCTATTTAAAGCTAAGTATACCTACCAAAGTAGCATAGAACTATTTATTATCTATCTCAAGGAATTCAGCAGTTCATGAGGTCAAAGTCCTACGACTAAACAGTACAGATATTTACATAAAAGGAAGTTTTAGATCAATTCCATGAAAGATTAAGATCAAATACAAGAGATTACTTAGAAATTCTTTCTCTAAATCATTCACATGTGATTAAAGAGAGAAATCATCAAAAATTATTTATGCATTGTGAATTAGACTTATACTATCATATTCGCTAAGATATGTTAGAGTCTCTCTCAAGATCAATAACACCTAAAACTAAGCCTAGCCATCAGAATCTCTTGATGTCTATTAGCAACTTAGATTTGTATGCAGATAAAGAATCCTTTTATACAACACAACTTATGTAATTAATCAGCAATAGAAGAAATTCACTACTTCTATCTCCAAATGCTATGAGCAATTCTCAATGATAGCTTAGATCTATTCAATAGAACAATCTCTTGATTCAATTCAAATGAAATCAAACATGAATTCATATTGTGCATATATATATTTAAGATCATAGAGGTTTAAACTATTAATTACAAGTATTCAACAATATTTCAATAAAAGTATGAATTAAATCACATGTGTCAAATTTAGATCTATAAATTCTAAGCTAAATTCAATTACTCCTCCATTAGACAAGGCAAATCAAAATCAAGATCGGAGAAGTAATATGGAAGTAAGGATAGATAACATCTGTTCAGCACAGAATTCTTGTAATAGATCTTCAAGAAAGTACTTGAGTTAATCAAAAACCTAAAAATCTATTGAAAAACCTAAGAGAAAGAAAAGAAGAGTTCTTTTACTAAAGTTACTAGAATGTACAAAGAAGACAGAATCCACCCCTTTATTCGGAAAAAAAAAATAGTTATTTATATGCAATAGCTTGTTAAACCCAAAGTTTAAAATCTAGCGCAAAAGACAATTGCAGTGTTAACCGCAGGTGCGAACTCGAAGTAAGATTGCTTCTATGAATAACATTTGTCCTTAAACGCGATCACCTTCATGAGAGCGGTTGAAACTGTGGATTTCATCATCTGTCTTTGCTTCTACTAATCACAACCGTGGATCAAAATGCGAATATGATTTCATCAAAATTCATCAATGGGAGCGACAAGTTGATTTATGCTTTATTTTGTTGTTTTCCTTTTTTGCTTAATTAAAACTCTTCAATTCCTTTGTTTGACTCATACAAGCTAGAAAACAACAATTTTAACAATTAAGCATTTATTTCAAGAGGATTTAATAAAATTATCATCAAAACAAACATCATTCGTCTTAATTTGGATAGGGTAAATAAAGCTTATCACTCGCACCCTAAAAATCACCAAATCCCATGTGAGGGTGATTCACCGAACAGCCGCAACTCTGGGCTTTGATTGACCGAACCGCTTACACTAAGCGCACGCGCCCTAAAATCACCAAGTCCTATGTGAAGGTACTCAACCAAAACGAGCCATAACTCAGCAAATGAAAAAAAATGCACTAATTCTACATAGTTCTCCGATTTCACATCTTGTTGGCTCGAAATACTATTAGCTTCCTCGGAGGATTGATCCCATAGGATTCTGCAGCTCATCCAATTCACAAATTTTGTCTTCCCGTCTCCGCTTTTATGTAACAGCTAGATGATGGAGTACAATTATTAGAAGCTAAAACTAAAGATTGCACCATTTATACCAGTGCTATGCATAATTGAACCTGAAATAAATCTGTAGGTTGCATCTCCAAAAAAATTCCATGATGCCTCCAAATGGACCACAAGTTCTTAACTAACTTTGCCTCTTCAAGAGTAGACTGAAACTAATCCTAGTATCGTGTTGCTCCGCAAGGAAATTCAAGTAAGTGACTCTAAAAGCAAATAAAAGAAACATGGCCAAAGGAGAAAGATTGAGATACATATTACATAGTTTCATATCAGCAAATCACATGGACAAGGTAGATGGCACCTAATAAAATGATTAACAAATTGCCTGACTCAAAACTGAACCTGTGTTTGATTTCATGACGAACTACTCTAGGCATGCCTCTTTAACAGCAAGTGGTTCATACCACTGCGGGCCAAAACCAGCAGCTTTCCTAGCTTCTGCATTGAAAGGAGGTTTCAACGGTCCCCTGAAGTAAGTCCTCACTACAGCATGAAATTTTTTTATGACCTCTTCACTTTCTTCAATTTCAACTCCACTGTCCTTCAGGTTACCCTCTTCAGTACTTTGTATCATTTGAGATCTTAAGCAGAGATACTTGAACCACTTTACTCCAGCAGCACAATGTGTAATTTCCTCGGGATAAATTACACTCGCCAGTAAATCTGCAGTCTCATTATCACCTCCACTGCGGAAGCGAGATATTGTTGTAGGGAGAACATCAAGTCCTCTAGCCTATTCATAGCCCAATTGAGAAGATATGTCAGGAGAAAACAACATAGCTTCAATGAAGTAGCAAATAGAGTATATTCAGGAACTCTACAATCAACTTTATGGGGAAATTAATATCACAAATTTAGCAAGAAAACAACCTAAGAAGAAGTTGATAATCAAATCAAAATCTATAAGCTAAAATTAAAAAATATCATTCATCTAAGCTCATCATTTTGATCTTTAGATTTCTTTCCAAAGAGGTTGGCCAAAAATTTCGAATGACTGTTCAACCCACCTTGGGAAGGAGGTCTTTTTTATATGTATTTTCTTTTCTAAGAAAGTTGAGGCTTGCCCTTTACAATATGCCTTTGCAAGATGATTTCAAAAGCATTCTACTACATTCTCATGTATAGATATTTTTCAAGTCTAATAATGTCTGATCACGAAAGAAAACCTACGAATTAAAGCACGGTACCTCATGAACGCAGTGTTCAACTGCCAGGCGCGCTAGAAGGTCCTCAGAAGTAGCAATGGCAGAGTCCCAAAGACCATCATGGGCAGGTAATGCTCCATAAAAGGAGCCCAACTGCTTCAACCTTGCAGCAAGGAGGGTAAAATGCCTTCCTTCGTCTTGAGCCACTTTCACAAAATCAGTGAAGAACTCCTTTGGCATTGATTCTTGCTTACCAAAGCGAGCAATTATATCCTTCAATAACCAACTCAACAGAAAAAGGAACCATGTTAATATAACACGTTGAAAGAAATATATAGATACAAGCCCATTATACATTATTATTAGGAATATCAATTGAGTAGCTAATCATAGGTCTTTCCTTTCAAGCAAAATTTAGCTGTCCCTATAACAAGGCCCAGTTTCATGGATAAGTTACGAAGTAACTTTAAGCAGTGAAACCTCAATTTTAACAAGAGTAACTGATGTAATGCAATGACCACCATCCACACATATTAAAATGAAAAGAGACGTATATAAGAGAGAGTACCCAAGACAAGTCAATAGCCCAACTCTCAGTATGCACCAAACTATGAACGATCGCCTGCCGGCTCTGCAAACTGCCTGCTTTTCCAAGCTTCGGCATAACACTTGGTGAAACCAATTTCACCTGCGAAGAAATCATCCATTTAAGTTCATTTGGACATTTCATCAAACAGCTGACGGACTATTTGTACGAATAAGACAAGAGTTTTGCAAAGGGAAAAGTAAAGGCGTACGTTGGATAGCCTGGCTGGGCGATCTGGTACGGGGAGGTCCAGGGAAGGGTCGTAGGGTTGAGTGATGGTGCCTTGAAGCCATTGGGTGGCGAATGAGTCACCGAGTCGTGCTTTTTCGAATGGGTCGGCGGTGTTGAGGACCCTCAGTGCCGCCTCTACTAAGGTCTGTTTTCTCCTCTTCCATGCTCATGTTTACGTTACTCCCAAGTCCTATCTTTCTCTTCCTGTGGACCAGCTTTGATTGGTCCCCTGCTCGCAGAATCGGCCGGGCAATAGAACCAGCTGGGCCGGTGCAGGTTCCCTCCTCTATTTATTTATTTATTTTTCTTTATTCTTCGAGAAATGGGTTACATTTTTTTTTTTTTTTAATTTTTCCGCCAATAGAGGGTTGCAATGTTTGGGTGGTTGAAATCAGTCCTGCAATGGGTCGAGCGTCCAGAGTGCAAACCAAGCCAATCTATTCTATCTGATTTTATGTAGGGTAATAACCCGAGATATTCGAACTTGACTAATCTTAGGTCCGATTCAGGTCAATTCATTTAGGTAAACGAGTTGAAATAGAATTTAAACTTAGGCTGGTTTAGCTAAATAAACTAGATTTGAGCTTATCATTAAGATCACAAGTCAGTTCGTAAACAGACTTATTAAAGGCTTGCGAACACGCTCGTTAAAAGGGTTGGACTTAGGTCAAATCACTTATAGAGAATATGCAACATCCAATGCATAAAATTGTAGATTTGTTTAAAGAATTGTAGATGTGATAGGTTATATATAAAAGTTATAAGTTGTAAGTAGAAAAAAAGGTAGGTAAGTGACTTGATCCAAGTAGGTCTCTTATTAAAAGCTCACTAGCCAAACTTGTAAACAAGCTTGTTTAATATATATAAGAATAAACTACAAAAAAAAAAAAAAAACATTGACTTGTGATTTTTTCCTTTTTAATGTTTCCCAAATAATTGACCTATGAAAAGGTTCGTTTTGTCACATTGAAAACATCTGTTAACTTCCCCTAGGTGACTCACATGACCATTTTAAAAATACAGACCAACCTCAATCTAGACTCTCTTCCAGCCCCATTCCACCTCACTCCTAAACCTACCTTAGGAACCATACCTCTGCCATCCCATTATAACCACCTCCGTTGAAAGACTCAGCTACCAAAATATAACAATCTTAAACACAAAGACCATGATCAACACTGCACATGCTAAATATAAAATCCAAACATTAATATGCAAAACCAAAACTAAAATTCGAGCAGACGCTAACATTTAAATAACAACGCAAACAATCCCCGGTTGAAACCATGTTTCACAAGACCCATCATCACATCGCTACAACATAATCAATAGCTCTGTCGCACCAAAATACACATGATCGTCATCCCATCAATCAACACCAATACTACCATTGATTACTAGGAAATCCAAACTGCTAGCTACTACTATGACCATATGTGAATCCAAAGTCCAACCAAAATAATAAACCAAAACCTAACCATGCAAATTGAGACTCTCATCCATGCTATCAACCACTTTCCGCTGCTACCATCTTAAGCCATAATGCCAACCACAAGAAAGAAATAGTTGGTAATATGAGAGTTCATTTCAAAAAGCCAAAATGCAAAATGAACCATCCTACTTCCAACAAGGATCAAGTGAGATGGTTTGAATTTAAAGAGAGAGGGTGGTGTCGTTGGGTCAAATGGTGGTGGCTAGGGGTGATAGAGATGGTGGTATGGGTGGATAGGCCAAAAAAGAGGAGAGAGTGCCATATCCTCCTCTACCCTACATACACATAAAAAAGGAGAGGCCTTCATATCATGATGTTTTTAATTTTTCTCTAACTGAAAAGATGTGAAAAGCTAAAAAAAAATTGAAAATTAAAACATTTTTAACCGTCCTAAACCAACATGAATGAGATTAAATGAAGGCATAATAACTTCTAGGATCTACCTTTTGTTCTTCTTTATGTGAGACAAAAAAAATGGAGGATGTGATAGAAAAAAATGAGCTCTACAGCTCCATCATGGCATCAACCAAAGCAAAGGGATAGAGTGCATGGGCTCCACGCACTATGCCAAAATATAACATCTTGCGTGAATTTAAGGGTTTATACTGAGGCTGGTCTGTTTTTTTTTAAATGGTCACATGAGTCACGTGAAGGGAGTTAACAGTTTTTTTAAACGTGACAAAACAATCTTTTTACAAGCCAATTGTTTGAAAAATTAAATAAATAAATAACACAAGTTAGTTTATTGTAAAAAGGCAAAAACACAAGTCAGTTTTTTGTAATTTACCTTATATATAATAATATATTGATATAATATTATTGATATATATTAATATAATATTATATATTATCATTTATATTAATTTAATATATATAATATAATTATATACGTAAACAAACTGATCTTGTTTAGCTAAATAAGCAAAACTCGGAATAAAGAATCCTTAATGGGCTCCGATTTGAGCTTGCATATTTTCAGGCTTGTTAAGATTTCAGTTTAGCTCGAGCTTGTTAAAGATTTAAATGAGTTGAACTTGAGCCAGCTAAAACCTGGCCTGACTCGTTTATGCTTCTAATCCTATGGTGGCTGGTTTAGATCCAGTTATCCAGATAATAAAAGAAAATAAAAGAAATGGAAAAAAAGAAATAAACAAAAGATCTTTAAAATAATTCTATTTCTATGTAAATAGTTAAACCTGGTTCTTATTTAAAGTATGTTTACTTTATCATATCCTCCTCTATTCATGTTCCGTCGTTATTATCATATGCTTAGTTGCAATTTCAACTTTTAATAGCAATTCAATATGCTATTACTTAAAAATGAATACGTTTTTTCACTTAGACATAAGAATGCTGCTTAATACCTTTCCCTCTTTTCTTTTCTTTTCACTTTTTTATCTTCTTAAATTTTTCCAAGAAAGAAAAAACTCAATTTCATATGAGTAGTCCACATACTATTTTCTATTGATAATGGAGACAGAGTTCAAAGAAAGTAAAAGAAAATCCAAAAGATTAGACTTTTTAAGTTTTTGATTAGTTACAAAACCAATAGTGGGATACTTAAATATTGTAGCAGAATTTGCCTTTGAAAGTGACTTATGGACAGAGTAAAGAGAGGGAGATAGGCATAATAGAGAGGATTATGGTTATTTTTGTGCTTATGTCTGGGACTAGGGTTTTGAATTAGAGACTATAATTTTGAGTTCTTCATTGATATATGCTTTTAATTTGCCGTAATTATGATGGGTTATTTGGTGATTTTTTTTTTTAAGATTCGATAGAGAAAAGTAAGTTTTTAATTCATAGGGATATTTTGTTCCTTTCAATAGCTATTTAAGAAATCCTTATTAAAACAAATGTTAAACCCATACCTATAACAATTTGTGCTTGAACTAGTATTTTTCTAAAATAGCTTCCTTTAAATAAAATATTAACAAGTGCATATCCTATTACAATTGTATTTCATTTTTTATAATAGCAATCCAATTACAATACTATTCATTCAATGAGGTAAATGAATTAGCTCAAGTAATATACATCACAACTCGGTAATACGTATTTAGAACTTATTACACCTCTATTATTAACTACGTAGTACATTATCGTTTCACTAGCTAGAGAAAGGGATGTGTGTATTGTTATTAACAATATAAGAAGCAAATGAGTTGTTTATGTTGTTACTAACAATATAAAAATAAATGTTTCTGATCAAATTTTTATAGACTTTTAACAGAAGTGAAATCCCACTTCTTAATGATATAGGATTATTTTTTTGTCTTTTAATTTTAGTTTTAGCCCTTAAAGGTATTTATTAGTCCTAGACTCGTGGTTGAAAAGTTTGATTGATCAAACAAATCTAGGTCGGGTCTAGGTTATTCTTGACCCATGGTGAAGACTATTTGAAGTTAATGAAAATCAAAGAAAATACATGGAGATGGAAGAATAAGTGTGTATAGTTATTTAACTAATGAGGAATATATAATAAAAATGGAAGGAGATAGGTGAAACTATTTTCAATTCGAGCATTTCTCTCCAGTCCATTTGAGAGAAAAATTGATGTAAATAAAAATACAATTACAAATCAATCCCTTGTAGTCATATTCACTATAACAAAATGAAGCTAATTTAATCAAATACTAACTCGTTAATCTTCATTTCATTTCTCTAACAACACGCAAAGTTAGAGGAAATATTTCTTTCCATTTCATTCCTATATTCTCAAACAAAAACCACCTATCCACTTCACCATATCTGATAAGAGAGAATTGAATTTAATTTAATTCAATAACAATCTAATAAAATGGTAATAGCTATGCTGATTATATTATATAGATTTTTTTATGAAAAATAAAGAATTACATTAGAATAAAAGTGACACCTAGCTAATTGGTTAAAATTACACATACATATATACATATGTACATATATATATATATCATGTATCTAAATTTATTATAGCAAACTAATAAAGATTTCATGGAAGTTTTTCTTTTCTTTTTTTTTTAATTTCCTAATTTAGCTAAAAGATGCAATCATTATGGATTGTTATTTAGAGAAATAATTAATTATGCACAATTGTCCCATATATATTATCTACATATTTATTCCATCTATATATATATAATATATATATTCTATATATCATTAAGTGAATAAGAACAATTGGACTCAAACTTATCACTTAAATTTTGCTTATATGTTATCCGATACTATCTAAATTTATTAAAAAAACAAATAATGACCAATAGCGTGGTGGCATCTTTCCTAGTTCCTCAAGTGAAAGGTACTAGGTTCGAATTTCTTCTCCCTCATTATGATGGCAAAAAGAGAAATAATGAATTTATAAAAAGGTTATTTTTAATTTAAATAAAAAATACAATTAAACTTGAGCATGCAATCATATTATACAGGATACCTATTAGTATACTACTTAACTAGTGGATAGCATCCAAGTGCATAAATTACACATTATTGGATTGGTTATATATGTAATAAAAAAAAAACTGGAAATAAGGTTTAAATAACTTATTTCATATTCATATATATCTATTATAGGCTATTCTAACATGTCTATTCTTTTTTCACTTTTAATAGAATAGACATTTGGAATAAAAAAGATACACAAGGATAGGAGAAGTAGACACCTTTGTCCATGTGGAGATGCAAGCAAATAGGTTGTTATATGGTACCCAACCTACTAAAAACCCTATAAGGTTTAGGGATGGATTTTGGGTGTTATTTTAAAACCCTATAAGGTTTAAGGTTGGGTTTTGAGTCATATGTATAATCCGATGAGTAACCCAATGCAGTATAATTAAAAAAATCAAAATCAAAAGCAAAATTTTCAGGTCAACAATATCACATCACAGAGAGATAAAGTTAAAGAAGAATTGAGAAATCCTAACACTAATAGTAACATAACATACTATTGTCACTCAATATCACTTAAATTCTCATTCTTCGTCTTCGCTTCCTCTCTTAGAATCACAATCATTCTCTTAGTCTCTTCATCTCTTCATCATGGCATTTTCAGTCTTAGTCTCCACCTTTCTTTGATTCTTCAAGCCATCCCATCTTTTAACATCCAACGCCAGTAATCTCTCTCTCTCCCCATGGCTAATGCTTACTAGTGGTACAACAATGGACGACACCCACCACATAGCCTTATAGCCAGTTTCCTTTCTCACCGTTTCCACCAAAGTTTCTAACTGATTATTGTATTTTTAGGTAACTTATATCATAATGTATCAATATTTGGGAGTAAGTTTATTATCAACATTTTGAGTAGTTAAAAAGATGTACAAACGTTTGCTAGAGTGCATCAAATGATGTATCAACGTTTTGTAAAGTTCATTTAAGGTATCAATATTTGGATTAGTTTTCAATTAAATCTCTTAATTTCCATCAATGATCAATTATTGATACCTTATTTGACTTACTTTACCAATCTTGATATCTCTTTTTAACCACTCAAAATATTGATACCTTAAATGAATTTACCTCACAAATATTGATATCTCTTTTCAATTACTCAAAATATTAATACCTTAAATGAATTTATCTTAAAGCGTTGATACCTTTTGATGTAATTCATCTTTTTTTTTTTCTTTTTCTTTTCTTATTTCTACTACCTTTATTTAGGATCTAGCTAGTTGTTGTGTCCAAAATCCAAATGTTGTGGAAGAGCATGCAACTGTAGCTTCGTGTGACATCGCAAATTTACTTCACTGCTACTTAAAATAACTCAAATTTTTCGAAGATAGTTTAGATGGCAATTATTTCATACTCTATTTCTTAATAGTAATATTTGAAACTTCCTTCTTGACAAGAAAAATTGGAACCATATGACTAGCATGGTGACCACTAGATCCTATATATACCAAGATCCCTTAGATTTAGAATAAAAACGTGGCATCATCAACTAATTAATAACCAAAAATAATCGAAATCCTATAATAGAGCTGATTAGATGATGTATGGTTAATTTGTCTTCTTGTCACTAGGGTTGTTGTTTGTGCACATGAACGCGTTCGTTTCATACCCAAATGCATGTGGTTTTGATAATGTGAGGAACAATGTAACTGTCTATTGTTTTGGGATAAATAGAGCAGAAGAAGAACGTTGATGTATTGCAACATTCATTGTGCTTAAGCATAGAAAATTTTCTTTCTTTTGGTTGCATTTGATACAGCTTTCTTGTAAATTTGTTTTTTCAAGTCTAAGATTACAATGTTTTAGTTGTATTTAAAATTTAGTTAACTATAGTTGAAATTGGAGAGTGATTTTTCTTCTCATCTCTTTTGATTTATTTATGTGTTGTTTAGTTATAGAGTTCAGACAGTCATAACTTGTTCCTTGTTTTTATTTGTGCCACAATCTGTTTATAATTGGATATAGCTAAAATTGGTTTTCTATATGTAACGTAGGGAATATGGACATAGCTAAAATCAAATTAACACGAAAGACAATGATAAGGAGGTGGCATCTAAAAGATCAATAAAGACATCATGTTCTCAAGTAGCAAGTATTGTAGATGAAACTAATAATACTAATAAATGCAAGTTAACTTCTAGTGTGTAGAATGAGATGATGAAAAAAACTACTAATGAGGAAATTGTTATTGAGTGTAAACATTGTGAAAAATAATTGAAAGCAAATAATACGAATGAAACCAAACATTTGCATAAACATTTACAAAAGTGTCTATAGAGAAAAAAAGAACATAAAGAAAAAACGCAATGTCTTTTATCAATTCAGAGGAAAGATAGCGATAATGGAAGTGGTTTGGCAATAGGAAATTGGACAATTAATTAAGAAGCTGCTAGGAAAAAAACTTGCAATGGCAACTCTTATTCATGAATATCCTATTTCAATAGTAGAGCATGAGCATTTTAGGGAGTTTATAAACAATATTCAGGCCCTTTTTCATCATTTTAGCCACACCATAATGAGAAAAGAGATTGTGGGTATCTACAACACAGAAACGGAACCGTTGAGAGTCCTACTTAAAGGACTTAATTCTCGAGTAGCAATGGCAATAGACATGTGGAAGTTAGACAAAAAAAAGGGGATATATGACTATTACGACACATTTCATTAATAGCAATTGAATGCTCCTAAGTTAACTATTGGAGTAAGTTTTAGAGATGCAACTGGATAGCCGTTATAGGGTTCCGAACCTGCACGATCCAATAAAAACTCTATAGGGCTCAACTCTATAGGATTTTAAGGTCGGGTTTGGATATGAATAAAACCCTTATAGAGTTATAAGGTCGAGTCCAAGTTTTGCAAAATACCCGATTGATACCTAACTCGAATAAGTTCTAATGTATCTTGACTTACCATTTTGCCACAAGAAAAAACACTCGATTATTCTATTTTAGATTAAATTTTGGAATATAAATTGATATAAGGGTTAGTTTGCTAAAAGTATAGTATTTGATATTTTATCATTAATATACTTGGTTGATTGGAGAGAAGACGGTGCATCAGAAGTGGCATGCTCTGCATAACATTTAACATTTCAGAGAGCTTTATGGTAATATCCCATTCATTCAAAATTGAGCATTTTCTTGACTTTTAATCATATTAACCAACTATTCCAAAACATATATTTTCTAGGAAAATGCAATAGACTTTAGTAAAGAAAAATGGAGAATTTGAAAAAAAAAATAATCAAGTGAGTTCGAGCGAATTTCAGGTTATCGGGAAAACCCTATAGGTTAGGTTGGATATACTACGAAAACTTTATAAAGTTATAAGATTGGGTTTGATATACCTTGTAAGGAAGCAATTCGTGCTTCGGGTTCATATGATCCGTTGGAAATCAAGTTTAGTTGCATTCTTAGTATTTTTATTTTTTATTATCATATCTTCTATTTTTATATCATTGAAACTAAAATTCTTTTTAACTACATCTACATTTTTTTTTCAGCTTTGTGTATGCTCCAACTCCACATAGAAGTAAGGTTCTTACTATTTATCTAATCAACTCCTTAATGAAATGGGGTTTGGATAGAAAAATATCTATAAGCATTGTAGATAACTATTTAACAAACAATGCAATGATCAAAACTTTAATGATGAAGCTATGAAAGGATTCTTCGTAGAAAGGTACTCCATATAAGCTGTTTGTGCTCGTATTTTAAATTTGATTGTGAAAAAAGGTGTCAATATCATAGAAAAAGTAATGGAGATGATCCATAATAGTGTCACATTTTGGTCAGTGATACCATCATGAGTGAAGAATTTTGGAGAGGCATGTAAATGGACAGATGTGTTATATAGCATAATGCTTTGCTTTGATTGTAAAATACGATGAAATTCTACCTATGATATGCTTGTTATTGCCATTGCATATAAAAAAGTTTTTTATAAAGCCCTGCTTATGGATAAACAATATAAGTATCTCCCACAAATGATGATTAGGATTTAGCTTAAGAAATTTGTAAGAGTTTGGAAATTTTTTGTAAAGTAACTAATCTTTTTTTCTAGTTTACAATATCTAACTGCATATTATTTATTTGAAAAAGTTTTTGAAATTAAGGATGCCTTAATTGATTGGAAGGGCTCTATTGATTTGAAAATAAGTACAATGGCTTATTGGATGTTTGAGAAGTTTGAGAAATATTGGTGTGATTTGCATACTATCATGGTTGTTTATGTTGTTCTAGATCCATCCTTTAAGTTGAAGGCTGTTGACGTTGTATTTCCAACTGTTTATGTAAGAGGGCTTCTATGGAGATAGAAAATGTTAGAAACACATGTTACGAATTAATTCAGGAGTATCGAACGAAGGCTAAATCTCGCATAATAAGGGTACGAGAAGTTGTGCCTTTAGCAAGTGGTGATGTTGGTCATATTGATTCCATGAGAAAATTGAAATTGGTGCAATACTTGTGTCATGCCCCAAAGGGTATCATAAACGTAGTAGTCCGCCACGTACAATATCAAGACTTAAGAATGACTACCTTAGTCACGCAAAAGTCTCGATATTATCAGTAATAGGAGACGCCATTGGGAACTATGATTTAAGTAAGTAATAATGAATAAACAAGAATTTAGGAATAAAGTTAACCCACAATAACAATTAAGAATCCATTACACAAGTCTTAAGGACATTCCCCCGCTAATCTCCAAGGATCATATAGAAATTACTAAGTCTTTACAAGAAAACTTAAATACTTTTACCAAAAGATTTTAAAGGAAGTCTATTCTAAACCTTCGAGTAGATTTCCCCCAAAAGCTTCCAAAAAGATGACTTATATGGATAAGTGGAGACCTTGGATATAAGAGTAAATGGTCCTGCATGTACAAAAATCTATAGGGGTGTAAGCTTTACGAGCTTAGTGAGAATATTCTCGATTAACATACTCGAAATAAAGATATCAACAAAGTTTATTATATAAGCAAGTGAAAGGCAACAAACAGGTGAACATACAAAACATATGGTTTTCCAGGAACCATATGTTAAATGAATTTACGCCCTTCATTCGAGATTAGGTATTTTGACCAATTACAACCAACAATTTTAACAAAACAATTTTTATAGTTCTTACCGACTACTATTTGCCATCAAAACATGTAGATCTTATTAGCTCCTACTCGCCACATGTAGATACTACCGGTTATGCCAACCACCTCTATCATACCATTATCCCACCAATTGTATAGCAACGAATGCAATGAGACTCAATTCGTGAAATGCATGCATCAAATTTTATTTAGAGTCTAGCCATTTAATTTTAATTTCAATTTCTTGCAAGTGGTCAATCGATTTTAGGCACTCCAACATACTAGTAGAACATAAAATTCATTATAGGCAATTCATGACTCGATATGCTTAAGCTTCTTTCACCAACATTATAAGTCACATGCACTTTCCATTAAATCTTTTTGCTATTTCTAGTGCCACTATACTACAAGCACAATCATAAGTATGAAAAATAAGGAAAGTAAAGTCACTCGGCCCTAACTTGATGGTACTTCCTTAATTGAAATAATCATCAGGATAGTAAATGTCCTCCTCTTCGTTTCCTAAATAAAGGAAATATCTAAAATGAGTATTTCATAAAGATTCTACTTAAATTTTCTAATTCTATCTTTTATTTGCCATAAAGTTTGGATTGGTGGAGGTTCTAACTTAAAAAGGCTATATCTTGCTCATTTTAACTAGAATTTCACATATTATATACCGTTTTCTGCCTACTCGAAAAGTTTTATTCATTTCTAGGGTTATTTTTGTCATAAAAATTCTTTTGGGTCTCGAAATAATGAGTTACAGTATCACCACGAAAATCCCAGCTTTCAAAACATAATTTTTCAAACTTTTCTCCATTAAAAAATTCTTGTACAAAAATATAGATATTTGTATAGTTGAAAAATCCTTTGAATACACACATACACACACACACACACATATATATATAGACTCATATTGTATGCATGAATTTAGTGGTGTTGTCTCAATAATGATTTTGTAAAGCAATATGTCTTAAAAATTAGAAAAGTGAAGACTCGAAAATTCACTTTAGTTTGTTGGAAAATTTTCTTGAATTATTATAAGTGAATGTTTTCTTCTTTTAACTTTATGTCCTAACTTTTTTGGGAATAAAATAAATTTTCCAAAAATAAATTTAGTCTTTTAAAGATTTCTATAAATTTTATTTCTAGAGGTTGGAAAATGTAGTTTCTTTAAGTATATCTTAGTAGTGACTAAAATTCCTTAAAGTAGTTACTTGTCATGTTTATATGTTCTTAATTTTTCCAAAGGTCCACTTTAAATAATAATGATCCTTTAAGTTATTTACTAATTTTATTTCCTAAGCAAGGTTTGTCTCTAGAAGGTTAATTATAGATGATTTTGTAAAATATGTCTAGTCCCTATTATTTTAGAGTGTTGGTGAGAATCTCACAAATAAGTTTAGGAAAAACCTTTGTCAACCAAGGAATTAGCAATATTGAGTTTTAAAGGAACTTTCTTATTTTATTGGTTTGAAAAGAGTGTGTGTAATAAATCTACTTTGTTTATTCTTTAATGAAATCTAATGTACTATTATTACTAAAACTTGTAATGGACTTTTCTAAATTTTGGAAAAGATTTGTTAAGATAAAACTTTAAGTTTTTATAGAAAAATCATTTCCTACGTGACAAAAATTTATCTTTTAAGAGGGTTCTTATTTTTCTTCAATTAAGAAATCTCCTTTTTATTTTTGTTGAGACAATATCAACATGTTCATGCATGTTTATGAATATGTAGTCATGAGAAAGAGAATAATATCACATAATAAGATAAAGATATATATAAGAAGCAATATAAGCATAATAATATGGTCAAATATTGGGAGTTTTAGCTTCATCAAGGCAACCTGGGACTACGAATAAACTAGGTCCAAAAAGAAAAAGAAAAGGAAAAAAAAAAAGAAAAAGCATAATAAGTGCATGATAAGAGCAATAATAAGAGCATAATAATATAAGCATAATAGTAAAAGCATAATAATAAAAACATAATGTATGAACAAGAACAAAATATGAACATAATGTTGTTTTCTTAACCTCTATGGGTCTTTAGAAAACATACACTATGTTCATATTAAGTTACATGAACATAAGAAATAATCTATTAACAATCAAAAAATATAAAAATGTATGTATGAATAAGAACAAAGTATGAACATATTATTGTTTTCTTAACCTCTTATGGGTTTTTAAAAAATATACATTAAGCTCATACTAAGTTACATGAACATGAAGAAGGTTTAGGATAATTACCTAGTGGTTAGAAGAAGAAGAAAAAGTGGTAGAGAGAAATTTGTGGAGAGGAATTTTGTGGAGTGATTTTGAAAGAGTTTTGATATATAAGAGAAGTGTGTGAAAGAAATAGAGGAAGATGGGGTATTTATAGAATTTTTGGAGGGAAATTATATGCAATAAAATAAATTTAAAGAAATAAAAGGAAGGGAGAGTGGGTGGCTAACGCTAGTCTTAAGAGGGGAGAGAGAGAGAAATTTATTTAATTGATTGTTTTGTAATAAAAAGTGATTAAGATGTGAGATATGAGAGAGGTGGAGTTGTATTGGAAAAGAAAAAAAATAAGAAATAGGTGTATAGGTAATAAGAAAAGGTAGAGATAAATGAATAATAGACTAGGATAATGAATAGTAAACAAGACAAATAATCTACCGCTAGTAAAGAAAATACGCGTATAAATGCGATATATGATATTTTTAGCTACCGAAAAATTATAAAACTTTTTTTTTTTAAATCCTTGTATTATTACTAATCTAACGGTGTCATCAAAATATTTTTACTACTTTAAGCCCCATGACACGCTTTTCGAGAACTGATCTTATTCGAATCTGAAACACAGTAAAAATTAACAAATATGATATTTTTAAGATTCCTTATATTATTACGAACTATTATCTACAAATATCTCAATTCCATTGCTTAGGGGTTCAGAGCGCGGGATTACCGAATCTAAGCAGTAGGGTCTGTTATAGCCTTTATTAACTTTTAGGGTTTTTGGTTGACCTCTAATTCTAAGGTTTAAGCATAAAATTAGCTTAAAATTCAAAGGTTTACAACTTGACCACCATTACTATTGATGGATAAGTAAAATTAAAGCTAGACCACTACCTAGAAGAGCTAGTGTTGCCTTAGAGTAATGGTTTTGACCTTATATGGTGGAAATTGAGTGGAATCAAGTACCCTAAACTATAAGCACTAGCTAGGGATATGTTAGTAGTTCTTATGTCTGGATTCACTTTTGAATCCGCTGTTAGCTTACATAGAAGCCAACTCCATTTAAACATAACAAAGACATTGATGTATACCTAGAGTTAGTTACCAAATGGAAAAATAAATAAGAAATTTGATTACATAATATTTATTCATGAAAAGATATTTATTTCCTATATCTCCCATTGTGTTTTATATGATCATTCTTCCATTTTTGTAGGTTTCAACATAACTCTGACAGAGGATGAGATGAAAAATTTACATATTGAGGATTAAGAACAAGTAAGCAAATATGGTAGGTTTTATAAGGTTATTGTTTTTTTCCCCTTCTATTACTTGATTGGTATGTAAAATATTTTTCTTTTGGTTATTACTTGACTAAGTGGCTTTTGGATTGATGTTGTTAGCTATTTGGCGACATCTTTGAAGATTGAATGAACTCTATATTGGTGTTAGCCTTGTAGCATGAAGGAAGTTTTATCTATTGAAAAGGAAGACATAAATGAAAGTTTTTATTTGACTATTTTAATATGGGCATGTTTTTAGTGATTGCTCAAGGTGTTTTTTTTTTTTTTTTTCCGTCTCTCTGCCTATGGAAGCATTATATGTGGGTAATAGTTGTGATGTGCTCAGTGTGTGCTTTTGTTTGTTGGAGAATAGAGACTTTAAATTTGGTTTGAGTGTGCGGAGTACAAGACTTGTAAGCTTGCAAGACTTCTAGTATTTACTTTTACTGATGTATTTACATATTAAATAAACAAGTTATATAATCAAGTGCTATATATTTCTTTTAATGGACCATGACTAACATAATTTTCAAGAATCAAGATTCTAACAATTTTTGTTAGCTTGCACGATGAGCTTGCATTCATTGTCGGTAGTACATACAAGTAATTTTTTTATTTACTTCTTTAAGGATAATTTTCAAGAAGAGATGGTTATGGGATGAGGAGGACGAGGTAAAAAACGTGCATTTGTGCATGTGATATGTTTATTTTTCTTTTTCCATTACAATGTGAAGGAACAATAGTCAATATGACCTTGTCAACTTTCTTTCGCCAAGTTTGTTTTCTTTTTTTTTCCCTTGTTGTTATTTGTTTATAAATATATAAGGTTAGTGTTATAGGATTTATTATAGGGGCAGATTAAGTCAAAAATCAAGTCTCCTAAAATACTATAAGGGTGGATTTTAGGAATGATAGAAAAACCCTATAGGATTTTTCTTAGGTTTTGGGACACCTCATATACAATCGAGTTGGGTTTGGATTCTAAATGACCCATTCTAAACCTACTCATGTTGCATCCTTGGGGACCAATCAATTTTTTTTTAAGATAATAAATGGATAAATAAATTGACGTGATACCTAGAGACGCTATCTCAAATAAAGTAAGTAGGTCCTTAAGGGGAAATGTTGTTAAGGAACATGACAATTGAACACCTAATGAGGTCCTTAGCAATTTTCTCATATCAAATCTTTCCAGCTCTCATGTCTCATACATATCTATTATTATATAGAGCAAATATACTTTATTTAACTCCAATAATATAATGTAAAGTATTGAAATTTTTTTCATACAACTCCCACTTCCACATTTTCCCCTTCCTAATGATTAACTTCTTAATATAACTTCCACTTTCCATATTTTTCTCCCCTATAGCTGCCAATGCTTCCACACTAATTTTTCTATGATTTTTGTTCTTCTAACTCCATAATGCTTACATCTTCAAACTTGTAAGAATTATGTATGTAGTAAACTTTAAATTTTATATTATTATTAAAATTATTCATTTACAATTTTATTTCATTTATGCGCTTGCATCGTGGGGGCACAACTACTAGTGTGTGTGTGTGTGTGTATTATATAGGGAGGCAACCAAGTAGGTTGTTATAGGGTACCTAGGGGAGATTGACCCTATGTGGTTTTAGGATGAATTTGGTAAAAAATTTTGACCTTATACAGTTTTAAGTCGAGTCAAGGTCATAATAATGGCCTAATGAAAATCTTAACCACCACGATTTAATGTGATTTAAAATAAAAATTCAATTTTTAGAAAAATTTCCCTAACTTCGGTAAGCCTACGTTAATATACCCTTAAATTTTTATGGAAATAGGCCAACTAAAAGTATAATTATTTTATATCTTTGCAGTTTCACTTAATGCTTTTTATATGCAAGATAAGAGCAGAATTGTTGCCATTTTAGTAGATTACTTTGAATTGTTTTTTTTTTTTTTTTTTTTTTTTTTTTTTTTTTTTTTGCAACTAGTTATAAATTCTAATAAAATCCAGTAACAATTTGTAAGGATAAGAGACATAAGAATTGGTTACTTTGAATCTCATTCATTGACTTCTGGTTACTTTGAATATCATTCTTCATATTTACTAATTGTTGAGACCAAAAAAATGTTGAACACATGGAGGAGCACATAGTAAAAGGAAAAGAGTGAGAAAGGAAAAAAAAAAAGAAGAGAAAAAACGTAATTCGGTCAATGGGTAGGATGGGTAAAAGTCAAAACCTTATAAGGACAAGTTTAGTATTGCAAGAAAAACTTTATAAGGTCACGAGTCAAGTTTTGGTGACTCTCTAGAGAAATAGGATGAGTTCGGGTCTTAAATGACACGTCCCAAGCTTGCCATAGTTGCATCTCTCTCTCTCTCTCTCTCTCTCTCTATCTATCTATCTATCTATCTATCTATATATATATAATATTTCATATCATAATAAAGAAGGGTGGATTCGAATATGGAACATCTTATGTATGAGTTCTCAATGGTGATGCCACTAAGCTTCAAAGCTATTGAAAACTCTCATATTATATATTAGTTAAATTATAAATAATTAAAATATCTTTTTGCCAATAATAATACGTTTCAATTATCATCAATATCAATTCAATAAATAATTTAAAAGCTAAATAATTAATTTTAGGTGCTATTGCAATTTATTACTAATGGTGTTATTGAAATTTGCCACAATAAATTCAATCCAAATTACTTTCAAATTCTATTAGTTACTTATAATATGAATGTCTGTTAGCCAAATCTAGTGTCATTGCCATGCATATTTGGACACTCACAAAATCAAGAAAATCCATGATTAGCTTATAGTCATCCAAGAGGTTTACTTATTATTTTATTTTCCCTCCCCTATAATTCAACATCTTAGACTACTCAATCATCGGAACTTCCTCTGCATTGATAGTTTTTTTACCTCTCTTTCCCTCTTAAATCTTGAGAGCTAACTTATTAGTTGTTTCCCTAAAGATGAAGAAATCGATCATCCTAATATTTAATATTATTGGTCCCGAAAAGATAACCAAGAGGGGGGGGTGAATTGGTTATAAAAACTTGTTTAAAAATAATTTCAAACAAAAATCCACACCACTTGATTATACTATAAAATGGCTTTAGATCTTTCTTGTAAATGTGAAAATCACAAATGAACACTTAAAAACAACACAACAGATCAAAACACAATGCTCAAGACTCGGAAAATAAGTTTGAGTTCTAAATGTTTTCTCCTTGGAACTTTCTGAAATACCCTCTGACTAACCCTCTGACTCAAGAACAATAACTACACTACTCTCTGCTTCACCTTCTGACTCAAGAACTCATGCAGCAAGTGAAATTAAATTTGCACGAAAATAAAAAGAGATGTGAGAAGAGATTGCAAATTCGATATATAGAGGTTCCGCCTTGAGCGTCAATCCTCTCTTCCAGCTCCAAGCCAGGGTCACCGGTAATCCACACCGGTTTTGTTCCACTAATCCAATCAATGAAAATCGTTACAAGAAGTTCACAATTCACTCAGCTTGATTCTCTCAAACAATCAAACTACTGAGCCTACTTGCAACTCATAATCACTCAAACAAAAAGTAATTCAAAATTTGAGGAAAACAATAACAATCCTCGACAGTGTTGCAACGAAGAAGATGAACAGTAACGAATACACAATTTCGCTCTTTTTAACTCTTTTTCTTTTTCGAGATGTTATCCTCTATGTATGCTGTTGTATCTTCTGACTTGAATCTCTTGGATTTTATTTGTTTCCTTCAACGTTCGAATTTGAATTTTCCAGATAAGCCTCAATTTCAAATTTCCGAGAAAGACGATATGATAAGCTTTGTTTCCATGTTTTTCGTTTGACAAAGTCCCTTCAAGTTTATCTTCATAATCTGCCTTGCTTTTGAAATTAGAACATCTGATAAACTTCCATAAGATTGGGATAACCTCAAATCACTATAATCATGCATAAAATTCTCAAACAAAAGAAATTCGAATCAATTTTCCGTTGAACTCGTCTGCCACTGTTCATGCTTCATCTTCTTTTATTACCGCTCATCAGATTTATTGATTCTAATCTGATCTTGGACAAGCTCTATAATTCTTCGCTTGTGTCTTATACTTCATTTATGTAATATATATTTCCTTCATTTTCTCTTATGCAATTCGTCCATAATATTCAGAATAAAAAAAATAAACTTGAATTGTCATGATTATATTTAAATTCGTAAAATGAAAACCCTGTGGATATTGAACCAACTTATGTGGAACAGATTGAATATATTTCCCAAATATATCCAATCATTGGAGCTAGGTCTTCAAAGGATCGATTAAAACAAGATTTTCTTCAAAATTGGATATACTGCACCTTCTGATATTGCTTCTGATATACCTTCTACCTTGGTTTATGAACTTGTTAATAAGCAATGTTCCTCCTGCCTAACCTTCTGAGTATTCTTCTGAGTTTTGCAGAAAATAATTTCTAATCTTCTTGATAAATTTTCTGACAAACACAACTCAAAATAATTGTTATTTCATTCTTTTTGTTATCATCAAAATCTATAATTGAGAGAAACCAACAAATAAGGAATTCATTTGTCAACCACCATTAATTACCTCGACATACGTTAGGCTTCAGGTTTCCATAGTAAACTTATTTTGCACAAAGCCTAATTGCTTCAAAACTCTAAGTTGCTTGTGGGCTTTCCTTCTTTTCTTTTGCTACAACTAAGACTGTCAATTTATCCTGGGGTTACCAATGGGTCGCGTCAAGAGGTATAACTAAGCTTAAGCTCAAGCTTAAGATTTTAAATCCTAATCTGACTCGAAGTAAAGTTACATTAAACATTGTTAGGCTTATGTTCTTAACTCCTCCAATTCCCTTCTTAAGGATGTACCATTTTCTTTAGGCAACATCTCATCTTTCGTGATGAGCTATTACTTGATGTAAGGAAATTAACATCTTATTTGGAAGCTCGATGC
This sequence comes from Combretum micranthum, assembly GCA_024138025.1. Classification (NCBI taxonomy): domain Eukaryota; kingdom Viridiplantae; phylum Streptophyta; class Magnoliopsida; order Myrtales; family Combretaceae; genus Combretum; species Combretum micranthum. The sequence goes on from JAMXBD010000133.1 coordinate 645,499, forward strand.
CTAACTTTTCCAAGATTTCCTTTAATTTATGAATTTAACCTAGCAAAGTAGTTGTACCTAACTTAGTCAAAGCTAACTTAATCTCTACTGAAACTTTACTCAAGAAGGGGATAGCCCTTTATATGTACAATAGGCTTCATAAATGGATAACCTAAATCATTACAATAATCTTACCTAACAGCCAATACACTAGGCAAAATACTTAAGAAAAGAGAGGGGTAGGGGGTGTTGTTTGAATTGGGTATTTACGCAATTTTACCCTAAATTAAAATCTTGGTTGGTAATTTAACAAACACAAATAGATATATCAACAATATAAGATGCAATAAGTAAAAAGCATAAAGTTGAGAGAACCAAGCCTAGGCTAATAACGTGGAGTTTGACTTGTTTCCTAATATCCATGATCACACCAATGCCTCTAGTGAGGACTTCACACACGATATTAATCACCAATTCAACAACAATCAAATGAGGTACAAAGTGTTTCTCAAATAAGTATGAGTATAGTGCCTTTTACAAGAGTTGCAAGAGAAAGAATAAACCACTACACTTTTCTTATAGTCCTAACTAGGGCTTTGAATTGATTCATAAAAGTACGAAGTAATAAAACAATTGATTTCTTTGTTTGGATGCAAATGAAAGCTCTTAAGTTATAGATTGAATATGCCATAAGCTCTTATATATCAAGGAACAAAAGTGGATGTTTGATACAAGAACCCCTAAGCTTAATCTTACATTAAATGCTCTTCAAAGGTTATAAAAGTTGCAACACGTCCGGACCTTTTGATCATTAGATATAAGCCAAGCCTTCTAATCATCAATAGGTCTAAACCTTTGTGTAAAGGTTTGAACTTCTAGGTTGTCCAAGACATTCTGTTCACAAGTTGTCTGGACTGCTGTGCAATAATCTAGACCCATGGATTACTTTGATATTGAGGCGTTCAAATGGACCAAACCTTTGCAAAAACAATTTGAAACTATTGTCCAATTTTATGCCTATTGCAAGAAGAAAACACATAGGTATGGACCTTTTGCAAAATGGTTCGGATTTCTTGAATAAAAACTTATTTTTCTATTTACTTAATCTTTTTAACGTGCTTTCTTTTTATGATTCCTTTATATGATGATTGTATTGTCAAAAACATATTCAATTGCAAACTTAGTTTCAAGAAGATTTATAGTTTTGTCTTATAAAAAGTACATATAATCTCTTTTAAGTTCAACAATCCCCCCCTTTTTAATAAGGACAAAACTCTAAATTCAATTTCATTCGCAAACTCCTCCTCAACTAATACTCCCCCCTTGATCTTTACAATAAGGCTATTCGCATTACAATTTTTTCTTTTCGATAAAAAGTTTTTATTTGATTGTTAAGATAAAATAAAACACATTGAACTTGATTTTTCTTCCCCTTTAGTCTTATAAAAAATATAAGAGTAATCAAATACTCAGATGACGGAGCAATAAAAGAAACATTAGAAGTACATGACTTATGATGCAAAAAGATATTCAATATAGATAAGCATAAGTGTTCATACAACAACATAAAGGAAACAAACAACACTAGAGATAGTCGAGAAACATAATTTAGATGAGCAACTAGAAAGTCCTAATCATCCAAGGGGTGGTGGAGGGTATAAAAAGTGTGGTAGCGGAGCGAATGGATAGTAGCCTTGTAAACCCCAAGATTTTTCACAGTAAAAATAAATAGAAATAGAAATATAGAAAATAGAAGGTTAGTATAAGATTCCACAAAGAACTTAGAATAAGACCGCAAGTAGTAATGAGCTTATATATAATTTCAAATCCTAAAACAAAGTTCTATAGATAATAACAGATATTAAAGATAGGATTTCGTAACCAGTATCGAAAATTCACAATATAGAAATTTAAATAAGATTTCAATAGAATTAGAAGGTCAATAATCAATAAAACCTACAGTTAGAAAATGATAATTTAAGGATGGACCATTAGGATTATAAATACACAATAAGAATAACAACAGATTCATAATTCACAATCTAGATTCCAAATAAATATTTGGATCACACTATTATTCTAGTTAAGGAATTCTAAACCTATTAGAGACTGAAACGAAAATTGGCCTATTAAGCTTAGAAAACCCCAATCGTGGGAGATAGAACCCTAAGAATAATTAATCGTGTAAACTTAAACTCAAAGTTGAACTTGATAATAACCTAGAAAATTTGTGAAAGCCTTAAATGAAATTTTGGAGACAGAACTCTTAAATAACTATCATATTCATACATGTTTAACTTAATAAACTACCCTAAAAACTAAGATAAATGATTAACTAAATAATATCATATTATTTTTGCCTTCTTTTGCGGTGCAAATTGCAACTTTTGTATGGCTGAAATCTCCTTGAGAATTGCCAGCCGAAATTCGAAGCTATAAAGGGTTAGAAAGGAGACAACAAAGTCAAGAGAAATGTGGGAGAAACCAATCATAACAACCAAAATAAGCAAGATCATTTAATGCATGAAAGATAAGCCAAGTTTGGTGAAGAATTGCCCCATGTTTTTTGCCAAATTGTGTAAAAGTGCAGCTTCCCTCCCTACATATATAAGCGATCATTCATTGAGAAGAAAACAAAGCCAATAACCTACATAAAACATCAACAACAACAACAACAACAACTCAAATTCATCCCACAACAGTTCCATAAACAACCAATAAAGTTGATAAACCCAACACAACATCCAAACTCCATTAGTAAGCTCTAAGCTTAAGAAGAAAGCAAAGAAAGGTAAGTGTAAATTCGTTTTTAGTTAGTAATATGTTAGAACACTAGCCTAAACAATGTTATTATTAACCTTAGGCTCGTTTCAAGCTGAAAGAGGATTCAATACCTTCACACTAGCTCACACAAGGTAAAACTTAACCTTAAACTCTATTTATATGTTGTGATGTAGGTAGAAGCTAAGGAACAATATATTATGATAATTAGAAGACGTTATAAGTTCTGATATGTCATGAAAACACTCTTGGAACATTGATAAATACTTAGAAGTTGTTTAAATACAAGCATAATAAACATATGAAATAAGAAAATTAAGTTTCAAAACAGAGAAAATCGAGGAAGATGATGAATAGTATTAACACCAACCCTATGCTGGCAGTGTACACGGGGTAGGCTGGTAGTATTGAGGTGGCTTACCTTGAAAACAGAAGCTATGTAATATTTTTTATTTTACGCAATATAAACGAACATCAGCAATTCAAAGCTCTATGACGGCAGCGTTGGTACCGGCGTACGTTGTAAAGTTGGCAGCCTTAAGCTAGTGTACGTTGATACAAAAATGCATGTAAAATATAAGAATGCTGGTATCTGGGTTTCAACGCCAGTAGCATTGGATGCCGGCATATGTATAAATTTTCTCTGGAATGAAGTTTGTTTCGACCTCAACTGATTATGCATATATATGTGTGTGTGTGTGTGTTTGTGTGTGTGTGTGTGTGTAAAGAGAAGAAGAAGAATAGAGAAGTAAATTTTAATATATATATATATATAAATATAAAAATATTAATGTTAGTATTATTAAATAATGGTTAAGTGCTACAACTTTAATAGTTATTATAAATAGAAAACACTTTTAACGAATAAGATTAGAATACGATAATTGTTAAACACTTGTCTTATATAGATAAATATATAAAAATGGAAATTTAAATAAGCTAAAATTACGAATAATGTGATTTCTAAAAATGACAAGATAATCATATGAAGTAGATTAAGAGAAACACGATGAAACTAAACAATAGAAAATAAATATTAGTTACCATAATAAATCAACTAAGTAACTATAAAAAAGTAATAATAATAGTAAGGATAAAATATTGATCTACTAAATAAAAACTCTATAAACCACCCAACAAAAATATAAATATCAAGTAAGATCAAGAAAAGTAAAATGAAAATAAAATATTAAATGATAATTGTAACCATAAGACCATTAAAAGACCAATATAGTAATAGAAATTAAATCAAATACCAATATAGGATACATAGACACTCATAGGAGTTTAGTTATATAATTTATGCCTTATTGATGAATATTTTCATTCATCTCAATAAATGATCTTGATACCCTTAAGGAGATCCCTGTGGATTATTACGATTAGTCAATATGAGCAGTTGAGTAACTTAGATCTATTATATTGTTTGTGTTTGTAATTAGTAGCATATGTAATGTAAAGATAATAATACAGTTGTTGTGAAAAGTATGATGAGAATGAATTATGATTTGAGCTTATTGCTTGTGATGCGAAAATGAGTTAATGAAAGTGATAATGCAATTGTATGATGATTTGGAATAGCATGATGATTATTGTGTGCAATGTATGATTACCATGAATCTGAATAAGAATTATTGACTTATTAAATAACATGGTCATGCATTGCACATATTGCATTATTGAATATACAAAAAGGGTGGCAGTCTGCTATGTATTAATATTTCGGTTCTCTATTAATACTTGGTTGTTCTAAAGTGTTAATTCTTCCAAGGTTTTCTTTGTTGCATTGATTCTACGGGAATTAAGTGGCAATGAAGAACGCTGCCGTAGTATCGCTTTGAAATGATTAATACTTAGGGAGTTTCTAAGGATTGTTGTAAGAAATGGTCAGTTAAAATATCTTTAAATTATAGTAATAATCCTAAGACAAGAAATCGTTGATTTTCATGTATACTTAGTTTCTCCTAAGCATGTGGGTCATAAAAGTATTTGTTCTTCAACCCTAAAAAGAAGTCATAAATCTTTTTTCTGTTTGGATTCTAGATTATCTAAGCTTGTATCTGTGCATATGTTTAATTGTTACATTTCATATTATTTGTTAATAAACTTGCTTGATGTGTAACATGTCTAGTTATTCACTGAGCCCGTGATTTCACTCATACTCATAAAGACCTTTTAGATTAACTCTACAACCTTGGCTGGTCACTTCCAGGAGTATGGCTTCGGTAAGAACTTGGAAGCTAGAAGAATATGAGATATTCGAGTTATGTTATTTATTTTTATTTCTAGTCATAAGATAGTTAATACGTAAATTATCAATTATGTGTTGGAGACTTTTAGAACAGAATTATGATCTACAATATTATTATGATATTCACTACTTGTGATGGTAGATATTTACCAATTTATGTTTTATATGTGTTTATCATCTCTTATCAATGCAATAAAAGATTCTGTTGTTTGAAAATATGACATCCTCAGAAGATTGACTAGTAATAGTGTACAAGTGTGGCTTGTGTACTACTATTAGGGTATCATCGGGGCATGATAAGCCTAGTGAAGGGAAGTTGTAGGGAGGTGGATATGGTAGATTTTGACCCTGATAAATCTCATAGACATCCCGAGAGAGTTGATGGATAATGCTACTACAATAATACTTTCGAGACTCTTGCAAGTGGTGCATGTTAGTAAGAGTAGTCTTCATCTGAGAGAGTTATTATTATACTTGATCTATGGCCGATGTGGAGGAGGATGAGAGCACATTAGAACTATTAAGGATATGTGGGATAGGTGGATGGCCATGAGGAGGGAAATCAGGCAAAATGGGGTGAGGTTCATTAATTGGCAAGTCATGACCGGCTTCCTCTTCATCGAATGCTTCATCTTCTTCGTCTTCATTAGCATCTTCTCCTTGTGATTCCCTACCATTTTCTTCATCATCATTCATACTTGCAACTTTATTGTTGGCAGGAGCAAGATGCCTTAGGTGCCAAAAATTGGTCCCATCACGACCATGAACAAGAGTAAAATATGCTTTTCTCAAGATTGAACTAGAAAATACCTCTACATACTTCATGGTCAATGACTCAGGGGGAAATTAATACCTTAAAGTTTCTAATTGGTGTGTAATAAGGTGCCCATGAGGTAAAGTGTAGGTCTTATGAGTGGCTCCTTTCTTAACTAGTTTAAACAACCAATTGGATAATTGATTTTCTCACCTCCCATCAATGTACCTAAGATTCAATTCTCCTTATCTATTATCCTACTTTAAACAAGTCTCAAACTATAATTGTGGATGGTCAAGACATAAAGGACCTAACCAAAGGGAGTAAAAGCATTGACTCATAATCCATTGACTTCTTGAATCCAATTACTAGTAAATTCAATCTCATCACCAAACACATTTTAGCAGATTTCCTTAATATCATAGTCGTTTTGATTACATATAAGCCCACAAGTTTCGACATGCAAAAGATTTGCTAAACTTCATGGATAATCTCAACATGGTAGCCAAACACATTACTATATAGCACATTAGAGCTTATATGGTTGCATTTATGACTAAACCAACTATATATCTACAAGACTTTTCATCATATTCATTAGTTAGATTGTAAAAAAAAGAGTCTCACAGCTAATTCACAGACTTGATGAGGTAAACAATTCAAAGTCACTACACTATTTTATGTTAAACCTACTTACCCCCACAAATTGACTTTATTTAAGAGGGTTTCATCAAAATCCTTACCATGTTGAACAATCGTGTTATGAAATCTTTCATTGAACTGAATCTGATGCTTAACGATAGGCAACAAATTAGCTAAAGACAGAGCTGTGCATGCAAGGCGGGTTATGCGGGCTAACCCATATAACCCAAAAATAATGCAGGTTAGGCTAAAAATTTAACCATTTATTGTGCGGGCTAAAATGGCCTACCCTACATAACCCAAGGATTGAAGCGGGCTATCCCGCTACGAGTAGGGTTAACCTGCGAACCTGCACTTAAACAAAAAAAAAAAAAAAGAAATATAAATCTTATAAATATATATATATATATATATATATAAGGAATCCTAGTACTCTATCATCTTTTTTCCTCTTTACTTCACTTTTCTATTATTTAACAATAAAACAAAATAAGTTTGATTTTTAAATCACAGGAAACATACAACTTTTTGTGTAATCACACATGTCCTTATTTTTTAGCATTAAACCATTTACATTATATTATTAAGCATTTTCAATTTTTATCTTGATTATTTTATTCAAATCCATTATAGTGGGATATGTACTAAGATGAATCAACTTGGCATAACTCATAACAAAATGTAAAAATATATACTATAGTATTTATGGTGAAATTTTTCTAGAAACGTCTATTTCTTGATGAACATGTACAATTTAGATGTTTACTCCCATTATTGATATGACACTTTGTGTTTTTTTCCAGTTTCCTCCATGATTAAATATTTAGAAGGTATCCAAAAATGAGTATATCAAATTTAAACCTTTGTAACTACTTTTATGTGCCTTAGGAAATTTTCAATAGACCATATGTTAACTTTCAATTCAAATTTGTGATACTTACAATAAAAGTATTGTTGGGTCATTTGTGATACCAATTAATCAAACTTATATTGTTAGATTAAATCATTTTACATCGAGATAAAAATTTTCAAAATAGAAGTCTAGGATTAGTACGTAGGTAATTGGTAAGATAAAAAGTAATATATTCTACATTTAAACTATTAAAAATTTAAATTTGAATTTGAATTTTTATAAATTTTTTCAATAAAAAAATTAGCAGGTTTGCAGGCCAATCCATGAACCCAAACCCATGCGAGGCAGGTTGGGCTAAAATTTTGGCCCACATAACCCACAAGTCGAAGCAGGGTAGGGCAGGTTGGCTCGCTTAACTCATTTGCGCATCTCTAGCTAGAGGTCTTGAATGACCTCGGGTAGAGCAACCAGAAGATGTGGTTGAGTAAGTCTTCATGCTCGCTATGCTGTAGTGAGAGTGTTAGTTAAGCAACAAGTAAGTTGTTTGCTCCTAACCATGGTGAAAGTGTGGGAAAGGAAACAAGATGATGGGTATTGATGATCCGGATGGGTAAAGATGATTCGAATGGTTGGAGGTGAATAGGAGAGAGAAATTGAAAGTGAAAGTGATTTGAGAAAAGAGGGGGTACATGGTTATTTATTTTTGTTGAACAGTGCATAAAGGTTTAGACCCCTAGGAACAAGGGAAAGGATAAAGTCCCACAAGTCTAAATCATTGTGCAATAGTCTAAACCTCTAGGTTAGTTTTCCATCTATTACCATGGAAGGTCTGGACCTGTGAAGCAAAAAAGACAAAAATTTTCCCAAGAGAATTGTAATTGACATAATTAACAAATTTCTTATCCATGTAATCAAGTTTTCAAGCATGCTTATGATGAAAAATCATGTAGTGACTCATTGGTCGGTGAGTTTGTTGGATTAATAAACATTAAAGAACATGAAGTTGAAGTTTTCAAAAATTTGTAAAATATGCTAATAAGTTTTGCTCAACTTCGGCCACAACTACCAACATTAGACAAGTATACCTACAGAAGTAGTATAGAAAATATTAGGTTGTATTCCAAGGGATCGTTGGCATCTATCATATTCACTTTTTATTATCCATCTAAAGAAAAATTTAGCAAGGCATGATAAAAATATAAGTTGTACTAGAGTTAATGCATGTATACAAATTGTTAAGGCAAATTTTAAGATAAGTTTGTAAAATGCAAGATGAGACATAGGATTCGCTTCATCAATTCCTTATCAGGTGATTTCTCAACAAACTTAAAGAGTTATTTGCTTATATCTTTGTATCGTCGGACTCATAAAAGTAAGTTAAAGCTTCTCTTAAGATCAGAAACTAGAATCTCTTAATGAATTATCAACCATCTAGATCCGCATAAAGTTTAAGAATCCTTCATCCAAAAACCCATTTCAAAAACTTAAAAACAAGTGACAGAAAGTTTCACCATCCCTCTCTTAAGGTGATTATGAGTAACTTGATTAGTAGGCCCGATCTATTTAAAAGAATGATCTCTCAATCTATTAAGTTGAAATCAGACATGAATAAAAAAAGGTGTACCACTCATTTAGACCCATGAAAATAGATTCAAGCTACTAAATACAAATACCCAATCAATGTTCACTTGAAAGCACATTTGAAATCACATGAATCAGGGTTTAATTTCACAAGCCCTAGGAGATTATTTCTCCATAGATTTGATCATTAAGTGCAGATTTAGAAGAAATAATATGGAATTAAAGATGAATATCACAAATTAAGTTTAGAATCTTGTAAAATATAAACAATGGATTAAAACAATTTTACCTAAAAAAAACTTTGAATTTGTCAGCAATAAGAGACAATTGTTTTGCCAAAGATTTCTTTCTTTATTCTACATTAGAAAATATTTAACATATGACACTCTACTCTCTGCCCTTATTGGACATTAGTGCATGTTTATTTATAGGCTAGAACCATAGAAAATCATGAAGATTTTATTCGTTGACATAGTAGATTCTTTATAATACAATTTGTCTTTATTCTCACATGCGCATCATGGATGCTAGCTCATTGGGTCACTTTTCGTGGGTTAGATCGAGTACTCGAATGTTTCTTAAATGTTAGGGCTTGATCTATTCTGTTGTCTTCTATTAAAAAGCTCGAATTCTTATCTAGATTCAACCACCGGATTCATCGAATTTGTAAATGGCTAAAATGTTAGCCTCGATCCAAGTTATGCTTTCTAATCAAAGGCCTGATTTTTGTCCAGCTTCAATAGCGGGTTGAATCTAGAGCTCAACATTGTGGCATGATAGAAGTTGTATCATAAAGTCTAGGGATCAATCACCTCAATATAGGATTTAACAGTCATGTTGAAGGCTCGATCTAGGGTGTGACTGATCATTTTACCTTGTTTTGGATGGATGCTAAGAATCGTCCACCGATGGTATCATATATAAGAGAACGGCTTTAGTTCTAGCAAATTCTAGGCTAGATATTGTTTTACATGATACTTGTTATGTGGTTTCACATTTCCATTATGTACTTTCTATGGGATCTTGTTGTTTTACCCTCGATGGGTCTTTTATAGGCCTCTGCTAAGTTCTACTTTGCATGCTTGTTGTTGTATGGCTCCAAATCTGATCCAAAATACTTTGTTTCTTCTTCTTTTGATTCGAGGAGTTGAAAAACTACATTTAAGTAATAAAAGCTCAAAATTCATAGGAATTTAACTAAAAATGTATCATATTAATTCTAAATTATTGTTGAACATGTGATGGTCAATGTATGTTTTGAAGAGGAAATGAAATGCACATTTAATCACTCAATCATATCTAAGTGCACTTAATTAGTAAAACAAGTTTTCATTTTGTTTTGGATATGTTTGAACTTGTTTTGCTTTGTTTTTTTTAATGTTTGCTGTCATATCTTGATTCAAACCCTTTTTAGATCTTGTTTTGTTTAGAATTTGTTAAAGCTTAAAACATGAAATTGTAAATCTCTCTTTAAGCTTTTTCATAACATCTTGAATCACATCAATCAAAGTCCGAATGAGAAAGTTACAATCAAAATATAAAACAATGTCGACGCTGGGATCGAGCACTGGAACATATCGTTTGGACTGTAATATATGGCATCCAGACGATAGCATATGGTGTCCGAACAATATAATATGGCATCCAAATGGTAGTTTGATCAGAAACCTTCTGATCATGTTCCAATGGTATACTGTTTGGACAATAGGTATTGTCACGCCCCAAAGTGTACCCTAAACGTAATAGTCCGTCACACTTAATATTAACGCTTAAGTATGACAAACTCAGCCATCCCCATAAGCTTCGATATTAGGTGTAAAGCATGCTCTTATAATACTTAGAGGACCATACTTTGAAATATGAAGCGTAAGAAGATATAATAACAAATTAAGAAATGGAATTCATAATATTCATTCATTCATAATAATTGTCTTACAAGTTTTAGGGGCATTCTCCCGTCAAAATAAACTATAATCTATTACAAGAAATTTTCTCATGAAGTCTACATCTAAAGTAATGCTAAATTGCTTCTAAAATGTCTTAACTAAAAGGGAAATACCTGACTGCAAGGTCCCTGTGGCCTCAACCACAAATAGCTAAACTGCAAAAGATATCTATAGGGGTATAAGCTAATAGGCTTAGTGAGAATTATTTTCATAAGTAAATACTTGAGTAGCAAAATTCAAACAAGTTATTTAAACATTCAAATGAAATGCAACATACACGTGAGCAAGCAAGGCATATAATTTTCCAGGAACTATATGTTGACTAAATTTATGTCCTCCATTCGGGGTTCAGTGATAAGTAATCTCAAAACGAGTAGCCTCAGTTAAGTTATACTTTCAATCATTACCGCCAAACATATTAAGTCTACTTAGGTTGAGCCATGCTTTCAAATTACTGCCAAGCATTGGTTTAATTCCATATCGTTAAGCAATTGCTTTCAATCATTACCGCCAAGTGTTGCTTTCGATCGTGTTACTATCCTTTTCACCCAAGGATAATAACCCCATGCAATGTGACTCCCTTCGTGATATGCACGATTCAATTTATTTAAGATATCATAGCATCATTATTGTCAATTTTTAAGGTGATCATAGAATTTCAGATATATCAAATTCTATACTAAGACAAGCAATTCTTTACAATCAATTCCCACCTCAATATTGTTAATGTTCTTTCATACAACTTTACATATATATCATTTTGTCTTTCCCTAATTCTAATGCATCTATATTGCAAGCACAATCAAGTACACAATTTAAGGAAAAAAACTCACGTTGCCATGGCGATACTTCTTCTAAATGGATGAGTCGATCGAACAATCCACTTAGTCAAAATAATCCTCGGGATGCGGGTATTCTTCCTCGAGATCACCTAGTCAAGAAAAATACCCATAATAAGTATTTCCTGATAACTCTTGAAATTTGACAAAACTATGTCATTAAAACATTAAAATTCGTGTAGAAGACAATTTTAACATAAAATAGCCATAACTTGGTCATTTTAACTCGGAATTGCGCATATAATATACCGTTTTCTATCTATTCAAAAAGATCTATCCATTTCTAAAATTATTTTCATCAAACTATGTCTTATGAACTCCAGAACAGTGGTGATTAGATTCTCCATGAAATTTCCCAACCCAAAGGCACTTGTTTCAATTATCAAATCATCCAAAAATTGCTTTGATAAATACTTAGTTATTTATATAGTTAAGAAATTCCCTTTTATAGATGTATATCTCATATTTCATACATGCTCAAGTGGACAAAATTTTTTTAGTAAAAACAATGTTAGTTACAAGTTTGGAAAAATTTATATTTTACAAGAAATCTGTTTTGTAAATCTTTTAAAATGAATATTTTGATTATTTTGTTTTCAAAGAATATTTTATGTTTATCTTGCCATTTTTTGTGATGACTTTTTCATAAAAAAAAAATAAATTTCTCTATTTTTCCTTTTTGAAACTTTTAATATTAGTGTCATTTTTCCTATTAGTTTTCTATGTATTTCCTTTGACTATTATTTTGAACTTTTTAAATCTTAGTTTGAAAACTTACATTCGTTTTTATATAATGTTTTTAAAGAACACTTTTTATAACAAGGAACCATCTTTCATATTTTTATAAAACAATTCTATTACTTCTAAAGTTATGGTTTAGAAAAAGCTTTTCAAAACAATGATATTTCCAAAATTATAACGAGTTTTTCCTAAAGCTTTGAGAAAATAGACTCATTTTATCAATTTGAAAACTCTAAATTTCTTTTAGAACTTTCTTTTGGTGCCAAAGATCTCTTCGGTAAAAAGTATAGCTTAAACTTTGGCGATTTAGACAATAACCTTTATTTGCATGAATTATGAGATGTGGAAAGGCAATTGAGCTGAAAAGAAGCGGGCTATGCCCCGTCCAGATGAATAGATAAGATGGAGGCAAAAACCTCCCCCTATGAAATTAAGAAAAAAATGTTGAAGAAGATTAAAAGATCATGAATGCAATTTTAGTAATTGGAAAAGACTCTGAATAAAGGAAAATTCTAAGGAAAAGGTAAATACCACATGCTTTCATTTTATATTGCTAGGATTGAATTTTAGCTAAAAAATCTGGTGAAGTTTAAATGGGTAATTTTCCTTTTTGGACTGTATGTTTACTTTTGGACAGAAAAAAGCGTAGGTTAAACACTGTGATTAAAGTTTGTTTAGTTTAGATTTGCTATTTAATTTTGATTAAAGTAAGCTTATCACATAAAATAGTTTGGTTTGAGTAGTAGGCACTGAAATACAAGTCGTGAAGTTAAAGAAAGAAGTGTATGTGTTATATTTCATATTTCAATATTGAATTGAATTGTTTTGCTTGAGGACAAACAAAAGTTCAAGTGTGGGGAAGTTGATAAACCCAAAATTTATACACCTTTCTTCTCTTATTTGATGCTTAATTGTGTTTATCTTTATAGAAATGTGAAGAATTGATACTTTATGTGTTGATTTATGCTAAATCAGGTCATAGAGGACTTGGAGAATCAATAATTGAAGGGAATAAACTTTGAGCTTGGAATTAGCATTAAAACAGAGCAAACAGAGCACGACTGGAAGCAACACCAGCATTTCACATTCAACGCTGCCAACATTGCAAGGATAAATCTGCAAGTGTACAGAATTTCAATGAACGCCAGCAAGTCCATATGCAACGCTGCTGGCGTTTACACCGGCATTCGATTACAACAATTCAAGAATTCTTAACGCCAGCTTCTACACTGCTAGTGTAGCATTTGTAATTGCCGGCATTTGATGTGGCAGTTAACAGATGTTGTGTGTGTTCTGTGGTTAAAAAAAATTAAAATGTTTAAAAAGGGAGAAACCCAGACTTTCAGAGGAGTTTTTTTTTTTTTTTTAGATAGAGGTATATCCTTAGAATAGAGAGTAGCCTAGAGAACTATATCATAGAATTAAGTTCCAAAATCATTCTTTGATCGTTATTTATTCCAGAATTTGTTTGTATAGTTGCTGATCATCATTATGGGAAACTTTGTATGGTTTGGTTCTACTATTAATTCAAGTTTTTATGTTTAATATTATCTGAATATCTTATATTTAGATCATTATGAGTTTTGTTCATGATATTGATTCTATAAGTGTTCTTATTTCAATATTAGGTTAAATTCTAACGGTGGGAATATGATTAAATTTGTTATTTGCTAAAACGATGGTTGAGTTATGTTATATGATTGTTAGAACCTTGCAATATTCATGTTGATTTCCTCTAATGAGCCTTATATCTGTAAAGATTTTGGTTAATTAGAAGTTAGGTTGCTCGGGAAAGAAATCTGATTTCATTGGAATTCATAAATGGAGATTTAATATCAAAATGCAGAACCTAAGCCATTATATCTAATTTAAGAATTATCTTTGTGTTAAATGCAATGTATTTAAGTTGAATTCTTGCTAAGGGATTATGGGAAACTCAATTTAAGTCATTAGGCAATTAATGAATCGGGAAATTCTTGCTGTAATGTTAATTCCTTTGATATTCTGAGTAGCGAAAGCTACCAGGTTGTTTTAAGGTTAAAAAGATTTTTAAGAACTTCACGAAGAGGTTTTAATCTAGATAGTTCCACTTGAATATTCATGAGATCTAATTGTCAATATAACTTGATTTCAACTTGATTAGCAAAACTCAGATTTGATCCAAGTTCCCACTATGGTGTAATATAAGTTTCTATGATTAGGTAACATCTGAGTAGATTGACTTAATTAAGAAGTAGATAAAGTAGTGTTTCTAAAATAATTAAATTTAATTATTTTTCCTAAATATTAGTTGGAACTGATAACAGTTTAGTACTTGATCCGCTTTAAAATGATCTTATATTTATAAAAGCGATTTTACCAGCAAGTATATTGTTCGAATGAAGTAATAAAAGGATGAGTGAGAATCGTTCCCACAAGGAAAGGTTAAGCACTAAATTGTTATTAGTTCCAACTAATATTTAGGCAAAATAATTAAATTTAATTATTTCAGAAACACTTTCACTACTTTATCTACTTCTTAATTGTAGTTAATCTACTCATATGTTACCGAATCATACAAACTTATATTACACTATAGTGGGAACTTGGACCAAATTCGAGTTTTGCTAATCAAGTTGAAATCAAGTTATATTGACAATTAGATCTCATGAATATTCAAGTGGAACTATCTAGATTAAAACCCCTTCATGAAGTTCTTAAAAATCTTTTTAACATTAAAACAACCTGGTAGCTTTCGCTACTCAGAATAACAAAAGAATCAATATTACAACAAAGAATCTCCCGATTCATTAATTGTCTAATGACTTAAATTGAGTTTCTCGTAATCTCTTAGCGAGAATTCAACTTAAATACATTGCATTCAACACAAAGATAATTCCTAAATGAGATATAATGTCTCAGCTTCTACATTTTGATATTAAATCTCCATTTATGAATTCCAATGAAATCAGATTTCTCTCCCAAGCAACCTAACTTCTAATTAACCAAAATCTTTACAGATATAAGGCTCATTATAGGAAATCAACATGAATATTGCAAGGTTCTAACAATCATATAACATAACTCAACCATCGTTTTAGCAAATAAAGAATTTAATCACATTCCCATCGTTAGAATTTAACCTAACATTGAAATAAAAACACTTATAGAATCAATATCATGAACAAAACTCATAATGATCTAAATATAAGATATTCAAATAATATTAAACATAGAAACTTGAATTAATAGCAGAACCAAACCGTACAAAGTTTCCCACAATGATGATCAGCAACTATACGAACAAATTATGGAACAAATCACGATCAAAGAATGATTTTGGAACTTAATTCTATGATATAGTTCTCTAAGTTACTCTCTATTCTAAGGATATGTCCTCTATCTAAAAAAAAACTCCCCTGAACGTCTGGGTCTCACTCTTTTAAACATTTTAATTTTTTTTAACCATCGAACAACACAAACGATGTCTGTTAACTACTACATCAAATGCCGCAATTACAAATTATACACTGGCAGTGTAGAAGCCGACGTTAAGAATTCTTGAACAGTTATAATCAAACGTCGGTGGCGTTGCATATGGACTTGCCGACGTTTATTGAAATTCTGTACACTTGCAGATTTATCCTTGCAATGCTGGCGGCATTGAATGTGAAATGTCGGTATTGCTTCCAGTCGTGCTCTGTTTGCTCTGTTTTATTGTTAATTCCAAGCTCAAAGTTCATTCCCTTCAATTATTGATTCTCCAAGTCCTCTATGACCTGATTTAGCACAAATCAACACATCAAAGAACCAATTCTTTACATTTCTATAAAGATAAACACAATTAAGCATCAAATAAGAGATGAAAAGTGTATAAATTTTGGATTTATCAATAATAACAAGCAAAATTATAACAAATAATAAGCAAAATAATATAAGTCAAGTATTGAGAGTCTTAGCTTTAAATCAAGGCTCTCGGACTAAGAAATTGACTAGTCCTGAAAAGAAAAGAAAATTGTTTTGACTTGATAAGGACAAGTCTAAGACTAGAAAGACTGTCTTAAAATAGCATAGAAGTAAATAAATTGCAATGCATGAAAATAAATAAATAGCAAGTGAGCTTATATGCTCTAAAGAATATATATATATATATATAGATACATAAATATATTTAATTAGATCTAACAACAACAATAGTATGAGCAAAGTAAAATAACAACATAAAAACATATACAGAGATATTCATGAACAAGAACAATACATGAACATAGTGTAGCTTCCATAACATTAAGTTTAAGAAACTCACACCATGGTCATGTAAGGTTACATAACATGGTGGTAAAAAATATGGAAAGAAGTTTTTACCTAAAGAGAATATAGAGTAGTATGAGTGAATGGGTTTTTAGTGTATGTAGAAGAAAGTTTAGAAGTATTTTGGGAGAGTTTTGAGAGAGTATATGGAGAGAGATTTGAGAGGAGAATTTTTTAGAGTTTTGGCAGTGAATTTGTAGATAGATGAAGTATGAAATAAATTAAAGAGGAGAGGGGTATTTATTGGAAAATGAGGAGTGAATTTGTGTGATTTACTTAAGGAAAAAATTGAAAAAAAATATGAAAGAGGGAGAAGAGAGGGGGGGGGGGGGGGGGGGGGGGGGGGGGGCGCTGGCGCGGGCGCGCGGCCTTGATGAGTGAGAGAGGGACAGATGTGATTTTTTTTTTTTTTGTTAATTAAATGTAGTAATATGTAAGGAAGATGTGATATAAAGTTATGAGAAAGATAAAAAGTAAGGAAAATAGCTATGTAGAGTGTAAGAATAGGTGGTAGAAAAAGTAGACATAGAGGAATAGTGTAGAATAGTAATGAATAGTGTAATATAAAGTAGATGTGACTAATAAAGTATCAGTAATAAGAAAATATATGTATAAATGTGATATATGATATTTTTCTAATTATCGAAAAATTATAAAACTGATATTTTGAAAACCTTATATTTTTACAAGTCCAACGATATATCCGGAATATTTTTACTATTCCAAGCCCTGAGACACGTTTTTCGAAATCCGTATCCGTTTGGATTCAAAACGGATTGCAGTTTGGTAAATTTGATCCTTTTAAGCTTTCTTATGTAATTACAAATGATTCTACATTAGGGTTACGAACACGGGATTGTCGAACTTAAATTGTTCGTTTAACTAAAGTTTTGTTGACTTTAAGGTTTTCGGTTGACCCTCTAATTAGGTTTTAAGCTTAACCGATCGTAAAACTTTGGGGGTTTATAGATATGGCGTTCAGACGGTAGATGGTTTATTGCTCTGTTTTATAGGTAGCGTCCGAATGCTAAGCTTGTAACATCCGAGCGCCATGTTGTAGAAAAATAGCCATTGAAGCCTCTTTTACTCGACCGTTGGAGGTGTGTTTTGTTAGCAATGGCTAAAAGGCTTCGAGATATTATAAATACAAGTGTTTAAGGACTTGAAGAAGTGGTTTAGAGTTTATTTATTGTAAACATTTCCTTGTAAACACTCTCTACAAGTATTAATTGTAAGTTATGATATTTTGTGAGTGAGAGCCAAGTGTAGTGCTAGGTGCTTTGTAATTGCTATCATTTGCCAAGCACTATACTAAGTGAGTTGTAAGTAAGTTGGTGAAGTCTTAAGTTGAGTCTAGCATGTTCAAGTTTGTAAAGACTCAACTCAAGCATTTGTGTTGTTGCTGTGTTGAAGTCCTCTATTGAGGCAAATATTTATTATGAATAAAGTGGTGAAGTCCTCATTGAGGGGAGGCAATTGTTGTGGATCGTACTTCCTCATGAAAAGAAGCTATGTCAGCTCTGAGTTTAGCTGTTCTAGAGGGAGGAAAGTACTTCCTCATGAATTGTTCAACCATTTACTGCCAAGTGGTTATAGAATTCCTAGGCAGTCGATCGAACCACTTTTTAGCATTACCCCTTAAGGAAAAAGGAAATAACCTGAGTTTAATGGCATCATCGATGGCTCCATTAATCTTAAATGTGTCATAGATTTCTAGAAACTGTTGTGATGATGCTCCATTAATCTTAAATGTGTCATGGATTTCTAAAAACTGTTGTAAGTGAGTGTTTGGGTTCTTGTCCTGCAATCCATCATATTGCACATATGTTGGACATCTGGATCACATTTGGTTTAATCTCAAAATTGTTTGCTGAAACCCTAAGCCTTGTTATACTCGTGTTATTCCCATCTAGGGTAGGTTTATAGAATTCTAACATAGCCCTGGGTTGATTGACTCTTTACAGGGTTATTCTCTTTATATCTCCCCTCCACCGTTCTTAGGATCTATGCTATTAGTCATATTTTCCAAGAAAATTCCTTGTTCTTCTCTAGCTACTCTCTTGCTAACTCGCCCTACACGTTGAGGCTCTGGAGTGAAGGGATATAAAGGGTGAGATTGATGTCTAGTCATAATTGTATAATTTGTATTTTTGAAAAAGAATTGGTCTACAACAAAACTATGTTATAACAGACAAACAAAAGACTAAACAACAACTATAAAACATCAACAACAAAAACAACATTATGTACATAAAAAGAATGAAATAATTAAAGAATAACTAAATGAATAAAAACTAAATAGAAAAACAAAAAAGAACTAAACAGGTATATTTGCAATTAGATAAACGACTATTTATAGAAAACAACTAAAAAAGAACAAAAATATATACAATATGTATATATACAAGAAAAAAACCAAAAATGGTTAGAATTATTTATAAAAGTAGAAAAAAATATTCACAAAAAGAAAAGAAAAGCTATATACGAGACTATATTTACACAAAAACTATAAACAAAAGAGTATTCGTAGAAACAAAAACAAAACAACAGCAAAACCAAAAACCATTCATGCCATCCATAAGGTTAGTGGCTAGCATAACAAATGAAAAATTTTCAAACAGTGCCTTGTCAAGCTTCATTTTCATGAACTGAACACTAAGATCCTTGGCAGCAGTGCTAGAAAAACTTGGTTGGTGAGTTCTTTGGGTTAATAAAAACTAAAGAATATGAAGTTGAAGTTTTCAAAAATTTGCAAATTATGCTAATGAGTTCTGTTCAACTTCGATTGCAACTACCAACATTAAGCGAGTGCATCAACCAAAGTGGCATCGAAAATATTAGGTCGTATTTCAAGAGATCGTTAGCATTTACCGTTCTTACTTTTCATTTATTATCTAGTTAGAGAAAAATTTAGCAAAGCATGATAAAAGTAGAAGTTATATTACAGTTAATGCATGTATACATATTTTTAAGGCAAATTTTAAGATAAGTTTGTAAAATGCAAGATGAGACTTAGGATTTGCTTCACTAGTTCCTTATCATGTGGTTTTACAAAGTTGTTTGCTAGTGTATTTGCACCGTTGGACTCACAAAACTAAGTTAAAGCCTCTCTCAATATTAGAAACTCTAGATTTAGATTAGATCATTGGAATCACTTCACAAGTTATTAGCAATTTAGATCTGCATAAAGTTTAAGAATCCTTTCTCCAAAAACCCATTTTGAAAATCTGAAAACAAGTGATAGAAAGTTTCATCATCTCTCTCTTAAGGTGATTATGAGTAACTTCATTAGTAGACCGAATCTATTTAAAAGAATGATCTTTCAATCTATTCGATTGAAATCAGACATGAATCTAAAAGATTACACCACTCATTTAGACCTACGAAAATAAATTCAACCTACTAAATACAAATACCTAGTCAAGTCTACTTGAAAGTACAATTGAAATAAAATCAATCATGATTTGGATTCAGAAACCCTAAGTTTAGGAATCTATTTCTCCATAGATTTGATCATTAAGTATAGATTCAGAAGAAATAATATGGACTTTGTTGAGCTTGGATTTTTCGTTTCTGGCTTTATTTCTTTTAATCCGATTCATATTAAATCAGAACCCATTTAATACAGACCCTCGACTAAGAATTAAAAGAAAATTAATTATTTAAAAATAATTTGGAGTCACCACCTGATTGGAATCGGGAAAACTTATGAATTAAAATCAATGGGTTAGATGATCCTAACTTAGCTACTAATATGCAAAAAACTTGATTTAGAAACCAAACTTTATAGACTTAAAATTTTGGATTTGAGGCTAACATATAAAAACTATATGGTTACCATTTAAAATTCATAATTTAAAATTTATCCTTTTAATGCTCAAAGATCTATTGATGTAAAAAATATTTACAAATTATAATACCACAAATAATAAAAAAAAATGGATCATTATTCACATTAATAATTACAAATAAATACAAAATAACATTGATATTTACAATTTATCATGAAAGCTTACAATATTTATAATGAAACAGTAAATTGATTAAAAATAGAAATAATAAACCAAAAAAGCTTTTTTTTTTTTTAATTTTTTATGTCACCCAGAGGTGCTACGTATCCGTTAATCGGGATCATACAACACTTAGTTCTTTTCTTAAGAACTTAATTTCTTGGTAAATTTTAGATTTTTGAATTATTTTCATTTTAAGTTTGTTATATTTTTTTGTAAAAGAATAAATTTTACGTATGCCTATTCATACTATCAAGTTGATTTTTTTTATTATTTTTTTGAAGATATATTTTTCTATGTGTCAAAGACTTTTATAAATACATTACATCAAAGAAAAACTTATATTTCTCATCTATATAAACAAAAAAAAAAAACTTTATTATTATTTATATATATATACCAAAAGAAAAAATTATTTTTATTTTTTCTATTTGATTTTTTATCTTTTTATAATATATAATAATAATAATAATAATAATAATAATAATAATAATAATAATATAATAATAATAATAATAATAATAACTCACTTTGGGTCGGATCTGGAGCAAGGCGCGGGTGGGATTCGAATTTGGGTCGGATTCTGGTTGAATTTGGTTTGCGCAAGGATGATCGGCGGTGACTTCTAGTGGTGACTGGGGTGTTGTTGATGATGAAGGATGTGTAGGGACAGAACAAATGAAAGGTGGGGAACGTATTGATGATGGTGGTTCGGCTCGAAAGTGGCAGAGGACGGCAGTTCAAGCTCCAACAATGGTGGCGATGATCGTTTTTTATCAAAGGTGGTAGTGAATTTTTATATCGAAATAAGACTTGAAATTGATAGCTAGACTCCTTTAGAAACTCTCCTAGTGGTGTAAAGCTTCAAAAATGGCTCAGGAAGCTTAGATTTGGAATTTCATTTCGAAAATCATTTTTTTCGAAAATTTTCAATCTATTTTTTTAGGAGTGTTTTGGATGATTTTTGGTGTTTGTTGTGGATTGTGGATTTGTTTAATGGCTTGTTGATGATCGAAACAGCGAATTCGAAGTCTTATTTATAGGACTCGAATACGTGGTGGGTATGGGTATAGTGACTATCGTGGTTGGTGGTTCGCATGCCAAAACAAGCTTCTGGAAGTGATATGGTAATCAACTACCATTAAAGCTTCTAGATAGGAGATAAGATTATCCATAGGAGGCCTTCTAGAAGCCTGATCGGATTAAATTCAAATTTTTCATTACGCACAAAAACCAAATTTTCACGAACTTTTGATTCAAAATTGGAAGCCGATTCGTGATTTTTGAAGTTATTTTTTTATTCAAATTTGTCGTATCCCATGTCTTCTTTCAGATCCCTCCATCAATTTTATGAAAAAAAAAAACCATTCAAAGAGGATAAAAAAGGGGCTAGAAGTGAGCTGTTTGATCAGGTAAAACATGGCCAGAGGAGGAGAAGAGACAGGCGTGTGCAACACACGCATCCGTATTACGATACGTGCAGCGCATGTAATGCATGCACCTGGTTTAGAAAAAATTGCAATTTCCTTCCGTATGATTCGAGCTCGGGCATTCGCTGTGCATGTGCGTATCCTTTACCATCAGGCCATTGACCTATGCCTCAGTCAAGTTGTGCATTTAAATTACATTTAAGGTTTTATAAAAATGAGTTTAATTAAAAACTTAATCAATCAAATTGCTTAATTAAACCCATAATTAATTTATAATGAAAATTAATATTATTTTAAGCTTAAAACTTTGTAATTTTTTAATGAATTTTTTTTATTTTGCGGGCTTAAAATAATACTAATTTATTAAAAATTAAACTTCAAATGGGCAAAAATTGGGTGTCTACCGCTGCCTCTCCTTGTAGTAAAGTTTGGGTAAAACTTTGCCATAAAGACTACAAGATGCCCCATTTTTGCCTTTAATTACTCATTTGACATTCGAAGTTTTCTGACTTACTGGGGAAGGCTTGTCATAAGAAAGTGATAGTCTTGTGATCCCGATCTTTGGATAGGTGTAACGACTTTCAGTGAAGTTACTGTGTCTATTAAGCATATCGTCCACTGCATAAGATTGGTCCTTCCCTGCATGATACATTATTCTATTTAGTGTTTGCATGATTGGCTCAATTTCAGAGAGGATGTCATGTTTCTTAGAAGTGAAAATATTCAACTTTTTTTTTGTTACAGTGAACATCCGAGGAGCACTTAAAGTTTTCCTGAGACATGTCAAATGACATAGGAGGGTGATATTTTCCTTGATCTTTTTTTTTTTTTTTTTGAATGGGATACCCGTATGGGATTTGAGTCTTTTCTTTTTCTTTTAGGGAGACTTAGATGGGCTTCTGGTCTTTTGTTTTTTTTTTTTTTTTTTTTTTTGAGACAGCACTCCTTTGAGCAAGCGACCCTAATACTTGAAAGGTAGGACAACGCTCCTTCGAACAGGCGATCCTCATACTTGAGAAGTAGGACAGAACTCCTTTGAGCAGGCGATTTTGATACTATAAAGATAGAACAGCGCTCCTTCGAGCAGGCGATCCTCATACTAGAAACATAGGACAGTGCTCCTTTGAGCAGGAGATCCTAATATTACAAAGGTATGACAATGCTCCTTTGAGTAGACGATCCTAATACTATAATGGTTGGAATGATGATTCAAAACAAACTTGATTCAGGATTCATCTTGGAAAAAAAATTAATTTAATTTTCTTTTTCCTTTTTTCTTTTTTTCTCTTTTTTTATTTAAAGTAATTTGCTAACAAGTAAAGAGTCTTATTGATTTTAAAATTGTGATTAAGCAGTAGCTTCTCCCTTATTATTCATTCATTTTGAAAATCATTTCTTGGTAACCTTTTTTCCATTTAAGGGATAGCAACCTTCAATTTCGCTCTTTGCCTTTAGAGCAATTGAATTCCTATGCTTTTTTTTTTTTTTAATTGGCTATCTTATGCTTGGTGCATTAAGTCAAAGAGGACTTCCTTTACACTCTCTTGGCTTGTTTTCACACATGGCTCGAATTCCAAAAATTACAGTTCGTTTTGTAAATGATACAATTTGATTAATCTACTAGGACTTTTCTTGGGTTGTAACTTAAGTTTTTGGTCATAGGCTTGTAATAAAAGAGATATCATGTGTAGGTTACTCAACAAATTTTATACTCATCTCTTCGGGTTTTACAAGTCAAGGACTTTTTCAAAAATACTAAAGCGGCTTGCCCCAATTTTAGAAGTAAATTTTGTTAAGGATAATTTATTTCCAGCGATCAAAAGAGCTTTTTGTAAGAAGGTGGCAGGTGAGGTTGTAGTTTTTAAGCTGCAAGCATATTTGGGTTTCATCCTCTTTATTCCTGGACTTAAAACACTTTTCTTGTCCACCCTTTTTTTCTTTTCTTTTTTCTTTCAAAATCTCTCTTTTTTCGTATCCTTTTTCTTATTTTTTGCTTATTATTATTTTTTTGGCTTGGAAACATAGGCTTTGCGTATGAAGCTAAGGCTCTCTTTTTATTTCAAAACATTTAAATTATCATTAACAAAATTTTACTTTTGAATTGATGTACCCGTGTCAAGCACAAATTAGTTATTCAATGTCTCCTGATTAATGACCCTTACCTCCTAGATGCCCTATTGTGGGGTAGTCCTTGACAGGGTTTAATTTTTAAAAATCACTTCTTTTAAAAAAAAGGTCCAATGGGGTTAACATGGAATTAGTATATTTAGGTTACCGAAATGAATGCCTTGTATCATTTTAACCTACGTACCAAGTTCAAAATGGACTTCTTTTAAGGAATGAGCCTTATAAATTACCTCAATATTACTGAACTCTCAAGTGTTTACTGGTTAGTGTTTGGTATTTGGTTGCCTCTTTTCATCCTAAAATTCTTAAACAATAAAATATCTACAGATAAACATTCATTGAAATTACCCCTTAAGTAAGTATTTCAAATATCTCAAGAAAAGATAGCGGATTTATTTATTCGTTCTCATTACAAAGATGAATACCATTATCAATCCTCTTCCTTTGTCTTTACTAACCCTCTCACAAAATGCTCACCCCGACTGATGCTGGCTGATAAACTCAACTGCTGCAAATGATGTGCTATCTTATCAGACGGTAACAGTAAACTCTCGATTCTTAAAGAGGCCTTACTCGAAATCCCTGCTAGAGTTGGGATAGGTTACCATTACTAGCTAGCTCAATAGATTCTAGGAGTTCAGGTTGGATAAGCTTAGCATCAATCCAATCTTGGATCTTGTTCTTTAACCTCCAATAATTTTCTATAGAATGGCCCGTTTGTCCCATATGGTATTCGCATTGGGCATTAGGATCATATTTCTTTGGCTTGTACCCTTGTTTTGGGATTTCACACGTTATCATGTTCCGATTTCTCAACTGGTTGAAAACTTGAACCATCAGAGTGTTGAATTGTATTAAACACCTTTGTTGTATTGGACGATCTTGTCTATTATAGCCCAATGCTTTTGAAGTCAGAGGCCTTACATCGTGTCTCCACTCTTTTGGTCCATTCTTAATCTCACAGCTCAATGACTCCTCTTGAGTCTCGTGAGATGGTATTCTACTAGCATCAAGGTCCAAATGTTGGAGTTTTTCCAGCACGTATTTCATAACCCACTCTAGGGTTTCAATCCTTTATGCCATTGCTACAAATCTTTGTTCCAGATTTTCATGCACCACTTCCTTTTAGATACCTTGAATTTGATCTTTCTCTTGCAAGTAACTACTTTGATTTGAAGTGTCATTGATTTCTTGTATATGAAGCATGTTGATTGTGGGCTCATCATATGTCAAGGTAATACTGAAATTGGACACTGGATCATCAATAAATTGCAATTGGATTACTTTTGAGTCAATCAAATCCTGAATTTTTTTTAATTCCCAACAAGCATTAGTAATATGCCCTTGTTGGCCCAGATGGTATTTGCATTGTGCATTAGGGTCTATTCTTGTGGTTTATACCCTGGTACTAGCTTTCTAGGGTACAACAAGTGGTCCTCTTTCAGTTTATGGTAAACTTGAGCCATGGGAATGCGGATTCAAGTGAATTTCCTCCTATATGTCTATGTGGAACTGCTGTAGCTTACTGTGTTGACTGTGACCTCTTTCATTATAGGCTCTTCATCAATTCCTTTGTGAATTTGAAGTTTGCCAGAGTGAGGGCGTTTTCAATCCGACACCCTGCCCCTATTATTTCAAAAAATTTCTTTATAGTATTTCCAACAATATGGGAGAAGAAGGACTCCTCCAGTATATTGACAAAGGTAAGTGTCAGGTCTTTTTCTAGTAGTAGGGTGGTGCTCCTGACAACTAAACATCTCCACCGTTGGGCATATTCCTTAAATGATTCATCTTCTTTCTTTTTCGTATTGCTTAGATCCTAAACTAAAGGTACCACCTCGATGTTGAATTTATACTGATTAAAGAATGCCCTTGCCAGTTTATCCCAGGTATCAATTTCCTGATGATCCAATTAGGCATACCGGGTAAGTACTAAACCAATGAGATTATTTTGAAAGGTTTGCAAAATTAATTCATCAAAGTTTGCATATTACCCCATTGTTAAGTTCTCTAATAATGTTTTGATAATAATAAAAGGATGTTAAAATGTTTGATTGTTTATGTTTTCTTTGATAAGTATGATTTGACAAAAGCAAGTTTAGAACCTTTAAAAGGTTGAATAAATAAGGTTTTATAAAGTCAGAAGCCCTTTCGGAAGTTTCAAACAAGCTTTAGTGTCTAAATAAGTTTGACACAAGCAGTTTCAAAACCTTCAGCAATAGTAAAATAAGTTTGACAGAAGCTATTTTAGAACCTTTAGCGATAGAAAAATAAGTATCATAGAAGCTGTTTCAGAACCTTCAAGTCTGACGTGAATTTTTTTTAAATTCGCATGAAATTATTTACAAACTTGGTTATTGATATTTTTCAAGACCCGGCTTCACTTGTCTAGTATATTTGGGTAATATACTTGATGTGTTTCACTTAAGTCGGATTTCATATAATGGGGATCAAATCACATCAAGTAAATTTACAAAGATTTTATTAAAAAATTTGTTTCGCTATCTTCAAATATGTTTTACTAAGATGTATGAAAGTTTTACAAAGTCTTTATGAATCTCGGATAAAAAAATATATGAAAGATAATGTTTGTTTCAAGAGAAGATATGTTTGTTACAAGAAAAGATATGGAAGATAAGATTTGTTTCATGAGAAGATATGTTTGTTACAAGAAAAGATATGGAAGATAAGGTTTGGTATATAAAGATAAGCTCTCATAATTTTAAGGGATATCACATTTTATTTGGATAAACATTACAATATCTATAAGTTTATTTTATTGAGACTATCCAAATTTTAAATCTCATGAAAATATCTCAACAAACAAATGGATGCTTATTTGAAGGAAGATCATAACAGAAGATCACAACAATTTATTGGATGAAGATCATGTTGTCTTATCAAGCATATCTCGCTCACAGTAAATCAGGAGGAGAAGATCTCAATAACTTCTAGATTAGTTTATCAAAAGATTTATAGCAAGACTCAAGGAAATAATCACGATGAAGATTATCGAAGATTCAAAATTCAAATCAGGACAAAAAGAAGCAATTGGGCAGTTTTCAAATTTTAAAAATAAGGATAAGGATTAACATATTTATAGCTGAGATATTTGGGAAGAAATGTCAATCCTTTAAACTTCTTTTAAACGTTGGAACAAGAAGAATATATGTCACAAAGGCATAAAGAACTTCGAATACTACATGTTTTTTTTCACACAGCAAACAAAAACACTCTTCTCTCTTTAAAAAAATCGAGACTACATTGCTTTTAAAATATTTATCTCCTACGTTTACAAGCTTTCATTGATCTAAAATTGTGCAAGCTTTCCATACTGCATTTAGCTTTTAAATCTTTTTTTATTTGTAATAGAAGGAACGTGTTGTTGCCTTCTTAGCTTGGTAGTTCAGTTATAGGATTAGACTTTGTAGATCGATTGTAGCTAGAGGATAGCAGTAAGAATCGAGTAGAGACTATTTGTAATCTTGAACTTTTTGATATAGTGAAACACAACCGATATAGACAACCGGGTCCCCGATGTGGAGCTAGACTGACGCATAAGTCGGAACCACTATAGATTGCTGCCCGATTCTCTTTTCCCTATCCTTTTATTTTCAACAATTTATTTTCATACTTGTTTAATTGTTATATTGTTCTCATATTTAAAATTGAAGGGGGATAATTTCAAAGGCGAAAATTTCTATTAATAATCAATTCAACCCCCCTTCTTGATTATTATTTGGGACCAATACCCATACTTCATATGAACAATCTCATGTTGATGTTAGGTTACAAGTCCCATCATGCTTCTCAAATTCGGGTGCTTTAAACTTTTTTGGGAGTGTACTTTCCTTGAATTGTGGTAAGTTAAGGATCACAGATTGATCAAAGCCGTCAAACTTCTTCATTTTCTAAAACAATTTTTTCTCTATTTCTTTAGCTTGAGTCTCGAGCCCCTTCTTGAATTCAGCAGCGTTGAGCCCATGTTGGAATTTATCATTGTCAAGGGGCTGGCCATTGATTCCTTTTTTCATCCCGAAAGTTCTTCAATAGGTGGCTGAAGTCACCCAATGCTTTGAGTGAGAATCTGTATTCATTCAGCCATTTCAAGTGCCTTTTGCTCAAGAGACTGGATTTTCGGCTTAGAAGCCGAATTGACACCATTGTTGTTGTTGGTGCTGTTAGCCATCTTGAATGAATGTACTTAAGGGACTAGCTGAGCCTGATTAAAAACAATTTTAAAGTCTTAATAAAAATATGTCCTTGTTAGCAAATTATTTGCTTTTATTTTTTATTTTATTTTTTAGAAAAAAAGGCTAAACTTTATTTCACGAATTGACATTTTATTTAAAAAATAATTTTTTTGTTTTTTGTTTTGTTTTATGAAATATTTACACATAGAGAATGACAGACACGATGCTAAAAGGAAGGAATATCTATGATGGAATCTATCTTAGTTGAGATGGACCTAACACTATTTGAGAGAGGAAATAATCTGATAGAATATTCATAAGTCTATTATACATTTTTTAATAATAATTTTTTATATACAATTGTTGTATTTATATCTTTATAATTTAAAGAGTATTTACAGGCCTTTTTTTAGAACTCATTTATTTACATAAAAAGAAAATGAAAAAAAAAAACAAAATCAATGGTAATTATATTATATACAGGTTTTTATATCACAATGAGGTATGCTATTTTACATGAGTAAAGAAAATCTTTTTTTTTAATCCTTTTTGTTTTATTCAGGACAATTTACAAGTTTAGTATTTTTTATTATTTTTTATTTTTGTGAACTATATACAAATGACTATATAACCAATAACATACAATAAATTATTCACATTATATATTATGCATGCAATTCACACGGATGTAGATTTAGGGGTTGACAACTAATTAATAATGGGGCAATTTTGAAAATTTTCATTTCAGTTCCCATCTTGTATTTTTTTTTTTAAAAAGTGAGATAAATAATTTTCAAAAGGATTTGAAACTGTAAGCCTTAAAGTATGCCCCATTATTATTTAATCGCCAACCCGTGTTTATGAATGCAATCAGATGGGTTCTAAAAGTTCCCCAATCTAGTGGATTGTAGATCAACACTAAACCAGAGCGGGAGATCATTTCATGAACCAAAGGGAATAAAAGCCACATTCTCCAAATTCTACTGGCGACCTCCCTACCTAGGGTCCTAAGATGGCCTGGTTCTAACTGTATCTAGCACATATTTAAAAAAAAAATTCCCTCAGCCAAAAAAAAAAAAAAATTTGCACCCATCTTATGCTATTTACAAAGGGGCATATCTGCATCACTTAAAGAAAACATCAGTACAACTATTTACAAATGAATAATTATACAAATAATATTCAAGAACGAGCAAATAAATGACAAACTTTAAATTTAGGAATTTCATGTGGCTAGCCTTCTTAAAAATACGCATCCCTAATGCAGTCGCCAAGTTGTCGAGTTTGGATTTTTCCTTTCTGGCTTTATTTCTTTCATGTTCTGTTATTGTTCATGTTCATGTCTAAACTTCTATTATGTTATTATTGTTATTATTATGGTTATTTTCATTGCTCTAATCTAACTCTATATATTATTATGTGTATTTATGTATATATATTTTTAGAGCCTAGGTACTTACTAACCTAACATTTTTTATTATGCTTTTTCTTTTCTTTTTAGGACTAGTCTATTTTTAGTTTTGGGAAGTCTTGATGAAGCTAGGGCTCCTAATACTTGACTGGAAAGTCTTGATGAAGTTAAGGCTCCCAATACTTGATCTTATTATTATGATTATTTGCTTCTTATATCTCTCTTTATCTTATTATGTGATATTCTCATCTTTCTCATAACTATATATTCTCATTCATGCATGAACATATTGATTTTGTCTCAACAAAAAGGAAGAAGGAGTTTTTCTTTAATAAAATGAGACTAAACTCTTTCTAAAATAAATTTTTGTCACTTAGCAATGACATTTCCATCAAAGGACTTAAATGTTATTTTTAATAAATTCTTTTCAAAAACTTAGATAAGCTTCCCATGAAACTTTAAGGTATCAACAAAAAGGATTTCTTTAAAGATTTAACTAAGTAGCTACATACTCTCTTTTCAAAATAATAGCATGAAAATTATGGTTTAAAACTTTAATGTTGATAATTCTTTATTATGAAAATTCTTCATAAAAACTTATTTATAGGGTTTTTACCCACTTCATGATAAAAACTAAGAATTGGACAAGTTTTCATGATAAAATAGAAATCAACTCACTAGCTTAGAAATCTACGTAGAGAAATAAAAATTTCCCAAAATCCTAAGGAAGTAAGTGTTTAAATGGTAAACTCATTTTCTAAGAGATAGGAAAACATAAAGATGATAAACTAAAAACATTAAATATCATCAACAACTTAAGAAAATTTTGAAATTCTTTCTTTTCAAATAAAATTGATAAAAAACTTAAAAGACCACATTGTAAGGTTGAAATTATCTTTAAAGAGTTAGGAAATAAAATATAAAAAAGAAAACACTTATTTATAATGACTCAAGGAATTATAGTTTTCTTTCAAACCATTTAAGGAGAAAACTTTCAAAGTCCAACTTTTCAAACCTATAAAATAAGTTATTTTATGAAAAATAATTGTTGAGACAACACTAATGAAGTCATGCATAAAATATGGGTCTATTTATGTATTGAAAAGATTTTTTGACCACATACATATCTATATATTTGTTTAAGGATTTTTTAAGGAAGAAAAGTTTGAGAAATTGTGTTTTCAAAGGTTGGGAAATTCGTGGTGAATCTGTACCCTACTGTTTCGAATCCTAAGTAACCTTTTATGGTAAAAATAACCTTAGAAATAGATAGATCTTTTCAAATAATAGAAAACGACATATTATATGAGAAATTCTAAGTTAAAATAAGCAAGTTATGACTATTTTAAATTGGAATTTCCTTAAAACTGAATTTTGACGAAAATAATAAAATAGAATTAGAAAATTTAAGTAGAACTTGAATGAAATACTCATTTGAGTATTTCCTTTATTTGGGTGACGAAGACCAAGGTCTTCTCTTTCCTGAAGATTACTTGGACTAATAGAGATTGCCATAGTCGAGTGAGTTTCCTTAATGCATTACGTATTCGCACATGTGCTTATAAAGTAGAACGCTAGATATTAAGAAAAGATAAAAATTGATATGCATGTGGGTTATCATGGGGACTATGTATGTGATTCATTATATGTGATTAGTAAACAATAAGTATATCAGAGCTCAATTTGTTGATTAATATAAATTGTCTCAATGTATATTACGGTATGTGCAAATGTTGCTTGATCACCTTAAATGAATTAATATTGGATCGGAAATCCCTTAAAACTAAATTGCTCATGTATATCACTTAGAATATCATCCTTACATTTTGCTACTACTCCTCAATGTGGGATTAGAAAGATAAGCTACCTAGCTATTTCTTGAGAAATTAGTTAGTTCGGGGAATACAACCTCATGGTGTAGCCAAGTTGGAACAATCACTTTGGGCAAGGAAAGCCCAAGGACTAGTAATACGATTAATTGGAACCCCAAGACGCGCGTAAATTTCAAGGAGGTCAATTATGACCCATTCAAGGCATTCCCTAACCCACAATGGAGGGGTAAATCCATTTTATACACGAAATCGGATAGTCGTATGCATTGTTTGATTATATGGTTAATTGCATTTCATATAATTGTTTAATGGACTTGTTTGAATATTTGTTATGAGTACTTTTGCGTAGGGATTACCTCACTAAGCTAGTTATGCTTACTCCCCAATAGATTTCTGATGTTGTAGGATTCTTTTTTTTTTTTTTTTTTTTTTGCACACGAGACCACCCTGACCGTCCAGGTAGAATCTATGCTTTTGGGATCTACTTATGCTTCTGGGAAGCTTTCGGAGGAATTCTATTTGAAGACTTAGATTAGATTTCCTTTAAAATCTTCTAGTTTTAGTTATTTATCTTAGTACGACTATGCTATTATGGAGACTTATCAGGGGAATGCCCATAGAAGTTGAAAAACTTTATATTTTGATGAATCATAATAGTATTGTTTTGAATGTTCCGCTGTCATTATCTTAAAATGCATAACTCCACCGGTCTCTCTTTGTTGTCAACGTATGCCTTGTACCAATATGAAAGCTTCCGAGTGACTAAGATAATCATTCTCAAGTTTTAATATTATATACGGCGGGCTATCATGTTTAAGGTACCTGTTGGGGCGTGACATTAGGGACCTAAACAATTTTTTTTTTTTTTTTGTGAAGACTATTTCTTATAGAGCATGTATATGCTATATGTCCAAACTTTCCATAGTAATTACATGTCCTCTTTGCTGCTTTCACAAAATAACTTTTGAGAATTCTATGTTTATTTACTCCATTATATCTAATTCCATATTTTTCTAGTGTGCACCTTTGCTGTCCTAACATGATCTTTAGTTTTTTTTTCTCCTTGTACAAACTTAGGTTTTGTTTCTTTTGATTCATCTAAGTTTCTATTTTAAGTTCTTGTAACCCCTAAGTTTTTCCATCTGCAAAGATTAGAGAATAGATTTAAAATCAATAAAGTTTTCATGTAAAATTTGAATGAATGGTATGATTGGTAGATTTAAGTTTAATAAACTATGTAATATGATTTATAAGAATAGAGACTTATTCTCTATAGATCTATTTCAAAACAGTTTATTAATTTGTGTTATTTTTTTATTTTTATTTTTATTAGAATTCTTGTGAACTATTAATTATAAAGTTCAATTTTTGAGTTATAAGAATTTTATTATAAAACATTTTAAGAAAACTATGTTTAATAAATTTTCTAATTTGAATTGATTAAACTTTACAATGGCATTGTTTCGTAATATTATTGTTATCAAGAAGCCCATTTAACCCTACATTACCTAGCCAGCATATGTACACACACAATAGCTCTTAATATGCCTCAAAAGTCAAAACCATGCTTTATCATATATAAGGATAATCATAAAAGTAAATTGTCAAAAAATCACTTCTTCTTTTCTTTTCTAGCAAGTGCCTTCATTTTTCCCTTCCTAAATCCTCCAAAAAGTCAAGTTATATCTCCATCAATAAATCAAGAGCATTTATGGTAAGTTATTACTTCTCTTTATTTTGTTAGTTTTACTCATTGAATGCTTTTGTTTAGAGTTCTTATTAGTTGTTTATGTATATAAGGTTGTTGAGAGTATTGATGTTAAATAAATGAAGTTGAGTTATGAAATTTGTAGTCTAACTCCTAAATCTTGAATGTCATAGGTTATGTTAAACTTATTGGAGTTAATGTGAGGAAAGTTAAGTATGGGGCTCTATGAAGGTGAAAGGGGTAGATATGATCTTGTATGTTGATGTTATAGTGTTTTGGTTAGGATCAAGACTTTGAAGCTAGTTAAAATGTGTAAATTTTTAGAGTTTACAAGTAAGCTTTCACGAGGGGGCTTGATATAGGGGCATGGTAGAGTGCGTGACAAATTTTATGTGCCATTTTAAGTGGATATGCCCCTTGATACGAGGCATGACAAGAAGCATGGTAGCCCCTGTATCCACGTCTGGATGGATATACCCTTTATACAGGGCATGGTAAGGGGTGTGGTAGTCCTTGTTCCTAGCTTTAGTTGATAGGCCCCTTGATACAGGGCGTGGTAAGGAGCATATGAGCCTCTAATCTCATATCATTCTTCATACATCCCATATGGATCTAAAACCTTGTTTATTCAATTTTTTCATGATAAATTCTTAATAGTACAAACTTTTCTATCTTATAGGAACCTTAGATCAAGACTCAGATTTTTCGATTGATTATTATTAAAATTGAGGCAAAATGCACGGCGAGTTATTGAATCTTTTCACTTGTTTGTGATTGCAATATAGTAGCATACAACTTCAAATATAATCGAAATTGATTACATGTATGGGAATTAGGAATGATGCATGTTGCATAATTGTTTGATTGAACGACAATAGTAATGTTAAAAGTGATAACTAATTGGTTGATATTGATTATTGAATGTATATTTTCGATTGTCTAAAATTTGATTGGTCGCAAAGTAATTTGATTTAAACTTTACTTGATCCGTAAATGAATCGGACATACATTACACTAAATTACACATTTGCATTTACATGGTATTCACGTCACACATTGTTATTTCTACATGTGGTAATGCTTTATTTTATCCAGTTAATTTAGTAAAGGTTAGCATTAGGTCGCCAGCTCTACAGGAACTAAGAACGCTTTAAGGACGTCGCCTAATGAGAGTTAGCTTGAAATGATAATACTTAGTGGAAATTCTAAGACTTAAGTGAAGTTGAGAATATATTGTGTGTGTATATATATATCTATAAGTAATAAACGAGTTTGAAATAATCACTCCTCCCTTAGCTCTTTAGGTCTCTTGGGTGTGAAGACTAGTGTTGGTTCTTCACCCTTAGAGAAGGCGTACATCTCCATAAGTTCAGGTTTCGGTTACCTAAACTATGTTGTGCATATGCTTGATCGTTGTATTGCTTAATGTCAATTAAACCTTGTGTGAATTTAATCGTGTGGTGCTAGGATTCTATTATTCATTGAGCTTATTGTGCTCACACTCAATTAGACTGTTTTTTTTAGGACTACAAGGAGGAAGACCGAATTTAAGACCAAGTGTTAGAGATAGTATAGAAAGTAGAATTATGTAGTCATGGTTTTGAAGGAGAACTTTGTTTATGTAATGCAAATTTGGAGATTAATGTTGTAGTAGTATGAACTATTGAAGTTTGTTTGTTATAAGCGTATGAATTAAGTTCTTGAAGACAAAGTTGTAATGATTTTGTGGCGATTTTAGACTTTTGTAAAGTTATTCATATATTTGGCTTATATGTGTGCACTGTCTTTCTTATTCTAAACAATCTTTAATCTTGTCATATTTGTCCATGCCATGAGGCATGTCAGTTGTACAATGGTCATATTTTTTGGATGCCTCAGTTGGTCACATGATGCATCGTTATAACTAAGGTACCATGTGAGGGTGTGACAGTTCTTCTATCTTATGCATAATTTCATCCTCACAATTTTCATTTTCCTTTTGACATTGGGTTTTCAGTTTTCCTTCTTCAACACTTAGTGCTTTATAGTCTTTACATAATTTCTCATTTTCATCTCTTTTTTTTTTTCATACCTCAAAAATTCATTATCTTCATCTAAATTATTGTTTCTAGTTTTAAGCTTGTCGTATTGACACTTGAACTCATCAAGTTCATTTCCAACACTTAGCATCATTTCTTTTAAAGCTTTATTTTTCTTTTGTATTTTTACCATTTCTTTCCATAAATCATTACACATAGTTATAAGCTCATCATGAGAGGTTTAGGAAGAGACACTTATCTCATCATTCAGTGCCATGAAGCATACATCTTCATTGGAGTCACTTATGTTATCATCACTCGAATTGGCAATTAGAGCTTCTTTCTAGGGTCTTCTAGATACCTTTTTGAGCATGGGGCAATATTGTTAAATGTGCCTCATCTTATGGCATTTAAAGCATGTAATCACCTCCTTCTTCTCCCTTTTATACCTTGAAGGCTTCCTTTATCATCATTCCTCTTTATCTTGTTGTTAAATTTTATGGATTTCTTAAACTTTTTGGCCATGAGGGCAAGCTCCTCCTCCTCCTTGTCATCATCATTGTCTCTTGAGTCATTATTTATGGCTTTTAATGTGATAGTCTTTTTGCTTGACTCCTCCCCTTGTTTTTTGATTAATTTATGGGTCTTGAGAGTGCTAATAAGCTTCTCTTTACTCATGGTGTTTAGATCACGTGCCTCCTCAATTGCAATTCTCTAGTCTCCCAATCCTTTGGCAAGGACCTAAGAAGTTTAGAGTTAATTTCCACATTAGTGAAGTTCTTTCCAAGCACACTCAAAGGATTTATGATGTTTATGAATCTATTATGCATCTCATCTATAGTCCCATTTGGCTACATCTTGAAGTTTTCAAATTGACAACATAGAAGATTTATTTTAGTGTCTCTTACTCGAGAAGTTCATTCATACCTTTTCTCCAATTCATCCCATATTTCTTTTGCGAACTTACATGTACAAATTCTATTAAAATAACTTCCATTCAAGCCACAATGCAATATGTTTATAACTATTTCATTCAAACCTAGTCTTTTCCAACCATCATCATTAAAATCTCTTTCTTCTTTTCCTTCAATTTTGAAGAGACCATCTTCTATAATATTCTAAGTTAAACTATTTTGTGCTTTTAGGAATATTTTAATTCTACATTACCAATATGGATAGTTTCCCCATTTAAAAGAGGTGGCTTATTAATAGCTTGTCCTTCTAGAAACTCTAGTGTATTAGATGCCATGATCTTTAGTCTAAAATGCAAAAGCACAATACAATTAGAAACCTAGCTCTAATACAAATTGAAAAACACCTAATACACTTGGTAAAATATTCAAGAGGGGGAAAATTGAGTATTTGTGCAATTTTACCCTAAATTAAAATCTTGGTTGGTAATTTAACAAACATAAGTAGATGTATCAACAATATAAGATGTAATAAGTAAAAAGAGTAAGGTTGAGAGAATCAAGCTCAGGATTTTAACGTAGAGTTCATTTCGCTTCCTAATCTCCATGATCACACTAATGCCTCAAATGAAGACTTCACACACTATATTAATCACTAATTTAACAATGCTTAAATGAACTACAAACTGTTTCTCAAACAAGTAAGAGGGTAGTGAATTTTATAAGAGTTGCAAGAGAAAGAACAAAGCAATACACTTTTCGTATACTCCTATCTAGGGCTTTGAATTAATTCATAAAAGTATAAAGTAATAGAACAATTGATTTCTTTGTTTGGATGCAAATAAAAGCTCCGAAATTATACATTTAATCTTCCCATAAGCTCTTATATATTAAGGAACAAAAAGTGGATGTTTGACACAATAATCCCTAAGCTCAATGTTGCATTAAATGATCTTCAATGGCTAGAAAAGTTACAACAAATCCTAACCTTTACGCAATGATCTGTACCTTTTGGTAATCTGATACAAGTCGAGCCTTCTTATCATCAAAAGGTCTGAACCTTTACATAAATGTCTGGACTTCTAGGTTATCCAAAACATTTTGTTCACAAGTGGTCTAGACTATAGCATAATGGTCCACACCTTTGGAGCACTTCGTTACTGAGGTGTTCAAATGGTTCGAATCTTTGCGAAACAGTTAGGACCTGTTATACAATTTTATGCCTACTGCAAGGAAAAAACACACAAGGTCGGATCTTTTGTAAAATAGTTTGGACTTCTTGAATAGAAACTTGTTTTTCCATTTTACTTAGTCTTTTCAACATGTTCTTTTCATGATTCTTTTGTATGATGATTATATTATCAAAAACATATTTAATTGCACAAACTTAGTTTTAAGAAGATTTATAGTTTTATCTCATTAAAAGTACATACAATCTCTTTTAGGCTCAATATGCCCCTACAATAGTTCATGTACTTTCTTAAAAATAGAACAAGCCTTAGACTTGTCCTTTAGTTATTATAAACCTTTAGGTATGAAAAGTGAAAAATGGGATAGTTGAAGTGACACACAAGTCTTGACACATGCAAACTATACTTTAATTTTTATTTATTTATTCTCTTTTTAATATATAGGTGTAGTGACTTGTGAGTTTTTATACGTGCATACTATAGTTTATTTCAACTTTTAATTCTTTTATAAATTATAAATACATTTTTTTTGCCTTATTAGCCCTTACATTTAAATTCCCTTTCTTTAGAAATCGGAAAAAAAACGTAAAACTCACTAGTATGTTAGGAAAAAATAATAAAAATTGAATTAAAAGTTAGTAAAAATAGTTAGAAAATAACAAAAAAAAGTTTCATTAGATATTTGGTATGACATTATTTTTTTTTTCCAAAGGATATGAGATTGAATTTTTTGTATGATATTATACTCTTCTTTTTCATTTTGTTTTTAGGGGACCTTCTTGGGTCAAGTCTACGGTCTATCACATTTATTAGTTTTTTAACTAATTATTTATCACTTTTTTACATAACTTATCTTTTTTTTTTTTTTTCATCTATCATATCTATCACTTTTAAAATAAATCTATTACGTTGACTTGACGCAAGAATTTTTATGTTTTTAGAGCAACTTTATCACTGTTGCTATCACATGTACCAAGACCGAAGTAACGCAACTCATAGATATATAGACTTTCTTCGTGTAATGCTTAAACAGATGAGTTGCCACCCGGAGCAACTTCATCTTTCTCATTTTATTGGATACAATTCTGACATTATTAGACAATCCGATATGGCCTTCTAATTTACATAGCGGTTCTGTATTTCATGTGCAACAGTGAAATTACCTTTTTTTTTTAATTTTTAATTTATTTTCATATTAATATTAAAAGAAAATATTAAATGCCAAAAAAAAAAGAAAAAAAAAAAGTATTATTTAAAAATAAAAATAATATGATACTTTAAAAAATATTAAAAATTATTAAAAAAAATATGCTTAAGTAACTCCTGAGTAAGAAAAAAATATTAGATAAATATTACACATCACGTAAATATATACATAATATATAACTTTTAATTATATGTTAATATATGAATAATATAATCATTATTTCTAAAATAATCATCATTCATATATCTCTATGTTAGAATTCCACTAAAAATTATAAACTGAAACACGCATAACGAAAGTGTCATAGCATAATAACTCTTTTAACCAACAGACATCTTAGTTTTATGGTTCTTTTCTCCCTCTCTCTTCCACGGGATTCCACTGGCAGTTTCCAGTAAAACTTATACAATGAGTCAAGTTGGTATGATTCCGAGGTCCGAGTTGACTCACCACCGCCTCTACGAGTTCGCCAAAGCTGCTCTCATCAGGATATTCGTACATCCTTACGCCACGGTATATGCGCCCCAATCCACAATCCCTACTTAAGTACGCGTACATACATATATATATGTATATGAGTATCTTCATACTGTTTTTACTGAGTATTTATACACCTTGAATTGAATTTTTAGGTGTGTGAATTGTATTGCGGAGGTGGGCTTGAGCATGAAAGATGGGAAGAAGCACAGATTGGTCATTACATTGGCATTGGTATTTATATTCCTCCGTTTCCTCATTCTTTATATGTATGTATATATGTATGTGTAGGCGCCCGTTTGTGTTAAATTGATGTTTTAGGATTCATGGCTTTTGATGTGGTGTGAAAATGCTCAAAAAGATTGAATTTTTAGAAGCCGTTTTTAGATTTGGTGTTTTAGGGCTTCTGTAAATATGGTAAGATTAAACTCGAGTCTGCGAATAGCTGATTCACAGCGAAAAGGAAGGATATAATATTGCTATTAATGATCTAGTTTCCGGTACTGTGTAAAGGTAGTGGTGTGAATCGGCCGCTGCACAAGCTGGCTGACGCATCGCCTTTACAATGATAGAACCAAAGTTTCAATCTTTATGGTATGGGCATGCGGTCAAGTAAGTCTCATGCAATTTGTCAAGATATTATATCTGATTTATTCATTAGGTCAAACCTTAACAAAACATCTTTTTAGAAGATGATGTTGAAAATTGTTTTAGGAAGCAGGTCAGTCTTAGTTTCTTAAGAGACTTAAATTTTACTTTTAAAACAAAGTGGGAATAAAAGCAAAATTAGTTTGGTTTTTAAGTACTAAGGCATTTGTACATGTTATGCTTATCTCCAGAAAAAGTTTGTACATGTTATGCTGATGCTGCTTGTTAATGAATGATGAATAGATACATCTTCGTCTGGGATAAGTGAAAGAAGAGCAGCTTGGGAGAGTATTAGGAAATGTTACAGTACTGACTTCTTTGAACTTGACCCTTGCATGGTGAGATTTCTATCTCTGCACTAAAGTGGCTGAATTCTTAGTTTTCTTTAATTTGGCAATATGAGCACCTATTAGGTTTCTTATGGATGGACGATGTGAAGTTGGCTATATCACTTTAAGAATTAAGATTGCAACAATTTTCAGAGACATAGTCGGATTTATGTGTGATGTTGTTGGGAACTGTTGTTTACCCATCTGATAGAGTATTGCTGAGAAGCTAGATGGTGAGTTCTAGTCATAGTCATTACTCATATCAGCAACTTTAAATGTGTCCCTTGTTTGATCATACACAACTGTTCGCTGTTGGCATTGAACTCATGCCATATCATAAATATCTACAGGGAAATAAGTCGTACTTATTATGTAGTCAATAGATGGTCTAAGAACTTTTTGAAATAACACCAGTTTTGCAAATAGTACTCTAGTGCAGAAACTTGTGATTGTGCTTTGGATATAAATTTCTCTTAATCATCTGTTCTCTAAGCTCATATTGTGTTAAAATTGGTCGGCAGTGTGCAAATCATACTGAAATCATCGTGTGGGTTTATTTTAGATTCCTTGTGGATTTTTTTTCCCCTCCTTTTATCTACTGTGATGTGCATTCTTATGATTTTTTTCCCCTGCAAATTTTTAGGTTTGATGGGCTATTGTTTTCTGGAAAAGTTTGATCTTGCTTTATCTATATTTTTTGAAGAAAGTAATCTCATATGTGTTTCATGTTGTTTTGACAGGAGGAGATAGAAAGTTATTTACAGGAGAAAAAGAACGAGGCAGATCTAGTTTGTTGCTTGCAGCATTTACAGGTTCCATTTTGCTTTTGCTTTTCAAAAGCTCTTTTAGATCGTATCGTTTCATGATCTATTCATGTTCACACCTGTCCTGACTGTAAAAGATAATTGTATCATCATATGTTTTGCAGCTATGTTTTGAAACTGAAGAAAAAGCTAGGAGACTTTTACATAATGTATCATCTTTGCTGAAAGCTGGGGGTTATTTTTTTGGTATTACTCCTGACTCCTCTACTATATGGTATGGAGTCACTACTGCTCAATAGTTTTTGCATCCTTTTTATTTTTTTAATTTATTATTCTGCCTTCTTGAATCATAAATGTGTTGCCAGCTTTAAGATTCTCACTTGTTATATCCTCTATCGAATTCTTTGTGGATACTGATGCTTTTGCTTGATTTTGAATTTTCTTTTAAAGTGCTTTGAAAACTCATCTATTTACATGCACACAAGCACACACACACACACACACCCACCCCTCCACACAAAAATAAAAAATGAAAGGAGAAAACTCATCTACTGGATGGTATGTGGGATATTATTGCTCAATCTTTTAATTTTTAACTTTTCTGGTTACTATATCCGTGAGTCATATATATGTTGCCTATTTTTGAACTTTGCATTCACCTTTTTCCTTCTGAAATACACATTGCTTTGGAATTTTCATTTGAAATGCTTTGAAAATGCATGTAATAGGTATGGTCCACAAGGGAAATAATTGATACATCTGGAAAGAGACAAATTAGGAAACTACTTGCAACTCTAATATTTTATGTTTGGAATGGCTGCATGTTATATCTCATACTATTGATGTAGGCTATATCTGTATTTAAGTCATAAATTAATGGTGGGTTTGTACCTCTTTTTATGGATTGAGTTTGAGAGTTTAAGATTATGACCTATTGGACCAAGACCTGCTTTTTGCTGTTCGGATGGAGCCTAGACCCTAGTGCATATATTACAAATTGGTTTCTTCAGTTTTAGAGCAGTATTCTTCAAGAGATTAGTTGTGATTAAAGTGAATCATCCCCAGCATCATGGTCTGCAAGGTACAGTTGCTTCCAAGATTTCCTTCTGGCTCTCATGAGTTGGTCAAAAACCAAATTTCTTCTGGGTCACTCTAGGACAAGTCTGGTTCTCTTGTTTAACCAGTAGTCTTTTGCTAGAAAATGGGCCATTTGATAGGTGTAGGAATAGAGGGTGCTGCAGCCTAGAAATTTTATAGTTTTTTCTTGGAGTTTTTTCATGAAAGGGCTTACTGTAAGAGAAACTAAGATGAAGAATCTAAAAAATGAATAAGCTAAGATGAAAAACTGGGTGAAGGTTGCATGCTAGCTCAGCTTATGGTCACTTAATCGAATAGAATTATCTTGCAATTAATGGAAAATAACCAGGAATAGAATGTGGAAAATAGCTAGGAAGGTGCACACTGCAGAGTTTGTAAGGAGCCACCCTGGTAATATGGCAACAGCTCAGCATTCATTTACAAAATATGCTGCCTATTACAAGTATTATGATCATTGTGAAAATAAAATTGATTATATGCACAAAAGGCATTAAAACTCGAGGAAGAAGAAGATTGTCATGATAATACCTCGTGTCATCTTTTGGTTGATTCAATAGAAGCGTAAGATCAGGAAAAAAAAAAAGAAAAAGAAAAAAGAAGTGTAAGATGAGGTTTCAATAAAGAACAACTGTGCACTAATGACTTACACTGGTGGTACAACCTGGGAACTTTGTAGTTGACAGGTGAAAAATGTGTAAGAACCAAACCTTGGAAGGAAAACAGCAGCTCATGGGAAAGAAGACACTACCTATTAAGGATTGTTTGGAAGGGTGTAGGAAAAACAGCTTGGATCAACCTACCACATGTAGATGATTTCTAGACACTTCAGCCTAGCACTTATATCTTTTTGACAATTCAAAATTGTATGAAAGATTGACCCAAGAACAGGAAATATTGCATAGAACTTGCCAATATACCCAAAGAGAATTTTTATCAAAGACCTCAATGAGTTACAAATTATTTAACCCAACACCCACCCACATTCCCACCCCACCCAAAAAAAAAAAAAACTTATTGATGATGTGTACTGCTTTGTTTGGTATTTTTTTTTGAATGTTCAGTATCTTCACATTCACTCTTTTACAGTTATTTTTCATTTCTATAATGTGTTATGTCTATTATGCAGCTTTATATGATTACTTTCTATCTAGGTTGTATGAGGTTTAGGAATGGATATTCGTGCTTGTAGGTCATGATATTATTGTACTTTTGGATGGAAATTTTTAAGTAGAAAGCATCTTTCTTTACATTTAGGTGGAAATAGTACTGGATGCTATGGATGTTGGATTCTCATAATGTATTACTCAATTTGCTTTGCATTGTGAGTTTCCTCTATGGAATTAGTGAGACACCTTAGTTTGGAGATTGTTGTGACTGAATTTTCACTTCATAAAGGGCAAAATACCAGAAGAATGTTGAAGCATACCATAATAGAAGTGGTGGCATGAAGCCTAACATCGTTCCTAATTGCATCCGGACTGAGAGTTACATGATTACATTTGAAGTGGAGGAAGAAAAGTATGTAATGGAAGCATTCCTGGATGGTTTTTATGGATAATTCAGGTAAAATGATTCATATACTAATTTTCTATTGGTTTTTTCCAGGTTCCCCTTATTTGGGAAGAAATACCAGCTCAAATTTGCTGGTGATAC
The DNA here is from genome assembly GCA_024138025.1 of Combretum micranthum. Lineage (NCBI taxonomy): Eukaryota > Viridiplantae > Streptophyta > Magnoliopsida > Myrtales > Combretaceae > Combretum > Combretum micranthum. The sequence goes on from JAMXBD010000133.1 coordinate 689,162, forward strand.
AACAGCAGAAACTCACTGCTTGGTCCACTTCCCTAGCTTGATCCGGTAAAGCAATCTGTTAGCTAGTACTTTCATTGCAAATCATTGTTAAGATTATCCTGCCAAATATTGAATCCTTCTGCTTAATTTTCAGGCATCCTATGTAATTTAAGCATTACAGTGTTCAAGAAAGTATTATCTGATTTGAGATTCAGTTGTAGAAATGAATGTTTTGTTTTTCATTATAAGTTATACTCCTGAAATGGTGACGACCTCCAAGTCGACATGTATAGATTAGATGGTATCTCAATTATTGAAGATCTTTTGTTCCACATTTCAGGTTGGCCAGGGAAGCCGGTCTTGAATATGTAGAAATTCAGAATTTGACCGAGTTTTATGATGATAACAGGTGCCACTTCTTTGCTTGCTCATAGATAAATAATAGGAGAATCTCAACACTTGAGTCAAGTTGATGTAACTTGTAAAGCTCATGATGATATTAAGTGGCAATTCCATTTCATTAGTGAAGAAGAATTTTCTCACATTTTGAATTTCTCGTGTAATTGTCATACTGTTAATTAACAAGAGACTTATGTAAGATAACTGAATATGGAGATACATGATAATTTTCATGAAAATAGGCTTGTGGTCCTTATTCATATATCTTTCACCTCAGTTTTTTGGTGGGTGAAATCTACTTTGCATAAAAGAGAAGTCTCCTGTACCTGCAAAACTATACTTTTTAATTTCTGTATCTGCTCTTCCAAAAGAGCACAGTTTGCAGGAACTCTTATGAATCCAGGTGCTAATCTTGTGGATCCTAGAGGCAGACTTCTTCCTCGCTCACATGATGTTTTAGGTGATTCCTCGTCTTTTATTCATCTTGCAATAAGAATTTCAGGCCTATCAGATGATATTTGAATTAAAGAACTTGGAAAATGAAGAAACATGTGGACTGGTATGTTTATTTGAGCAGATGTTTCTGGTAAATTATAGACTTAAAATTTGTTTTGGGGCTTCACTTATATCTAGATGTGCTCTAGTTTCTGTTTTCCAATAATGGTTCAGAAGTTGTTGACTTTAATCTCTGTTATTGGTGGAATTGAAAAACTAAAGGGTTCAGGTGAAACCCTGAATGTAGCTGCGACATGTGGATGTAAGTAATTAGTCATATTGTTAAGTAGACAGATCAAAAGAAAATGCCATTTTGTTGGGTGTTTCATTATGTCAATTTTCAACCAGAAGTAGTGGGATAACATCTCTCACATGATGTTGAGCTAGAAGCTGAACCAGCGTGTGTAATTCACAGATGTTAAGAATATATGTCCTTTGCAGGTCTATACACTACATTTATATTTCAAAAGCCTGATCCAGATGCTGCACCACCTTTGACGACCCCGATATTAGACTGGAGTTACAATCATGATGAGGCAAGTATAAAGTGAAGGCAATACGAGGCATTTTCTTTTTGTTACTAGCTATATTTTTCCCATCATCGCAGAACTGTGGAATTTGTGGTATGATCCTCTGTTTTACAATGCCAAACAGATTTTTAGGTTTAACTTGGACTTGGGGTGAGTTCCTAGTTTTTTACACTTGGAGAAAGAATTATGTCCTTTACGTGCCGGAAAAAAAAAAAAAAAAAAAAAGTTTAATGTCACAAAAGGTGCTGAACTTTTGCAAAATGTGCAATTAACTACCTACACTTTCATTTAATTAATTCACTACCTGTTTCTATTATTTGTGTTCTTGTTTGGTATCTCTACTAACTTGGTTAACTCTATTATCCCTGTTGGCATAATGAATGGATATGAAGAGGACACATGGCAAATGAAACTTAATTGATTTACATGGTTTTAAAACCAAAATGACATGGAGATGAAAAAAATAATTTTTCCAATTAAGAAACTAATTAAAAGCAATAACCTTTAACCCTATGGGAAGATGAGTATGGAAGCCAAGTTAAAAGAGGTGAAATAATCCCCCACCCTTAAATAAACCCTTACTAGTGAGACCCTTGAAATGGATGTTGCATGACATAATAAGCATGTACTTGTACACTTGCACCAATTCGAAGGTGATTGGTCTCCAATGCGTGGGGCTCATCCCCTACAATATCCACTTTGGAGGTTTCATTGTAGGGGTTTGTTTGGGAGTAGGGGTTGAGGTTAACATTTACCTCTTTTAATTCTACTTCCGTAGTCAGCTTTTCATGAGTTAACAGTTATTATTTTTAATTTTGTTTTTGAATTTGAAACATTATATTTTTTGTATCCACATCATTTTGGTGTTAATAGCCTATAAATCATTTCTGTTAGTCTCATTTGCCATGTGTCCTCTTTGTATTTGTCCATTATGCCAGCGGGGATAACAAAGTTAACCAAATTAATGGACATACCAAATGAGAACACAAATGGTAGAAATAGGTAGTAAATTGATAAAATAAAAGTGTAGGTAGTTAATTGCACATTTTGCAAAAATTTATGTACCTTTCGTGATAAAAAGGGTTATCGTTTGTTGGATGGGGGATATAAAAGCTAGCTTTTGGCATGTCAAATTCAGTTGTTGACTTTGCTTTTGGTCAGGTGAGATAATATGCTCCAAAATCGCATTGAGGCCATCTGATGTGAACCTTGCTATGAATGAGGCTTGCCACAAATATGAGAAATGGAGAACATCTGCAAGCCAATCATGTATAACAAAGATATCAAGCTATTCTAATAACTTGAAATAGAATCTAGTTTAGAAATAAAAGTTGTAGAGTTCTAGTATAGAAGTAGTTAACTAATAGAATAGATGAAAAAGGAGGATACTCAGTATGAGTGCCCAGTTTTGGATGCAACCATACAACTATTCCATTTTTATTTTTCCTTTTTTTCAATTCCTTTAGGGATATGTACTATGCCCATAATAACGAACTTGTGGACTATTTTCTTCATTTATTACACATGTCTAGATTTCATAGTTCTGGTTATGTATTTAGGTAAACAAAGCCATTGGCTAAAATACTAGTGATTTTGATAAGTTTTGCAGAACAATGATAATGTGCTAGACAAAGTAAAAATTAAAGTGCTCATTCAAGAGCCAACAATGATTCTAATAGGGATTTTTCTTCTTTCTTTTTCCGGGAAAAATACACAAACATCTGCATGAGTCTAAAGCGCAAAATGTAAGTGGACTGCATCATGTTTCTCTATTTTAAAATTGATGCAATTATTTCTGATTAACTTCTATCCTTTGTTTACCTGCTTTCTTGCCTTTTTACTATCCAGGGTGATTGGAATGAGCGAAGGGATGAGGAATTAAATGTTCCTCCAGCTCCAGAGGCACCTACTGGACTGGGTAAGATAACTGAGCAAAGAGGAATACTAGGTCCTGGGCCACTGGAGCTACGTTTTCCAGATGCTCATTAAAGCTTATGTGCTCTGGCAGTAAGACCCATTCAAAAAAGGGGTTTCGGAACTTGTTCATTATTGCCTACGCATATTTGCATCATATTTCTCAAAATACTGGCAATTTTGGCACGGACACAAGTTTGTGGACATTGATTGCAGCATTCCTAGCTTATTTAACCACTGACCTGTAAGTAGTAATGAAGATGGTTTATAGATTATTTGAGGTGTGTTTGTTTTGCCTTTGTAGAATTATCAAAGTTTTGAACTTGTAAAATACTATTATGGCAATTTTAAGAATTCACATATACCAGCAGCTTTTAGTTGAAAGTGGGGCTTTTGTATGGATCTAATGCTTTAAAAAAAAAAAAATTAATCTCAAAAGTACTGGTTTTTTTTTTTTAAACATAATCATAAAATAAGGGACTATAAACGCATTCAATGTATGCGTTGAAAAAATTACACAAACTATACGCATTGAATGCGTTCGTGTTGATTTTATTTTATTTTTGAAAAATGATACACATTCATTGAATGTGCCCGTTTATATTTTAATTTTTTTTTAATTATAACTGGATACATTCAGTGAATGTGTACGTTTAAATTATTTTTTTTAAAAAAGATTTCGGAGACATTCACAGAATGGTCCGTTTTATATAAATATATATGTATATATATATATATATCAAATTGGGTGCATTCAATATAAAACCAATCACTCATGCTGATATTTTCTTGCATATGCTTAATTGGCTCATCAATTGGGATCAAAGACAGTAGTGTTGATGAATCTAATGGCATTAATCATGAAAACATTTGATTTGAATTAAACACAGTTAACACAATCATCCAAAATCAAAATTCAATAGAATTAAAGATCATAACTTTCAACCACAATTTTATACCCAGGTAAAGATTTAGAGCTTCTAACATATAAAAATTTTCCACCCACAATTATGTATATATCAAAGATATAATATCTACACTGACAAGTAATGAGTAGTTTGGAAAAGCATAAAATGATAAACATTTGTTAGTGAAAATAATGGCGCGAGGAGGGGGGGGGAAGGGGGTGCGCGGCGCGCAATATGTCATCTTGAGTGAAGTTTTGTGCTGCTGAAGCAAAGAAGCCAGAAGGAAGAGAGGTAAAAAAGGAAGGAGAAAGAGATTGAGATTGAGATTGAGAACATGGTGAAAAGGCAAAGGGTGTTAACTGGGTTCATTGCTTTGTGAGAAATTATGTATATGTATATATATATATATATATAATAGCAGATGCATTTATGGAATGCGTTTGAAATCTTTGAAAAAAAAAATTTGCAATGGATTCATTTACTAACTGCATCCTGTTATTATTAAAAAACAAAAGAAAAGAAAAGAAAAATGCAAACATGTGCATTGTGAATGTATCTGTTTCATTTAAAAAAACGAAATCAATAAGAACACATTCGGTGTATGTGTCTTTAGTGTAATTTTTTGAATGCATACATTGAATGCGTTATAGTCCCTTATTTCATGAATATGTTAAAAAAAATGATATTTTTGGATTAATTTTTAGAAAAGGCAGCAGTTTCCATACAAAACCCTTGAAAGTAGTGATAGTAAATAGTAACACAATGTTATTAACCAAGCATGGCATGAAAAATGCTAACAATGAATTAAAAAAAAAAAAAAAGGCAAAGAAAGTCATTTTCTCTAATTTCTTTATTATCTGTGATGCACTAGCCTAAAAGCTATTATTAGCCACTACTTAATGAGATTAATAAAATAACATTTGACAATTTTGAAGCTTTTGTTATATCTAATGCCAAATAAAAAACAGAAGAGGATGATGTTTTCTGCAAAGCAAACATACCCAACCTTATAGAATCAGAAAACGTTTTGGTACTATTTCCTAAGTATTGAATGATAATCCATTAGCTTTGTGGGGATGGAGATCATATGTACCTAATGACAAATGTTTTGATTCCTGTTCCAACTGCAGGCAACTTGGCATGTTGTCCTCTAAAGAGTAAAAGGAGAGGAGAATGTGAGAGTGCACCAGTCCCACAGCAAGTTAGTTTGTAGATTCTAGATTAATTTTCAATGCAAGAAGCAAAGTGGAGAAGTTATCTGGCCGAGTCTTGTAATCACTCCATTTCAGCATTTCACTTTCTTAAGGGATTCTTCTTCAGTATGATTAGTTTAAATGATGGAATTTGTCCATATGTATTCTTCTATACTCATAAGTTTATTGTCTTCCAAATGTCGTAGTGAACTCGATTCATTAATCAAAACACATCGTGAGGTATGAGGATTTGTTCTTTAACTAATAAAAGCAGTAGACCATACACAACAGACCAAATAACAGATAAGAAAAATAGCTGCAATATCAGTCAAGGGATGATTATCTTTTTGTTCTCACAATATCGTCTCAATGGTGTTTTGATCAATTAGAAGTTAACATTTCTTCAGCACATAATAAAAACGAAGATAATGTTTTACTAGTCCCACAACTGATGTATCAGGGACAACAAATATTTATCCGTCTCTTAGGTTTTATAGATAATTAATAGTAGTATTGACAGCATTAATATTAGTAATAGTACAGTAGTAAGGAAGCCAATTAGGAGTTGCCATGTGGCAATTAACTTAGAAGAGTGTTAGTGTAAGTTCTTATATTCTCTTATAGAGAGTTTATAGAGCTTTAAACTTTGTGTCTAGGAGAAGCTTTGCTCCATGTTAGTATGTATTAGTCTTGATTCTATTTAATTAAGGTTTGTAATAACTTCATATTAAATAAATCAATATTGAATCTTTCATGTTCATGTCAATTGGTTTGATCTATTGGATCCAATGGCAAAGAGAGACGAAAAAATTGGAAAAAAAGGCTACTGCGAGATTAATTGCTAGGAAATAAAAGCAAAGGAAAAGAAATTAAAAAAATCAAGAAAGAAATAAAAGAAAAGAAGAAAGACAGCAACAGATATCTCCCTGGGTCGGATTCGAATTAGAATACGACCTAGCCTAGCCACAATGGGTCCTCATCTAGACCTATCATGGCGAAGTGGGTCTAACCTACCTAGCAGACCTGCCATGGTCCATGGGTACAACCGTACAGGTTGGGTCTACATGCTAGACCCATGGACTCGATAGGTCTTCACGGATCGATCAAAAAAAAAAAAAAGAAAAGAAAAAATGAAAGCATTGATTTGGCTAGATCAAAAAGTTATGTTGCAAAGTTCTAATGTGGAATAGTGCACTTTTTGAAATAGTTGCACATTATATCATGATAGTAAAACGATGACTTTTTGAGTTCATGGCTTCTATTAAGTGACCCCTGCATAACAATCGAAATTCAAATGACATCAAGCATGGCATGTGCTATGCTGCCTTTGGTAGCCTTATATAAAAGATATCATATGAAAGTGGCATGAAGTTAAGAATAAAGGACTGAAGAACAGTAAGTAATAGATGAGAAATGTTATGAAGAAAAATTTTGACATCGGCCATATTCACGGAAGTGCCAGTTAACGTTCTAGTACGTAAAAAAGCTATTGCAAATTTGAAATTTGAACATTGTTCGTCCGAGTAGCCTATTCACGAGCAAATATAAATACATGCGTTAAGTTGAAATGTTTTTTCTATGCAAAATACCTTGCACACTCATTCTTTGAACCTTTGAAAAAATTCCTTCCATTGTTATACAAATGTTAAGCGCTGCTTCTACATTTATGCTCACTTTTTAAATACAACTTGTGCCACATATTTATTTACGAAGATAACCTTAGTTTTTTTCTTCTTTTCCTGTTTAGTATTGTTTTTTCATTTTGATATCAACATACTCCGCATAGCAATTCTTTCATTGTAACATTATTAACATATTTCATAGTAGGTAGTGTTATGTATTTCACTTGTACTTCATATGTTGTATTTTTGTAAGAATCGATATGGCATCATTAATTCATCATGGTTTCTTGAAAAAAAGTAGTGAGAAACATAAGGACCTTGCAACATCATCAAACTCGGAAAGAAGACACCATGTAATGGATGGAGATCTCGAGTTCTTTGATTTTAGTGATAATCCCGCTAGTGATGTACAACCAATTGAATAGCCTGCTATCTCACTTGGCTTCGAGCAAAGAAGCTTAATTTGTCATCTTATTGGCGAAGAAGAGATGTAAGAGTTGGAAGATATGGAGAACCCATTACCAGAAGTGGAGGTTAGAGGAGGAGGCTGGTGGTAGGGAACAAGAGGGATCGATTGGAGCTTCAAATTTAGGTGAGCCACCCGATCCTCTTAGATCATCTATTTTTACTGTCTATGTTAGGAAAGTTGAAGGTCCCGACGATAAAATGCAGGGCCACTATAACTATTGTATGGTTGGTTACGCATGGAACATTGGAAAGAGATATGGTAGCTTCACCAAATACATGTGAAACAAACACCTTAACAAGTTTGGGATTAAAAGCAATAACTATCGAGTAGTGACATTAGGACCAAGAAGGAGGCAAGGCTATTTTGATTCAGTGCTAAGAAGTACAAGGATGCTCTAGGAAAAATGATTGGAGGCATGCACTTTAGCATGCGGTCAAGCCAGCATCTAAATTTGAGGTATTGCCTTGAAGATACCCTAAATCCTCAAGCAAGTCATACGGTGCAACAATGATGCATTGACACATCATGTAACTTTACAAGGAGGGTAAGATGGAACTATAGGGTATTTACAACTCCCATGACTTATGTGTTTCCATTTGTTCAGATAATTGACTCAATAGGTGGAATAAGAATTCGTGCATGGGTATCATATGTCACTAGATAGATGACCAATGGATAATAAAGAGATTTCTAATTGTATTAAGAAAAATGAATGGAGCACACACTGCACATAACATATATTTTACAATAAGACAGATTTTTGTTGAATATTTCCTAACAAAAATGAAAATTCAATAGGCTTTGATAATGCAGCAACAAATGCAACAAGTATGACTGACCTATAGAATCTTTGCTAGCCCATGCTAGATATGACTTTTTTTCATATTAGGATTGCATGTCACATTTTGAACTTGTGTGTTAAAAGTGGAATGAATGTAGTAAAGATAAGATATTTGCCTATTAAATTGGTTGCTAATTATATCCCTATTCATCCATCATTAAATGAAGTATGGAAAAATTTCTACATCGAACGTGGTATGAAGACTAGGAAATTTAAGAAAGATGTGATGCATAAGTGGATCCTCACTTACCAGCTTCTTATGAACACAATTAATTATAAAAACTTGGTAAGCCAATTTGCTCTTGCAAACCTGTTATTGCATCTAAACAACTAGATGGCATGTGTAAATTTGGTTTTTGTGTTAAAAGTTCTTTTATGATTGTACAAAGACATTTTTTGGGTTGTATACTCTAACTATTATATTTTTTCGCTAGAGGCACTTAATGTGGCTGATACCTTAGCTAGATTATAGTACGATATGGTCTTGCAAATAAGTGTCAATGACATGACACACAAGTGGCTCTCCTACTAGTGGCATATTTCGATGGTATATAATATCACAGGGTGTTAAATATACGTTGCAGGTTTAAAGATCTTAGTGGACTCTTTGATGAGTATTGCAAACATATCGATTCTTTATTAAACACTCAAGATATGTATTTTGTTAATTATACATCTGTTGTACGTGAGACAAAATATGTTTTAATTCAGTTATACCATCAATTTAATAATATGTAAGGGGGTCAAGGTTCAGTTAGTCAATTTTATATTTTATTTTAATGGAAAAAGGCCATTTGAGTTTTACACTGTTTCTAGTGTTTTTATTTTTTCAATGAATGCCTTTATTTTCCCAATTAAGATTAAAATGTAAATAAATAAATAAAGGGCATGCATTTGGCAAGACATTGTAGGCTTGCATGCAATGTTCAACAATTGGATAATGCTCATTAGAAAAGCAGCACATAATAGTAAAGTTATGAAAAGATGGAAATGATATTGATGGGGTTATGGTATTTGTATGCCATTTAGTTTTGGTTTTCGTAATTTTTTTTTTTTTTTTTTTTTTGCATCTAGTCTTTTATTTTAATAAATGTAAAAAAAAAAAAAAAAAAGGTTTGAATCATGACACATGCCTCATAGAACCAGGGTGTCCACGGATCCGAAGCTCCTCACTTAGAACCTAAGGCGGTTACTAGGTAAGGGTAAAAAAACCAATAAAACCAAACTGATTCCAAAAAATATGGTTAACCATTCTATCCGTTTTAGTTTCAGTTTATAACTACAAGAAATTGATGGTTAACCAGTTTGACATCTATAAGTGCATATATTATAATATAATTAATTTTTTTTAAAATATATAAATAGATAAAGTTGAAACCCTAAAATCTAACTTCGGTCACTTTTCTTTCTCTTTAGTCTTTCCCATCTAATCTTCTATATTTATAAGTTAGTTCTAAAATATTTTTCATTTACACACACACACACACACACATATAGGGGTGGGTAAAAAAACCAATCGAACCGAATCAATCCGTAACCGAACCAATCTAAATAAAAAATATGGTTTTTTTAATGGTTTGGTTTAAAAGTTTTTCAATCCAAACCAATCCGTAAAACCAAACCAAACTTTTTTAGAAAAATATAATAATATTTTACAATATGTTTATATGATTTCATTTGATATTTATTATTTGGTAAATATTGATTAAAATCAACTTGTTCATTTTAAATTTTTTTGTAAGCTCATGATATGTAATTTTTTGTTAATGATGAACTATTTTTTTTTAATAGCTTTTAACTTTATAAAATAAGAAATTTATTTATTCAGTTATAAACTCTTATTATGTACTAATTATTTAATATATTTTGTAAGCCGATCATTTTATTTGTTAATGAATTTTGTTGATGGATGATTTTTTATTTTAGCAAAATTTATTGGTAGATAATAAACATGATGGTTCTATTAAAAATTAAAAATTATTATTTACTATGTATTGGTTGATTAATGTATTTTATCGGTGGATAACTGAATTTATATAGAACTATAGATTAAAAGTATAATGAATTCATAAAGTATTTTGTTATGGTTTATAATATAAACTTTGTAAAATGATATAAATATTTGAGTATCTACACAAATGTAAAAAAACTAGAACGAAGAAAATTTTTAGTTAAAATTTTGATTTAATCCGTAATCCAAACTGAACTAAACCGTTATTTAATGGTTTAAAAAATTTCTAATCCGAACCAACAGTTACTTAATGGTTTGGTTTGGTTTGGGATGAAAAAAACCAAACCAATCCGTGCCCATTCCTATTATATATATATATATATATATATTTATATTGTTAAAAATCCATGCACCACTAGGTAATAACTTACATACGTCAGCTGCAAGACGGGTTTCTAAATCGATTTTAAATTTACTTAACCAACCATTATTTCTTTTCTAATTTTATGCCAAATTCATACTTATAAACAACAACAATAATAAAGAGATAAGGGAAGGAGAAGATCACACCAGAATTTAACGTGGAGTTCGTCCTGCCCTAATTCACCATGGTCCACAAATGCCTCACTCAAGGAAGACTTCACATTATCACATTCAACAAACAATTTGCCTTAACAAGAGGACTTCGACAAGTGCCCCATGAAGAGGACTTCACCAATGCCTACATCATGTAAGAATTTACACAAATCCCTCAACACATGAGGACTTCACTAAACACTCACAAAAACACAACACAATACAAAGCACATGTGAGTAGTGCCTTATAAGATTTGCCAACTAAACTCTCTAAATGGCACTATTCACTTTTTTACTCAAAATATCACAAATACAAATTGAGAGAGAGATTCAACATAATGTCTATAAATTAAGCTCAACTCTCTTTTACAAAAACACCATAAGCACTTCTATTTATAAGCACTCAAAGCAAGCTAAACGTTATCCTTAAAAAGCCCACCAGCGATCAAATAAACGATTATTTTCATGTACTGGTGATCCATTCCTAGTCCTACTGGTGAGTCGGTGCAAGTTTTGCACCTACAGTCTTCTGCGTGTTTTCTTTTGTTCAAGCATCATGCCTCATCTTTTGTACAAGTAAGCTAGTCTATTTTGTATTGCTTGCCGGTGCAAATTCCTGTACGCACTACACAAAAAAAAAAAAAAAAAAACACGAACATATGCATGCACACATAGTTCAAACATATTATAAACATATTTTGCTTATTAAATGTACTTTAACTAAGTTATGGAGCATTTGCATAATGCATTTCTCATCAAAACAAGATTATGACCTCCCTTGGTTCAACATATATTTAAATCATTCATGTTCTATTTGTTCATTTTGCTTGCTTTTTGTGTTCTTCTTGTGAATGGCCGGTGTTTATACCTTGAACATTTATGTTTTAATTATTATGTTGTTGTGATGTAATTTGAAAAAATGAAAAGACTATGAAGTTTTAATTTGTGTAATGTTGTATTAATATTATATTCCTAATTTTTTGTTGGTTCTATAGTTATTTAATTTGTTGATTTGCAACTTTTGAATATAATTATAATATTTAACTTGTTAATTTTCAATTTTTGAATGTAATTATGAAACAAAAGGGTTTAACTTTTTATGGACTAACTAAAATATGGTTAATCGTAACTTTTGATTAACCATTATGTTAAATGGTTAAAAACTAAAAACTGAAAATATTAACCTAAAAAAATGGTTAACCATTAATAATGGATTGGTTTAGATTTGGGATTTTATAAAACCAATTATTTTGGCTCGGTTCAAAAAATGAGGTTATTGGCTAGTTAATTAAACGATGCCTGCCCCCAGCAGTTACAGGTCTCTAAATATTGGACCTAGACCCATAAGATTTCTATATGGAAGAATCAAAAGAAGAGAGAGGCCATTGATTCAAAAAGAAGAGAAAGAGGAACGATTGGAGAACTATGTAGCACATGTATTAGACAAAATACACTTGTATGTCCAACACAAGGAAGCTTCACTCTAGGAAGGATTCGATCACAAAGTCTTGATGAAGAAATATTACACACTTCAAGAATAGGAAAGGAAAATGGGAATGGATGGCCATAAAGAATGATCTTGAATATACAAATGATAACTGGAAATGAGATTTCATATACTAGTGTTTATTAAGTGTAAACTTCCTTAAAACATGGATACAACTAATAATTAGCTGCATCACAACAACCTTAGTAAAAATCCTTATAGTGGATCTACTACCCTCTTTAAACCTTTTTGTGGGATCTAATAAGGTGACCTCATGTCCACATATATAATTATCGCTACCTGAAAATTTCTTAGTCGACTAATAGCAATCGGATTTCAGAATAATTTACAGAAGCACTAAGAGTTTAAGGTACTTCTTTGTTCTTTTCTCATATCCACACAAATAGCCGTCACCATAAAGGATAAATTGGAAACGTTTCACTTATTGTTAGGACTTAAAGTTAATTTTTTGATAAGTCCTCCATCTTCTTTTCATCAAATACTTCCAGCGAGGATGAAGAAAGAATTAGCCAAATGTCACACATAAAGGAAGCTTTAGCTCTTTGTAAATAATTAAGCTTCCCCATGGAAAATGGAATTACACTCAAAGTGAATGCTTTCAACTATTAGACAAACATTATAGGGCAAATATTGCATTTGATGTTAAAACTTTGTTAATTTGTGCAATTAACTATTTGAACCTTAAAAAGTATTAATTTACTACCTACAATTTTTTCAAGATCATTTATAGTACCTACATGAGATAGTTAATTGCAAATATCGACAAATTTCAAGTAGCTAGTTACAAAAATTCAATAAAATTCAAGTAGTTTTAACAAAAATAGGCAAAATTTAGGTATCAAATCATACACATTTAAACTCCAAGTTGTTAATTGCCAAAATTGACAGATTTCTAGTGTCAAATGCAATGGATACCTAAATTTTATGGAAAACTATATGGATAGAAATGTTAAATGTTAAGCACAGCAAGATAAGTTAAGCGAGCAAAATCAGTGCTCAACTCACTGCTTAATTACTATATGCAAGCAAGCGCTTTGCCTACTAAGGTAATTGTATGAACAAAGCAAATCATACGGAATTTCTATGGATGGGACAAAGCAATAAGTCTGCATAATAAAGCGATGTTGTGAATATTTGTCGAAAGCTACCTTATGGTCATAATTTCCTAAAACTATATATGAATGAAATCTTACGATAAATGAAATTTTCCCTCCAACAACAACTACTTCTGTTTCAAGGAGATAGCGACCAAATTTGATTGGTTAAAGTGCAACAAAATCAAGCTTATTAATAATGGAAAGACCACAAAATTTTTGGTTTGACTGCTGGGGAAGCTCCTCGATGGTTAGGGAACTTATCATAGGTTTTAACCTCTATACATTAGAATATTATATGGTTGCCGATTACTGCTTTGATGAGACGCATTATAATGAAGACAATCTAGGCTTTTTCCATTTCAAAACTTAGTGGAGCAAAGAGTTCTTTCCCAACAACCGCAGATTGATAGATGAGTTGAAGGAGAAGCTTGGAAAACTTCAAAATGACCCAAATGAGATTGGTGTAGAAGAGGAAGAGATTATTCAATCCCAAATAGATGAGCTATGGGGACGGAAAGAAATCTTTTGGCACCAAAGATCTTGGATAAATTGGCTTTTATATGGTGACAGGAATACCAATTTCTTCCATCAATCCACTTTAAGCAGGAGGCAGAGGAATAAAATTCTAAAACTAAATAGGGACGATGGAATGTTTCTTGAAGATGAAAAGGAAATTGGTCAGTCCTTTATAGATTACTTTCGGACCCTTTTTCAATCTGAAGGTAACCGAGATTGGGGTGCATGTCTAGAATGGATTGACCCAATCATAACAGAGGACATGAACTTATGTCTTTGTGCACCAGTTTCAAAGGAGGAAATCAAAAAGGTGGTTTTCCAATTAAGGGCCCTGAAAGCCCCAGGTCCTGATGGCTTTCCGGGTATCTTCTGTCAATCCTATTGGAGTTCTATAGGTCCATCAGTGACAGCAGCGGTCCAGGAGTTCTTTGTATCAGGTATCCTTCCTCCTTTTTTAAATCAAACTGACTTGGTTTTGATCCCTAAAGTCCAATTTCCTTCGTGTCAGATTTTCGTCCTATTAGCCTTTGTAATAACCTTTATAAAATTATCTCAAAAATTCTAGCTAATAGATTGAAGCTTTATCTTGATAAAATCATCTCAGAAAATCAAAGTACTTTTGTTCCGGGTCGTATGATCCAAGATAATATCATCATTGCGCATGAAATTTTTCATTTCCTAAAAAATAAAACTAAAGGGAAAAAGCAATTTAGTGCTATCAAAATGGATATGAGCAAGGCTTATGACCGTATCAAGTGGGATTTTTTGGAAGCTGTTTTGCTCAAAATGGGTTTTGGACAGCCCCTGGTTAGATGGATTATGGCTTGTGTAAACAGTGTGGCTTTTAATATTGTGGTAAATGGAAAAATTGCAGGTTTGGTAAAACCCTCCAGAGGAATTAGACAGGGTGACCTCCTTTCCCCATATCTTTTTATCCTTATTGCTGATGTCCTCTCTAAAGGGTTAACTAGAGCTTCCAGTGAAGGTCTCCTTAGAGGAATTAAAGTTAAAACATCAAGTCCTATTCTAATCCACCTATTGTTTGCAGATGACTCTCTGTTTTTCTTGGAAGCAGGACATGGGAGATTACAAACTTTGAAGAGGATCTTGTTGGACTATTGTAAGGCATCTGGTCAAGCAATCAATCATTCCAAACCATCCATTTTCTTCAGCAAGAACTCCACCAATGGATGGAAGACTGAGGTGAGAAGTGGCCTAAATATTACCAGTACAGATGACCCTGGATTTTACTTGGGATTACCTACAATATGGGGTAGATCCAAATGTGAGGCCTTACATTTTGTTAAGAGAAAATTCTAAGGAAGACTCAAGGGTGGAAACAAAATCTCCTAAATGAGGCAGGTTGTGAAACTTTAATCAAATCAGTTGCCTATGCTATACCCACCTACTCAATGGGCATTTTCAAGTTCCCCCTCAAATGGTGTCATCAAGTAACTACCCAGATTACTAAATTTTGGTGGGGTCAAAGTCAGGGAGAAGGAAGAATCCATTGGGTAAATAAGGAGTGCTTATATAGAGCGAAGGATGGAGGTGGTATGGGGTTCAGAGATCTACATCTATTCAATTTGAGTCTCCTAACTAAATTAGCTTGGAGAGTCCACTAAAACCCACAAGCTCTATGGGTTCGTTTCCTTAAAGGTATATACTACCCGAACTGCTCCTTCAAGGAGGCAGGCAAAGGCAGCAGAGCGTCTTGGGGGTGGAGTAGTCTTATGGAAGGGAAGAATATCCTCTACAAGAATGCTAATTGGATTGTGGGCAAGGGGGTAATATTAAGGTTGGACAGACATGTGGATCCGCCTCCTACAGAACAAATGCCTGGCTCAAGGGAGTAGATTTGAGCCAAATCTGAGGGTGTGCGATATCATGGATACTAATTTATTAGAATGGAAAGTGAGGAGTGTTAGACACTTACTGTTTGATTTTGAGCTCAAAGCCATCAGGAGCATGCCAATCTCGAGATTGGAAGCTGAGGACCGATTAGTGTGGCCTTTTGACAAGCGAGGCGAATGTAAGGTAAAGTCAATGTACCACCTCCTGCATGAGACAAGATTAATTACCATTCTAAGCAAGCCATCATCATTCGATCAAATTCTAAAACACATTTAGAAACAAATCTGGAACAGTAAGATCTTACTGAAGATCAGACATTTCTTATGGCGCGTGATGTCGAATGCAATTCCTGTTATGAGAAACCTCCACCAGCATCGAGTCATAAACTCCCCCAAGTGCCATTTCTACGAGGAAGAGGAATCATCATAACATGCTCTTATAGGATGCAATTAGGTATCTTGTGTTGGTTTTGGGGTGCTAGGAGTTCGGTATGACAGACAACAGATCTCAACCTTTGCTGCTTGGTGGGACAATCTAGTGGGAAGCTACAGCATACCGAGGGGGAACGTAATCAAAAAATTATAGCAATCGGTGAAGTGGTTTGGGAATATGGAAGGAGAGGTGCGAGGCTCTATTCAATTACAAAGATCCAAACCCTATCTCTATTGTAACCCGCCTTATAGCTCAATTAAGGAGAAATCTTACCCTGGGGTTCCTGTGCAGAATGAAGACTCCCCATCGAACGACACTAGAGCTGGTGTGGGTAGTGCCTCAAGCGAGCTTTCGAGAGAGATGAATGTGGAGATGGGAGGTGAAATAGTTCTGGAAAGGACTATACTCATCAATAATTCGGACATCCAAAACCAAGACCCTATTTTGACGTAGGATACTTCTAATCCGACATCTTGGAGAGGGCAACCTTTCTCACGTGACTTGAATGGGGGCTCGTACGTCAGAATAAATTTGATGGGTCCTGGGTTGGGCCAAACGAATTGGGAGCTGCAGCTACAGTAGTTAGGGACACCAAAGGCAGCTTAATTGGAGGGGCTTCAGTTTTGGGCTTATATCCGTCGGCAGAGGCAGTGAAATTGCCGCTTTGATGCTCAGAATCGAACTAGCTAAGAAGAACAGGTGGTCTGCAATTCTGTTTGAATCGGATTGCAAACAAGTGATCCAAGCTTTCAATGGATTTCGAGATGGGCTTCATTGGTCTTCTTTGCCTTATTTTGAAGAAGCTCTATCCCTTCTTTCTTGTTTATGGAATGTGAAATGCTCCTTTGTGTTTGTAAGAAGAAATGCAAATTGTGTTGCAAATTGGGTAGCTACCATTTTTAGAAGGAGGATGTGCCCTTAGGATTGGTGGATCTCCACCCCATCCTCACTTCAAAAGCTACTAGATCGGGATTTGTCCATTCATACTGATCTATCTTGTATTGTCCCCGATAATGGGTAATTTTAATTGAATTTCCAGTTCTTTCGATTAAAAAAAAAAAAAGTTACCATATGGACAAACTTTTCAGATGTTGCCACATGGAATACTGGCGTTCAGCCCGACTAGGTAACATTTATATGACACTCAATCATATGGAAGACAATAATTAGTAGTCTCGTTATGGCTTTGGCAATTAAAATTAGGGCAAATCATATCTTTCTTTAGAGGGTATTATATGATGGTTTAGCCATGGGAACAAAGCCTAAACACCTATACTTATAGATGTGCACATGTCCAAGATGCAAATTTCAAGATAATGACATACCTCATGTGCTAAAGGACCATCTACTATTAGAAATGCTTGTCGTAAGCTCCGCTTATAAGATATGTAGATAGAAGGATTCTAATAGTTATTGCAGGATTGGGTGTCAACACACGCAAAATAATGGAAAAGAGAACTCACAGGATTCAAAACACATAATCGATATGCTTATCTTATGATTTATGGCTAATATAGAAAGATAGAAACGATTTTATCGTGAACGATGCAACAACATTAATTCTTAGCCTAAAGAATCATGTTACCAGCTAATTAATTTTGGGTTATGCATTGCAAAAAGGCTCAAGTTAAGTACATTTAAGAAATAGCCTTAGCATGGACTCCTCAAGAAGGTTGGGTGAAAATCAACATTAATGCCTTATTAGGTTATAAAAGAAACCAAGCTGCAATTCCCAAATCAATAAGAGATAAATATAGGGCATGGGCTTTAGGATTTGTAGAGAAAGTGGGAGCTATTGATGTATTAGCAGCTGAGCTTTTGGCTTTGTATTGGGGGGTTGTATTTAGCTTGCAAATGGTTCCATGAAAATAGAAATTAACACACACTTGTATATTTTAATAATTATATTGATTAAGTATGTAAAAGTATATATTTTCAATGTGCAACATGGTTCATGTTTGTAGGGAAGCCTTCCATAAGTTTGATGACTACAAGCTTAGTTATGTGCTTAGAGAAACAAAAACAAGAGCAGATGAATGGCAAAGTTCGTCAAGCTATCAATGCAGGATATCTATGAAATATAGTTTTGAGCAAAGTTTGTCAAGCTGTCAAAGTTTGTAGGAAAAGTATCACTCATAAGATGAGATACACGATGGAGTACTTTTTGGTTACGTTGCTATATTACATCTTAAAAATGCGATATACGTATAAAATATTGTATCACATTTAAGATGTGATATATCAATGGTATTTATGTAATTAATTTTGTTTAAATTGTATTTATGTAATTTTTTATTCTAGGAACCGTAGATAAGTGCATCACACCTATTTTGGTAATTGAGTATGATTGTATCCTATTTTTAGTAACTAATTTTAAAAGAAAATATAATTTTTTTTTAAAGTCGGGTAGTAACATTAACATGGAAAATGAAATTGAGTAATACATTTTAAAATTTTAAAATTCGGGCAGTACAAAGAACATTCTGCTAGAGGGAAAATTCGTCACAGTACATTAGTATTTGTAGATACTAGTTGGTATGTTTTCTAGGTTTATTGACAAGATAGTATATACCTCAACAAACAAAAGAAATATTCTCAAGATTTGGTGCGGAATCAGTTCTAATCTTCAAGCTCAATAATTTTCACAACTGATGCGTCACCAACTTTCTGGCAGACAACGACACGATCATGCGCCTTGATGAGTCCTGATGCCTTGCCGTGATCTAAGGCAACCTTCAAAACTGATTCATTAGTAGCACTGGTGGACTCGGCCTGTAAAATCAGCAAAAGCATTTTTATCAGAAGAGAACCATAGCTATTTGTATGGGGATACAATGGGCGTGATAACGTCTGTAAAACATATATTTGTGTCCGACACAAGTCCGCATTACACTATATCAGATAACAATATTGATGGAGATAAGATGGTTCTTATTGCTTCTTTCATAATTTACAAAAATTGGTGACGTACAACCGCATATACTGTTCAGATTTGGGGAAATATTAACCCTATAGACTAGACGGAAAAATCAATTAGGATGAGTAATAATACTTTGATTTAAATATACCACATCTTGATTATTTTCTTCTTCCTTAAGGATCATTAATGCAGACAATTTTTCAACACTGAAATTAAGTATATAAAAGTTGACAGTTCAATTCTTACTGGATGTCGAGGATCAGCAAGCATGGGAAAGAGACCTCTGACTATGAGAGATTGTCTAGCCTGTAACATAATCAAAAGACGGATTAGCAAAGCAGACAGAACTTTTCTATTAGAAGAAAGCAAATATATAACACATATATTGCGACAGAACATTTTTAAACATACCAGAATATTTTATCAATTTAGAAAGGTAAACTGATAGCTTAAGTGCTTATGATCCCAAATATGCAGAAGAGTCTAAGAGCCTTACTGCCTTCGGGTGAAGACATTACCTGAAAGGCACCGCTAAAAGTCCACCGGAGTTGATTTGTTTTTAGCCGAGGAATAACCACAGAAATCACTGGCATAGTGGGCCTGTACTTTGCAATCAACCTAAACATACCAAAATTGCAATGAGACAAATAGAAGGTGATATAGAAGGAATATCGGTTCCCACATTTTTGTTAGGACCTAGCACCCAAAATAAATCAATGCAGAAATAGACCTTGCTGCTCTTCCAGAAGAAGTGAAGCATATTATAACTGAGGCCTTAACCTTGATGGCTGCACGTACCTAATAAGAAGGGAATAACTCACTGAGGCGGAGGACAACTCATTGAGAATCAGATAAAATGAGAATGATTACAAAGGGATAAATGTTCAGGAACAAATTATTACCGCAGAGGAAGCAATTGATTCCAAATGGCTCATTGGTTCTCCAACATATTTGACAGTCTTTTTAAAATATAAATCCTGGTTAAAAACTTTCTCTGCCTGCAGACAATGAATATATCAGTTGCTTTTCATTTTAATCAGAGTAAAAGCTTCCTATGGTTAAGAATTAGTACATACCAAATAAATAGAAGTTAGAATAAGATCTAAGCAAACTTTGTGTGAGAGCTCATATTTGTGCTATACAGTTTTGAGAGATTTGGGTGATCACTGTTACACTAGTAAGCAAATGCATTTTGAGAGCAGTTCAGGAGCTAATGCCCACATCAGTTAGACCCTTTTACAGGTCATGTAATCACAAGCTAAACACTCCAATTAGACTTCCAGATCCATAAGATATAAGCAAAAGCATGCATATGTGCACAATGTAGGGTGTACTAGCCAATATTCAAGATCCACAATTCTGGAAAATTACACAACAACCCCCCACCACCCACCCAGAAGATAGTGTGTGAAAAAAGCTAAAAAAGGGTTCTTATTGACCATCATAAAAAAAGTAAGAAGATGAAATAGAAACTAGTGCATATAGGCTGTCTGCTGACAAGAATGGAATTCAAGTATTAGGAAGCAAGATGAGACTAACCTCTGCACAAATTTTTCCAACGATAGAAATGGTTTCAACAGGGTACAGTCCCTGCAAAGTCTCTGCACCCAGAAGAATTGCATCGCTTCCTGTAGATATGACAACTCAATTAAAAATGATGAGTGAAAATAGATAGAAGGTTTGATTTTGTGAAGGAATTAAGAAGCAAGATAGCAGGTCTTCATAGTATATGCCAACTTAATAGGGAGAAATGTTAAGGTTTGGAACAATCAGAAGGACTGTCATCTAAATTTACTGCAGTATAAAAAAATTTTGACTTGAAGATTCACAATTCACCATCCAAAACTGCATTGGCAACATCTGTTGCTTCAGCACGGGTAGGTCTCAAGTTATCAGTCATACTATCTACAACACGGGTCACAACTGCAGGTTTTCCAGCCATGTTGCACTTGTAAACTGCAGCTTTTTGGAATAGAAAAACCTGTAAGAGGTTGCACATAAATGATGTCAGAAATACGACTCAAATCTCTGGGGATAATAATTTTGCAAATTGAAGGCACAGTACCATTCTTTTAGGGAAAATGCCCAATTTGGTACCTGAGCTTTGATGAAAAGGTTAAATAGGTACCTATACTTTAAAAAGTCTAATTTCATATACAATTAAACTTTTGCTGCCCCTAAATACTATTGCTCTTTTATTATCTCTTGAAGTAATAGATATGTGTTAGACAACGATTTAACGATGTTAAGTGTGATAATGTTTAGGGGTACAAAATGTTTGATGAATATGAATTGGACTTTTTTAAAGTTTAGATATCTAATTGACCTTTTCATCAAAATTTAGGTACCAAATTGGGCATTACTCCATCTTTTAATTTAGTTCAAGTAGCAAGAATATAAAACTACCATCAGTATCAGTTCAACCTGGAATTCATAACGCTTAAGTTCCAAAATAAAGTTAAAAGCATGCTGCCATGGCAAAGTAATGAGCTAGAACTTTATTGTTTCTTCTTTTCTCTTCGTGCTTTTGGCTGAATGGAAGTTGATTTTTCAATATAAGAATCCCCTACAGCCCCAAGCATTCAATTAATTAAAAACAGTGTAACAGATTAAATGGAAAAAGACCATGTCATGTTCTCATGCCTACCATATCATATCTAGAAAATGTTAAGAGACGGTATTACCTTTTCTGGTGGAACATCTATTCCCAGATTACCCCGGGATATTATGACACCATCTGCTTCATGTAAGATCTCATCAAAGTGAATTAGACCCTGCACCATTTTGAAGCGAAAAGAAAATCAGGTCAAAATCATGAGTTTCAATACTTGATAACCCAAAGAAAGACAATACTCAGATTACCTCAAAGTTTTCAATCTTTGCAAAAATTTGGGTCTGATTGAGACCAAATTGGAAATGAACTGGCGAGCCTGGACAACAATAACAGGAGGCACTGTTGTCAACTTAAAGTTAGAGACTTAATTTTGTACAAAGAATGGTAACTTACTTACATGGCGAATGTCTTCTACATGTCGAGTATATGATAGTGAAAGAATGTCTATGTTGTTTTGTGCGCCCCATGTGCTAATAACCTGAAATCATCATAGCTAATCATGATAATGTTCCCACAAACAACTCAACAACATTAATATTGAGAGACAAGAAAGAAATCATCCGTTTTGTTTAGGTTCAATTTGAGGAATAATTAACTTGGAGGTAATGTCAAAAAATCTACCAAACTTTTGGTATTTTTCCAATTTCACATCTGAAATTTCAAGTTGTTAAATGTTACACTCAATCAGACCTTTCCTTGTAAAAGTTCATAACTAAAGTTTGAAATTGCTAAATACCATACCCAATCAAACTTTTAACTACCAAACTTACTACCTACCTTAGAAATAATATTATGTGGCAAATGCTTGTACAAAGAGTATAACACAATTACGGGTGAGGTAGTAAATCTGATAAACAAAGGTTCAACTGGTTGTGAAATTTAGCAACTTTAAACTTTAGATAAGAAACTGAGAAAACGCCAAAGTTCAAATAGTGATTTTAACATTTTCCCAATAAATTGATAGTAAGTGTTAAAGAAAGGCTATCCATATGATGGGATAAACCTAACACCAGAACAGGGAGAAAGATCATTTAAATCTAGCAGGCAAGAGAAAACCAGATGGATATCATAAGATATAAATTAAAAAAAATAAATAAATAAACTTATTTTTTGGTAGGATGAGGGAAGGTAGACTCCTGTTGATGCACATAGCATTTAGGGAGCATTATACCTTTATCTTTGCACCAGGATAACATAGATGAAAAGCAAACCTTTTCTATGTAACTTTAACATACCTTCTTATCATCATCATTGAGAGTGGGAAGATCAATTCGAATTTGAGAGACATGAAGGGTATACAAGGACTCAGCCAACACAGCAGAATTCTTTATAAGACAAACCACATCTTCACCCTGAACTTCTGTGACCTGCTCCAAACAAGAGGCTAGAATATACATATAAATGCAATTACATTTCCTTCAAATATGAAAAAGAAGAAATATATCTCACCTCCAACCACACTGAAGTGGTTTCACTTCCTGTGAACAGATATTGGCCTATAAATATTGTGTCTCCCTTCTTCACAGCCTACATTTGCCAATACCAGTTGAAATATTACTTAAGTGACTATATGGATGTTGCTAGAACCTGATCATTTATATTGCTGTCTCAAACTAATAAAATATCATCCAATAGCTGAATAACAGATAATATATACATTCAATACATGGTGGGAGGGTTCATCTTAATCATGATTAGTAGTGACATTGCCAATAGAAAACATGAGAAGAATCATGCAGTTGATCCATCCAAGTAAAAATAATTGTAAATGAAGGACTCTCTATGGGAGAGAGAGAGATGATCTTAAGGCTACTGTTATTGTCTTGTTATATCAGGCAACTGTTACCATGTACGGTGATTTATTAATGTAATCCTCATTTTACCATAGATAAAATTAATAGCTTAATTTACATGGAAAATTTTCAAGTCTTTCGTAATTTTACTTTGGTTTTCAATTTCCGTGGTAGATTGAAATACTTGCATCTCTAGCGGTAACCTTTCTAAAGAAATGTTTTACTAAGCTATAGATTAAATGAAATTCTTACCTTTGACAGACCGTTGAAATTAATGGGCAACAAATGTGAAGTGGCCTCTTTTTCTTGATCCGGTGTAAAGACAACTAGCGACTCTGCCTCAAGGGAAATAGGGCGCTGAGTTTTATTTACTACTTGGAGTTCTGGTCCCACTGTATCAAGCATAACCTGTTAAAACAAGACAGTGAAAGATAAGAATTCATACAGTCAAGAGTTTAAGCCTTTGAGTTCTCTTAAATTAAAAAGCCATCATCACTGCATTAAAGCAAGAATGAAATTGTCAGCAAATCTATGAAGTTTGTAATGAGATTTTAAGTATTGAATGAAATAGAAGAAATCAAATGGAATGATGAGTGAAAAATTGTTGGAAAAAACAATAATTAGCTTACTGCACAGAGCTTCTTTGTGGCCTTGACAGCTAGCTTTAGATTTTCCAGCGTTTCTTGGTGGAAATCAGCATCACCCCAAGAGAAATCAAATCGAGCCACTGAACCAAATGACAAGAGCAAATTAGGTTAACAATATTAAGTTTCAAAAAGGAGAAAACAAGCAACATAACTGCAACAATGAGGAAATACCTGACATTCCAGCATTCAAGCATCCAGAAATTACTTCAACTGAGCGTGATTTTGGACCGAGTGTCCCAACAATCTTTGTCATTGCAGGGAAAAATGACTGCAAATTTAATTTGGGTCAAAACCAAACAAGACTAGCTTATGAGCTTCTGCTTGCCAATCAGATCAGTTATCAGATTAAACCAGAGTACTTCCAAAGATAAGAATTTTTCAGAAAGCAGAGATCTGCATACTATTTAACATTCTTCACGAGTTACAATCTCAAAATAGAATCCTAACATCGAATTAAATCCTAAGGTACCCCATATAATCAAGAAGATACTAGAAAGACTTTTGCAGAGGTTTCTTTTACAAGTTCTATGAGAATAAAAATGATCAATACTGTGCTATCACAGACAGCCGCCAAAAGCACACTAATCATCAAATTCCTCCATTAGTAAAAGTTCTTTTCATCAAGAGAACTAACTAGAATGGAACTGATCAAAAATTTGACGTAAAGGCATCAATGCCTAAAAATATGCCAAATGATCAAAGCTGATCAAAGTAGGCGTCGTACAACTGAATTACTGGTTTAGTACTTCAGTTTAGCCCACGCCCAGCTGAAGCTGAAGCCCAAACTTCCATATCAGTCGGTTGTCAAGCTAAATTCAAAGTTTTACACTTAATCTCCGAACATACACAAAAAAATCACATCTAGTAGTATTACAGAATCAGTAAAAAAATCGAAAGCACAGAAACCAATCTCCGGACTCCAAACTCAAAGCAAAATCAGCAATCTCAACCAACTCCTTTCACAAAACGAATCTAAAACCGATACATAAGAATCCAATATTCGTAAAGCCAATACTCGAGTGTAAATCCACACTACGCTCCGCACATATATTTACATTTATACATTCACAAAACACTATACTCAAGCATACTTACCAAAAAAAAAAAATCAAAGAAACCCTAACAAATCACAAAAACAACTAAATCAAAACCGATTCAAACATCAAATCAAGCATCGATTTGAAATCAACTCACAGGTTTCGATGGCTCGAGGATCGAAGCCATCCTGATAGGTTCGTCAAGAAGCAAATTGTTCGCTTGCATTTTTCTTTCTTTCTCTTCTTTTAAGGGACTGTTTCTTGAATAACTGCTTATGATCTGAAAGTCGTGGATTCTGATCGGGGCAACAGGAGTATTTAAGCGGTAGGCAGTGTGACTGTGAGCAAGTTGATGGGTTGCTTGGTTTTTATTTTATTATTTTCCAGGACGCTGATTTTATTGTGGGCTACCTTTACCAGATCCTTTTACCCAATCTATTTATATTGATTTTTCGCGGGCAAAAGACACAACGGTGTAAGCGAGGTGATCGACGGCTCCAAGTGTTACACGTGCCGTTCCGACAATCATTTAACTATTTATTTACCAAACTCGAATTACTTTTACCATTATCTACTTTTTATCTCTTTTCCCCGCCCAGTATTGTCATAATACCATCGGCTATTTTCGGGCGTATAAACCGCTTTATTAAATCCGTATACGGGTTGAGTATAGCTTAGCTAGGTAGATTTACACATGGTGATATTTGAAGTAAACATTTCATAAAAGTTACCTTAACGGTTCATTATTTTATGTATACTTTGTTTAACCATAGATGTAAAATTTGGAGGGGGAGGGGATTTTTATTTCTACTGATTTTCTTAATTTCCTTTCTTTTTGATGTATCCCATATAATTAATGATTAGAATTATAAAAAAAGAAAATAATACTATAATGATATCATAAATTAACTCAAAGTTTATTATGGAGATAGATAATTAATGGTATAATTTTTTCTCTAGTAACTACGTTGCTAGTAATTCTTATAAGCGGAGGTAGAAAGTGAAACTATGATTATGATGGGAGTTGTTGGTTTAAATATAATGGATAGTAAGTAAAGTAAAATTCAGGAAAAAAAAAGAAAAAGATAGATTACTTTTAATATTTACTTTGTTTTTTTTTTTTTTCCACCGTCATCTAAGATTCACCATTATTATTATTATAACTTCTTATTTCAAATATTTCTCACTAATTACATATATATATATTGGGAAAAGAATTAACGCATGATAATGCGCATTTATTCTATCATAGCAAGTGTGTATGTAATAGTGTGGGAGACATTTAATACAGAATTAGAGAAGACAAATATTTGCCTTTATTGATTCCATCGTAATTATCATGAACATTTTGACAACTACAAGAGTTACTTACAATAAAAATAAAAAAGAAGCTTAAATAAATTTGAAAGATTTGTAGATTTAATTTTATTTTCCATCCCAATGAATCAAACGTGATTAGTCTAAATTTTTGCAACAAGGTTAGAAAAAGCTTGTTTGGCTAAGGAGGCGAAACTATCAAACTTTTGTATAGTTTTATGTAGTGGGAGAATATGGAGCGAATTCAATGGCCAAGCTCGAGAATGGATTCCGTTAGTGAAAGCTCGCGTCAAAATTGTAGGTGAAATGCTTCAAAAAAAAAACCAAGAAGAAATTTGGGTGCTTGTAACTGGATACCCTTGAAATTTTGGTGCAAACATAAATGGTGGTGTATGACTCAATTAATGCATATTCACGTAAGAAATAGTAGTTAAGGAAATAACTATTAGAACGTTGTATTAGTAGTTAACGAAAACAATTGACTCAAAACAAACTAATTGTTGGCTTCTCATTTCTGTTCGCACTTCCATTCAAAATGAGATCAATGAGCAGTTTTGTAAATCCCATGTCCTTTCATTCCATCAAATTTGCAAATTAGTTTAAATTGACTTCTATCATCCACTAATAGAATTGAAAACAGATCTTCCAGACATGGCAATAAAAATATGAAATATTCAAAAAAAAAATTATGGGTCTGTTTGAATAATTTTTTTCCTAAATTTTTTTTATCTTGTCTATAAGCATTTTATATCTATTTTGTATTTGATTTATATCTGTTTTCAATCCGATATTTAGAAAACTATCTTATTTACATCTTATTTATTTATATTTTATAATTATTATAAAGGTGATGATTGAGGTATGTGAATTGAAATATGAAAATTTGAATTACTTACAAGAGAAAGGGCTTAAAAACATGCATAAGGATAAATAAGCCCCAATATTATATAAATTTTATAGGTATTTAATTTTAAAAGAGATATATATATGTATGTATGTATGTATGTATGTATGTGCTTTTCAATTTCATCCTTTTGACATGTATGTTTTTTCTCAAACACTGTCCACTTGTATGAATGTGAAAAATGCAAAATCAACTAAAATAAAATGAGCGAAACAGATTTATACTTTTTTCTAAGTAAGTCTAATGATATAAATGCTGATTTTACAATAGAATCAATTAGATTGAATTCTAGTCCGATACAGAAGTCTCCAACTTAGCGCACGAGAAGAAATTTTTTGGCCAAGAATGTGCCATCTCGTCTCGAGTGACCAGTGTCATTTTGTCACCGTTTGACGACGGTGACGTGTTGATTGCCTTTGCCACCGTGTTGATTCGGTCGCTTGTTTTTGCACAGTGCGATTTCGAGCTCCTGTCTCTACGATTCACTAATCACTACATATGCCCTATCATAAGTTGGTGAAAAATGGGAGTGCCACCGCACTGGTACACAGACTCCAAACCAGCCAATCCAAACCGTGTTTGAAGGTTAAGCTTGATCCATTTAAAATTAACTAAACTTGAAATAGAGTCTAATTTTTTAATCAAATTTTTAATTCATTTTATTAAACGAGCTTTAATTTGATTTCGGTTAGTTTACAAATCGAACTTGAGTTGAACTTTTTATCAAGATTAACCAAGCTTTTATCGAGCCCAAAATTCAAATTTAAGCTTGACTCATTTGTATAGCTCAATTTTCATCATGGGTTTTCATATCATGATCTGTATTGAACTAATTATAATATATACAAGAGCTACTAAATATATCTATACATATATATTAAATAGAAATTAATTTTTTATTTTAATTATATATTTATGCATTATATCATCATACATATATATACACACACACACTATACTAATAAGCTTATCTCCAACTTAGCTCATTTAAATAAATGAGTTTTATTTAAAGTTTAACATTAACTCGGTTGCTAATTGAGTTTGATTCAAGCTAAGCTTAAAAGGAGCTGAACTCGAGTAGCTCACAAACAGTTTGACTTGATTGTAGCTTTATGCAAGACACTTACTTATTTTAATTTGCAATTAGTTAGCAAAGATAGGTTAAAAAAAAGAGTTAACATTGTGAATAATACTTGAACTTTAACAAAATATGTAATTAGATACCTGAACTTTAAAATTGATTAATCTAGTACCTGGATTTTGAATTCGATCAATTTAGTATATAAAAAAAACTTTTCGTGCACACTGACAATATCTCCATAAAGTTCTTTTAGGTATAAATTGATCAATTTCGAAGTTTTTGAGATACTAAGTTAATTAATTTTAAAGTTCATGTACTGAATGAATCAGTTCAAAGTTTAGGTATCTAATTGCATATTTTGTCAAAGTTCAGCTACTATGCATTGCATTATTAAAAAAAAAAAAAAAAGGTAATGAAGTGATGACGTGGCAGTGAAGATTCTTTAAAATAACATTTCCCTATCCTACGTGTCCATTTCTCTCTCTACCTAGGCTTTTCCACATTTTCTCTCTTCTAAGTGGAATAAACTAATATTTTCTTCCCACCTACCCTCAAAAACCTTTCCTTTTCATTACAGTGACCAAAATTTTTACTCCAAACATCTATGAAGTTCGTCGTTCATGCAATTTTCTCTAACCACGGGCATTGACGTTATCAAGAGGATGGTGCTTGCACACTTGAGGCATAACTCCAACCAGTGTTCTCTAAAATACAGTAAGGGTGCCTTTGATCTTTGGCTATTATAAACTTTGTTGCTTTAGTAGTTGGGATCAAGTTTTCTTTCATAGGTGTATTGTGTGTACATTATATTGTCAAATATCTATATGCGGTAGTGTGTGTGCATTTCACCTTATATTGTTGATCGTTGAAACTCTAGGATCAATTCATGAAACTATCTATACAAAGTAATGTTATATGTTGGATATGTTGTTACTGTGTTGTAGGAAATGTGTTGCACAACCTATCTAAGGGTTTGAATGCGTGTTTTTGTGTAGACCATGGTGATGGGTATTTCTCAGTTAGATTGCATTACAATGGAGAGTTTGGTGATTAGGTATATTATGACGAGTTTGTAGAAACTTTTGATCGGTTTCATATTAATAGCATGTCCATGGTTTGTTGTATAAGTGGTTGTAGAGGTTAGGAGTGAATGGGGTGGTTATGTATTATAGATTACTTCCTAGTTTAGACTTTAACAATGGTCTTATGGCAATCGACAATGATTTAGATGTTCTTCTTATGTGCTTTGATGTGGGTGAGAATCAATTAGTAGATGTTTATGTTAAGCACTTGCCTATGGAGGACTTAGGATACATACAAACACCAAAGAAGAAGCATAGCAAAGTTGTGATTAAAGGAATTGAACCTGAAGATGATCAAGGAAGGGGTGATCTAAATTGGGTGGACCATATTGGTATAGATGTGGCTGTCAATGAGTTAGCTCTCCATGTCTTTACTTGTAGAAGAGTTGACAAAATGCAAAACACCCCAAGCATTGTAACAAGGAAACTTTTGTACATTGAAGATGGAAGCAGTTCGAGTGTTCCACTGTGCTTTGCTGCAAATGTGCCCCAAAACACTATGGTTGGTTCTGATAATGGACAAGAAGAAACAAGACAGCAAAGGGATATTGAGGATAACATTGTAAATGATGAAGCTTCCTTCATGGAGAATGACAACAATGTGAGTGTTACTGATTTTCGCTTAATAGAGGCGACGAGCAATGATATTGGACGAGAAGAAACAGACATCAAAGGGACATCCAAGATAATAATGTAAATGATGATGCTCCCTTCATGGAGAATTATAACAATGTGAATGGAATCAAGTTTTGACTCGATGGACACAATAGCCAATGATGTTGGACAAGAAGAACCAAGACATGAAAGAGACATCCACTGTAACAATAACGTGGGAAGAGCTAATGTTGTCTCCACTCCTTATGATGCAATGGGAATGGATCATCACAACAACTCAAATGAGATTGGGGACATGAGAGACAATGATGTGCAAGAGAATGACATAGAAGAATTAGAGGACTCGATCGATGTTAGAGGCTACCAACAAGGTACCATAAGAGATTCGGATGAAGAAGATGATCTAAATGAAGATTTATGCAACTTGGTAGAGTCGAACTATGACATACCTGATGGGGTTGAGGACTATTAAGATGTAGTATCATAGAACATGAGAAACAAAAAGAGGGGAAGAACACGTGCAATCTCCACATTCCTTTCACACCAATCAAGGGTATTTATTGAGGACATGGTTGAAGAGGAAAGTACTTATGCCCAATCTGATGATCTTCACATTAACGATGATATTGATGGGCCTGAGAAGTTGCATTTCCCTGAATTTGATGAGGCAAGGGACATGAGAGATCCAAATTTGATACTTGGGCTTAAGTTCAGTAGCTTTGCCCAATTCAAAAAGGCTTGTAAAAATTGGTTTATTAAAAATAGATTTCAGGTCTAGTTCCTGAAAATAACAAAAGAAGATGTGTTTGTAATTGCTTCAGTCAAGGTTTCCCCTTCCGAATTGATGCAAGGAGGGTGTTAGAGGTGGGCCCTACTATGTAAATAAAGACAACCAACATTGACTACACATATGGAAAAGTTTTCAACAATTTTCACATCATATCTCATAGTTGGCTGAGAAGTATTTAGAGAGATTTAAGGCTGATCCATCATGTAGTGTAAGTAGGTTTGTTGCTACAGTAAAGGAGAAAATAGGCTTTACCATAGGTTGTACGAACGCTTAACATGCTAAACAAAAAGCAACAAAGGCCATAGATGGAGATCAGAAACAATAGTAAAATAAACTTCAGAGCTAAGCCATGGGGTTGATGAGGGAGAACCCAGGTTCCACAGTCATAGTAGTCGTAGACAATGGCATATTCAATAATATATATGTTTGCCTAGGTCCACTCAAGGAAGCATACAAAAGTGGTTGTAGACCACTAATAAGCATTGATGGAACGTGCTTGAAGGGGTTATATTATGGTAAGCTCTTATGTGCCCAGGCATGGATCCAAACAAATGTATCTTTCTTATAGGATATGCAGTAGTGCAAGTGGGAAATAAGGAAAACTGGAAGTGGTTCTTTGAGTTGCTAGGTGAAGACCTAGGTATCTTAAACAACCATGCCGCTATTTTCATGTCTGACCAACAAAAGGTTTGTTATGTGCAATTTATAAATTAGTTTGTATTCATTGCAGCATACTGAATGTACCAAAACTTTTTTTTTTTGTTAATTTTTAATTTTTTCACTTTATAGGGGATAAACGCGAAGCATAGAAATTGTGTGAGGCATATATATACTAATTTCAAACATAGGTACCGAAGATATATGTATTGTTATTATCATTGGATAACAGAAGGAGACATGGACTTGCCTTATTAGGTTTCTTTTTTATGCTAGGTGGACGAGTAAAAATTGAAAGACTTGCTTTGGAATGCTACAAGAGCCACTTATGTTCCTAGATTCGAGTTTTGGATAGGAGAATTAGAGAAAGAAGACAAGGAAGCTAAAGATTGGCTTAGTAACATTCCATGTGAAACATGGTCGCGAGCATACTTCTCTAAGTTTTCAAAATGTGATATGTTGTTGAATAATCCATGTGAATGCTTCAATAGGTATAGATTTTCAAAACCTTAAGATCACATAATTCCTATTTATGGTATTTATTTGCTTTTAGTTACTCATTTCAGGTATATTTTGGATGCTAGAGGCAGAGATATCATCACTATGTTGGAGATGATTGGGATTAAACTAATGTGCATGATGAAGAAAAAGTTGATTAACAAAGGTAGAGGGAACACATGTCCAAAAGTGGTTAAGAGGTTGGATAAGTTGAAGGAATAATAAACTCATTTCTGCCCAGACTTTAATAAGGGGCCCAAGGTGGCATGTTATGGCTTTGGTACCACTTATGTGGTAGACATGGTGGAGCGGAGATGAACTTGTAGAAGGAGGGAGCTTATAAGCATACCATGCACATGTTGTAGCTTGCATTTATACAAACAATGAGTTGCCTGAGCAGTATGTGGATGATTATTACAAAGGTAACCACTTAGATAGATGTGCATAAGCATTACATCAACTCGATTGAAGGCGAGGAAATATGGCTTAGGCCAAGGGATGATGTCTTGGCTATCCAACCAACATATGAAGTTGGGAAGAAAAAGGGAAATAAGGACATTATTAGAAGAAAGGAACCAAAGGAGCTTGAGAGTGCCAAAACTGGTCACAAGCGAATTTCTAGGAAAGGGACCATTCAAATGTCATGTACACTTTATAAATCAAAGGGACACAATAAAAGATTCCACACAAAAGGCCAAAATAAAGTACAAATCATAACAAGATTTCCTTTCTTTATGTATTGTTAATTGTAGGTACAGCAATGTATTCTTTCCTTCAATCCCTACAGAATAAACGAAGGAGGCAAGCACAAGATGGAACACACTCGAGCCAAGAGATGACACAAGGGTCTGAAGTGGCAGATGATGGATGAGATCTTCCAGAGGTGTTAACATGCATTCCCAACCTATAGTATACCCAAACTAGTAGTAGGAATACAAGAGGGAAAAGAGATGGTGTAGCATGAACGTTACACAATTTTTATCTACAAGGCTCTACCATGATGACCTCTATCTTAACTTTTGTCTTTCTTTTTTTTTTTTGGATTAAGTTATAAACTACGTAGAATGCACAAATGTGTATGGTTGCATATGTTCTACCATGATGGCCTCTATTTTATCTTTTGTCTTTTGGATTAAGTTATGAACAATGTAGAAAGCCCCCATGTGTATGGTTGCATATGTTTAGCCAAGACACATATGGACTAATGATCAAATGTTGTATGATCCATTTTGAATTAATGCAATTTGCTTATTTGTATTATTTTTTTCATACAATATTTGTTACTCCATTGTATATGAAATTCAAACTGTTCCAGAAGCACTACAATATCGCAATTGCCTTAAAATACTAAGAAACAGAATACAAGTAATATTGTAGACAAAAATTGTGCACCATTTAAAACTTCTTCATTAAAATAGATGTGTTACAATGTCATATTAGTGCCATAACAGTCTACGCAACATAAGGCACCATAATGGTTTTGAACAATGCATATGCCAATAAACTACATCACAAGATGCCATATCAAACCAACAAAAACAAACAAAATAACCAATCCTAAACACCCACAGTCCTAACACTTTCGACTTTTCTCCATCTTCAATACTTCATCTTTTCTTCCTTTTTTTTAAAGCCTGTCAAGACGATTCAATGAGCCTAAGATGACTACTTTTGCATGCTCTATCATCGGCGAATCAACCCACATAAAGAAGCCACAACTGGCGTGTTGCTGCATGAACACAAAGATCAGGCACCATTAACAAAAAAAAAAAAAAAAAAAACCCAACATTTAACTATTATCACTAACCCCTATACTAGCTGCTACCGTAGAAGCGGCGTCCAGGGTTGGCATTGGTCCATGCTATCTTCAACTTAGAGTTCTCACCATAACGGCAAGCAGGCATGGCTTCCATCTTCCTTTCGTGAATCTGGCCTCAAGTCATCTTAATCGGATTTTGGATTTCTTAGTGTTTAGTCGTTGAATGTGTCGTCTCCTTCGTCTAATGCAGTGATAAAGAGAAGGATGAATAGTTAAGTAATAGAAGAGAGAGAGCCTTTTAGGGTAAGAGCAAAGAAAACATTATTTTAATCCACATAGGAGAGAGAAAATGTGGAAAAGCCCAAGTAGAGAGAGAAAATTTAATAAAATGGACATGTAGGATAGGGAAATGTTATTTTAAAGAATCCTCGTTGCCATGTCATCACTTCATCTGAAAAGTGATTTTTGCTAAAAAAATAAAAGTTTAGGTATTTTTTTTGTTATAAATTTTTTTTAAATATATTTCTTTACAAACAAAAAATTTCAGGTATTGCTAATGAAACTTACCCTATGTAATTAGGTACTTTCACTTTAAAATTGATTAATCTAGTACCTGAATTTTGAATTTGATCAATTTAGTATCTAAAAGAACTTTTTTTGCACACCGGCAACACCTCCATCAAGTTCTTTTAGATACTAAATTGATCAATTTCGAAGTTTTTCAATACTAAATTGATCAATTTTAAAGTTCATGTACTGAATAAATAGTTCAAAGTTCAGGTATGTAATTCTATATTTTGTCAAAGTTCAGTTACCATCTATGGTATTATTGAAAAGGAAAAAATGCAATGAAGTAAAGGGATCTTAGGTTTATATTTTTTAAAAAATTGGAACATTAAACCTTAGTCTTTAAGATTCGATAGATCATTTGCATTTGGTTCTGTTTGATTCATCGTTTTGACATCTTATTTTTATCGTTTTCAAATAAAATGTATGTCAAAAACAGATAAAGATGATAATAAGATATTTTTACTCATAAATAGACTAAATAGATCAGATACAGATAAAATAAAATAAAGATGAAAATCAAACAATCTAACCAGATGCTTCGATGAAAACCAAGACATTGTATTTGATTCCAATGAAACCTTTATAAGAGTTTGTCTTTTCTTTAGGTAAAGTAATGCCAAAAATGCAGGTACGTTAAAACGAGAAATATACACATAGAAGGACATTTCTTTCTCTTTTTTGGTTTTATAACCTTTTTTATTATAGATTGGACCTGTTTACCTTTTAAAAAATAATTTAAAATAGAGCTTTTATGTTATTTTTTGTTACTAAGCACCATTAATTTATACTGATGGAATATCTATGTTAGTATGATAATTTTTGAAGGAAAAATTACATAGGAAGGAATGAAGGTTTAGGGTTAAGTTTGTTTAAGGCATCAACATTTATAGAAGTTAAAAAAATGAGTAAACGTTTGAGTTAATAAGTCAAATAAGGTATGCTGTCTATTTTCTTCGTCAAATATCACGTGAAAGGTAAGTAATCTTGCTCTTCCTCCTCTGATGGTTGCCATTAACGGAGCTTTAAATTTCTCTCCATTAGAAAAAAAATTTCCCAAAATTATTCTTTCTTGGCCAAATTGGAAAATACCATCATATAGAAAAATATCATTTTTACAGATTAACAATATGCCAGCTTAAAGCTCTAGAAACGTTGAATGTATTTCTTATCTTCCTCCGATGGTTGCCATTGATGTGCATATCAATTTCATAAGAGTAGTTCTTGAGCTATTTTTCCAATTATTAAATGTATTTCTTATCTTCTATGCTAGCTTTAGATAATGACTTCACACAGTTCTCAAGTTCATTCAACAGAAATGTAAATCCAAAATTGCTTAATAAACTTAAAGAAATTTAAACATGCATAAATAAAGAAATGATATATTTTGAATTTTTTTTCTGATGAGGAGTAGCTCAAAGCTCCGTCAATGGAGACCATCTAGGGAAAAAGAAGATCATGTGCTTTTTACATAATATTTGATAGAAAAAATAGACAACATGCCTTATTTGACACATTAACTTAAATATTTACTCCTTTTTTTAACCTTTACACTTTAAATGAACTTCACCTCAAGCCTTCATTGCTTTCCATATAATTTTCCCAATTTTTGAATTGATTAGAAGGGATGTACGCAAGACATGATTAAATTTTGTTTTTTAACCTTTCCTAGTAATTCACTTTTATTATGTCTTGTTGCTGGGAGAGAAATATGTATATATTTTAGTTCATTGGAATTTTAATACCAAGCATAATATAAAACACAATTTTTTCTAAGACCAAGGCCTATTTTGGTATACTAATTTGGTATCATTTTAGCATAATTTTTAAACCAAATTAATACTGATGTGATACCGATGAAATTGACAGTTTTACTCATAAACTGATCAAATTGAACCGATACTGAACCAATACAAATATAATACCGATGAATTACAGATGCTGATCCGCTACAGATTCAATACCGATAGAAATCCAATTTAACAGGAACCTCATAATTATATTTAGTCATAATAAAATATACACTTTCAACCAACAGAACTTTTTAGTCCAATTAATTAAAGAATAATAAAGCGTTTTAATTGACTAATACAATATTTACATAAAACTAGGATTTCGGTGGGATATATGTGTATTTGTTTCTATGGTCGAGACATAGGGCATCTCCAAGTGGGACAAGCTCCTTAAATAAAGAAAGAAAAGCAAAAGGTGATGGTTTATTCGAGGATTATTCGGCCAAAAATACCATTGCCAAAAAAATAAAGAGACAAACATTCTTGCGTGGTGTTGAGAATAGAATCCAGCTTGTCCAAACCTGTTGCGCCAGCCCCACGATTTAGCTATCGCTTTCTAAGGTTTTTAGTCCATGGCGTGTATCGTGTGATCTTTATGTCATTTGATGGTATCGGCTATACTTACTATTGTTAGTCCCAACCTACTCATGACGCCATGTCGAAGGTTGACCTGTGCTGTCGGCGAAACACGTGGGTACTGTCTGCAAAAGGAAGGAAACAAATATATATTGGTACAGATAAGCGTAATGTCGGGTTGATAAATGCTAGGTGATCAAGTAACTCGCTTGTACGAGATCTTCACTTGAACCTTAGTTGGATAAGATCCGAATGGATAGGTGTATAAATTTTTTAGAGCTTGCTTCACAATATAAAAAATGGACATGAAGCGATATTCAGTTTGAAACTTATGTTTTAATATATGAAAAATAGATTTTAGGGTATCTCATAAGTTATTTTATAATATTATAAAATAATATTAACATACAAAAAAATAATAAAAATAATTAAGTTTTCATTTGGCCGCAACTTCTTATTCAAGATTATTATATTACAATTATCTTTTGAAAATTTTAATATAGAAGAATTTATACTATTTTATTTTAGAAACATTTGTTATTTTTATTTTAGAAAACATATAGTTGTATGTACATACTTAAACTCCCAAATTATATAGATTTACTATTTATCTTCTAAAACTAACTAACAAGGAAATAATTCAAAATTTTCAATGTTGGAATTTGCTGTAAGTTGTACAATTTTATTTAATATCATAAAAACAGGTTCTACATGTATTTGTTATATATTTCAACTTTCATGCATAAATAAATCTTACGGATTACATAACTTGTGATATTAACAAATTATTTTTAAATTCATTTCCACATGTTATTCACAATTATATGAAATTAAGGTAGTTTTATATATTGAGTAAATTACAATAAAAGATATTAATGTTTAGGGCTAAGTTCATTTAAGGTATCAATGTTTCAACAGTTCAAATGAGTAATCAACATTTAGGAATAAATTCATTTAAGGTATCAATGTTTCAAATGGTTAAAAAATGTACTAACGTTTCATAAAGTAAGTCAAATAAGTATCAATTATTAACCATTTATGAAACTTTATAAACTTAATTAAAAACTAATTGAAACATTGATACCTTAAATGCCTCATTTGATCATTTTGCGAAACATTGATACTTCTTTTGAACAAGTTAAAATGTTGATACCTTAAATGAATTTACCCACAAATGTTGATACCTTTTGGTGTAATTTACTCTTTACATATCATATGAAACTATATCAAATATTGTAAACTTGAAATTTAATAAAAAAGAAAAAAATAGAGATTTCGTATGTAAATCAATAGGTTTCATATGATACCCTATACTCTATAGGTTTTATAGGGTGTAAATGGGTAAAATATGCCCCATAATAAATTTCAAGTACAAAATTTAATATTTAGTAACTTATAAGGTAAGGTACGTGAAATGATTCAAACACCACCCATAATTAATTAAAAGTCAAATAAAATAGCCGGAAAATAAATAGGAAATTAAAACAAGAGAATGGACAAAAATTAATTAGTGGATTAGGGTAAAATAAAAGTTAAAGATGACAAACTAATTGAATTAGGTTAGAAAATCTACTAAAGAAAATCTAATGCAAATGAACAGCTGAGATTGTGCCATGTAGCACTCTAAGAAGAGACCTACAAACCTTGGACCCTATTCTCCATATAAATATGCTTTATTTTCTGTCTTTGCCCTTTTAGGAAACCTACTAATCCTAAGGTAACAACCCTAGACTCTAGCCTTTACTTAAATGTTAACTAAGTGAGATTAACGAATGATTAGCACTAATCAACTGAGATTACTCATTCGTGATAGGAAATGTGGACAATGAAAGCAAACTAAGAGAAGGAGAAGCACATGAAACTCAGGAAATTCATAACAAGGTAATAGTGAAGATTTTAAGTGTCAAAATGCAAAGTTTATGATATTTTAGATGTAGATTCTGACATAGAGATGTTAGTAGGAAGTGAAGAAAACAAAGAAATCGACTTTGGAAGTGTTTTGAGCTTGGAGTACATCATTGCAGCAGCAACAAGAAGATAAGACCTAATTATCGACTCTTGGCATTATAAATGTGTGATTAGGAATAAATAAAATAAGTCTAGAAATGTTAAAGAAAAAATAAACACGTTTCAAGTTAAAATCTTGCTAAAGACTAACTTTGAGAAGAAATAAATATTGCTATGTGTTTGAAATTATGGACAAGATCATGGAATAATCAAGAAGTGATATTATTACTATTATAATAAGTTAAATGAAGGATTGCACATGAAAAGTTTTGGAAATTTCAGAAGAAGCATGATAACTTAGTACTTACTGACAAACATAGATGATTTCGGCTTTGATCTTGGATTAATCATGTTTTAACATGTTAGCTATGAACATAGTTGAATTGAGGCATAAAACACGATCATCTAATACCCTTAAAGTTACCAAAATTTGTCCCAAGGATGTGTTTTGACAGAAATGACAAGTTTAACCATGAAAAGCACAAATCCTAGAAGAGCACGATAGGAACATGACGCTGTGTTTCCCATTATGCTTCTCTCTATCCAAAAACACAAAAGAAAAGTGAAATCTAGAAAAGGAAGATGAGAACACTGTGTTTCCCACCGTGCTTCTCACAGCCTCCAAAAGTGCGAAGAAGCACTAAGAAACACGGGGAGATACATGAACCGTGCTTTCCCTATGCTTCTCTCTAATCTAGCAACCCTACTTGAACCCAAAACAGCACAGGGAAAACACGGTGTCATGTTTCCCATTGTGCTTCCCTTTAGAGCACTCGAACAAAGAAGAAACATAACCATTCTTTTTTGATGTGCCTTAGCTATACTTCCCCTGTTTTCCTTAAATCATTGTCCAAATTAAACAAAACTTGATCTAATTTCTTCCTTACACTTAATTAACCTTCTAAGCATGATCTTTAGGTGAACTGACTAAGTTAATACAACCTAGATATACTAAATGAGATAAAGAAGTTAGAGATAGTTAATCATGAACTAATTTTGTTTTCAATTTTGAATAGTTATTGGACTTCTTGCTTGGAATTGGATAACAAGCTCAATTTGACTAACAAGTATGCAGTAATTGCGTGTTGCTTGTTAAAATAGTTTTAATAATCGGACTAAGAATTTAAACTCGGGTTAGTTGAAAGTTGGTTGTTGCTTGGCTGCTTACTCCAAAAGTGGCACCCCTGGACTAGGTTGCGAGTCTGATCATAACTTTGCAATGATGTAGTAGTTGAAGGGCTTAGACCCCCATGAATACGTGGTTAGGCTCGGCGAGTAGTCGATAGGGAAATTTCCAAGATTGGACGGCTGACTAGGAGCAAGTACGAAGTTGTAATAAGTTATACGTTGTTATGGGACCTTGTATAAAGAGTTACAATGGACTATATTCATTGGTGCCGGCCTGTGAGAAGATGACACAGAGGAGACTATTTTTCTTATTGTCTTTTGGTAAATTTTGGGGACTTATCAAACCTCCCCTCCTCCCTTGATGCGTGATTCGTTGAGAGAATGCCACCCTTTTGTTTGTCAGGAATCTTGAATACTCTTGTGTGTTGTATTTCTGGGACATTGGAAATACATGGTTATTGACTTTAGTTTAATTAAACTTAAATTGTGCATGTTGCATTAACCTAGGCGTGCATGACGTGCGTGAATGTGTTTGATTACTATCGTATCGGGATTCATTGCTTGCTTTTCAATATTTTAGGAGATGACGAGAGTTCGTATGTGGTTCTCCACTATGATTTTATGGCTTTTGGGATTGACGAATATAAAGAGTGACTTCAATGATTTGAGAGATTGATGGGACTTTGGAAATACTTTCTATTTATGAATATATGAGTTTAATTCGATGGATAATTTAAACACTTAACTTTATTACTATTTTTGGGCCGAGTGTTAAACTTCGTAATCGAGTCGAGCCTAGCTCTCCTTTTTTTATGTTGATATCTTAAATGTTTTAAACCTTGAATTTTCGTCTTACTCTTTCTTAAAGCATGTACATACATACTGATATAATGGCTACTAATCATCTTTCGACTCAATATGGTTTTACTAAAGAGCATCACGATTTCATAACTCAAATGTGATTACAAACTCACTTAGATATCGAAAGCCTTGCTCATATTACTTGGAGGTGATGTGTGCAACGAAACAATCATACCCTTTAGTACCCTAAGGTCAGGTCATTATAGTATGAGTAGTACTTCATACCTAATCTATCTCGTCCTTAGTAAATATTAATGATAGGCTAAAAAAACATGTCTACCATTTTTAGTAATAAAATTATAAAAATACAAATTAGATAAAAAAATTATAAAAATATTATTACTATATCATATATACAAGGCATGATATAAATATTTATACTAATATTATACATCTAAACCGCAATACAACTAATACATGTTCAAACTTATAAAAAAATTTATATCGCTAATAAAAACATGCGATACACGATTAGGACATAACAATCATTCAACAATAACTCCATGTGTGAAGAAAAAGCGGGTCCATCTGTAAAATAATTTTCTTGACCTCTCACATCACTTTTCTTTTGTTTCTTCAAGGCTCTTTTTTTTATTATATTAACATTGTGCAAATTCCTTCAACGTGACTTGTTAGATAGCTTTTTTCTTTCCCAAAGGTGGCGACTTGTCATGCAGCTTTTTTCTTTCCCCCAAGTCTTTGTCTTATTTATATATAATATATATATATTAGGTCAATACACTGATGAATGTGAAAAGAGAAAAAAATAAAAAATAAAAACCTCTCTGCGTCGGTTACTGTATCGCGCTGTGATTGTACAATATAAGTGAAATTACTGTTTAGCAACTACATCTAGACATCATCACGAGGCAGTTCCGAACCGGGAACCGCCCCGAACCGTCACCGGCGGTTCCTGACCCGGGAACCGCCCCGTCGGTGATGGTTCCGAACCGTCTAAGGACCCGCAGGAACCGGCGGGTCCAAGCGGTTCGCGTGGTGGAACCGGCGGTTCCAACGGGTCCGGAACCGCCATATATATTAAAAAAAAAAATGCAGGTTTTCTCATAATTCATTTTCCAATGTAATGAAAAAAAATTGTAATTATAATACCTGCGATCTAAACTGAAACATTTGAACTATTTATTTCCGACATTAATAGAAA
Organism: Combretum micranthum; assembly: GCA_024138025.1. NCBI lineage: Eukaryota > Viridiplantae > Streptophyta > Magnoliopsida > Myrtales > Combretaceae > Combretum > Combretum micranthum. The sequence goes on from JAMXBD010000133.1 coordinate 731,253, forward strand.
ATGATTTTTTTTTGTATATCCTTTTTCCTGTTGTGTTTGGCATGAGAAACATAAAAAAAAATGCCATTACCTGACCCAGGCTTTACCCTGCTTTCACCTTTCTTTCTCATCCTTTGAGACAAAGAAACGAAAAGAAAATGTTTTGGTTCTTTCCATTTTCTTCACCAGAAAAAAAAAAAAACGGTTCACGTGGAACGGGAACCGAACCGCCAGAACCGGCGGTTCCTTGGAACCGTGAACCGCCCCGGCTCTGGCGGTTCCGGTTCCGGTTCGGGTCCGGAACCGACCCGAACCGTGCCGATGTCTAACTACATCATACCATACTGCAATTCTACTTTCGTAATTTTATTTATTCAATTTGTATTTATATAATTTTTTAATGAATAGATAAACATGAATTTATCTCATTAATGATGATATATAATTTTTTTTAAATTATTCTTTTTGTATATAAGTATTTATTTACTTCTAATAAATTCACATAACATATGTGTGTGTATTTTTAATGTAGGAATTCTGGTAACATGTTTAAAGTATCTAAACCTTTCTCTAGTATTTAATTAGTAAAGTAGTTGAAATAGATTATTAATATATATGTGTGTGTGTGTATGCGCCAAAGAATTATTTATTAAGAATACCAATAATCAATTAACTATTTCTAAACTACTAGTTACTAATTGTTTACAATGCATATATTAAAAACATGTAGATTACTTAATAATATTTGTTATAAGAAATAAGGAGAATATTAAAACTAGTAATAATAATTTGAAAAGTGACTTATATATTGGATGGAAGATATAAAAAGGAAAATGAAAAATTCTCTAGAACTTTATAATTTCGATGGAAATGCTCAATAAAATTTCAGTTCATGATATACATCTTTACCAACCTTGTAAAAAAAGTTAACAAAATATTAGTTATAGAAAATTAATTACCGTATTACTTAAATACCAAGGTATAAATGTAATTTTTAAGAAGTACAAAACACTTTACCAAAATAGTTCTTTTTTGGCGTTCTTACCAAAATAGTTCAATTGAACCAGGAAGCTTCTATGGTCCCATCAATAGGATCATCCAGTCAATCATTTAACCATTAAAATAAATATAACAATTAGGATATTAACTATTTTAATGATTCGATCATGGTTGAGTGTAGTGTGATCCGTTGGATTGTAACAGGATCAATCTTGTCAAAATTAATTATAGGACCATAGGATTTCTTATTGAACCATTTCAAATTCAACTCAATTTGATTTAGCTCAATTTAACCACTTTTAAAATACGTTCTTTTTTTTCTTTCCCCCCAAAATCTTGCTTCAATTGATAATATTGAAAGAGTCATCAAAGTATTCAATCAAGTTGTGACATTCAAGTTAAGGAAAATTTTGCAAAAATTAAAGATAATATATATATATTATTATATCTCAATGATACAACATTTTAGGTGACGGTAAAGATGCATAAGTTTATTTTAGAGACAAGAGAGGGCACTAAAGGAAAATGCATGGGCTGTGGAAACAAAGTGTGAGATGAAAGAAAAACTTAAATAGGTTTATAATGAAACACTAAGAAGATACAAAACTTAAAAAATGTCACATATTGTTCAATTTTTAAAAGGAAGCAACATTTTAGTTTAGCTCCAAACCGATTGGTTTAACTTCTCTTGGATTAAATGAACCCACCTGGTCCCTCTCCATATTGTAGGTGTACACGTGCATGGATTTGGTTGAGCTTTTAATAAAAACCAAACAATAAATCAAAATTTATAGATTAATTTTTTTTCACCTTAAACCAAACCATTAAAAAAAGGTTTGGTGTATTTTAGAAAATTTTTAAATCATCAAATAATGATTTTGTTTGGTCTAAATTACAAATTAAATCAAAATTCTAATTGAAAAGAGAAAAACTTTATTTTAATCTTCTATATTTATGCAAATATTTAAATTTGAAAAAGAAAAGAAAGCGATTAATATGAGGATAATTGATATTTTTAACAGGGTGATACAAGTGTTGCAAAAAGAACATGGAAGTCTATTTGTATAATTATATATTATACATATAATTCGGTTGTTGCAACTTTTTATGGAAAAAAAAAACAAATAGAAAAGAAATGATTGCTTAGTAAAATTGTCACATAATTATCTATAGTTCTTCATAAAATTATTCTGTTACTAGTTAGTCATCCACCGATAATAATGTATATTTGTTAACTAATACATAGCAAGTTATAATTCACAATCCTTCACAAAACTATCTAGAGAATAATCCATCAATAAAAGTTATCCACCAACAAAACTGATCTATCAACAAAGTACATTAAACAACTAATATATCATAAAATTCATAACTAATAAACAAAGTTTATACACAATTGAGTTAAAAAAAGAATAAAAAGAAAAACGTGTTACTGATAAGAGAATATCTTGAACTTGGAAAAAAAAATGAATGAATTATTTTAACAAATATTTATCAAATAATAAATATCACAATAAAACCATAAGAAATTATATATGACTTTTAATTAATAATCACAAGGAAACTTATAGTTATAAGTAATATATTATCATATATTTTTAAAACGATATAATTCAATTTTATTGATTGGTTTCGCTTTACTTCTTTGCCAATCGTAAATTTATAGATTAGTTCGGATTGAAAATTTTCTAAATGAAATTTCTCGAAAAGGAAACTATATTATTTTTTTGTTAGTTTGGTTTGGTTTATATATTGAGTCAGCCTATTATATTTTACCATTTGATTTGATTCGGTTCCCCTTCATTTGATGACCAATCCTAATTGGACAATCCATTGTTGAAAGCCATGACTTCTTGTAGTTTGTATATATTGATTTACAAGGTATATTCTTGTAATCTTAGAAGTGAACCTTTTGCCTTACGATATTTATAGACATGGGTTGTGCTTAAATTTTCAGCAAATTAGGATATTACTAGTCAATGATATACGATAAACACAATTTCCTGCAACATGGCTTCAATCTAAGTCGGTTAAAATTTCATTTTAGTCGAATGATATGTTAATTGGTCCAAGGATATCATAATTAAAAAGTATAGGAATTGCACAACATCAATTAGCAGGGTTTACATGTGATATCTTAAATTACTTAGATTTGTGTAACTTGTCGCATTTCAACTTTTCTATTTAGTAAAAGGAATTTTCTGATCGCAAGCGTCCATATATTGCGAAGCCGAAATTAATTGAATCGTGATTTATTTCCAACCAAGTGGACCTTTAATTCTAAAACCGAGGACACCACCCACGACTTCCTAAAACCAGCTGAGGATGGTGTTTAAGCAAGCTAAGGCATTTGACAAACTGACCCAAATTCATTATTCGTGTATGTTATAAATTGCCTATATGCTACCTATATTTGGTTAAGGAAAAATAAATATATTTTAATAAAAAAATTATAAAAATGCTACTTAAACAAAATTAATCCTAAAACTAGACAACTTAAATTTATTTCTTATTTCTTAAAAATAAAAATTTTAATAGCAATAAACTTACCTCTTTAAGAGACAAAATCAATGAATCTTACACTGAACTTGTCTCTTATCAGTTTAAATAATAATAACTCTTCCAATCACTACAATTGGTCCAAATTTTAAAGGTGAGAGAGAGAGAGAAAGTGTCTTGTTGCACTGATCGCCGTGTGGGTGTTTGGAAAAGTACGGAACTAATCTTAGAATTTAATACCAACTAATATTTTTCAAATTATGAATATTATAACAAAACTCATTATAGAAAAATTATAATTATGAGTACGATATCATTATATTTTTCTAAAACAATTTGATTCGATTTTACATATTGGTTTAGTTTTATTCCCACAAATAAAAAAAATTATGAATTGGTTCGAATTAATAATTTTTCAAACTAAATTGCTAAAAAGACTATATTTTTTGTTTGGTTCAGTGCGATTCGGTTTGGTTTAGTCGATTTTCCCACCCATACATAAACTCATCTCTTTGGTAGAGGCATTCTGATTAATAATTTTTGAAATTATTTTCAAGTGGTGGCATTTTTATTATTTCTATTAGAATGTACTTTTTTTTCATTAACCCCTTTTGAGTATCTAGTTCATTTCTTTTTCATTTGGATACTTAAATTTATAAATTTTTAAAAAAATATGTATTTTTAAACTTCTACATTTAATATTTTGCTTGTAATTCTTTATATATTGTAGAGTAAAATACATTAATCCATTTAAACTTTGACTTCGATGGAAATATACCTAATGAACTTTCAAATATTATAAATATTTTTAAAATTTGATAAATTGACATATAACCTTTATAAGTTGCAAATGATTTTTCTCAGTTTTGACTTGAACGTGGGAAGCACCTGCTCTAATTATATCAAAGTTTTACTTTAACAATAACAATCCTTGGATATTTGATTTAAGAGTGTGTGTGTGGTTTTTCCATTTAACTAAAAGTGTAAAATTCCTTTATTTGTAAACTTATCAAAATTTAGGGAGTTATTTATAAATTTTAAAAATTTATGAGTTCCATTACTACTAAGATCAAAGTTTAAGAGTGACTATTCCTAATATCCCCCAGATTCTATTGTCTTAGATTTTTAACCATTTTATTAAACGGATAAGTAATAAAATAGGATGAAAAAGTCACCTTTTTTTTATTTTTTTTTTCAAAGATTCATGTCTTAGAGCCCAATTTTATAAGTAAGTACATGATAAACATGTGACTACAAGCAATAGAACAAGAATCACCATGTAATACATATAAGGGTCTTGAGAAAAGTGGATTATTGATTTTGAGGCATTCATACTAAAAAATTATAAATATATTCTTTATATTATGTATTTAGTCTTTTATCTTTAAAATTAAACATTTCAATCACCAAACCATCAAAAATATGCTTTACCCTTTATAATAATAGTAAAAAAAATTAAAATAAGGGAAAAACGAGAGGATTACCTTTTGCTTTTTTAGTACTTGAATACACATTTTTGTAATGTTGTTTTTTCATTTTCTTTTCATTCTTAATGAGTAGCAAAATCGTCTAAGTTTAAAAATGAAGAGAGGAAATTAAAAGCATATAAACCAAATATAAAATAATGTGTTAGTAATTTATTGGCTGTTAATGCTAATTTCCCCAATGATTTAAAAAAAAAAAAAAAAAAAAAATACATTTGCACTATTTTTACAAAAGTTCAAGGTATGTGCTCATCTCTGTCGAACAAAAAGACTTGGAAAGGACTTAGCATTTGATAGCACCAATAAGCTCCAAAAGTACGACAACACCCACTCAATGTGGGGTAATCTCTTAAATATTGTTACTATTGTATATTTAAATATGATTGTTACTTACTAATATTATATATATATGTATATATAAATGTATGCATATGCGAGTGTTGTGTAATATTTACAAATGTGGGGCTTTAACTGAAGTGGTCACACGTGTATTTTGTGAGTACCACATGTTAGCCAAATTCATTGCAAACGCACACATGACCTTAAAATCAAATACTAAATGCGGAATAGGGATGTCATAAATACCTTCGGTCATTGCCGATCTTTTGAATGATTTTGATGTTGCTAGACAAGATCTATTTGCTTCTTTGACTTGATGATGAAACAAAGAGTCTATGTTATTTTAGTTTTATCACACACAATACTATAATATTGGGATTTTATTAGTATGAAATTACCACTTACCAATAACAATATTGATAAGTGTCTAAAGAACCTTATTATCCATATTGTTTTGATAGTATATTATATAGATCTTATGTAAATTAGTAAAGAAAAGGATACTCATGTGATTAAATTGTTAATTTCAAGACTAAAGAAAGAATTTGAGCTTAATGAAGACAACTGGATGAGTTAAGCAAGATTTTATTGAAGAAATAGGAATTTAGAAGATTTACAACATATACAAGAATCTACACAAGCCGTGTAGAACATTGGTGTTGGAGATAAAAAAAAAGGACCAGCAAGCATTTTAGAAGTACACAAGGATCATACACAAGCCACGTAGGGTGCTCACGTAGAGGATTGAAAGTGACCATAACCGATTTTGAAAATACACGGCCTGTCTACACAAGCTGTGTCTGTGGTTGTGTAGCATTGGGTTTCAAAGATTTTGACAATTTTGAAGGAATGTTGGCTCAAGGCTGGCGGCTTAGGAGCTGAAGCCAGTTGCGTACAAACTTAGGCCGACGGCGTACCAGGTGGCTTACATTGTCCAATCGTCAAAATTCACTAGTTTTCATCCTACACGGCTTCGAACATGGGTTGTGTAGGATGTCATGTAGAAGATAATTTTCTCCTCCTATAAATAGCGTCCTTAGCTCATTTTTATGATAATTCCATATTCTTTTTACAAACCTAGAGAGCAAAAGAGGTGCTTTGAAGAGAGAAATGCTAGACTTTAATTGGAGATCACAAGACTTTATCTTTCAAGGGTGTAATTATGTTTTATATCTATTTTTCCATGCTTTATCATTATAATCATCTTCATATGGAAAAATAGATCTTTTTACCCTAGATCTTGAGAAACTCTAACCCTAATGTAGAGAATTGATTGTTTTTATTAATGAAAGTTTATGTTTCTTGAGACTATTCATATGTTCTTTATTGTCTTGTGTGATTTCTTTTAGATATAAAGACATTTCATCTAATTGAATAGATCTATACGAATAGAGAGATTTGACGTGATTTTAGACATAGATTGTATGAATTTTTTACATCAAGATTTATTCTTTTTAAGGAATCATGATCTTTAGTGCAATTATATATGCATCTAGTGATGAAAGAAATTTCCTTTAGACATATGGAAGTAGAATTTAACTATCTTAAAAGAGAGATTGATGAATCTAAGGTTCCTATAGTTCAAGAACATAACAATCCATTAATGAACACTTTATAGAAGGTTGGATAGGGTTGGTGGTGAATCAAGATTAGGTATGTTTTGTGATTGAGATATATATATTTTCTAAGGCGTGATATTAATTGTTCTAGGGTTAGTAAATTATGTAGTTATAATTATTCTTACTATAATCGATTTAGACTAGCTGAATAGTAGAATTAGGGTAATTACTAGTAGTTATAGATCCTTAAAGGAATGGCCCTTGTGCTTACACCACTGCTACAATCGGTAGGTACGCTTACTTAGGATCAATCGCAGAGTAAGAATAGGATTTTTAATTTAATTGATTGATTGTGATTGGAAAATCCATATCGAGTACTATAATATTGGAATTTTTTTAATGTGGATTTACTTTAATATTTCAATGGTGGATCACATCCAATAAATGAATATGTCTTAAAAAATTCTTACTAATAATAAATATTTATATTCTCCCACTTGGTCCATGCATCCAAATACATCATCTCCAAAATCAATAAAAACGAAATAAGAAATAGAATACATGAATCATGGTGATATGTCCTCTAGATTTCGAGTATTATCTTCCATATATCACAATGCATTATATTTCTCTTTCCATATACGGTAATATTTACTTAAATGAATAAACCTCATGTTTATTCCTAGTCTTCACAAATATGATTACTCAAAATCATTAATGTGCACAACAATGTGAGAAAATGACGTAAATAAGAATTTCATTAACAACAATGTTGACATATGATAATCACATGATGGATCCTAATCCTATTCAAGATACATGATCCTTGATTTGAAGTGGTGGCATCCTTTAGTTAAACGATCAATTATCATCAACTCCAAACTAATGTGTTCTATGACCACTTCATTTTCCTTAACACATTCTCGATGTGTTTGATTTGACTACCACTTTTGTTACTCCTGGTAAAAAATATAGCAGCTGAGTTGTCACAATATATTCTCAATGACCTTGATGCAGTATCCACAAGTCTAAGTTCAAAAATAAAACTCTTCAATCATACACTATGTGATGCTACCTCAAACATCATTTGACACTCCTTCAAGATACAACTCCACCAGCTATCATGAAAATGTAACTCATATTGATTTAATGAATCAGTACATCTAGCAAGTCTACATTGAATACCAACTACTTCTAGACTATTGGAACATCTGACATAGGCATACAATCCTTGGTCCCTTGAAGGTATTGCATCACTTTCTTTATAGCTTTCCAGTGGTCTGTACCTAAATTATTTTGATATCTCCTCAAGATTTTCATAGAAAATGCAATGTCAGCCTTCTACAACCTGATTATACATCAAGCTTCCAATAACAGAAGCAAGGAATATTGTATGTCTATTCCTTTGGAAATTGTTCATCAGCATTCATATAAAACTTATCACCCTTCATGATGAGAGCTATACTTGATGAACAGTCTTTCATCCCAAAATTTCTTTGAAACCTTATTGATGTAGGTCTTTTGAGATGGGCCCAAAACACAACGGTCTTACTAATGACATAAGATGCATCACCCATGTACCTCATCCTAAAATGTTAAGAGAGAAATTATTTCACCTCATACAATAAGCCTTTATCATTGCTTGCAAGTAAAATACCATCCACATACAAGACTAGAAAACAAGTTTTACTACTAACCTTTTGAAATATACATTGATACATGATATTCTCTTGAAATCCAAATGATGGTATGACTTCATGGAATTTCAAATATCATTATCGGAAAACTTATTTCAGTCCATATATGGATTTCTAAACCTTGCAAACCAAACACTCGCCATTACTAGCAAGAGGCTTATTTCAATCCATATATAAATTTATTAATCTTGCAAACCAAACGCTCACCATTACAAGAGAAAAAACCTTTTCATTGTTTCATGTAGACCTCCTCCTCTAGGTTACCATCAAGAAATATTGTTTTCACGTCCATTTATTGCAATTTAAAATCAAAGTATGCAATCAATGCCAAAATTATATGAAAAGAATCTTTTTTAGACAGGTGAAAAGGTATCTATGTAATCGATTCCATCCCTTTGAGTGAATCCTTTAACAGCAAGACTTGCCTTATATCTCTCAATGTTGCCTAATGAATTTCTTTGTTTTATAACCTGTTGACATTATATAGACCTCTTTTTCTACTAAACAATTCAAGAAGGTCCTAAACACCATTACTTATAATGGAATTCATCTCACCCTTCATGGCATTATACTAGATTTCTTATTCTTTGCAATTATCGCATGTGTAAAGTTTCGAGTTATTTTTTGCTCCTATGTTGTAGTTAGACTCCTGTAGATATACCATATAATCACTAGAATGACCTATTTCTTAACTCTAATGACCTCCTCAGTGCTATATTAGAGATGTTGTTGATATCATCATGAGCAATTTCATCTACCAAATTATCAATCATTTTTTTAATTTCCCTAATGTCATTTTCAACTTATTGAATTGCTATAGCTAGTGTTATAAGTCTAGTTGAGCTTGAGGGACATTATGAATGATAGTAACTTGATTTCGAGAAGTGAATTGTTACGTATCACGATGTTCATTCTATAAATTAGTGCCTTGAGATAGATCCCTCCACTAGTCAAGTCATTATTTACATTTCTTGATTCCAAATCTAGTGTAATATGGTGGACAATAAAATTTGTATGCTTTTGAACTTTTGACATATTTAATGAATTGCCCACTTATAGTCCTCAAATCCATCTTCTTTATCTATTGATTATAAATTCTTATTTCACATGGACATCCCCAATTGCATACATGTTGCAAACTCGATTTCTAACACTCAAATAATTCAAATGATCTATAGGACAACCTTGGTTGGAACTTAGTTTAATATGTACACTATTGCCTTAAGATCTTCAATCCATACGGACTTAAGAAGACTAAAACTACAAAGCATATTGCGTACCATTTCTAATAATATTTGGTTTCTTCTTTCTACCGTACCATTTTGGTCTGAGAACCAAGTGAGGTGGACACAATCTCATTTTCTTGAAACTTCACAGATGAACTAAGTGCTTGTTTATCCTATATATTGATCATAATATTCATCATTTTTATTCAGACTCACTATCTTAATTTGTTTACTATATTGTTTCTCTACTTTTGCCTTAAAAACTTTAAAAGCATCTAATGCTTTTCTTTATTATGAAGCAAGTAAAGATACACATATTGTGAATAGTCATCAATAAAGGTAATGAAATATTTTTGTCCAAATGGTGTAAATTAGGACAACAAATATCTATATGTATGATTTTAATATATTGAACTCCTCATGGCACCTTTATTTGACATGTTAGTTTATTTTTCCTTGTTGACTCAACATAGTCTCAAAATCAATAAAGTCCAAGTCATTTAGTATCTTGTCGTTTACCATAATTTAACTCTATCAATGGAGATGTGTCCTAGTATCTAGTCCCACAACAAAGAGTTTGTCATTCATGACACAACACTTTATACTTGCACGTGTTGTATTGTAGCAATTATTACATGTAAATTAATATAGGTAGGATCATTAGCAACCAATTAGTTCAGATTTATAACAAAGCAAAAAAATCTTAAAATTGAAAACTATATCTAAAATGTTCAATTCTAGAAGCCAAAATTAGTTTGTTGTAGTAACTAGATAGATACAACATCTTTTTAAATAATATAATAAAATTGCTACTTAAAATTAAAGAACAATAACAGTAGTCTTTGCACGTTAGGATATTTGTTTCCATATAGATGTGCTCCTCACTTCCCACTCACTTTCTTGAATTTTTCAAATCTTGCTACACATTAGTAATGTGAACTATACAACCATAATCAATCCACCATATGTCATGATAAATATCAATCAAATTATATTTAAAGCATACTAATGATGTAAGATTACTAACAAATGTACCTTTGTTTTTTTCAAGTCATACAACAAAATTCTCACATTCCTTCTTAAGACGCCTCTTTTTCTTGCAGAAAAGCACTTGGATTCTTTCTTAATGTCTACATTGGCAGATATTTTATCTTCCTCTGCTTATTGGCTTAAGTTTTATTATTTCCTTGAATAACTAGTAAGCATTCTAAGGAATCTCTCCTTGCTCTGCTAGCAGCCTCCCCTCCTCTTGTACACGTGGCTGTTAGTCATTAATTAACCACTTATCCTTATGTGTGTTACAGATATCTTTGAGGGTGTATATGCTAGTGGAAGAGTGTTTAGTATGTAGTACACAAGGAAAGATTCAGACATCTCTACCACAAGTGTCTTAAGTTGAGCCACAATGTCCCTTATGTCATTGATATGTAAGAAGAACATTATTAATTCAGTGAATCTAGCGATTGAAAACCTTGTTAGCAAGGTACTTGCTAGTGCCTTATAAGAGGACTAAAATTAATCATCACCTTCAAGAGCTCATGGACATTGACATGATGTTCGTGGGACCACAATCACTAACATTGATCTTAATTCTTATGAACATCAAACTAAGATGATTATATCGTTCACAACATTCATAGTAGCGATTTCAACTAGAGTGATAACATTAGTAAAAGTAGATGGTTCATCTTTTTGAATAGTATATTCAATCTCAAAGCATCCTAAATGAAGGAGAACTCTCTCTCTCTCTGCCCCTTTCCCCCTTCTCTCTCTCTCTCTCTCTCTCTCTCTCCTCCTCATATCTTATAGTTGTCACTCGTTAATTCCAGAACATTATCAGTATTGACAACAATATTTTGTGTAGCAACAAAATAAAATATACATGCCTACATATATCAATAATCGAGCCTAATAAATGAGCAAAAGCAATTTAACCATGTAGATCATATAAGAACATAAATCAATAACATAAAATTGAGAGAGAGTTAACTATGCATGATTATTTTCATAAAAAGGGGGAGATTGTTAAACTTATATATTTAACGTGTGTTTTGATGAGGAAATTATTTGCACAATTAAGCACTTAATTGTGTTAAGTTACACTTAAGTGGTTATACACGTTTGATGTGAAATATGTTGAAAATGTGCAAATATTTTTATTTGTATTTGTACTTGTATTTGTGTTTTGTGTTATGTTTTTAGCAGAATTCTACAAGTCAAGATTGCACCAACTTGCTAGTATAATTTTTCTCTACACAATAACTTTTTGTAGAATTTGAGTGGTCTTACTAACCTACTTATTAGCTTGCTGGTGCACCCAAAGTATAGGCATTTTTTGTTTATTGGCGAGTCACTTTGATGCAGCGTGATAGCATTGAAATAAGATAAATCAATAACAATGATTAATTTCAATAGAACAAAGATTGCAAAGATTACAACTTTCCCGAAAATAAACTCTCGAAAGGGTTTTAAATATATAAAAATATCAATTTTCTCTAACAAAACCCTAAACACAGTATTTAAGTCTCAGCAAAAAAATAAAATAAAATAAAATTCGTATGGAAAATGAAAAGACAATATAAGCTGGTAGCTTAGGTCCTGTACGCCGATAACTTAGGGGTATATGCAGGTGGCGATGCCTTTTGTCAAAACTTTACAACCATGATTTGGACCATAGTAGAAGCTAGGCATTGGTCATGCATTCTATGTTGGCTCAAGGCCGATGGCCTTCATGGCAAAGCCGACGGCCTTCTTGCCAGAACTAGCGGCCTTGAGGCCGGCTTTGATTGGAGATAGACATGCTGCTACATTATTCTCTCCCACCTATAAAGAACTTGACCCCGAGTTCTCATCTGAATACTTCTGCGTCCTTTTCTTCTATTTCTTCTTCTTAGCAATAGTTACTTTGTTCTTTTTTTTTCCTCCATCCCACTTTCTAATTGAACGATAGTAAAAAAAATCGCCCCTTAGCTTTGACGGTTTTGGAATGATTTTTAATCTTCAAGGACAATAGAGTATACTTTATTCCCCCTTTCTCTAACCTATAGACATTCTCTTTTCCCACCTATTGTGCATTAACATCATACTACTAAGGTCTTCCAAATAGCAAGTGACAAGCATCCATATCTATTACATCACAATAAATTTCATCCTTGTACTTACCTATTGAGAACGGTACTTTGCATCTCTCTTTCATATCAATCTTTTTAGGTATTTTAATCCACCCTACAATGTATGAATTAGGGTGTTTCTCCACCGGTAGCTGCAATTGATCCACAATCCTTCTGTCGATAATGTTTTCATAGCTTCTACTGTTAATAATCAAGTCCCAAACCTTCCCACCTATTATACACCTAGTACAAAACAATTGGAATCTCTAGGTGTCCTCCTCTTGTTTAGTAGCCAGCATCAACTTCTTAATGAAATATATCTACCCAATATCTTAATAGGTTGACGCACCACCCTTCAACCGATAGGCTACCAGGCTAACCCTATGCTCCTTAGGAATTTCCATATAATCAAAAAATCTATCTACTTCAGCTAACCAGTCAAGAAATTCCTCAATATTTAAATTACTATTAAAATTAGGAATATCTACCTTTCGACGAAAATCTCCATTTTCTCCTTGATCATAACCATAGAAGCCTCTTTTATATCTGCTGCCACCATAACTGCCTCGCCTCCTCTATGGCTGTCTACTTTCATATAAGATCCCATCCTCCTCTGTGGAGTATTCATCAAACATTTGTGCCCATCAATTTTTAGTGACGGGTCAATTAATAAGATCGTCATAAGCATCTCATGCCCTTAGGCGTCCCCCACTAATATTCATATCCCTGTTGGTATCTACCACAATCGTGTCGAAACGCCCGACCAAATTCTCAACAAGCTGCTCTACTTGTTGGAGTCTTCCATCCATGGCATTGATTACCACTCTAGGAACTTTAGCTCATCGGACTCCCGTATCCTGAACACCATCACGAATATGACCATCGTTAACACCCTCATCTGAAGACATCTTCATAGGATTTTACCATGCTCTGATTCCAATCTAACGCAGCATGATAGCTTTGAAATAACAAAAATCAATAACAATGATTGATTTCAAGAGAACAAAGATTGTGAAGATTGCAACTTTCCTGAGAACAAACTCTCAATGGGTTTCAAATATATCAAAATATCAACTGCCTCTAACAAAACCCTAAACACCCTTTTTATAGTCTCAACAAAACAAATAAAATAAAATTCATACGGAAAATGAAAAGATAATATAAGCTGGCAACTTAAGTCCTATATGCAACAGCTTAATGGTATATGCCGGCAATGTTGGATGTTGGTGTTGCCTTCTATCGAAACTGCATGGCTATGATTTGGACCATGGTAGAAGCTAGGCATCAGTCATGCATTCTACGTCGGCAGCCTTCATGGCAAAGCTAGTGGCCTTTCTACCAGAACTAGCGGCCTTAAGGCCGACTTTGATTGGAGATAAACACACTACTACTACGCTTGGTTTTTGGACTGGTGAGCTAGTATGGTTAAAACCAAGCATTGCTGTGCATTTAATGTCTAACCATTGGAGATGATTTTGGTGGCAACGATTAGTTTCTTGGAGTTTTTATAAATAGAAGTTGATGGGGAGTTATTAGTGTTGGTTTGAGCTTATTTATTGATAACATAATCTTATAAACACCCTCTCTAAGCATTAATTGTATTTTGTGTTTTTTTGTGAGAGAGAGAAACATATAGTGTCATTTGTCTTGTATTTTGCTATCAAATTGTAAGACACTATATCTAGTTTGTATTAAGTGCACCGGTGAAGTTTTGAGTTGAGTCTAGACTATTTTGACAGCTTTTTATAAAGACTCAACTTAAGCAATTGTATTTGCGTTGTGGTGAAATCCTCAATTATGAGACATTATGTTGTGTAGCTCTTTAAAGCATTTGTTGAATTAAATAAAATGTGAAGTCCTCCTTGAGTGAGCCATTGTGTAAATGTAGAGACTAGGAGGGTGGATTGAACTCCATGTTAAACCCGATGTGATCACTAAATTTTACTCAAATAGATTCGTGTTAACCTTTATCATAAAATTATCAATTTATATTTACCCCTATACGTAAAAAGGATTGGTATTTTATCCTAATTTGGCTATGTGAGATGTGGAAAAAACTCTTGTGGCATAGATTTCATCACATTTAATATAACAAATTACAGTTAATATGTTTATCCAAATGTAATTAAACCAAATTAATATATAATTTTAAATTAACTAAGGTTGTTATGGCTAGGCCTTAGTTAATTAAAATTATATGGATCACCTTTTTAATCAATTATTCATTCTTATTCACAATTTATCAATCATAATGCATTTAATTAAATTAAGGATGCAAAACAATCAATCAACATATATCGATCTTCAAATAAATTACATGTGCATAAATTTTAACTTTGGTAAAATAAATAATTCTAATGAATTATTATTTTTATTATCACAATCAATTAATTACAAAATATTAAAATTGCAATAAAACACATAGCTACGATGAAGAAAACAAGGAGTGCGTTCACTAATTTGACAAACAGTCGCATTATGCATAACATATATATGGATCCGTGGATTGGCATAGAAGTTGATCAGCCAGTGCCCAATTCATCATTAAAAAATTAAAATAATAATAAAAAAATGGTGCCTAACCATTTAACAAATTGAAACCTATTTCTCGTACATTGCGACATGTGGCAACTAAAATACTTCTAAACTTTAATTGATCAAAATACACACACATACACACAAATCTATATATATTTACCAGGTAAAAAACACAAAAAGGTCACAAAATTTAGGGATAAGTTCATTTTAGGTCACAAAGTTTGAAAAAGTATCTTTTAAGATTTAATTAAATATTTTTCCTATTAATACCTTTAATTAAATATTTCTTCTATTAATACGTGCCAATAGTGACATTAATTGACCAACTTCTCTAAACGTTGTGATCTCTTTTTGAATCACTTAAAAATGTCGTAACCTAAGATGAACTTACTCATTAAACATTGTGGTCTCTTTTGAATTTTTGAAATGTTGTGACCTAAAATGAACTTACCCTCAAATGTTGTAACCTTTTTATGTAATTTACCCTATATTAATCAATTAATGATATATACATGAGAGTGAAACAAATTCACTATTGATTAATATATATACATTCACCATGGATTAACATTTCACTATATGGATATATGTGCATGCTAACATAACCAGCATAATCATCACAAATTTAATGCAATTTCTACAAATAGAATTCACTACAAGAAAATTGGCCTTTAGAGATAGAAATTTTCTAACAAAAAATGGGTAAAACAGGTTATATTTTACAAATAAAATCAACAACGATGGCTTTTGCGATGAAAATTTACGTTTCGAGATTGAATTTTCGTCTCTAAAGCCCAATTTTCTTGTATTGCAAAACTCAAAAATCGTATAGCAAGGTAGAGGGTATATTAACACTAGTACCAAATGTAGTAAAATCCACGACAAACACCTACATAACCATGAAATCAAATACTAAATGCATAATATAAAAGGATGTTATAAATACCCCCTACAATTGCCTTTCGATCTATTGAATGATTTTGATGTTGTTGGAAAAGATCTATTTGGTTCTTTTGCTAGATGAGGAAATAAGGCTTTGTGCTTTCTTAGTTTTATCACACAAAATACGATAGTATAAAGAGTGAATGGTGATAACTTAGAGACCAAATGCCTTATTAATATAGTTATATATAATTTGCTTCCATCAAACACATTTAGAGGGCTATTACCAAATAAAGATCTTATAATATTGGGATTTTCTTGATATGGGACTACCACTTACCGATAAAAGTCTTGTAATATTGGGATTTTCATAATGTGGATTCACTTTAATATTTGAATGTTAGACCACATCTAAATGAAGATTTCCTAAATAAATACTAACTAATAATAAATATTTACACCACGCTCTACACTTGATCTCAGAATAGTAATGAGTAGATATAATACCGATGGAATGACTTGGAAAAAATAATGGAGAATAGGAATAAGTAGTTTCAATTATTTGTATGTACTATAGAAGACAATAGAGCTTGAGGAAGTCTCATTTGTTAACCTTATAGTTTTTAAGCAATAAAAGCCTGTATTTAGAAGAGTTATTTGTTTAATCCATGTGAGATAATGCTTATAACACAGAATACTATTTTTCTTCTTTTCACCAAAATGTAAAAGAAGGAGAGTAGCTAAGTTTTTATAAGCATTTGATCTAAATAATAATTGTCAATTCTTCTTAGTAATCGGCATCAACAGATATGATGAAATAAGCTTATTTTATGTTTACTCCAAATAAGCTTGTAATAGGCCACGTTAGTAGTTTTGCTCTTTTATACATGAGCCTCTTGAACTATGTTAGATATGGGTGGATTGCTCAAATAATTCTTACTCCAAATTTCTTTAAATCATATCAATACAAGAACTTGATTTTTTAAATTAGGTACTTAACCCAACAAATCAATCTCAAAATAATAATGTAATATATATTTTTAACACTCTAGAATGCGCAATGGATATTTTTTCTCAAAGAACGGTACAGCTATAGTTCTAGCACATTCAAAAAGAAAAGTAGAAAAAAAGAATGTGTAGAAAAGATTCTCCTTATCTACACTAGTGTATAATGCACACATGCTGTGTGTGAAAAAAAATGGGAATAGTTATTTTAGAGGGTATAAAAATGCAAAGAGATAAAATAGAGAAAAAGAGAAAGTGACTGTCATACTTTGGCGTATATTTTTTAATACTAATAAACTAGGATTTGTTTTATAATATAGATAGTTCGCCTTTTAGATTAAGGAAATAAAAAAAAATGTTACGTAAACATAAGCAGAATAAAAATTAATCAATAAAAGTTGAATGAAATTGCTTTTTTTTTTTTTTCCATTACACTTAGTTATTCTCTTTTTAATTTCATCTAGTATATGTTATATTCAATATTTGAATTTGATCTATTTTTACAGTTAATTACCTATATAGGTCTACAATTTAAAAGTGTTAATTTATTACTAATAAGTTTTCAAAATTATTTTATAATATCTTGATAAAGTTCAACTATCAAATTAACATTTTTATATTTTACGATAAACTATAAAATTAAATAAAATCCGGATACCAACTATACCATTTTCCTTTTCTTTTTTACCTACAACTACAAGGTGATCATAGAATATAAAATAGCAATTAGACAAACATATTTTAATCAATACAGCCAAGAGATATAGCTATTGTTCCTCCCATTACATGTTAGCGAATAGGCGATATGTCTTCCCATCGCGTACTATTTGTCTAACTGAAGCAACCCCCCCAACAGCTACTAATGCCGTTGAAACCACTACTATTGTTGTGTTAATCCAGAAGATTAAGCTCCTTTTGGAAGGCTTGAGAGCCACATTGTACAAACCATTGGCAATATGAAATCAATAGGGATACACCCAAATGCTCCAAACAATGCCATGATATCTCCAAAGAAGGGCAGCATCATGGCGATTGCCGTCCCGACAACAACCGTTATCGACCGGAAAAACAACCTCGGCACCACGTTTCGGATAGAGAATTGATCCTTCTTAGGGTCCGCAAATTTTTTCTCAAATACTTCGTTGGTTGGCTGCAAATAAACCTGCATTCATGACCATATGTTTACCTATATGAGTATTTTATCTTCCTTTGTAATTATAAACGTTAGAAATTGAAGCGTTATTCGAACTTTAAAATCTTTAAAAGTGTGCTTTAAGGCCCTATTTAATTATTTCATCAGTGGATAAAATAATAAAAACAATACGGAACTTGAATATAAAAATATATAATATCATGAGAAAAATGGTTATATAAAAGTTCGAAATAATTTTGCATTTGAAAGACTTGATATGTTTTTCTTTGTCTAGAAATCATTAGCTAAATACTCAATAATCCATATATAATAAATCCTTGGAATGCATGTGAAGTGGAAAAGGAAAAAAAAAGAAAAAAAATAAAAACGAAAGAAGAATATGAAACCCTTTACTCTTTTATTTGTCTCAATAGTCCTAACAATTTCGGGTTTTTTCTTCTGTTTCTTTTTCCCTTTTACCATATGCATCCCCCATGATTATTATTGGCATCAAACTAAACAATAATATATGTAAAGTGGGAATTTTTTTTTTAAATATATATATATAAATGTTAGAAAAAAACAAGGTTGAAACAACGGTTATGATTACATGTGATTGACCATGAAATATAGTAATGAACTAATAATAAAATGCTCATACCACTGTGACTGCTAGTATTTGTAGCAGGGCAAAGATGTTGGTCATGAGAAGAAACCAAGTAGGTAACAAGGGCTTAGTGTCGCCCATGAAATTTGTAAGAATTGTCCCCTTGGATTATTTCCGAAAGCCCAATACCCAGAAATAGCCACACTCAAATATGTGGTTACTATGACTGAATAACATATGCACAGCCCTTTGAACATCTTGCCCTTCACCGGAGGAGCCAAAGTTGCCTGAAAAAGAATATAAATATTTCATATCAGCTTCTAAAGAAATTATTTTGACCAGAGAATTAATCACATGGATTCCATTTGATTTCTTTTTAATAAGACGGAATTTTTTCCTATGAAGACATACTAAGATAATAATGGATTAAAACTGGGATCTTTTAAAGAAAAACTTAACAATGGATCCTTTCAAGAGAATTATTAATGTATCAAGTGAATTTTATCTCATATCATCAATACATTGTATGTTTATATCAAATTTCAAAAGATTATTTCTTGTTTAACCATCCTTTAAAAAAAATTATTTTAAAAGGATGGTTAAACAAGAAATAATCTTTTCTCCAATATATGATACATGTAAAAAATTTTGTATATCTTCTCTAACATGCGATATAAGGTGATAATTTAGAATTTTTTTTTTGTACAATTTAGATTTGTATATATTTTTCTTTTTGTAAAAATGATAGACATCTCTTTCACCCAAATTTCAATCAAGCTTTAAAATTAGATGGATGCCTATATAACGAAAGGATAAAGATGCAAGGACAAAGGATAGTAGACAGCCTTAGGAAAAACAGATTCATTTAAATTATTGTACGAAAAATTCCTAAATATACAAAATCTACTGTAGAAAAAGCCAGATTTGTTTAAATTTTTGTGTTAGAAAGAGAGTTTTTTGATAGAAAGATGAGCACCTGAATTTCAGGAATAATGCCACTTGCATATGTGGTGGCAATTATAGAGATACCATTAAAAGCGCCCAAAATACGATCCTCCCTATTTCCAACAATAGAGTAATTTCGAATTGGAGCATTTCTTGAATTTCCTGCAAAAAGAATACAATAAATTTTTGGTTAGACTAATTGCTATTTTTCATTTGTTTTAATAAGATCGTATAAATCAGGCTTATGTTAGAACTTTTTTGAAACAAAGATAGCATAAACTGCGATATAATCCCAAACCGTTTACAGAACAAAAGATGTTCTTAATTACCTATGTGGATAGAACCAGCAGTGGCACAAGCGCTGTAGGCAAGACAAAGGATTAAGGAAACAAGGTTGACATGCCTAAGGGAGTGGAAGGATGGAACTTGCGCCAATATTAGAATAAAAGCTCCAAAAATGGCAATAAATTGGTAGAGTTTCATAGTGCCATCAGTTCTAGACAGCAAATATATGAACTGCAAAAACCAAAGAGAACACACGTGAGGTTATTATTATTAAAGGGCAAAAATTTCATTTGTAAATATTTATATGGATCAGGCTTTTATAAATCCAGTCACAAATTATATGGCATGATAAATGTTCAACATATGTCGAAAACTTTAGTTTTAAATACTAATACACTTGTCATATATCGAATTGTTTGTGTTCGAATATTTCAAGACATCTACAAATATTCTAATTTTTTAAATTAGCTAAACATTGAAGAATCCAATGAGAGTAGGAGATTCTAGTTAAATTTTAAGACATTTTTTTTTTTTTCCTTTTTTCTTTTTTCTTTTTCCCCTTGATATTAGGAGGAAAAAACTTATTTTATGTCCCATATGATATTATTTGTAGCTACCTAGGGCATGATAGAAGACATGATATATCTAGACATCTTTTTTGGGGGAAGAGACCCATGACCAAACTCATCGGGTCCTGGTCTAAAAAAAGGGATCGGAACCGTCCTTGAGCGAATCAGGACAGGTCGACTAGTCCCATTTATATTAATTTTCAAAAAAAAAAATCTTTTTATTATTTATATGGTGGACTTGTCTTAGACTCGTGGACTCGACGGATCCGCTTCCAAGTAAGATCCAACTTGCCAGATCGAGTCCATGAGGGTCAAATCCGAGGCCGGGTCAGGTCCGATTCTATCCAACTCGAGAGATGTCTAGACATATCTAAGAAGTTCTTAACATGATGTAATTTGAATCAGAAATAAAATGCCACTGGTGCGAGCACCTATTTACTCCATATATTTTGGGTTATTGCAAATAAGGATAATTACTTTCTCATTAAAGTGACGTACCTACCTATAGTCAACAATGGGGGTTTTTCATATATATGGTCAGAACTAATCTCATACGGTTCTTTTTTTTTTTTTTCAATTAGTTTTCTTATTGGTTATATATATATAACGTGTGTGTGGTGTGTTTATGAACTATATTTTTCATCATTATGGATTATATTTCTTTGGAAGTCAAAAGGAAGAAAACCAAAGAGTATCCAGAATTCGTCTAATAACTTCATTTGTTTCACCATATCTTTTTTTTTTTTTTCTTTTCTTTTATTGACCTTATCATATTGACCAACTCTTCAATTTCCCGAATTCAAAATTATCCTTGGTTGGCAGTTAGCTCATCCATTTTGGTGGAAAAGTCTACGGTCAACGTCTTTGACTTATCATATATGTATGTTTGAATCCCAAGACGATTGGGTCAACACCCACTTGCCTTTACCAATTACCATACATACTAATGAGTAGTGACTCACAAGCAATTAATTTTTATGCCGTCATAATTGAAGTATCAATATATTTAATATATTATACCTAACGTTTGAAAGATTTCGATGCGATGAACCTCCTCAGAATTGACTGAATAAGTCAGTGAATTGGACAAGTATAATAACAACAGCATGATTGGTTTAATTCTAATTTTATTTTCATGAAATATTTATTTTATTTGATTTATAAAAAATTTTAATAAAAAAAATTTATTTCATATAATACGATATAGATAAAGAATCTTCATTATTTTTTTTACTGAAGAAATTATTATATCTAATATTTTATTTCAAAAATACCCATAATTTTAAAATAAGAAATTATTATTTCTCTTCAATCTTGTTTTATTCTAGTAAATCAAATATACCGTAAAAGTATTTTTATATTTGGGTCAAAATTCGGTAAGACTCTTTTATGTTCCAAGTGAGCGTATTTACGTTTATGGGAAAAAAAATTTTGTATTTGATTCATGTAATGATGAATATATACACACATAAATTAAGCTAACCTTAAGACTTTGTCCTCCCAGAAGCGTACCAGCAACAACTGAACCATAACATATAGAAAACTGGAGAGGTCCAACTAGATATTTGCCCCATTTAGGTCCTGTTGGATAAATTTTGTGTAAAGCGTTAGTAGTTTATAGCAGACGACAAACTGTGAAGAATTTTGTACTGGCAGAATTATATGGCTGGTTCACTCCACCATACGAAACAGGGGAGAATTATATTGAATTTCAATTCAATAAATTCAATAGGAATGCAATAATATTATAATAATTATTATATATTTGTTATATTGTTTCTTATTATTATTACATAGAGATAATAATTATATAGATTTGATATTTTTAAGACTAGAGTATTATGATAATTCAGGATTTTTATAAATTGTTATCTACTATTTCATATAAGAGTAATTTATTATGAGTTGGTGTTTTCTTAATTAAATAATGTAATAATAGTTTTACGGAGAAGTGAATAGTCAATGTTGAACGGGTTACTAGAAGTCTGAATAAAGTGAGAATCTGGATGATACAATACCTAGGATGTCGCTGGCCATGTCGCGAAACCTGAGCTGGCGACGGCCTAGTTGGGCTTGCTGCTCTAGAACAAGAGAGAGAAGATTATATGAGTAGAAAGTGACCGTAGCAGCCAATATCAACCACACTAATCCAGCTCCCCAACCCAACAAACTTAAAGTAAAGGGAAGACTCAAAAGCACCGGCGCCACGATCGAAGTCGTCAAGTGAAACCCGCAATGCCACCAATTTCCTGACAAAATATTAAAAAAATAAATAAATAAATTGTGACCAGTTTAATTTCTAATTTATATAATAACCAACCTTCTATTCTTTTTCCTCCTGTTGGCCATTCATATTATATATATATATATATATAGAAATGTTTATTTGGTTATATGACTTATGAAATTAACTTGGAAAATGGAATTGTATATAAAATTAAAAAGTGCGGAAGTAGATGGATGGATTTAGTCTTCATATTCTGAATATAAGGACTATAATATAAAGTAGAATAAGGAGGAAAAATCCTTAGAAAATATAAAAGACAACACAAAATAATAATAATAATATCTGTTTTAATAATATAAGTACTTAGATATACGACAATTTAATTACAATTATTATTGAAGTGTTTCATACTTGATGAAAACGACTATGTTGAATGACTTGTATGGCAACAAATTATTACACGCCAAATACATCAACTTTCTATTTTTAAAATTGAGGATAATTGGCAAAAAAAAAATTGAGGATAATTATCGTAAAATATATATGATAGAAAAAAAACTCTGGATAATGTAATGATAAAATTTCAACAAAGAAATAAATAAAAATAAATCCACTATCTGATCAAATTGTCGAGTGAGATTCATATGCACGGAAGGAGTTACATTACAAGTGGTCGAAATATAGGTATATTGTCGAAATCAATCAAAATTCGAAAAAAGAACGAAAAATATCCCGCACCTAACGAAGTTCACAGGTGCAATAATAATCTGAAACATAAATATGAAATGATAGAATCAGAATTAATATGAGTAGATGGCAAGACTTATTCAAAAAGGATGAGCCATATATAATATGGATAGGGTTAAATCATATACTTTTCAAAAGTATACTTTCCATTTTTTCTTTTTTAAAGTGGTGTTATAAAGTCATAAAATTTATCAGGAATAGAAATAGTTTCAATTATTGATGTTTAAATAGAGGTGAATTGAGGGGAAAAAAGAAAAAAAAAAAAAAGGAAAAACATAGATGAAGGGAATTCTAATCAGTTTAAGTTTGAGATAATAATTTTTTAAAAATAGTTTTATCATCTAATGGTATTACTTCTCATCTTCTAAGTGGATTGATGAAGTTATTCGAATCCTTTTTCCAACATAATTAAAAAAAAAAAAAAAAAAAGGTGCGGCCAAGGGCTTTAGGCCCCAGATGTGGCTCTATATGCACAGCTCATTTTCACCAAGGTGGAAGATTGGACATGAATTACCTAATAAGTAATTTTAATCATTATTTTGCAAATCAATAGAAATCGAGATGATGAAAATAGAGAGGTTGTCATGAGGATACTGAGAAAATAACAAAAGAGAGATAAAAGAGACCAACCACGTGATTTGAGAACAAAGAGAGCTCCAGCATCGAGCTGCTTGGTCTGGTCAGGAAAGCCATTAATTCCCTTCTCAGAAAAGGAGGTATCCATGGAAGCTGGAGTTCCAGTTCCGGTCATCTCTCTCCTAACAACCCCTCACTATCTCTAGCTCTCTCTCCAATGAAATTTAACTAGCGGTCAGAGGTTGTTCGCATGAATATGTCTGAAACGCGCCGATGATTCTATATGCGTAGCTACTATTTAGGCAGTGAGGAACATGACAACGAATGACTAATATATATATATATATATACACAAGGTAGCGATGATTTTATATGATTATTCAAGTAGATAGCTCATCTCTTTTGACTTTTGTTCAACCGTCAACAGCATGAGTATGGGATGTATCCCACAATACAAAGCTTTTTGTATCTTTTGTGGAATATTCAAGCACATGATGTTCTAGTAGCCTGATTGTTGCTGCCGCTAAAAAGATGAGCCTGCGCTGACTGATGACCGTGTGTTAGCAAATTTTGCAATCTCCCCTTCCAATATCTAATAATTAAGGCGAATATGATTCTAATATGCTACGTGTCTAATTTAATGGCGAGTAAATACTGATATTTTTTAAATAATTGATGGTAATAATTAATAATTTTTAGGGTAAATTATACTAGAATATCATAATTTTTTAGAGTAATTTTATTTGAACTTACAACATTTCGAGAGGTTCATTTGATATCACAACGTTTAGAGTAACATGAGTCAACAGGTGAAAATTTTAATTAAAAATCAAAAGATCCGTTTTGTTGTGACACATGTTAATGATGATTTCAATTGATCTATTTTTTTAAAAGTTGTGAACTCAAATAAAATTACCTCCAAACATTATGATATTATTTGTAATTTATCCATAGTTTTTATAATATTAATTACATGTCATAATTCTATTGGTAATTTTCAGTCATTAATCAATTCACAAGAATTGCCTTTCTTGTATAAATAGGTAATTGAAACAAATTTTATAGATGTTTTAACCTTTCAACATTTGAAATAGGGTTAATGTCATAAATGGTATCTAAACTTTAATAAAATATGCAATTAAGCATTTAAACTTTGGAATTGATCGATTTAGCATCTAAAATTTGAAATTAATCAATTTGGTACTTCAAAGAACCTTTCTTGTATGTCAATAGTACCTTCGTCAAGTTCTTTTATGTACTAAATTGATCGGTTTCAAAATTTAAGTACTGAATTGATCAATTTTAAAATTTATGTACCTAATTACATATTTTGCTAAAATCCAAGTGCTATTTGTAACATTAAACCTTTAAAATATATATACATATATCCAAATCGTTATTACTTTTTGATAATAATCTTAAGACTTTGATGGTGTACTATCTATTTATAATTTTTTTTAAAGTTCATGATGAAAGTTGAGAAGAAAAAAAGCGAACTATACATATCTAGATATTTTATCCGAATTTAGCCAATAATCTTTTTTTTAATTGTATTCGCAATTGTTCTAGAATTTGTTGTGGAATATTTTCACTGGTTTAAAAATTTTTTGGTTCAACTGATTTGCCAGACTACGACAAAATAAAAGTCTACGTAGAACCCTGCGTGTATGATATGTCCACGGATGCGCTTCAGGACACGAGATAGATAGTCCGTAACAGTCCGTGATGTCAAAATTTGTTGCTTTATACTTTCAGAAACTTTCCACGTCAATCAAGATGCCGGCCATCTAGATTCAGGCTAAAGTAAAAACTTGCAGTGACTGGCTCAGTCAACTGCTCGTCATCACGATGCTGGGATCGCAAACTTAAGTGCGTGCTTTTTTGAAATTTCAAAGCACGTTTGCTTATTCACTTCTGTTACAAGTTAACAATAAAAGAACTTTAGAGTGGAGAAAGATGAAAATAAAATATATGCACTCTCGTATTTTACTTTTCTTCTTTTTGAACAAATTACATAAAATAACATTACTTAAGTAGGCACAAATGATAACTATGATATCCTTATTTTTATGCATTAGAAATTTATTCTAACAATTACTCACAAAATCCGCAAAATAAATCTACTAAGATAAACTAACTAGCCTTTAAATCCCATCATATGCTTTTAACTTCACAAAAGCTTCCTATTTCAATGGTCTAGTGAGTGAGGATATCAACCACTTGATCTTCAGACTTGCAATACACCAGCTTAATCTGTCTTTTCTCAACTTAATCTTGTAGGAAGTGAAAGTGGGTGTTAATATGCTTGCTTCTTTCATGTGCAACTAGGTTCTTACTTCTTAGATAGTTTGATTGCAAGCCCTTGAATTAGAACAAGAATCTAATTCATCAATTTTGTAGCCAAATTGCTTGGGATGCTCTTAAGGATGCAGTGAGTAGCGTAAAAGATAAGATCAATCAACGATTCATCTTAATAATCAAAACAAAATTAAGGAAAAATCTCCACTCAAAAAATTGTAGAATATTATTATGTGATAAATTATTTTATAACTAAAAGAGAATGATTATATATCATCTTTAAAAAAAAAAACCTTAAGCAGCTAAAATAGAAAAATTTGAATAAAAAACTTAGAAGCCTATTTTGAGGTCCTAAACAAAGGTTTTTGGGCATGAAACTAATTAGTTGGTATAATAATTGTAGATCTCTAAAAGAACTTTGCGTGCATATATATTAGTAAGAAATGAAGTTGTATCCTAAAAGTTATGGCCTTCAAAAGATAAGCTGTGCATTTATTTCTTCTTGGATTTTTTGGATTTGTTTAATTTATCTAGGAACTGGCCCACAATCTATTTGCATCATTCTCTCCTACCTAAGAAGAACTTAATCCCGAGTTCTCTTATAAATGCAAAGGTGCATCGTCTGGGTAGAAAAGGAATATATCAGCCACATTGAATGTCTTTGAAATGCCCATACTATTAAGCAATCCAACCATATAAGCGACGTCTTTGATCTGTTGCAAAATCTTGGGTTGTAGCTTACTATACTTCCCAACTGGAAAACTCTCCCTTCAAAGGAACATCGTCACTTGATCACCTACTAAGAACAATTGCTTCCTATGATGTTTATCTGCTGCTGCTTGTACTTGGCATTAGATTGCTCTATCTTCTTTTTCACCTCTGCTATCACGTTTACCAATTCTCTGCTAAATTATTTGTTGCAGCACTGAACTAAAAAATTCTTAGGAAGCTTGATCGAATCTAAAGCATGTTAGGGGAATCTTAGTATAAACCACGGACAATGGAGATTTCCTTATTGTTCCGTGAACTGCACTGTTGTAAGAAAACTCTTCTTGAGGTAGTGCAACATCCCACTACTTCGGCTTCTCCCCACAAATGCTGCTGATCATATTACTAAGTTTCCTATTTGTAGCATCAGTTTGCCTATTCATCTAAGGGTAAGCTATGTTGCTGTAGTTCAAGGATGAGTCAAACATTTGCCACAAAGTTCTCCATAGATGGCTTAAGAACTTGTTGTCTCTATTATATGATGGACTTGGGTACTCCATGGAGGCAAACAAACTCTTTCAAAAAAGAGCTTGACAATGGCTTATGCATCTATTACTTTCTGACACGGGATGAAGTTGTTTGAGGGTGAGCTATGTTGTTATAGTTCAAAGACGAGTCAAACATTTGCCACAAAGCTCTCCATAAATGGCTTAAGAACTTATTGTCTCTATCCGATATGATGGACTTAGGTACTCTATGGAGGCAAACAAACTCTCTGAAAAAACAGCTTGACAATGGCTTATGCATCTATTACTTTTCGACACAGGATGAAGTGTACCATCTTAGAAAACATATCAACAACATGGAAACAGAATCCATGCTTCGTTGAGTACAAGGTAATCTAAATACAAAGTCTATCGACAAGTCTTCCCATATGTTATCGGGGATAAGTAATGGCATATAAAAGCCAGTGTTTTGGGGCTATCCCTTAGTTGTTTGGCACACACAACAATGATGCACTATCTTACTAACATCCTTCCTCAAATGGGACTTGTATAACCTATTACTAACTGCAACAATCATGTCTCTCCCCAAATGACAAGCTAATCTATCACCATGTAGGTCATGAATCAACCTCACCCTCGGGGAAAACTTAACCACACAAAGTTTATTTCCCCGCATCAAATATCCATCATGGATATGATAATTGCCACAATGCTACTTAGCTACACACTTCCCCTAATTCTCTTTGAAATCAGTATCACCTCATACAATTCTTTCAAGTGCTTAAACCCTACAACTTCAGCATTCAAAGTCACTAAAAGATTAGCCCTCTTACTTAAAGTATCAGCTACTTTATTCTATACCCCTGACTTCTGTTTTAACTTGAAAGAAACTTCTGCAAGAATTGAATCCACCTTGCATGTATGTCTTTGCTAATCCTAGTTGGTATTCAAATTCTTGAGTGTGCCACAATCTGAGTACAACACGAATTCTTTGCCTACTAGAAATGCTCCCAAGTCCTCAGGGCATGCACAACTGAATAGAACTCTTGTCATATGTGGACTAATTTCGTCTAGAGTAACATAATTTCTCACTAAAAAAATGCAATTGGTTTCTTTTCCTGAGACAAAATAACCCCCATGCCAACTCCACTTGCATCACAGTCCACTTTAAACAACTTGTCAAAATCAGGTAATGCAAGAATGGGTCCACTACATAGCTTTTCTTTCAGAATAGCAAAGTAGTTCTCCGCTTCCTCACTTCACTAAAACTTCCCCTTCTTTAAGCACTAGTTGAAGAGCTGCAATAGTGATAAAGTGCCTAATGAATCTCCTGTAAAAGTTAGCCAACCTAAGGAAACTCCATAATTTAGTGGTTGTTCTTAGAATAGTCCATTCTCTAATTACTTTCACCTCCTCTTCATCTACTTGAATCCCCTCACTATTAACAACAAAGCCTAAAAATAGCAACTTTCTAGACAAGAAGATGCACTTCTTCATACCCACGTAAAGCTTACTCTCTTTTTAGAACTGTTAGTACCTCTCTCAAATGTACAACATGCTCTTCCTCAAATTTACTATATACTCGGATATCATCAAAGTAAATCACAACAAAATGACCTATAAAAAGCTTTAGTACCTGGTTCATGACATGCACAAAGGTGTTTGGTGCATTGCTTAGGCTAAAAAGCATGACCAGCCACTCATAAAGCCTTTCTTTGGTCTTGAAAGCTGTCTTCCATTCATCTCTTGGTTAATCCTGATCTGGTGATAACCACTTCTTGAATCAATCTTTGAGAATACCATAGCTCCACTGAATCGGTCTAGCACATGCTCCAGTCTGGGAATCGAGAACTTATACCTGATGGTAATTTTGTTAAAGGCTCTATTATTCATGCACATCCACCAATTTTCATCTTTCTTTGGAGTCAACAATCCCAGTATAATGCAGGGATTCATGCTCTCTCCCCTGCTAGAGCAAAACTTGTACTCTCTCCTATAACACTTACGTCTCCTTTAGGTTATCTTGTAATGTGAAAGATTCGGTAAACTCGCACCAAGAATTTAAGTCAATATGGTATTGTATGTCCCTCATGGGAGGCAAACCATGTAGTAAGTTATCGGGTAATACTTCGATGAATTCATCTAACAGCACCTTGATACTATTTGGCACTTCTTCCATCTTCTCCTTCTTATCAACTGTCAACACCTATTTTACAATGAGTACATATATAGTTTGGGACTCCCTCATAGCATCCTCCATCTCCTTCTCTGACTGCATAATTGTGACGAAGGAACATCCCTCCACTTTAGAAGGTTTGGAATGACTTGCTAACTTCAAGGGCCAGAGAGTAAACTTCACTCTATATTTCTTTATTTATACACATTGTCCCTACCCGCATGCTAGGTGTTAAAATCGTACAGCCAAGGCCTCCCGAACAATAGATGACAAGCATTCATATCCACTACATCACAATACACATCATCCCGATATTTGCTAATGGAGAAGGATACTTTGCAGTGTTCTTTAACCTTAACCTTCTTTGCTGCTTTAATAAACCCAATAGTATATGGGTTGGGATGCTTCTCTATCGTATTTGCAACATTTGTACATCTTCTCTGCCTATGATGTTCTCATAGCTACTGTTGTTTACTACCAACTCAAAGAATCTTCTGTTAATTATACATCTGGCATAGAATAACTAATGCTACTGAGCTTTCTCCTCATACTTTGGTGCCAACATCAACTTCTTGATACATAGCCACTTATCATCCTCATCTTCATCCTCATAGTATCCATCACCTCCATCAAGTTCATAGCGAACTTTATTCCCTTCATCTCTCTCTACTATGTTAATTCCTCTTCTGTTGGGGCACTCGTTAGACTGATGGCTTGGTTAGTTACAATGATAACACTTCCCTAATATTGGCTACACATAGGGATTACTCTATTTTTATGTATCCTTTGTCTCTACTGGTTTCTTACCCGCTGCTTTATCTTCCCTCTTATCATTAACTCTTCCTTATATGTCTAGGGTGTTCTTAATTTTCCCAACCATAGATTTACTTGAACTTTTAGCCCAAAATCTCCTACTACCACCCTTAAATTAACTACTCTTCTTTTGCAACATTAGTTCTACTCTAAGAGCCATGTTCTTCACCTCATTCAAATTCCAACACATGGACTTTGATTTTATCCTAAATCTACAACTTTAATCAATCCAAGTATGTAGCCATCTACTGACCGCCATCATTCCTATCTACTAACCGCATGAATTCTATGGTGTATTCGTGTATGGTCCTCTACCCCTAGTGCCACCACTAATATTGCTAAAAGAAGATCTACTCATAATTGGGAGGTAGGAAATCTCGCTACAATAGCTGCTTCATCCTATACCAGGTTCTCACCGACTGTCTGTCCTCATGGTACCTCCTGTTTGAAGCCTCTCCCATTAACCCAATGCAACCCCTTCAATCGATACGCCACCAACCCTTCTTTCCTTAGGGATATCCATATGCTTGAAAAACCTGTCAATTTTTGTTATCTAATCAAGGAAATCTTCAATGTTTAAATTCCCACTAAAACTAGGAATATCAACCTTCAACCTGAATTTTCCACTGTCTCCATAGTCGAAACCATAATTGTTTTTCTATATTTGCCACCACAACTGCCTCTTCTACGTAGTTGTTCCTCTTCAAAAAACACATCATTTCCTCTTCAGAATCATCTTTGTACCTCTATAACCCATGATTTGCAGTTACAGGTATGACAATAGGATCGTTGCATGCATGCTCTATCCTTAGTCGCATTCCATTACTGTTCCTATCTCTATTGGCATTGGATTTGATCACATAAAAACACTCAATCAGGTCATCGAAGAGTTGTACTAAACGTGGGAATCTCTGATCTATGTTATCCAACACTGCCCTTTGAGCCTGCACTTCAATTCGCAGGGCTTCCACATTCCAGTAAGAATCTCCTGCTCTTATACCAAAATGATGTAGCGAGTAGCGTAACTTAATAATCAAAACGAAACTAAGGAAAATCGCCACTCAAGGAATATTAGAATATTACTATGTGATAAATTGTTTTATAACCAGAAGAGAACGATTATATATCATCTCTAAAAAAAACCATAAGCATCCAAAATACAAAAATTCGAATAAAAAAAACTTAAAAAGCTCGTTTTGGTGCCCTAAACAAAGGTTTTTGGGCTTGAAAACAAATTTTCAATACAAAAATTATAGATCTCTAAAAGAGTTTTGTATGCATATATAATAATAAGAAAAGGAAGTTGTATGCTAAATGTTATGACTTTTGAAAGATGGGTTGTGCGTTCATTTCTTCTTGGGTTTTTGGATTTGTCTAATTTATCTAGGAACTGGTCTGCAATCTACTCTGCATCATGTAGCTATGTATTTAGCTTCATAAGTTAAAGTGCAACAATGAATTACATCTTTGATGACCATGAAAAAGAAATATTGCCAAAGATGAAAAAAATATCCAGAATGTTTCTATGATTACCGATATCTCTACCCCAATCACTACCTAAATAGCCTATAAGAGCACATTTTTTAGATGAAGAATAGAATAGACCATGATCACAAGTGCCCTTTATGTATCTCATGATTCTCTTAAAAGCTTGCATGTGGGATTGCCGAGGACATCCCATAAACTAGCTAATTAGACTCACCCCATATGTAATATCAGGTCTTATGCATGTGAGATATCTTAAACTCCAACTATTTGTTTAAAATGAGTGGGATCAATAAGTGATCAGTCTCCTTCTTTAGATAATTTTGTCCCAACATCCATAAGAGTTTTCATAGAATTGCAATTGTACCTGTGAAATTCTTCATAGTTTCTATAACATACCTCTTTTAAGAAGTAAATATTCCATCTTCCCTTTGATCCACTTCCATGCCAAGAAAATATGACATTAGACCAAAATCTGTCATTTCAAACTTACACATCATAGTCTTCTTAAAATCCTTAATCATCTTGCTATTATTTCTAGTAAAGAGTAAGTCATCAACATATATAGAGGCATAGTAATAACAAATCACTAGAATCTTTAACCTTTGCATGCAAAGCATATTCAGAGGAATACCTTTGAAATCCAATGTTATGAAAGATGGAATCAATGCACTTGTTCAATGCTCGAGGTGCTTATTTTAACCCATATAATGCTTTCTTCAATCTCTACACTTTATCTTCACTACCCTTCTTAACAAAACCTAGTGGTTGTTTGATAAATACTTTTTCTTTGAGTTGACCATTGAGAAATGTTGATTTGACATCCATTTGATGGATCTCCCAATGATTTAGTGCAATTATTGTAATTATAAGTCTAATAGTTTAAATTTGAGCAACTAAAGAGAATACCTCTTGGTAATCATAGCTAGGTTGTTATTCGAATCCTTTTACCACTAATCTTGCTTTATGCCTCTCTACTTCACCAGTCATCTTTGTCTTAAACACCCACTTAACATCAATATCCTTGTGACCTTATGGAAAGGTGGTAAGTTCCTACGTGCTCCTTTCCATTGCCTTTAGTTCTTCATTCATAGCATTCTCCCACTTGGGTTATTGAATTGCTTCCTCAAATCTCATAGGTTCAAAATGTACAAACATGACAAAATGCACTAGATCTCTATCATCATTAATAGCATTGTCAAAGTTACCTCATAATCTTGCAATGTGACAAGTTGTTAACGTAGCCTCCTTGGCCTTTCAACTTGTGACATATGAATTTCTTGGACATCATTTACCATTGTTTCTCCATTTACAATAGGAACTTGAGAGGCTTCTTCTTCCAAAATTTGGATGGAATACATTTGAAAGTTATTGTCCTCATCTATATTACATTAATAGGCTTCATATTGTGGAAAATTCACATCTCCACTCACAATCGGTTTCTTTTTTATAAGATACTTGTATTCACCATGTGCATAGTCAATAAAAACTATATGCTCTCCTTTATCATCAAGCTTTGCTCTCATTTGTGTAGGCACATGAGCATAAACAATGAAACCAAACAACTTCAAATGCTTTACGCTTGGCTTATAGCCACTCCATGCTTCCACGAGTGTAATACTTTTAAGACTCGCTATTGGAGATTTATTCAATAAATATATAGAACATGAGACAACTTCACCTTAGAACGAGTTAAGAATACCATATCCATTATAGACCTATTGTTTCATTCAGCCACTTCAATATGTTGTGGAGTGTAAAGACATGTTACTTCATGCTTGATTCATTAGAGGTATACTCATTCATCGCTGCCATCAAGTTGTAAGGTCTTACTAGGATAACCACTTTGTCTTTCAACATATGCCTTAAATTTATTAAAGCAACTGAGAACCTCATATTTTCTTTGTAAAAATAAACCCAAATTTTCTTCATAAAATCATTGATAAAAGTAAGAAGATACTTATTCTTGCCATTTGACTCAATGTTCATTGGGTCGCACACATCAAAGTGAACAAGTTTAAGTGGGTGAGTCGCATGATGATTTTTTCCTGCTACAAAGGAAATTTGATTTATTTTCCGAGAGTGCAAGCTTCATAAAATTGTTTAAGATGTTGAATACTTGGTAAATCCTTCACCATATTTTCCTCAGCAAGTAACTTCAAGTTATGAAAATTTAAATAGCTAAAACAACAGTGCCATAACCAAGACTCGTCTCTTATAATAACTCTAAGACAAGTATAAACATCATTGGCAATGTCAACTTGGAACATACGGTTCCTTGTCAATGGTGCCTTGAGAATTAGCAACCTTTTTTTTATAAATATGAGGAGTTAATTGTCACATGAATTGAAATCATACCCCTTTTTTATCAGTTGGCCCATGCTTAGTAGATTATATTTCATATCTAGCAAATAAAACACATCAAAGATGTATTTATGATATCCATTATTCAACTTGATAAGAATTCTTCCTTTCCCCATCATCGATATGGTGCTACCATATGCAAATCACACTTTAGATTGAATTGACTCATCTAGATCAAGAAAGAATTCTTTCTTTCCACACATGTGATTAGTGCACCCAATATCAAGAAACCATGTGTGGTAGTTTAGTGTTTCATTGGAAGCTATTACCATCAAGAGAGCGTGGCTTCTACCATCATCATCTTCTTGTGCATAATGACCCATTTGTCTACTCTCTTTATTTTTGCACTCACTTGCATAATACCTATATTTATGACATGAGTAGCATCCTGCATCATATTTTCCATACATACCTTTACCATGTCCATGACCATAACCTCTATAATTTGAATTTTATTGGTGGCTTGAAGCTGACATCTGGTGTATAGAGTTTCGATTACCTCTTCCTCCATGATTGTTGTTGTGATGAGATGTGCAAGTAGGCTATTTTAGCCTGTCCCACCTAGCACATGTTAATGGGTTATGCGGGCAACCCATTAACCTACTAAGATTTTTTTTTTTTTGGGAAAATTTTTGAGATTACAATGTACTTACATTAAATATAAATGTTTTTTTAATAAAAAAATTTAAAAAACTATTTATATATGGAATAAAAAATGGATAAAGATTATAAGGTACAAATAAGATTAGGATAAAAATTTTATTATTTAACATTAACGCTTTACTTTCTTATTCTTTAATTTGGTTAATTATCTTAATGAAACCTTACATATAGTTGCTTACTATTACTAGATTTTTCTTTTAACTTTTTAAGGTTTGCATATATTAAAAAAAAAAAAAAACTTATGCAAGTTAAAAAGCCAACCTAACCCACAAATGGGTTGGTTTGCTTTAACTCCCAATCTATGTAGGGCAGGCCAAAATGACCCACATAGTAAAGCCAGTGGAAAATTTTAGCCTAACCCACTTTTTTTTTTTTTTTTTTTTTTATGGGTTAAACAAGTTGGCCTGTATAACCTGACCCGCTTACACAGATCTAGTGACCACTACATCTTCCAATATTGTAGTGGTGGTTACCTTATCCTCTTCCTCTTTCTCTTAGATAAGGACCATCGGTTCTTTGATTTGTTGCACATGCACTTCCTTGCTCATATTGGATGGAAACTTGGCTTTTAAGTGCTTACTCTATAGTCTTTTCAACATGCTTCTCATTCATTTGTTGTTCATGAGCTTCTAATGTGCTAAACAACTCCTCAACATCATCATAGACAGATCTCATAAGCTTCTTCTATCACCACCAAAATATGCTCAAATAGTGCTTTAAGTGACCGCAAGATCGCCTCCACCTTATTCTTATTAGATACTCTTCTTTCTGTATTTTCATTTGATTTGTCAATGCAAGAACTTAGCTTATATAATTAGTAACCATTTCGGATGACTCCATTTGTAACAATTCATATTGATGTTTTAAAATTTGGAATCTCACATTTTCAACCTTGTTTGCTCCCTTGACCGAAATCATCAAGGCACCACAAGGTTGCTTTGTAGAAGTTGCACCAGCTATCTTCTCAAACACTTCATCACCCATTCTTTGGTGGATAAATTATAACACCTTTTAATCTTTCTTCATGGCCCCATGATGAATATTATTTTGCACATTAGTTGGATTCTTTGTCAAACTTGGAACTCCATTCTCCACAATAGTTAGCAAATTCGTGTTAGTCAAACATCACTCTCATTTAAGTTTCTCCACCGATATGGGAACAAAAAGTTGAGTTGTTCATTGCCTTGGCTCTAATACCATTGTTACGAAATAATAAGAAAAGAACTTTAGAGTGGAGAAGATGAAAATATACGCACTTTAATATTTTACTTTTTATCTTGTTGAATAAATTACATAAAATAACATTACTTAAATAGGTAAGATGACCATACTATCTCTATTTTTATGCACTAGAGATTTATTCTATTAATCATCCACAAATCCACAAAACAAATGCACTAACATATTATTCAATAAATCCTCTAAACAAACCCACTAAGATACTTTTCAATTTTAAATAAATTGAAATTAAAATCAACAACTTTTAAGTGAACTTTTGCTAAATATTTTCTTGATATCTAGCAATTACTCCCTGCTTTTACTGTAGTGGTCCAAGAATGGAATCAAATTGTAAAAAATGGTTGGTTTGGTTTGTGATTTAATGGATTGAACCAAATTAAATATAACGGATTTAGTTTTTTTTTTTTTCCAAAAAAAGATAAGATAAAAAGTGGTATATTTTTTAATTTTAGGTCAATATTGTAAATAATAGTGAATTTTTAAAAAATATATAATTAAATTATTCAATTTATTATCAATATAATTTTTCGTGCACACCGTTATCCCTCGCCTAACACCATTAATAGCTTTTGCAGGCATGGACAAAATTTCATGAAAGTGTGAAGGTCAAAGGTTGAATCATGATCAATAAAAAAATAAACATAAATGGTATTCTATTAAAATCTATGAATCAGTTTTACCATTCACGAAGTTCTGCTGTACCCTACCTTTCCAATCATTTTATTTTCCCCCAAATGTCAGTTTTCAAATACACTTTCAGCTTTCCGCAATTTATATACATATATAATTTTTAGCTATTTTTTTTTTTCGGTGGTTAAAATTTTTAGCTAATGTTATTTGTGGATAGCATTGACCTACAATTTTGCAAAACTAAATAGTCATTATTTCACATGTCTACAAAAAATCTCAAATTCTTGACGGAAAAAGAAAATGCAAAAAATTATGGGTCTATTTGTTTAGCTTTATTGACGGATATAAACACTTTTTTTTTAATTTTTTCTAATAAATTATTTATTAAGAAATAAATATAGATAAAAAAAAGTTAACAGTTCTTATGAAAAGATCAAATAGATAAAATATAAATACAAATCGAATATATTTACGCATATCGTTTCGATACAGATACAGATACAGAATACAAAGGATAACTTAAAATATTACGTTTCTCTGGTTGTTTAAGATTTAACCAAACTAAAACGGTATTCTACCAATCCAATTTCTAATATGATAAGAATATATTGTAAATGTGTTTGTTTCCACACCATAAAATTACGCTATGTTCAAGCTACTATGATGATGTAGCATCTTGGATCACAATACAATTTTAGGCTTCTTGTTGAATTATTTTTAAGAAATCAAATATATTTAAATTTCCTTTAGAAGCATCCTTAGAAGACTTCTCACTAGGAAGGAAATACAAAAATGTTTTGACAAGTTAAAGCAATTCCACATGGGCTATAACTTATCACATCCAGGCTTATAGCTATTACTCGGTCCCACATTTCAAATGCCCTATCAATGAACTCTCTTTATGCTATAGCTAAGAACCAACACTATAAAAAAATAATAATAATAATTTTTGAAATTTTATGACAAAAATTGGTAAAAAAATTATATCTCTATAAAAATAATCAGAGATAAAAATTTTTGTAACAAAAATTTATATTTAAAGATAAAATTTCTATCACTAAAATTCAATTTTTTTAAAGTGCATATCAAACATCATGGGCTGTTGTGTCGTTAAAAGTATTCATGCGTCTGTTCTAGTAGCCTGATTGACTGATGGAGTGATGGGTGTTTTAGCAAAGTTTGCACTTTCTTCCAAATGTTAATAATTAGGCTGATCAAATTCTTCATGACGACATGTTGCCATGAATTGGAAAATGAAAAAAAAAAAAAATTAATAATGCTATGTGTCACGTTTCACCTTTCGCCAATTGGTCTTTAAAATAAATTTTGTAACATTTTTTAAACTTCCAACTTTTAAAACATGGATATAAATCGTCATCACTTTGTAATGGCTTTAATAACGTACTATTTAATAATGTACTATATGTACATAATTTTTTAAAAGTCATGAAAGTTCGAAAAAAGAAGGGGGCAAAGAAAAGGGAAACCATAAATGTCCAGATTTTTTATTCGAATATATCAATACTATTTTCTGATTGTATTTATAATGAGCCTAAAATTTTGGTGGAAATTTTGCACTAAAATTGTTAGTTCAACTGATTTCCTCGATTAGGACAAAATAAAAGTCTACTTGTGACATTATCTATATTTTGACTGCTGTGTTTTACGAGTTGAGATATATAGTCATAGGAGCATCTATATCTATAAGTTTCTTCACAATATCCTTAAATATTATATTAGCATATTAAAAAGCTTTTATCCTTAAAGATCTCATCTTTTGATTCTTTGCATGAGTTTTTCACCTTCTTTTATTTTTATGAATCTCATTTACCTTAATAAAATATTATAATTTTATGTAATAAAATATTTTTAAGAAACTTACTTTTTGAAATCTTTCGAAAAAATCATTAAAAAATTAAAAAAACTCTATATTTATAAGAATCTCGAAAACTAAGATCCATTATTTATAAATGCATAGCAAGCACCTAGAAATAAAGATTCATGATGTCAAATGTGTCATTTTCTACTTTTAGAAACTTTCCACGTTGGTGAAGATATATTCCAAAGTCGGACTTAGGCATCTCTTTGGGTTAGGTTTGAATAGAATCTGACCTAGCTAGCAACGACTGGTCCATGAGTCCAAGGCAGGTCCATTAGCCAAACCCGTGAACCAACAGGTCCAAACGAGTCCCTTATTAAAAAAAAAATTAAAATTTAAGATACACATTTAAAGAAATAGGTCAAATCTATTCCAACCTACCTTAGGACCTAGCGGGTCCATGAGTTACACTTGCTCTAGGACCCAGAACCCTTCTCATCCTCTACCCAGGTAGTTATGGTTCCCAAAAATTCGAATCTAGACCTAAACTTGGACCCGACAATTCAAACCCAAATCACCTTAGGGAGATGTCTAGTCAACTAGATATGCATGTTTCGATTCCTAGTAATCAGAAACAAAAACTATCGGAGCTTGGCCAGCTTTTTGTTCCATGGACTGGTTCCAAGTTGTATCACTCTATGGAATGGAAGTGGCGATTCATGGTTTTAGTTCTTCAAAAGCTGGATTCAATTAAAAAAATGAAATAACTCTACTTCATTTAAATATTAAAAGAATCAATAAAAAATAAAACTAAAACTAATTTTTACTTTGAAATAAATTTGGCTCTTAAAACAATGATTCTTTAACTCATTTGTTGAAAGACCTGTTTGAGTTGTGCATTTATTTATATTCACGTGCATGTTTTATTTGTTGTAAAATTAGCAATGTGGGTCTACAAAATACTTAAGTTACAAATAAGTCTTATAAAAGTAAAAACAAGTCCTAAAAATTTTTTGACAAAAAAAAAAAAACCATAAATTCAATTGGATATATTACTTATATAGTTAACAACAACATATTAAAATGTTGTGAATAGAAAATGTATTTTTACTATTCACATGAAAATAGTTTTAATATTTGTTTCTTATTTATGTCGGTTTTTTATTCCATTTTTCTCTTTTCTTTTTCTTTTTACTTTTTTTTCTTTTGTTTTTTTTACCTTTAATTAAGGTTCGCCCTTTTGTGGTTGGAACCGATCCAACCTACTAAAACTAATAGGTCTTAAACCAGCTCTAAACCGCCATTCAAGTTTATTCGCCATTTGAAAACCACCAATGACGAGTGAGGTCCATTATAATGTCCAATGTGAGCTGTAGTGATTGGCATTAAGGATGCATCTGGGGAGTTTAGGACTGGTCATATAAGACCCAAACCCCACCTGATTACCTATAGGGTTATCCAAACTTGACCGGCAATGCTATAGGGTTTGTTATGTAATACCCAAACCCATCCCTATAAGGTCATAGTCCCAATCCACTCTACCCAACCCCGCTAACCCGATTGCGTTTTTACTCTCTTTTTTTTTTCTCCATTTTTATTCTTATTGTGTAGAGGTTCCTACAAAGTGGATAAATAAGATAATGTAGTATCAACTCCACAGTGCATATTCTATGTCAATACCTTCGAAAAAGTATAATAACAAGACATGTAATATGAAAAATTATTGTATATATGTAATGCATATTTCTTCTTTTGTAATTTTTTTTATTTTTTATATATACTTTTTTTATTTAACTTTTTTGTAGGATAAGATCGATTCTTTTGCATTTATATTCCTATATCAAAATATGTAATTAAGTGTATTGTAAATGTAAACACTATTTTAAAAAAGGAAAATTTTATTCCAAACTTTATCATCTAAAATTTATGAAGTTAGCCTTCTATCTTTTCGTGTTGTAGGTGGTATTTCACATTAATTTTTCTAGTTAAAAAAAGGACATTATGTCAAAATATCAAAAACAACAGAAAATTTGCGCTTAATAATATTTTTAGTCAATAAAATGCACACTTTATATTATATTAAATAACA
Organism: Combretum micranthum; assembly: GCA_024138025.1. NCBI lineage: Eukaryota > Viridiplantae > Streptophyta > Magnoliopsida > Myrtales > Combretaceae > Combretum > Combretum micranthum. The sequence goes on from JAMXBD010000133.1 coordinate 772,448, forward strand.
AACTATGCCAATTAAAAAAAAGGAAATTATTCATTTGACATATTATCTAATATTTAATTATCAACACCGATAATAAGTTGGTAAAGACAATACCCGCTCTTATAAGGTCATAGTCCTGCCTACCCTGCCTCGCCCTGCGGATCCGATTGCGTTTTTACTCTCTTTTTTTTTTTAACATTTTTATTCTTATTGTGTAGAGATTCTTACAAAGTGGACAAATAAGACAATGTAATCTTAACTGCACATTGCATATTCTATATCTATACCTTCGAAAAAGTGTAATAACAAGACAATGTAATATAAAAAATTGTTGTATATGTGTGATGTATGTTTCTGCTTTTGCATTTTTTTTCTAATTTATAATTTTTTATTTAATTTTGTTGTAGGATAAGATGTGATTCTTTTGCATTTATATTCCTATATCGGAATATGTGATTAAGTGTAATATAAATGTAAACACCATTCTAAATAAGGAAAATTTTATTCCAAACTTTGTGATACAAAATTTATGAACTTGCCTTCTATCTTTTTGAGTTGCCTAGTTAAAAAAAAGGACATTAATGTAAAATTATCGAAAACAATAAAAAATTTGTGCTTAATAATAATTTTAGTCAATAAAATACACACTTTATATTATATTAAGTAATAAACTATCCCAATTAAAAAATAAGGAAATTATTCATTTGACATATTATCTAATATTTAATTGTTAGAACCAATGAAAGTTGGTAACAATAATATTACTTGCTATTCTATCATTATATATAATTTTAGAAGAAAAATAAGAAAGCCAACTTGGTAATATGTGAATTATGACAAGCTTTAATGTTTGTTAATATTTTTCCCTCAATTTTAAACATTAATTGTATTTTTTTATAGTTTTTTTAACAGGTCGGGTCAACCATATAAGGTCATAACTATGAGCCAAACTCGACTCGCGACCCCATAGGGTCACAAATTTTTTTACTAAACCCGTCCCATAATCTTATAGGATTCGACACTATAGGGTTTTTAGCGGGTTGGACGGGTGGGTACCCTATAATGACCTACCCGGTTATATCCCTAAATGGCATAGCCAATTGTGCAAAGTCACATGGTAGGATCATAAAATTAAATGCGTGCTTTAATGAAATTTGAAGCATGTTCATTCAATAACTTTTAAATGAACTTTGGGGAGGAGAAAAAAAAAAAAAAAAAAGAACTTTGGGAATATGTGAAATTTTTTACCTAAAATATTTAAAAAAATCAATTTAGTACCTAAACTTTGAAGTGATCAATTTAATATCTAATAAAAATTTTATGGTTATTTTTATTATTCTACTAATACTATTTGCTTTGTTTCATGATGTAGAAAAAGCGGTATATCAATACTAGATAATGTTAAAAATATTAGTAAAAATTCAATCATATGCTATATTTTGTGTCTGCAAACACAACAAATGGTATTAAAGGGGTAATAAAAATATCTACAAAAAAATTGATTAAGTATTCAATTGACCACTTTAAAATTTAGGCAGTAAATTGAATTTTCATGTAAAGTTCATATTCCAAATTTAACATTACATATGAACATTTGCTAAAGGTTTTCTTAACGACTAGAAATTACACTTCCTGGTTCTCATAGAATACACCGTGGTCAAAGGGATGCCAGGGGTTGCCTACCGTAGCTACTCCGATACTTAAGTCAGTCAATGAGTAAGAATAGTATGTCTGTAATAAAGCGGAAAAATTACTCTTTCCCTTGCTCAAGGCAGAGGGGATATTTATAGTGTTTAGGGTTATACCAAGACAGATTTCCTCCTAGCATCTAACTTGGCATCTAAGGTGGTGGGATACCCGAGCTAGAGGGCCATCGCTTCATGGAGTGTGGCCGAGGTGATCATATCCCCCTCGGTCATGGGGCATGACAAGAGATTATGAGACCGTAAAGTCGATCTTGCTAGCTAGCAGAGTTGATGAGCTTAGTTAATCCTTACGAGGTAGGTATTTCTGAGGAGACTTTATGCCACATTTTTTTGTGGGGCCTGGATCTCGTTGGCTTCCTAGGAGGTCACGACGTTGCGAGTAGTAGGCCTTTCCTAAGCCTACTAGCGTTATGGGGTTCTAAAGCCCACAAGACGAGTGGGTCAATGGCCATATTCTTTTTTTGACATATTGAGAATGAAATCAAACCGCGAAATAGGATTTGCTAAATCTTAACAATAAAATAAATAAAGAATGACACAATGTATCTAAAAAGGAGGGTTTAGTGTACTGTTATGGTGTATTTGTCAATGACTAAATTTACTAGGGGTAAAATGGTAACATCCTTTGAATTTTGATTCCCATTAGAGAGGGAATAGAGAGGTAATAAAAAACCATGTGGTACGCGGTTTTTTTTTTTATTCCAATTGCAGAGGAATATAAGATTACCGGTAATAAATATGCTTAGCTCATTTATGCAAATAAACAAGATAATAAATTGATTTCTATGAATGATTACTCTATTTCTCATCTATTACCTCCAAGTAAACAAGCCGTTAATATTCTAGCACAACAAACATGTCACCTGGCACATACTAGAAATTCCCAAACCCCACATACTAATCAGTTCAATATTAAAATAAAGTGCAACTAATCTACAAGCACAAAACAATGTGGAATATCATAGAGATACTCACCTAGCTAGAGACTAATTGATTGCAACAAATCTTCAAGAAAAGCTATATTAAGGATAAAAAAAGTAAATAAAATAATAACCATTAATAAAGTTAGAATAAAATCATGATTTTAATATATAAGGGAGGAATCAAATTCCTCTTATATGTCAAAATTATTGATTTCAATCAAATCGCAATTTCAGCTTTTAAAAATACTTCTAAATATAAAAAAATGGAAAGATAGTTTATAGATTTTTTATTGAAATGAAGGAAAAAAAAAAGAAAATTCTCTTTTCGATATATGGTTTGAACCGTATATCGAACCATACAGAATCATTTTTTTTTAAGTTAAAAAAATTAGCAAATCGAACTATGTTTCATTTTATAAAAACAACTGAACCTAAATGGTTCGATTAGGTTTGCCCATACGGTTCGAGGGACGAATCGAACTAAACCATATCATGCCTACCCCTAATATATATATACATATATACACATACGCATAGCTTATAAAATGGATAACTTCTATAACTTACACACACACACACACAGCTTATAAAATGGATAACTTCTATAACTTATATATATATATATATAATTTTTAACCTATTATAATAACTTACATTGAGATTAACCAATATAGGTTCTTCAAAATAAAAGCTGGGAAAATCTAAATCTTCCTAGTACCTATTATAATAACTTACATTGAGATTAACCAATATAGGTTCTTCAAATAAAAGCTGGGAAAATCTAAATCTTCCTAGTGCCTTTTTCTTCGCTAAAGATTATCTTGAGTGAGTTATAATGTTGGTTAGGGTGCTCGTGGTTCTATTTGGCTCAAAAGCATAGTGAATTGAATGGTTATTAACAGATCAGGTTATAAACTCAACTGCTTTAATGTTTTGTTGGGTTCACTAAAATGGAGTAAAATTAAAAAGGAATAGCAATTTCTTAAGTATTTTTGGAAAAAAAATATGCTTTTTATAAAGAATATCAATTATTTTAGTGAAGCGATTGAATAAGATTTTCTCACATATTCCATGTTATAAGGATTATGCATTCTTTATATTAGATTTTTACAAACCAAATGACAACATCTATTCCACCGATATAAAGGTTATAAACCAATTTCATTCATGTTAACCAAACACAATGTAAATATAGTTTGCGCCGATTAAATAGCTTTAATAAACAATTATCACATTTGGCCCTTTACAATACTATTGATGGTCAATTATGGAACATAGACTCTCTAACCCCCAGATCAACCCATTTATGGTTTGGGTTGACCGACTGAATTCAAGTCATACCTATTTCAACTCATCATAAACCTAGGAGAGTAATGTTCTCCCTACCTCAACAAGTCAACCCTTTAACTATGGATGGATTTAGGGAGGCTCGATAGAGCTTCGCCTCCCCCAAGCTAAAAAAATGTTAATTTTTACTTTACAAAAAAAATTAAAAAATATATGTACAGTATGTATATTTTATAGAGCAAATTAAAATATAATAGGGTATTTTTTATTTTGTAACGGTCATAGGTTCAAATCACATGGTTGTCACTTTACTTTTTAAAGGTACATTTATTATTAAATATCCTAACTCTCTCTCTCTCTCTCTCAACTTTACCATTTTTTCCACAATAACTTATAACATTAAATTCATTCATTATAAAATTATATTTAACTAAAAAAGTTATCCAAAGTTGTTAGTTTTATTAGTAGTATACTATAATAATATCATTATTCATATTATAAATGTTGCGTCCTACCAAATCAACAATTTGTAAATATCACCTATTGTATTATTTAGTTTACTAACATTTTTTCATAATTATTGTTATGATGTAAACCATCAAATGATTGATTATTGACTAACTTATATTCAACATATCCTTTTTAACATTGTTAATTAAGTAAACATGCATAGTTATTATGAAAAAACAATTATAGAATGCTAATATTCGTATAAATTTCTTCTTTTCTTTTATTTACAATTTTTCACTACTTTATTTTTGTTGAAAACAAAAATTATACAAGTTTTATGTATTATCTTTTTTTTTTCAATAAATTGATAGATTAATATAGATTGATAGATATGCTATAATAAAAAAGTGAAAAAACAAACAAATAAACACTTTACACATATAAGATATATTGAATCCTGCCCCACAACTATTTGTTCATGCATTTGTCACGTCTTGAGGGTATCATAGTAGTAGAAAACAAGCTACACTTGAATGCTATCACTAGTTTACCTTGAAGAGTAGCATATTTTTCAAACAACAAGATCTTTTAGTTGCTTAAATAAGAAAGGACAAATACATGTAAGATATAAATTAGTAAATAACTATCACCACAAGTAGAGAATATCATAAAGATATTACAGACCATATAATCTTTCTATAAATCTCTAAATACATAACAGATAATCCATATACTAACTAATCTACACTAGGAATCATAAGAAGCTACTTATCCCGATTTGACCCATGAGCATCCAGCTCCTAAGTTCTTACCGAGCCATACTCCTTGGATGTAACTAGCTATGGTCGTAAAGTAAACCCGAAATGTCTTTAGGAGTGTGAGTGAAACTACGGGCTCAATGAATAACCAGACATATTACACACCAAATAAGTTTACTAACAAATCATATGCAATGCAATCACTCAAACATATGCTCAAATACAAGCTCGGATGATCTAGAATCCAAACATGAAAAAGATTTACGCCCTCTTTTTAGGGTTGAAGAATAATTACTTTATGACCTACCTGCTCAGGAGAGACTAAGTTTATAGGAAAATAAACGATTTCTCGTGTTAGGGCTATCACTTTTAGCTTAATGATGTTTTAATTAACCATTTCTTGTATCAATCCTTAGAAAGTCCCTAAGTATTAATCATTTCAAAGCAATACTACAAGCAGCGTTCTTCGTTGCCACTTAGTTCCCGTTGAACAGATGGAATAAAGAAGACCTTGGAAGAACTAACACTTTAGAAAAACCAAGCGTTAACAGAGAACCAAAATATTAATACGTAGTAGGCTGTCATCCATTTGTATATGTAATAATGCAGTACGTGCAATGTATAACCATGTTATTTAATAAACCAATAATTCTTATTTAGTTTCATGGTGTTCATACATTGCACACAATAGTCATCATACTATTTCACATCACCACACCATAGTGTTACCACTTTCGTTATCATAGATTAACAATCATACAATCAGATCACAACACATTTCAAACATAACATCATAACAATCATATTATTATCTTTACATTACATATTCAACTAATTACAAGCATAAACAGTATAATATAACTGAGTTACTCACCTACTTATATTGGCTAGTCGTACTAATCAGCCGGAAAGTCCTCTATAGTATCAAAGTCACCTAGATGAATAAAAATATTCATCCAATAAGGCATGAATTATATAACTAAACTCCTATGAGTGCCTAAGTGTCCTATATTGGTATTTGATTTTGTTTCTATTACTATTTCGTCCTTTAATGGTATTATGATAATCAATTATTATTTAATATTTATTTTCATTTTGCTTGTCTTAATTCTTGTTTGATATTTATATATATTTATCGGGTATTCAAAAAATTGATATTTAATAAGCTTATATTTTTATAGTTATTGTTATTACTATTTTTGTATTGTTCCTTATCTAACCCATTATAGTAACTCATATTTATTTATTATTATTTAGTGTTGTCGAGTTTCTTTTAATTTACTTCATATAATTATTTTGTCATTTTTAGAGTCATATTATTCATAAATTTAGCTTATTTACATTTCATTCTTATATATTTATGATACATAATTATTTAGAATATTTTTAATTCATTTCTATTTGTACAATATATTATTATTGGCAATAATATTGATAGTAATATTTTACAATAATTTTAGGAGTTGCTAAATTATACTTATTGCATTTTATTAATCTTTTATATCTTTTTAGTTGAATTTACTTTTTAAATCTTATTTTATTTCTCTTATTACACATATATAAAAAATATATAATATTGGTTTTGGACGAAAAACTTAATTTAGAATTTTATACGTACACCGACATCTTATGCTGCTGGCGTTGATTCCCAATGCCATTCGTGTAATTTTTTTCACAATCCAAATGCTAGCGTACGCTGGCTCGAAAGCCGCCAGCATTTAATGAACACTGCTAGTGTTGTGGCCTACGTTGCTAACATTCTTGCATATCATACGTGATTTAAAATTTTGCGTAGCCTCTGTTCCAGACTACGATGCTTCTATATTGCCGGCCTATCCCTATACGCCGCCCACATTGCGGTATAAGCTACCGATGTAGAGACAGTGTTGCCGCTGTTCATCGTCTTCTCCAATTTTCTTCCTTTCGTACTTTATTTTTCTAAACACATATGTTTATCAAATTCACTCCTAAGCATTCCTAGAGTGTTCCTAAGTATTTCTACATACTTTAATATATATATATATATATAACATCCCATAATACATTATATAATCTTTGTTTTATGATATTTAAGAGTGTAACTAGGGTTTTTAATGAAACTTATCTTGTTTGAGGTTGTTTGGTGATTCTAAAACCTACCTCACAGATTGAACCGATCCTATATTAATAGAAACATGATCTAAGACAATGCTTTAGTGTTTAAGCTACTTAAAACGAACTATTCTTACCTTGGTTGCTTCATTCCCTTGGTTATTCTTCTTCTTCCTAAGCTTAGTTTGATGCTTGTTTTAGATGTTATTTGTGTGTGGTTTGAGTGTGTTTTAATAGTTATATAGAGGACGAATTTTGGAGAGTATTGGCTATTATCTTGTGTGTATAGTGGCTTGTTTGATTGCTCATTAAGAATGTTCATATGGATGCATTTATGAAGAAGAAATGGTAGCAAACTTGGAGCAATTTGTAGCCCAACATCCACCGAGAATGCATGTGTTCCTTTGTATTAATTAAGCTTGTTTATGTGGTTAATTGTTATTGGTTGAAGTGTAATTTGTTGACTTCAAATGGCTTTCTTGTGCAAATTGGAGTATGTAATTCGGCTGTGAAATTTTCTAGGAATCTTAACTGTAAATGAGGTGTAATTTGCATCGAAAATTGCTTTATTAGTTAGAGAAAATATTATAATATTATTAAGTTATGTAATTATCTTAGTTTTAGGGTATTTTATTAAGCTAAATGGGTACAAGTTTGTCAGTTATTGAAGAGTTTTGTCTCCAAAAATTTATATAGTGTTCCACAAATTTTCGAGATCATTATTGTGTTTAACTTTGGATTTAAAATTTATGCGATAATTTATTATTAGAGTTTTAGTTCCCATGATTAGGGTTTTCTAAGCTTAATAGGTTAATTTTGTTTTAGGCTCTAATAGCTTTGGAATACTCTTATTAAAACGATGGTATGATTCAAATATTTATTTAGAGTCTATATTGTGAGTTATGGATATGTTTTTATTTTTATTTTGTATTTATAATCTAAACGGTTCATCTATAAATTATTGTTTCCTAACTATAAGCGTTATCGAATGTTTTCGTTCTAGTAAATTTGAAATCTTATTTAGATTATTTATATATCTTGAGTTTTCGATACCCATATGTAGAAAGCTTTATTTTAGGGTTTAAATTATACACAGGTTCACTAATACTTGTAGTTCTATTCTAGATTCTTTGTTGAGCTCAATATCATTCATCTATTTTTCTATTTTTATTTTTCTATCTATTTCTACTTGTATGAAAATTTTTAGGGTTTATAGCGTCCGTCCTTGCCTCTAACCTAGGCACTTAGTAAAGCTAACTCTAAACACTTGGCATATGCTTAATAACTTCCTTTGTCCTTAGTAAGGAAATGGTTGGATGCAGTTTCATGGCTTAACTTCCATGTTTCTACCAGTCACTCTCATGTCTCAATTTCTCACTACTCTACGTTTTCCATAATAGCTGTAACTACAAGAAATTTATTGTCACGCCCCAGAGGGTACCTAAACGTGGCAGTCCGCCGCATATAATATTAAAGCTAATGAATGACAACCTTAGTCATGCAGGAGCTTCGATATCATATGCAAGCGTGCTTCCAAGATAGTAGGAGACTCACAGGGGTATTACATTTAAGTAGATAATAAAAGCAAGCAAAAACTCATATAAAAAACATAAGATTTTCATAATAATATCCTTACATCATCTTAGGGCATTCCCCGCTTTAGAAGTCTTCCAAAATAATAACAACTATAACATAAGCCTACTATAGAGATTTTCCTAGAAGCCCATGTTCAAAACTTAAATACATGAAGCTTCTCCCAAAAACTCCTAGTAGCTTAAACTCGTACCTGGCATACGGGCTCCTTGGGGCCAACCAAAGGTAATCGTATTGTAACAAAAAGTTATAAGGGTATAAGCAAAACTAGCTTAGTGAGATAATTCCATCTACAAGACATTTCCATAATTCAAACAAGTATTAATCAAGCATATGAGAATGCACCAATCAAATGAACAAACAAAATACACATGATTAACCGGAAATCAATTGTAGCATGGATTTTACGCCCTCCATGTCAAAGGTTGGGAGGTTACAGGCCCATACGACCATCAAATTTGAGATTTACCGGCTCCTGCTCGCCCTAGACTTTCTGGCTCCTACTAGCCTGTAGACTTCCGCCTAACCAGCCACCACTACCATTTCCTCATTTCCCAACACAAAATAGTAGTGAAACAAATGTGACTCATAAGTATGATATGCATGAATTGATTTCAATATATATTTAACCAAATAATGTTTAGTTCAAGTTGAAGGCATCAACACAATTTTTACCATATCAATATAAGAATCACAATTTATTTATCAAACCTTCTTTCGATATTCTTAACTTATATTCAATCAATCATAAATCTAAATCACACAACAATTATTCATTTTATCTTTTTCTTAATTGCTAGTGCTACTACTTTCAAGCACAAAACAAGGAAATGTAACTTAAGTCAAGAATTAACTCACTCCATGTCGGTAGATCCTAATCGAGTTAATCCTCCGGAAGGGTGCTCTCGGGTCCTTCTCCATCTAAACAAGATTAAATACCCAAAATAAGTCTTTCATGAAGTTTCTATTCTTGAAGATTCTAAACTTTTCTTAAAATCGCGGTAAAATCGTATAAGAGGAAATTCCAACTTAAAATGGCCATAACTTGCTCATTTTAACTTGGAATTTCGTATATAATATACCGTTTTCTACCTATTCGAAAATATCTATCTATTTCTAAACTTATTTTCATCAAACCAAGTCATTTGGGCTCCAAAAAAGTGGCAGACAGATTCACCACGAATTTTTATAAACTTGTTTTCCTTCTTTTATCCAAAGCTCATTTTGAAGAGATAAGTAATATAATAGCTTGTAAAAACTTTTGGAATGTATATTCATATATTTATTGACTCATAACAAATGTATGAAGTTAATGAAGTTGTCTCAAATTATGAAAAAGTAAAGTCTTTAAAGATTTTGAAACTTGAGAGTTTTTTGAAATATTATTTTGCTTTGAAAATATCTTAAGTTTATCTATAATGGGTATTCCTTCTCTTTTCCTAAATTTTATTTTTGTAATCTCTTTAAATTCCTAAGGAATGATTTTTTTTATTTCCTAAGCTTAGCTTCCAACACTTTTTGAAAGTATTAACACTTCTATATTTAGAAAAATAATTTCTTGATTTCTTGAGATCATTTTATTTTAATGAAAAGAATTTCTATCATTTGAAGAAAAAGTGAAGTTGTTGTAAAATCTTTGTTTACTTCAAAAAAGTCCTTTTTATGTCATGTATAAAATTTCTTATGAACTCCTCTAAGTTTGTTAAGATGACTTCTTAGGTTTAGAAAAGTTTACTTCCTACTTTCATTTCTAGAAAAGAATCTTTATTTTAAGAAAATATTTCCTTATTTATTTTGTTTGAGACAAAAATCATTATGTTCATGCATGAATATGAATTATAAAGTTATAGAAACATAAAGAAACATAACAACTTGAAAGAACAAGCTAATAAGAAAATAAATCAAGTGTTGGAACCTTAGCTTCATCAAGGTATCTCGAGACTAAGAAAAGACTAGTCCCAAAAGAAAAAGAAAATGTTTTGACTTGATGACAAGTCTAAGACTAGAAAGGCTAGTCTTTAAAAAATAATATGAAAGTAAATAAATTACAAGAAAGTAAATAAATTGCAAGGAAAGTAAATAAATTGCAAAACAAAGAGCTTATATGCTCTAAATAATATGTATAGCTATATAGATATATTAAATAGTTATGGACATAAAAACAACATAAGGAAAGTAATTATGAACAAAAACAAAGTATGAACTTATTGTTGCTTTCTTAACTTCATGGTTTTAGAAAACACACACTAAGCTCATATTAAGTAAATGAACATATGGAAGTTTTGAAGACATTTACCTAAAAGAACTATAATTGAGAGAGCTTCTTGAGAAGAATTTCTTGGATAGATTTTTGTAGAGTAACTTTAGTAGAAGAGAAGTGTGAAAGAAGTGGAAGGTAGATTGTTTAATATTATTAGATATATAATACATGTAACGATATATTATGTAAAATATATAATATGAAACATATATTGTCACGCCCTAAGGGTACCTTGGTAGTAACACATATATTGCGATACAGTCTGATGACTTGACCTTGTATTTTAGAAAATTTAGTAAGCATCAGATAGTATCGCATATACATGTTATTACTAGATTTACCTTGGAAAATTACATAAATTTAACGAAACAGGATCTTTTTAGTTGCATGATAAGAATGATGAACATAAATAAAAATACATCAACATAAATAGATCTTTCTAGCTAATGTCTGGGTAACAAAATATTACAGACCATGATATATAACTTAAGCTCATAAATTACAAAAACGATATTCTAACATCATCTTATATATATAACTAGGTAACACTATATAACCTATCCCTAGAATTCCTCCAGCTTTAGAACCTTATCGATGCTAAGTTTCTAGAAGCAGCAAATCAAGATCAAAGAGTCGATCTGTAAGGACTGTAAGAGTGTGAGCATAAACCATAGGCTTAGTGAATAACCAGAATATATCATGTAAGAAGAAAGTTATTATCAAACATATATAATGCATCATTCAAGCATATGACCAATTACAAGCTTGGATAATCCGGAATCCAAACGGGATGGAGACTTACGCCCTTTCATCGGGGTTGAAGGAAAACTGATGTATGACCCATCTACCCAAGAGAGACTAAGCATATAGGAAAGCAACAATTCCTCACTGTAGTTATCTCTTTATGTTAATCATGTTTTAAGCACTCGTTTCCTATTGTAAGCCTTAGAAACTCCACTAAGTGTTAGTCATTTCATAGCAATGCCATAGACGGCGTCCTTCATTACTAGTTAGTTCCCATGGAACCAAAGGAACAAAGGTAATTTTGCGTAGAACTAATGGCCTCTTGCCTAGAAAAACTAAGCATTACTAGAGAACCGAAATACTAACACGTAGTAGGCTGTCACATATTCATAGTGTAGTATATGCAATTTATGCAATACATGTCTATTTTATTTATGGTACTAACAATTTTTAAATCAAGTTAAAGGTGCTTAAGCTTTATACAGTCAATCAACATGCTATACACACAACAGATTCACAAGCATTCCATTATCACTTTTATTTAGTGTTGTTTAGTAACGAAGTAATTCAAACAACAAACAATGCCCTTAAACCCATATTGTAACGCCCTAACCTGTTGGCAATTACAACCTGCCACGTGCCATCTCTTTAGAGAACACGTAAAAGCTATAACAATCTAATCCACAATAGAAAAACATATAATATAATCTTCATAAACTCTCTCACAGGGTACATTAGAAGGTTCAAAATCTGTGTAATATATAAATAAAAAAATCCTTCAAAATATCCTGTTTAACATAATAAAGTTGGCATAAACCTAGGCCAACCAAATTCAAGATAATTCTAACTCCACTTATTACCTACTAATCCTACAGATCCTTAAAAGATATTAAAACACATAAAATTCCAAAGTTTTCAGAAAATATAAAATCCTTAATGTTATTCCAAATTCTACAAAAGATCTAAAAATTCTTTTCTCTAAATCTTGTATCTGAATCTATTCCTCAACATGATAGTCTGGACCACTATCGCCATCCCTTTGATCTATGTACATATCATATCTAGATATATAGGGGTGTTCATGGACCGGTTAACCGGTCCATGGCTCTATTTTTTGAACCGTCCATAATTATCGGTTTTTCTAAAATGTAAACCGTAACCAGTCCATTTTTAATGGTTAACCGCCTTAACGGTTAACCATTTTTTTCGGTTAATTTTTTTGGATTTCGGTTTTTAACCATTCAATATAATAATTATCCATTTTTTGTCTTACAGCTGATAAATTTCGGTTTGTTCATATTTTCAGAGAACAATGAAGGCATTTTTAATCATCCTTTCAGCCACACAACTTGTGTACACTGCAGCAATTCACAGTGCTGCATCAAGAAGAGTTTAGATGTACTGGATCTGTCTTTATAATGGTGTGAGATTGAGGATTGAGGCATGATTGTGAGTTGACTTGTGAGAGCAAAGCAGCATAACTATAGAAGGATATGGGAAAAGAATAATTAAATAAAGAGAAAAAGGCTTAGGGTCACGGTGTGTGTTTCACTTCATATACTTATGTCATATTTTTGAAAAAATTAACTAATATTATAAATATATAATTATTGGACCGGTTAACCGTTAACCATTGGTTTTTTTAATTACAAACCGAAACCGAAACCGAAACCGAAACCGGAAACCGAAAAAATTAAAAACCATAAACCTAAACCGAAACCGATGGACTGGTTAACCTTTTTCGGCTTCCGTTCGGTTTCTCGGTTTGATCGGTTTTTTTGAACACCCCTACAGATATATCATATACTGTGTCATCTTCATTGTACCTGAAAATGAAACGAATGAGTCGAACGCTCGGTACGCCAATCCACAAAACAAATGCATATGTACACACAACATATATATATATATATATATATCACAAATGCAACTTAATCTAATGCAAACAATCACATTATTATCTTTATTAAGCCAGCAAAACAACACAATTTAGAACTACTATACATTAGTCCAAAACCTGGAGTAACTCAGACCTCATGAGAAATCAACAACTCTTAAAAATAGATAATTATATACATCTATTGGTGAGTGGGTACTCCCCAAACATCCACAGCCATACTGCCCAATCACCTAAATCTACCAAAATCATCTCTAAGTACAACTCCACCGGGGACTACGCCACACAAAGATTATCAGGGATTCAGGGTGCCATATTAGTAGCACTATCTGTCAAGTCTTTACTAGTCATAGCCACACACACCCAAAAGACAAATTAATTAGCCAAATAGATTTGGATTCATTATTCATCTGTTCCTACAACCAAGCATACAGAAAACTAATCCTACAAACACATACAACAAACAAGGAAAGGTCATACCTTTTTAATTTCAGGAACAAATCTCCAAAACTACAATCTCCCTTAACAACAATCCACAATCTGCAAACCTCCTGATAACATAATATAAATAGAAACAAATAAAAACTTCAACATGAAACCAAAAGCTAACATAGCCAATTTCTCAAAACCTTAATCTTTTAAGGAAACTCCAAAATGGCAACATCTTCTTCGATCAATTTCCTCAAAATTCAAATAAAACAGATCTCACTCCAAAAACCCTAATTTTTCAAATAAGCAAAAACAAAAAGGTATCATCAAAATTATATCTTATAATAGATCCAGGTTTGTGAAGATAAACTTACCATGATTAGATGCTTAAACCCCTTTATTAATCACCAAAAGATCATATCTTGTACAAAACTAGGGTTTGCTCCAACAAAAGCTCCTTCAAAACGAAAAGAGATCTGAGGAAAATGATCATCAATTCTTGTAATCTTAATGGTACTTGTTTTTGCTTACCCAATCCAAAATTTTTGATCTCCTCAAACTCCAATGGACATTAGCAGACTTGTAGAGAGGATTTTGTAGCTTTAGGAATGATTTTGGAGAAGGGAGAAGCCTAGTTTATATAGAAGATAAGGAATAACTGTTTAATAATGCTTCTTCATCTTCAGCAACGTCTTTTTATCTTTAATAATGACGTCCCTTCATCTTTAATAACGTCTTTTCATTTTTAATAATGACATCTCTTCATCTTTAATAACGTCTCTTTATCTTCTCTTACGCATCTGATAACCAACAAAACAAAAATCGACAAAAATTAAATAAGCATTACGATTGATCATAAACCTTCTTATTTTATATCAAATGACATCTTTGCCTTTCAATATAAAATATTTAGTTATATATTACACATATACAACACAATTTTATTATTTTTTATAGTGCAGCTAAACTACAAATACAAACAATGTAATAAGTCTGAGTTACTCACTTGTTCATACTGTCTAGTCATAGCAATAGATTGGAAAGTCCTCAACAGTGTCAATATTACCTATTGAGATGAAAAATATTCATCAATAATACTTATAAATAGAAGATTGAACTCCTATGAGTGCTTAAGTGTCCTATGTTAATATTTGATACAATTCCTATTGTTTATATTAGTTCTTTAAGGTATTGATCCTACAGTAAATGATATTTGCTATTTAATATTTGGTTTCATCAGGTTTCTCTTAATTTAAATTAATATTCACTCTCATATTCAAGATGAACTTATTTAAATTTTCCATTAAATTCCTATTTTGGTCTTACATTGTTTAATGTCCTTATTAGTAGTAGTTTTTTGTTTATTTTACTTTGCCTGTCAACCTTATCTGTTCCCTTTAATTAAAATTTATATCATTTAAAGGATTTCATTTTGCTATCTAATCTTTTATTTATTTCCTTATTTTACTCATAACTTTGTGAAATTATCAACATGTGTTAATTTCCATATAAATTTCTAAGAATTGTTTCATATTATTTTTGTAATGTAGGACTCCTAGTCATGCCTTTAAGGCCTGTTTTATCAAGTTTCATCCTCATATTAGGTCCTAAGGGCATTATACATAGTTTTAAGTTAGTTTAGTTGTAATTTAATCATGGTTTTGGCTCCCTCTTTCTTAGATCCGAATTTTCTAGACTTAGAGTTATAAAATCTCTAAGTTGATGTTTCCATAACCCTCAACATCCAAGTATCACTAATATAATAATAGTTTATCTAGTTGAATTCATCAAATAAATAACTACTTCTCCCAAACACATAAGCTTCTCCAAAACTACTCAATCTATCCTAATATCTATTCATAAATGTAATAAGAAATCAAGGTTAGGATATAAGTTACCTTGATTGGATGTGGAAAAAGATACCGAGCACTCTTCCTTAGCAAGAACTAATCCTAAATTAAAAGTTGGATAGTATGTTTTAGATATACCAAGAGTTAACTAATTTAACTAAGACTTTCTTACCTTTTTGAGCTTGAATTTATAGTTTGGTTTAAGGCAAAACCAAGGATGTTTGGCTTGGTTTTTGTTATTGTTTGAAGGAGGGAATTGGGGTTTTTGTTGTTTTTGGTACTTAGATGATATTTAGGAGGCAAAACAGAGGATATGTTCTGTTCTAAGGGTTCTTTAAGATTGTCAAAGTAAAGGAAAATAGAGGGAGACAGGGGCTATTCGTAACTCCTGTTATAGCTTAATTTGCAGATTAAGTTTGTGAGAGAGAGATTTGAGTTGGTTTTGTAGCTAGGTCACTCTTATATATATATATATATATATATATATATATATATATAAAGATTAGGCTGAAGTTAAGATACTAGAGGAAGTGTTTTTAGACTTGAAAAGTGTAAGTTTTGCTGTTGTTTTTCGGGTAGAACAGGGGCTGTTTTTTAGGACGATTTTGGATGTTTTTTGGATAGATTTTCATGGCTTTTTCAAATGTGTTTTGAAGTTTGTTTGCTTATTAATGAAGGCTAATAAATGGTAGTTTAGTTGGTGTATTTGTAGTATAAAATAGCTGAGGAAATTCGGTGGAAACAGAGGCTTAGATCACGTTGGTTGCTGCTGTTTTTGGAAGTTTTCTAA
The DNA here is from genome assembly GCA_024138025.1 of Combretum micranthum. Classification (NCBI taxonomy): domain Eukaryota; kingdom Viridiplantae; phylum Streptophyta; class Magnoliopsida; order Myrtales; family Combretaceae; genus Combretum; species Combretum micranthum. The sequence continues at coordinate 789,205 of JAMXBD010000133.1, forward strand.
GTCAGTTTACAAATTGTTTTATACATAATTTCTTAGCCTACAATTTGCTAGATTATGTGTACATTTAGAGTGTTTTTATTATATGTTATAAGTAAAAAATTCAAACCCTTTTAAAGCCTACAATCTAAGATAAAATCGATGGAGATATATGTGTGAAAAAGGGTTGTTGTTTGGCGTCTATTTTTCTCGCTACAGCTAGCTTCCACGGAAATTCTAGGCAAATTTGGAGTTGCTTCACTTGCTTGTTTGAGCTGGAATTCCTTTGCATTTAATGAGGATCAAAGGTGGTGTTTGTCGACTGGTTTGGATGTCATTTTCTATTGAATTTGTTTGTCTAATTTGGTTCAAATTGTGGACGTGTTTCCTTATGTACAGCAGCAGCCAAAATCCGATTCTTGCACCAGTTTCTCTCTTCTTTTTCTCTTTTATCATTGTTTAATTATTTGCTTAATATAATTAGCTAAGTTATCTTAACAACTATTAATTTATACGCGTATGTATATAACAGTTATGTAAGAGTTTTATCGTTGAAAATTTATCTAAGTTCCTACAAAATTTCTAGATTATTTATATATTCAAATTTTTAGTTTAAAGTTTACATGATTAATTATTTTTAGTATTTTAACTTAGGCGATTAAAATTTTTAAGTCCAATAGGTCAAATTAGGGTCAAGTCTTAATGGATTTAAGATTCCCTAACAAGTATAACAGTAGGTATCAGAATTTTTATTCGAGGTCTATACTTATAATTATTGATCTGTTTTAGTACCTACTGCATATTTAAAACTCTAGTAGTTCATCTTTTGATTATTATTCTATAACCAATAAGTTCTGTTAATAGATTATATTTTATCGGATTTGAAATTTAGGGCTACTTTTAATTATATCTTGAGTTATCAGCTCAAGATATAAAATCTTATTTTTGGTATCAATTAAGGTCAAAGAAATTTTTCTTCGGGTGTTGAAACTATGAATGAGTTTATTATAACTCATAAATCTATTCTATGATTTTTATCGAGTCCTTAATTCATTATCTAATTCCCATTTTCTATGTTATTGTCATATACTAGTGTGAAAATTTTCGAGATTACATATATCACACATTTATGTTTATAAATAACATTAATGTGATAAAAAACGTAATTTACATTTCATAAATTAGAATGAAATTATAATTTCTCCTAATAAATCTACAAATTAAAATCTTATTCAATTCTCTTTTAAAGATGTATCTAAATGCAAGAATATTATTATAATTCAGAATTGTGATTTCATTTTAAGTCTCTTCTAGCATACTACATGTGATCATAATATCTAATGTTTAAAGGGTTATAAATAAATAAAGTGACTCCTTTTTTTTATTTCTTTTCACAAGAAGTGATTTGGTTTGGATTTAAACGATTTATTGAACTAAGCTGCAACCGTTTTAGATACTTCTTGGATCGAACCAAATATAAATCTACCACATTTTACGGTTTGGTTTGATGACCAACAACTAAGGGTGGGCATGGATCAGTTTGGTTCGGTTGTCCTTAAAACCAAACCAAATATAATTTGTGGTTTGGTTTTTTTCCCATCATAAACCAAACCGTTAAGTAACGGTTTGGTTAGGATCGGAAATTTTTTAAACCATTAAATAATGGTTTGGTTCAGTTTGGATTACAGATTGAATCAAAATTCTAAGTATTTTTTTTTTTGTAATTTTTTTACATTTGTATAGATGCTTAAATATTTATATTATTTTATAAAGTTCATATTATAAACCACGATAAAATGCTTTATGAATTCATCATACTTTTAATCTATAGTTCTTTATAAAATCAGTTATCCATCAATAAAATACATTCACCAATAAAACCAATACATAGTATGTCATAATTTATAATTTTTAATAGAATTTTCATTATTTACCAATAAATTTAGCTAAAATAAAAAATCACTTATCAACAAAATTCATCAACGAATAAAATGATTCACTGATGAAATATATTAAACAATTAATATATAATAAGAATTTATAACTGAATAAATGAATTTCATACTTTATAAAGTTAAAAGCTATTAAAAAAATAATAATTTATCATCAACAAAAAGATACATATCATGGGCCTAAAAAAAATTAAAATATAAATAAGTTAATTTTAATCAATATTCATCAAATAATAAATATTAAATTAAATCATATAAACATATAGTAAAATATTATTATATTTTTTAAAACGGTTTAATTTGGTTTTATAGATTGGTTTGGTTTACCTTCCAAACCAAACTAAACATAAATTCATGGATTGGTTTGGATTGAAAATTTTTAAATCAAATCATTAAAAAAAAATCATATTTTCGATTTAGATTGGTTCGATTACGGATTGCTTTGGTTTATTTGCCTTCCATACCAGCAACTGCGTTTCCTATTTTACTCGACAAGCCCATCATGTTTTTCCTTTAACGTCTTACATTGTCTGCAAAAAAAATGCATGGGTTCTTCACCTGAACCCAGCACCACCAATTATGCCACTGCCTTGCCCCTTCTCCTCCCAAAGTACTCAAGTACTCACGTTTCCTCTCTCCCAAGCACAGGTCCTAACCCTCCTAAACCTCTGCAAAACCTTCTCCCACCTTTCCCAAACCCTAGCCCAAATCCACCTCCACGGTCTCCATTCCCAAACCTTTTTCACTTCCCAACTCCTCCAGACCTCCCTCTCACTCCACCATTTCGATTTCGCTAACGATCTCCTAACCAACTCCACAAACTCCTCCTCCTTACAACCCACTTTATACAACATCCTAATACGGACATACACCAACAAAAACTTGCCAAGCAAGGCTTTATGTGTTTATCTCGACATGAGACAGAAGGGTGTTGTACCCAATGAACATACTTTGCCATTCGTGTTGAAGTCTTGTGGAGGTGATGTTCGTGGATTTGGGATGGGAAAGATTGTTCACGGGGATGCGTTTAAGTATGGTTTGGATTGGAATGTGTATGTAAATAATGGGTTGATTAGTTTCTATGGGAACTGTAAGGAAATTGGCAATGCGTGTAGGGTGTTCGATGAAATGCCTGACAGAAGTGTTGTTTCGTGGAATTCGGTTGTTTCAGCTTGTGTTGAGAATTTGTGTTTAGAGGTGGGAATCGGGTATTTTTTTAGGATGAGGGATTTTGGGGTTGAGCCTGATGAGACTACGATGGTGGTTGTGCTTTCTGCTTGTGTCGAGCTAGGGAATTTGAGCTTTGGAAAGTGGGTGCATACGCAAGTGATTGAAAGAGGGATCGTTTTGAGTTGTCAGTTAGGGACTGCATTTGTTGATATGTATGCAAAGTGTGGCTCGATGCGGTATGCCGAGATGGTGTTTAATCAAATGGATGAGAAAAATGTGTGGACTTGGAGTGCTATGATATTGGGGCTAGCCCAACATGGGTTTGCTGAGCAAGCTCTATTTCTCTTTTCAGAGATGATGGAAAATTCCTCGATCACTCCAAATTATGTGACCTTTGTTGGAGCTCTTTGTGCTTGTAGTCATGCTGGATTAGTAGATGAGGCATATCGGTACTTTCATGATATGCAGCATGTGCATAGGATCGAGCCTATGATGATTCATTATGGTGCTATGGTAGATGTTTTGAGTCGAGCAGGGCATCTTGAAGAGGCTTATGATTTTATAACAAACATGCCCGTTGAACCTGATCCAGTTTTATGGAGGACCTTGCTAAGTGCGTGCAATATTCATGACGTTGAGGATAACAGTGGACTTGGGGGTGAAGTAAGAAAGAGGTTGCTTAAATTGGAGCCAAAGAGGGGCGGGAATTTACTTATGGCTGCAAATATCTATGCTGTAGCTGGTATGTGGGATAAAGCAACTAACTTGAGAAGAATGATGAGAAACGAAGGGTTGAAGAAGATTGCTGGAGAGAGTTGTATTGAAATAGGTGGATCAATCCGCAAGTTCTTCTCAGGTTATGATTCTCAAGCTGATTACAACAGCATCTATGACTTGCTTGATGGTCTGAGCTTGCACATGAAGAGCGTTGATGGTCCGTATACGTACTTTTATACATAGTACTAGTTCTTTATCTTTCTATAGCAGATGAAACCCCCTTGATTTTAGGTTTCTAGCAACTTAACCTCTCAAGGTTCCAATTTAAGACTAATTATGACTTTCATTCTTGCGATACGATTGGGCAATTGGGGTTCGAACTTCTCCATTCTGTTATCATAAATTCACAATGATGGTGTTTGTTCAATTTAGGGTTTGCCTTTGTCTGAGTTTCTTTTGTCCAGTAATTTTGCTTTTATACTTTACTTTTTTTAACTCTCTGATATTATACGTTTTCCTTCAAATTTTTTTGAAATCAAAACCTAAATGATGGTAACTTTCACTCGTAGGTTTGCTAACTTCATTGGACTAATTGTCTACCTGGGTAAACGGAGCTAATGAATTGGACATAAGTATGAAAAGCATGCAAAAAAGTTGTTTTAGATATCGAATTGATCAATTTCAAAGTTAAATACTATTTACGATTTTAATATTTTTATATTTTAATGCTAGCATACAAGTATAGCCCAACCCAATAGCCCTCATTATAGATCGTGTTAAAAAAAAAATTACTAACTCTTAAGATTTTGACTCTTTAGTCCCCTTGAAGCATCCCAACTCAAATGAATCGATCTCCAAGCTAATAGGTCACAAATAGCCTTTAACCACTTCCCTGAAAGTTCATAATTAGTATTGACTTGGAATGTGCTACCTTAACCATATGAATCAATGCTAATTCTTTCCCACAAAATATATGGAATTTCTAACAATCTTTCCCCCTCCTAAAAAAGCAATGCGGGCTCAATCTATTGCGGAGGACACTCAATTGACTTGCACAATTATTGGTATATTGAAAAGTGCTCTGGGTCTTCTATTCGTTAAACAGATGCTATTTGTACAATTATTTTCACTGGACTTTTGCAATTGGATGGATAAAATTGCTCTGTTGCAGTGCATTTAGTTTGGCCTGTAATGCCTGCGACTCACTGCCCGAACTAAATTGTTTTTCATCTGTTAATTGATGTTGGTGGTTTGCACATAAATGATAAAAAGTGAATGCTTTTCTCACTCATTGATCATGGTGGTGCTAACTATAATGTCTTTATCAGGATAAGCCAGATAATAAGGCAAATGTGTCTTATGTTTCCATCTAGAAGCTTCTCAGCAAGAAGTTTGCTCGACAGGTTAGCTCTCTTGTGTCCCATCATGCCTTTTTATGTTACAATAGCACTTTTTCCCTGGCAATGGTCATTATGGAATTGTTGAAAGTTTTGTTTTGATTTCTTTTTTAATGAAGTTTTTGGAATCAAGTCCAAAGACAAAACCTATCAATGTCAAGTGTGAGATTTCTGAGACTAACTCTGCATGGAAGGGGTTGGACAGTTGGATGCACGTTTCCTCAGCCGTACCATCCCCTGATACCGACTCAAAAGCTGAGCAGCAGAATCTTGAGAAGAATGCCAACTTGGCCTCAGAAGTTGGAATTGAAGTTATATCTGAAATTCATCATGAGTCAGAAGACCCATCATTCACCCAAAAGGAAACATTAGCACCACTTGAAAGTGAAGTGGGTATAACAACTAAGTATTCTGACAATGTAGAAAGCCAGGAGCATGAACGGAAAACTCCTGAGAGGGAAAATATGGAACATCCACAGCCGGATACTTTGAGCAATTCTAATGTAGAGGAGACTTCAGAGATTTCTTCAACTCCAGATCCTGCTATCCATTCAGTTGACGATTCTCAAGTGGATGATGCTTCTTCTGTTAATCCCAAAGAGGAAAATGAACCACCAAAAACATTCACAGAAGAGGTCTGCCTCTGGAGAAGTGGAAGCAGGGGGGAGAAAATCTTCGGGTGGGTCCAGAAAAGCTACTAATCCAGCATTTATTGCGTCCCATTCCAAACTTGAAGAGCTGAGTTCAAACACCCAATCATATGGGTCAGTCAATAACCCCAGTCAAAATGTCAATCTCAAGACTGAGATAGTAGATACAGCTTCATGCGGGGAAGTACTGTAGCTAAGATGGATGAATTTAACATGCCAGAACATTCTAGTCCCATTGTATCAGTGGTTCTGAATGTGGTACTGAGCTCTTCATTTCCTCAGCTCTTGATTCACCCGATAGATATGATGATGGTCCATAAAACTTGAGAACGTAGCCAAAGTTTCTGAAGAAGTAGCACGCAATTCTGACAGCAACAAAGGCCATGAATTTGAAGCTGGGGATTCAGCTGCCATTCCACTACCTGTAGCATCTGGCCCTCCCTCATAACAGCTGACGCAGTGGAGGTATAATAGGGTTTTATCGCAAGATGTTGATTCGCGCACGAATACCCGGCTTGTGATCTTCAAATATATATTGATTCTAAGAATACCTAGATATCTGGCATCAAAAATCGAAATCCACAAAGATAACGAGTTTTGGAAGAGAGAGAACACTCTAAAAGAAATTTCATTCAAAATCAATCATCTCTCATATGCCATAGGGCTTATATATATATAGGCAAGCTTGAAAGTTGCCATAATTGAAAAAGGATTAAAACCTATTAAATAATATTAAATGGCATTTAAAAGGAAAAATTAAAATTGATATCTTATTAAAAGACATTAAACCTTATGAAACTGACATCTTATTAAAAGACATTAAATCTTATTAAAAATCCTACTAAATGATATTAAAAATTATTTTTTAAAAATATTAAATGATATTCTAAAGATATTGATCGCATTATTAATTATGAAATTTGAAAAACTCAAAAGATATATAAAGTACGCCGCTCCAACACCGACAATATAGAACTAAAGATCGGCAGCATAAGTTGCGGCATAGGATTTTTCGTCTCTTCATCCTATGCTGCATCAGCAGCAGATAAAGAATGATTATGTCATTAGTGAACCAGCTAATTCAAATGCAGCAGCAGAGTCCCACATGGAGGAGCAAAAGGCTGAAAGTACGTCTGATCTGCTGAGGGAAAACTCTCATCTGTTCAGCAAGCATACAGGTCTTCCCCGGAAGCTTCTCCAAGGGGCCATATGACAGTTCCGGAATCACAAGGAGCACCTGCTAGTCAGGTTTTGGTAAAGCCAATGGAAGTATATCTGACAAGACTGCTTCGAGCAACAAAAGAAAATCATTATCAATGAGTATGAAATCACCTTCAAGTGCATATAATGACTCAGGCAGTAGTACAAAGAAACAGTTGCCAAAGGATCAAAAGAATGCTAAAACACACAATTCCTTGGGATCAACAAAACCAGATAATGTTGAACAAGAATCCTGAGATAGTAGTGCAAGCAATACTATTCCTCATTTCATGCAAGCCACAGAATCTACTAGGGCTAAGATCAATGCAAATAACTCCCCAAGATCAAGCCCTGATGTACTGGATAGAGACTATGCCAAGAAAAGGCACTCCCTACCTGGTGAGAGTGGAAGGCAGGGCTCCCCTAGAGTTCATCGGTCAACAGCCCAAGCACAGGGGGCAAAGGCTAATGGTGCTGCTGCTAAAGGTATGCACAATTCTTATACATTGAATTGAAAGGAAAATATCAGGCAATACCTAACATTTGCTTTAGTTATGCCTCTATTAAGCCAAAAAGATGGTTGGCCAAAAAAAAAAAAAAAAATGCAAAAGAAGATTTATCTTCTGCAGTTCACACAAAAATTATCATTTAAATCTGGTTTCTATTTTAGGACAAGTTTTAGATGGTTTCTATTGCTAGGTTGATTTACCAGTACATGATGAGATTTTTCCTTTGCAAACATATCAGAGTAGTTAAAATACTTCGGTAAATGTTTCATGAAAGCTTACATGTGCACTTTCTTTCTGTTGGATGCCATTGGATGCTTTAAAAAGTACATTTTTTTTGTAAGACTGCCTTCATTTATGCTAAAGTCCTGCAAAAGCTGCAGGACATGGATGCTTGGCTTAGATCCAGCCTTCTTAGTTGCACCTGTGACTTCTCATTCAGTAATGCATCTGAAAGTGGTATTTGAGCATTCTGACAAGTGACAATTCTTTATATTAAACACTATAATCCTCATCACTACCTTATTTGTGTGGCTAGAGTGTTATGGTGTTCCCAGAATGCTGTAAGCGAGTGATCGGTAATACACGTTATCTACTAAACTTTACCTGGGGGGGTGCTTTTTTGATGCTCTATGGTTGCTCACTGGATAAAATTTTGCTCAGTTTCAGAAAGGAATTGGCAGAGGTGAAGAGCTTTCCTCCAATACCATCCCACTGGCACAAGTCCATTCCGTTGAATCTTGTCTTTACGAGATGGCTTTAGATGCTACAAGTATATGGTCTTAAGGTTTGCCTGACATCGGCTTCTATAGAAACTGATGCAAATTTTAGCACCTTTATACTAATGCCTCCACGTCCGAATTGATTTCTGAGATGACTTCATGGCAGAGCGCTTGTATTTCAACATTGTTGTGTGTGATATTGAATTCTGCTTAAAACTATGGTAATTTTTCAAATAATTGTATTTTTGAAATTTGGTATTTTGGCTACCTATTTAGGTTTCTTGAGATCTTTTGTATTGTTCATTTTAACTTTGGCTAGAGCGATCTTTTAAGTTGGCTTTTTTAACCAATAATAGATCGCTGCATGTTTTCAGTGATTATTTAATAAAAACATTTAATTTATTTATTCATTCATTTTTTTTCGACAATTATAAATTGTCACTTAATTCCAAGTGGTTAGTTTTCATGATTTAGAGGGATCTAAATGGAATATTTTTATTAAATGACTTAAAGTTAAAAAAGTGCAGAATTGATCTGGGTAGATAATTAAGGCAGGGAATTATTTGAAAAATCAACAAAAATTCAGATCTGAACGCGATATCATTTCCTATTTAAAAAATAATTATTTCTGTTGAGATATCGGACATGGGAAAATATATATGAAATTCATTATAACTTATGAATATCCTTGGAAAATATATATGAAACTTAATTATAACTTACGAATATCCTTGGCTTATAAATACCGATGAACTATTTTTATGTTTTTTCCACCATTAAGTGTATGCTACGCCGATGTTGCCATGTAACCATGTTAGGGGTAGATAAGTTTTGTTATCTTCATGCTAACATTCCTGGGTTGGATCTGTTTGGACCTTCGATCTGCAAGGTTACCGTTATTTCAAAAAGCTGCAACCCTTCCATGTTGGAACTTTGGGTCCACATTGGCATCCAAACAATTGACCATTTACTGAAAGATAATCAGCCTACCGAATAGTCTGCAATAGTTACATTCTCAATATCTGGTCGGAAAAATCATCACATGTAGTGCTCGATTCCAAGTACTAGATAAGACAAGAAGAATTGAACAACACGACATAAGGAGTATTAGATAGAATAATTTTCTCCTACCATGTTTGATATGTATGGCATTGAATAAGGATTTTTATATTGTTTAGTGTTTGGTATATACAAGTATATGACAAGACATCATATTTTAACTTATACCTTATATTATAATATAATTATGTTATTAATTCACTATATTGTTTAAGAAAAGGAAAGGAATAAATAAAAGTAGAGATAATTTTGGAATTTTCAAAATTGAAGTTGTTTGTCTTGTCCATTTGATTTTTTTAACATGAAATATATGAGACAAACTTTTTAAAACTTATCTCATGCCTTAGGATTTTTTTTGGTCCAATCTAATAACTGATAAAAGAAATTAAATAAGGACTAGAGGTTTTGTCATATCCTGTCCTATAAAATTTTAACAACTAAATGCAACCATAAAGTAGTACGGTGTCCTATCCATAACAGTAAACCTAGTATCAACTGTTTGTGGCCATAGGCTAATCTATTACTTTCAAAGGTCGGGTGGTACTTAGTATTTTTAACATTAAACTAAACTTACATTTGTTTCATTGTTTTTCTATCGTTTTGGCTTTATCTTTGTCATTTTCAATCAAACTTTGCCAAAAACAGATACAGATAAAAAATAAATATTTTTACTTATAAACCACTTAAACAACATAGATATTGATATGAAATAGATATGATACAGATATTGATAAAAAACAGGCAATCAAAACAGCGAATTACTCATTTTCATAATTTCGGAAAATGTGGACTAAAGTTTTATAATTTTATGCTAAATCATAACTAGATTAGTAGTTTAAGTAGGTGGTCTGTAATTATAAATTCTAAAAACTACTAAGTGAGAGTTTTAGTTAAAGTGACTCCAAAAGATGATATGAATTATATTTATTTATCAATCTTTTTTCTCTTCTTTCTAAGTTTTTCACAAAGTTTTAAAATTTTTTATTAAAAAGTAAAAGTTCTGTCAAAATTTTATTAAACTAACCTATACCGTAATACGTTTCTTCTTCTTATTGATGTACAATATTAATTTATTAAAACATATCTTGTTACACAGTTTTATTATTTACCCGATAATCTTCCAAGTAGCAGCGCTAAATGACATCTCTTCCTTCTAATACACTACAATCCCACGAATCTTGTCCTCCTCTTGAGGCGAAACGAAATTCCTCCATCGAAAAATAAATTTCTTCAAGTTAAAGCACCCCCAGGGCTTTAGGGTTTTGCTGAATCTCTATGCTAATTTCTCTAAAAAAACTCGGATTAAATATTTAATGTCCAAAAATAAAAACAAATATAAATAATTAAAACTCAATCCTCTTAACTTCTTCGGTTGTGTTAGTTTTTCCCAATTAATCCAGCCAATTTTAATCTCTCCACCCTGTTGCTTGTATTAAGAATAAGCAATAAAGGAGTTTATTTAGTTGCATCACTTCTTAGGAACTTAAAAGTTGTGATAGCTTAGATACTTTAACCAATTACTTTCGCATTTTAACTTCTCCTTAAAAATTACAAGGAGCATAGCACCAGATGAAGCTGCATACTAAATTACCATCATCAAGAAAAACTTCAAAATGTGTACTCCAAATGCTTCTATCTAGGACTTGCACTCTCAGATCCTCATTGTTAGCCTTTTTACGTCTAACATATAAACTCTCATGATATTGCAACCTATTTTGCATCTACTTCAGTTCATTAGCCTTATTAATAACTTCTATTGGGAATACATTACTTGATTTATAGTAAGTCACTAGGTCTTATAAATTTGTTAATGGTGCCCTATGCCAGAGACAATTCCAAGATAGAGAAATTAAGGTTCCCATATGACTGTTATGAGCCAGCCAACACCACCAATCATTGAGCTTATAATCCTGGGTGCATCATATCCCTAAAAATAGTAAAATACTGTAACCAAAAAGCATATCACAAAGTATTCAAACCTGAGGATCTTGTCTATTGAAAGCTTAAAGCTACAGATTCTACTAAAGGGTAGATAGACTTGCCTCCAACCAACATGAAAGGGGAACTAAGAACGGGAGCATATAGACTTGAAAAACTAGAGGTCCGGCCCATTTCCAAGGCATGGAATAGTAACAGTGACAGAGTATATTTTGAGTGGTATAGAAGTTTACTTCCTATTTTCATTGTCAATGAATGATTTCATTTTCTTATCCTCCACTTTTCGTAAGCACATTTAACTCTACTCATACTGTATGATTGACATACAGAGTCTTCATGCATTAAAACCTTGCCAAATCCATAGCTAAACCTCCCTAAGAACTAAATAACCAAGCTTTTATGTCCAAAGGGGTAACCTAAGAATGTCTTTTTAACCAATGGGTCATGCATAATATATCAACTCTTGTAAATATGGATAAGCTAATTTAGGATTTTTTTCCTAATATAAATGAAGAGCTTTATTTTATCTTATTTTATGTTACTTCGTTCTTTTTTCAGAATATTTGGACAAACATAGAAATTGCTCCAAAGAGCAAATATCCTCTTAAGCTTGTTTTTTCTTCTTTTATTTTGAGACCAAGCTAATTAATAACTGTTGTAGTCAGTTAGTGATATTTTTACATTATTACACCGTACATAGTACCCACTCCCTTCAATCGATCATCTCCCAACTAGACTAACATAAATTATAATAGCTATTCTAAGCCATTGTAATAGGTATGTTTAGCATAAGACTAAGATAACAACCTATATAACTGATTTAGAATGGACAATTTTATGCTTGCGATGTCAACAAAATAACCCTTTATATGTATATATATATGAAGTGAAAATGATAACACAAAAAGCACAAAATAATAGTACAAAATTATATTTTTGCGTCATGTGTACCTTTGCATGTATCGCTTAGTCATGCTCGCCTATTAGACTTGTTATGCTCTGAATGTCTTTTCTCTCATGTGCCAACTCTTGTGCTGCCTATCTACTTGAGTGTCGTAATGAGTGCTGTTCATGTGTCATCCACATGTGGCCATACCATCTGTGTGCTCTTAGATAGGCTTCAATGGCAATTGGATGACTCACAACACAATACGTGGATGGCATAATTTCATTGCTACCTAGATATAATTTACAAATTTCCTTCCGTATCATACATTTTACAAAATGAACAACTAAAGAGAGATTAACTTAAAAAAAATAAACTTGTTTGGTTTCTTGTCATTACCTACTATGATGTTAACTATGACACATAATACTAATATTCTATTAAAAATTACAATTACAAGGTTTAAATTTAAAAATATTACCATAAAGTTATTAATCTACAAATAACATTGTTAAGTTTAAACAAAGATAAAACTATTCTAGGCAACCAACATAAATTATAAGGTATTGAATCAACATAAATAATAACAGCCATTGTAATAGACATGTGTTACATAAGGTAAGGTAGCAACCTATTTACAACATCAACAAAACAACAGTTTCAAAATATATTCGAAGTCAAAATAATAAGATAAAAACATAAAATAATACCTTTCGTGTAAAAAGCACTTCAACTTAGATTGAAGTAGTTTGGTATGATTTGACCCCTCAAATGGAACCATGAATGGTTTGAATTCTCTCTTTGAAGTGCATAGAAATATAAACAAACCGCATTTTGCAATTCTATTGAATTTAATTTAGTTCTTGGTTCGATTTAGTTTTATGAACATGCCTAATATCAATCTATAATATCTTCATCATACGTACTAGCACTCACGCATAAACATCTGCCTAGTTTGATTTATTTCTAAGTTTTTTTCATTCATTTTTTTAAGATCATAGGTATTATTGCTTTTTTAGATGTAGCTAAAGGTTTTCCATTAGAAAACAAGGACTTTGACAAAGTAGACGTAATGGTAGAAGATGACCACTCTTCACAAGCGGCCAGTCATTGTATGTAGGATCTCTCTCTCTCTTCTTATAACAATATTTTTACTTATGAACAATATGTTAAAAAAATTTAAATTCTAAAATTTGGAAGCGAGATGACAATATTGTTATTGCAAGGTTGGTTTTTCTTATGCAACTTGAGCATGCTAATCCTAAGAAATCCGAAGATTGACAACACTTTAAGTGATATTGTAAGTAATAATTTCATTTATATTGTGGTTTTTTTTTTCCACTTTCACTATTAATTGGAAAAAGAAAGAGCATGAAAAAGGAGAGGGCCAATGGTAACCGTTTAAATTTAGTAAGTTAGCCTTTGAACTCATTATCTCTAGTTCCTTTTTGAAATTGATTGTAAAATCAATTTTATTTTAGATCAATAGCTAAGTTTGGATTAACTAAACCATTGATCCTAATTTTTTTCCTAACTTCAATTGGGTTGTGACTCCTAAAAAGTTTTCAAAATAGTTTGTCTTCTAATTCTTAGTTAAGGGTTTATATTAAATGAGTTAGAGTTTAATATGAATTGAATTAAAAGAAATTGAACTAGAAATCAAAATTTAGGCTCGACAATATTTAATATGTATGCAAAGATTGTGAAGGATACTCATCATATTAGCTATCCCCTTAGTGACTATATCTTTCTCTAATTATCAAACGAGCTTATATAGTATAGAACCAACATTAATAATTGCAGAAGATTTAAATAACAACCAATTTTATAGAATTAGTATATCACACAATTTTAACATTTGTATATCGACAAAACAATTGTTCTACATATAAATTTGATGCAAAAATAATAACACAAAAGTCTCAAAATAATAGCATGATATAATATCTCTCTGTGATGCATGCTTTCGCATGCCTAGCCCATTCAGGCTCTTATGCTTGATTTGTCATGCCTTGAATTTTTTTTTCATGTGTTATCCTAAGCACCCATCTAGGTGTTGTGTTGCACGTCATCTCTTGCCATCCACATGTTGTTTGCTTGTCATTTGTGTGTTGTTTGCATGCTATTTATGTGTCATTTGTGTAGCGTCCACGCATCATTTGCATTGTGTCTGTGTGCCATCCACGTGTTGTTCTCGTCCATGTGTCACCCATGTGCCATTTGTAGATATAATAGTAGGTGTAGAAGAACTTTGAGATTGTAGGCCCAAGGGTAGAAGGTGGCCACTCTTCAAAAGTCATTGTATGTCGAATCTCTCTTTTTATCTTCTTATTACAAATATATTTTTACATATGAGCAATATGTTAAACATTATTAAATTCTAAAATTTTGTAAGAAAAATAACAATATTGGTATTGCAAAGTTGGTTTTTCTTATCTAGCTTGAACATACTAGTTCTAAGAATCCACAACTCTACTAGTTAGAATGTAAGTTACATTTTCATTAATATTGTGTTTGGTTTCATCCCTATTCACTATTCTTTAGAAAAATAAATAAATAAATAGGACGAAAACGGAGAGTACAAATAGTTATTAAATTATTCTTTTTCTTGTTGGATGCGATTTTTCTACTTCAAAGTCTACAATTTATGTCTGAAGTTTTCACACTTATTTAAACCTATGTTGGCTTCGAACGTTATGGGTGGAACTTATCATCTCAATCCGTAATGAATAACATATTTGAAAACAACAATGAGGGCATAAAATGTGCATGTAATTTCTATGGCTAAATTTATAATTGCTTGTTTTTCATTCAATAGGATATTAAGTATTCCATGCAAAGATTGCAATGGATATTCTGCTATGCCATTACTGGCTATTTCTTTCTTTGATTTTGGGATAAGGCCTACAAGGTACTGTACCACCACCACCACCACTAATAACATATATAGCATGAAATTGTAAATTCTTACACACTGCAAGAATTATTAGATAATACAAAAAATCATTTTTCATGCAAAAGATTGAAAATTTGTTGCAATAGACTTAATATAAGTAATTAAAATTAATGCAACACAATGTTAGTATAACTTTGATAACTTTACCATATTATGAAAAATAATTTCTTGCAGAGTATATATAAGAAATTGCCGATGTGTAGGAATTTAGATAGGTATAAGTGTTGTGTAATTATGAACGGTTTGCCCCAAAAACAAACTTAACCTAATAATTCTAGTAAAACAAAATGATACCATCAGAGCATGTCACCAAAGTTGTCAATTCCCAAATTATCTATATTTACAAAAGTAGTTTAGTTTCAATTATTTTTTCCAATTTCAAAATTAAAAATGACACCACTCACCTCCCCTTATGATGGTGGAATTTCTATTTCATGAAATAATTTTTGGCTTATTCCCATTTTTGTTTTAGTAACAATATTTAAATCTATTATTTATTGAACTAAAACTATTGAAGGAATTTTGATCATTCAAAATCCATATAAAATTGCATAAGATCTACCAATGAAGCTCATTCAACGAGTATGTATATATATAATAATGCATGATTTCCATAAGGGTATCCATATTCTGTAGTATCTTTAAGAGGTTCTTAAAATTTCATATCAGCATTTTGAGGATCTCTTTTTTAAATAACCTCACCACTTTATCCCTAAAATTCTTTACAAAAGATCATTCACATCATTTAAGCATTCATGGCTCTCATATACTATCGACCATTATTAGTTAGCTAAGAAACCCTGAAATAATCTAAATCATTCAATAATTAAAATTTGCATGTGAATACAATATTAGTTATAGATATTAAGTTTGAAGTAATTTTGATTCATAAAAATGAATATGTAGAAATAAGTTTGATATATTATGTTTACTAATGTTAATTATTGATGTAAGTGATTATGTGTAATGAAATTAATGTTATTGTTTCATGTATATTAACGTGTGCATAGTGTAATTAATGTTTGTATCTTTTATGAATTAATATGTTTGTGTTATGTTTAAATTTTCCAAAACAACTTTTGTCATGCCTAAGAATTTGTTGACATAAATTTTCTTAAGTTAAACCTATTTTTCAAGCCTAAATTAAACCCAAATGAACTCCAAATTAAGCCAAATTTAAACCTAAGTCTTATATGCATCAAAAGTCAAACTTAGAATTAATGAGTCATAAATTTGATTAATTAGAGCCTCTTTTTGGCAGCCCATATTTTCATACGAATTTTCCTCTTTCTCTCCTTTCTCTTTTCCTTTTTTCCAAACTATAAGGCCTAAACCAAAAAACAAAAAACCAATATCAAGCTTTTGGATTAAAAAATCTCACCAAGCCAAAGCCTCTTCATATAAGTTAATGCAAGTATAATCTCTTTATTTATTTCCTTTCTTGTAGAATAGGTGTAAAATCTATGGTAGGATGAGTTTAATGTCATTTGAGTTGAATGGTTTTATGCATTAATATATGTTAGGTTGTATTTTATTGATATGTGAACTTGTTTATATGTTTTGGAAGTAGTGTGAAGTGTTGGAAGCTTGAAGTTGTATTTGATGTGGAGTGTAAAACAAAGCCTAAAGTGATTGTGTATGTATAAGAGTGTAATAATGTGTTTGGGATGAAGATTTATGAGTTTTGAAATGGAGAAGTGATGATAATTGTGTTGGACATAAGTGGAAGTTAAGTAGTAACTTGGTGCATGAGTCTAGCTTGACGTTTGATTTGTTTGATGAGTTGAAAGTGAAGTAAATTCATGTTTGAAGTTGATAAAATGCATGATAGATCATGTGAAGTCCATATATCAAGTCATAGAGAGCTAAGAAAGTGTTTTGGTTGAAGTTAAAAGTGTTAAAGTTGTAAAAATTCGTGTTCAAAACAGGGGGTGTCTAAAAACATCAAAAACACTTGTCATAACGGCCCCGTTGGGACGGGTATTGCGCTTTGGATAAAAAAACTCCTTTTCCCTGAGTTGCAATGGCCTCCAAAATGGCCCCATTGCCAGGGGCATTGCGGTTTCGGATTTCTTCCTTATTACGACACTATTTTGTAAATTAACCATAACTTTTTCATCCGATCTCCGATTGAGGTGATTCAAGTTGCATTGGAAAGCTTGAAAGGAGATCTACAAATTTTAAGTTTTGAGTTTTTGAAAATTCAAAAATTATTGATGCTTAAATTTTACTTCTTTTCAGTTGCTATTTTTTCAAATAAAGTTAAAAACTTGTATTTGTTTGTTAAATGTGTTTTTGCTTAGGAAATGGATCTTTTTGGACTAAAATGAGATAGATAAATGATATTTGATGTATTATATTGATTTGTGTTAAATTTCTTATATCAGTGATAAATTCTTCCTCTGATTCTCCTCTAAGTGCATCTAGTTTATTCTCTATCGGGTTCAGGTACGTAATAGCTTGTTTGTTGTATGCTAGGACTAGGCATTATTAAAACTAATTTAATTCAATTTGGCTCAATACTTTGATGAAATGGATGTTATTACGCCGTTTAATCTGGTCCGAGGAGCAGGAAACCTGTCATGATGCAATGACATGTTAGTTAGGTACTTAACCTAAGTCATGATGCAATGAATTTACTATGATGCAGTGGTACACTATGATGCAATAGCGATTTATTTATGGTTAAGTGGATAGCCGATGGGGAGAATAGTATCCGAGTAACGTTGCTTAAACTTAGGGGGGAAATACCATGGTTTAGTTCAAAGTTTATGGAACTTGTGAACTAGGCTCATGTTGTGGATTGAGTTTAAGTAGAGTCGGGCAACGGCTTTTGAACCCTAAATGAAGCTATTTCTTTATGAAATAAATATAGGAGATATAATATTCGGACTGCTTATATCAACCTCTTGAGCAGCTACAGTTACTCATGACCCCTAAATTCCTAGAGCGTGATTCCATGGTTTAAATACCCTCCTGTTGTTTTGTTGAAAAAAACTTAATGAGATAATGACTTGATCATTGATGCATTTCAATTGATTTAAGTTTGCTTGATAAATTGTTCTTGTATTTGTTATTGCATACTAGGCCTTTAGCTCACTTTTGCTGCTTTGCAGGTAATGAAGATGAGTTATATGATGATCTGGGATACGGTCAGATTTTGAGTAATTCATGAAGGGTGGGACGAGTAGGACTCAAATACCCTTGGAGTTTTGGAGAAGCTTTTGTTCAAAGCATAATTCTCTATATAGAAGGCTTGTTAGATAAGTCTAAGTGTAAAAGATTTAAGATCTCTTTAGGTTATCTTTTGTATTAAGAAAAACTTGTAATTTTTTTTGTAGTGTCTTGTATTGACATTAAACTTTGTACAAATGATGTATATATGTATAGATTGCTTTTATTAGCAATCTTATTTTGTTAAATGTTGTTTATAAAGTTTTAGTAGATTTGATCAAATAATTCTCATAAACTGTAGTTTTAAGACAACCTTACATATAATATGAAAATGTTATATGTGGTTGGGGACTCGGTACACTAAATCTTGGGATTTAGTGGGTCGGGTCTTTACAAACCCTCTTTATAAAGAGATGTAAATGACCGCTACCCTCCAACATAATAATCCTATGTTTTTCCTACTAGTATTACTATGTGAAAAATTACCTAGTACAAAAAAAGAAGTTAAGGGCAATCTTAGAACTATTTCTATGAAATAAAATAGAGTTAAAGATCATGATATTTAATTATTTCCTTAATTAATTACTTAAAGCAAACAACTATAAGAAAAATCACGTATATTTATCAAACCAAAAATTCATAAACACGATAGTCAAAACAATGAATATCAAAAGTTTGATACATGCTTCAAATAAAACAACTAATAAAAGAAAAGATTATATATCATAATAAAAGATTTACGGTTAACTTAAATAAATTTTAATAGTAATACATAAATAAATAAAATTTACTTATATGTGTTGGAACACATGACGAAACTATCGCATTCACGTTACATTTTGAAGGTATGGATGTCCTTATTGGAATTTTGATATCCATCATGATGATTTTGGAGATGTAATTTGAAAAGACCCGACATGCTCAATTTTCAAATTAAGCACACCAAGTCCCCAACCACGTATAACTCTTACGAATTATACGTGAAAATTGCTAAACCAATTTTAGAATTTATGAAACCTTTTAGTTAGATTTCTAAATAACTGAATTCGGCAGCGGAAAATCAAATTTTATAAAACAACTTATAAACTTCCACTTCCAACAAAGCAAACCAGTTTTCTGAGAAACTAACTTTATAAAAACACTTTATGATCTACTCTTAGGGGTAGATAATCATTTACAATCAATTGGGCATTAACAAGCCCTTAAAAGAAAATACAAATTTATAAATAAATCCAGTCCTCTTACAAAACAAAACAAAAGAAAAGAAGAAACAAAATACAAATATATTTCGGTCCATTACATTTCACTTATTCTCCCATATCTTCAGAATCGCCCAATGCTCGAGACAAACATCATCACATCAACAACAACAACAATAATAAGAACAACGACATCAATAGCCTCCACATCATCATCAAATCATCATCTCATTACTCATCTTCATCATCAACAATAACAACTTCATCAACAACCTGTAAAAAGATAAACATAAATAGGAATGAGCAGAAGCTTAGCACATAGTAACACAATCACACACGGAGTGGCACGCGAGCTTAACTAAATGCAATGTATCAATCCACAAGTTATTATCTTTTCATTAAAATAAACAAATCAACAATGGAGCACTCACACTTCGGAACAAACCAATGGGAATCTAGGGGTCCTGAGTAATAGCAGCTGCTCAGGGGGTTGATATAGATAGACCGGATATCCATATTTTCTATATCTAACCGATAAAGAATATTAATAGCATCATCTAGGGTTCATACTTTTTTATACACTCCACTTATCCCGGTCTATAACATCAATTAGTTCAACGGTTCCATACCCTTGAACTAAAACATATTATTTCCTCCCGAGCCTAAGTAAAAAATATACCGATACAGTTAACCCTATTAGCTACCCACTTAGCCAATAAAAGAAACCCCATTGCATCATGGTGAACCATTGCATCATGGATTTAGTCATTACATCATGACAAAGGATTGGCTAAGTGCCTAAACTACCGTGCCATTACATCATGACAAGGTTGTCGCTCCCCGTTCCGATCCAACGACATAAAACACAACCAACACTCATCAATTATTAAGCCGTCTTTAAGTTCTTAATCCATTTAGGATGCCTATCCTATCAATTATTATGCAAGTTACTGCGTACCTTGAATATGAAATCCAAACATAGCTTCAGAAGGAAATTTCATAAGATAATCCAGAAGATAAATCAGATATCCACTTCTGTTAAGGAAAGAACTCGTATAAGAAACTAAACTAAACTAAATCATCTACTTCATCAAAATCATATAAGAACTTAAGCTATTTATCCATTCATCTCAAACTCATTTTATTAAACCCTATTTGATCAGACACTAAATAGGAACCCCACTATGGTTGCAAAGATCGCCCCGTCAAAAATGGATAATTCTTCTTTGTCTGTCAAAGAATTTCTTTTCTCTTTATTTATAGTGTTTTATTACAAAAGCATTAACAAAGAATTCATAAACCAAAAAAATTCATTTTCCAAGTAAACACACATTTGAAACAACATATTCCCCATATTATTCAAAGATCATCCTAATTCATTTATCTAAGCTAATTAATAGCTATTAACCCATTTTAGCTTAACATTAGCCAAATTGATTAAAATTAGTCATTTGATTCATTTATTAAGTCAAGTTGATTAAACTTAGACAATCTAATTTATTTTAGCTTAGTAAAGTTCATTAAGCTAAGTTGGAATTAGATTAATTACTAATTCATTATATATCTAAGATCTAGTCACTTAATCCCAAGTTAGCCTAAACCTATCCAAATTCATCAAAGTTAAACAATCTAATAATCCATTTTAGTTCTTTCAAGTTCATTTAGTCAAGTTGAACCTAGGTTTGTTAACTAAGTTCATTTTATAACTAACTTTTAGATTTAATCTAATTTTTGTTAAATCTATAAATCTACTTAACCCATGTTTAATTACATGAATTAATTCAATTACACAACAAATATCACTTATCTATCTCATTTTAGCTCAAAAAGATCAATTTCCTAAGCAAAAACATTTAACAAACAAAAACAAGTTTTTGACTTTAGTTGAAAAATACAATGGCTGGAAAGAACTAAAATTTAAGCATCAATAATTTTTGAATTTGTAAAAACTCAAAACATAAAAATTTTAGATCTCTTTTTAATCTTTCCAACGCAACTTGAATCACCTCAATTGGAGGTCGGATGAAAAAGTTACAGTTAAATTACAAACAGGCTGCGAAACAGGAGAAGGATGCACGACCGAGTACATGGCCGTGCTCGAGGCCGTGCTGGGCATGAACAAGTGACCCGAGATGAAATTTTAAGGATTTTAAGGCCTGCACAGGCAAGTGCAAGCCCATGCATCAGGTTGTGCACACTGGAACGAGAAAATGATGAAATCCTTTGTTCTTTAAATGCATTTTACACTTCTCAAAGTTCTTTAAACTCATTCCAAAGTTTCCCAAAGCTTGTTATATGATCAATATAACATTCAAACAACATAAACTTCACATTCACCACATCAAACATCTCAAACTTCATCAACCTCCATAATCACTATTCATCATCTTCTTCCTCATCAAAACCTAACTTCCATCAACCATGAAACCAACAAATACATATATAAACAGCACTCTCAACCCATTTCAACATCAACTCATCAATTACAAATGTAAATAACAAGTAAAAACAAAGAGAAATAGAAATAGAAAACTTAGCTCTTTGAGCCTACTCATGCAACTTCTTGTACTTCTAGCTTTGATTCCTCTTTCCTATCTTCTTCTTTAGTTTTAATTTATCTTCTTGATCTTGTCTAGGATTTGAGATTGAGAAGGAGAGATCAAAGAAAGAAAGAAAGAGAGAAACAAAGAAACAAAGAAAAGAAGGAAAGAAGCGGAAGAAAGAAAGAAGAAGAAGAGAGAGGCAGAGGATGAAAAGGAAAAGGAAAAGATAAGATTTAATAAAAATTTGATATTTTTCGAATAAGGTATAAGTATAAAACTATCAGATCAATATATATAGTTCTAGAAGCATTTAAAAGATAATTTTAGAACCGATAGGTTAGAAATTAAGGCCTTAAAATAAGAACTTAATTTAGGAATCTGTTTTGGATGAAAGATATTTAATTTGAGTTCAGGTTTAAGAACTGATAATTTTATTTAAGCAAATGAACTCAAATTTTGTAAAGATTTAGGAATTAGTGTTTATGCTAAGAATCAAGAGTTTAGGAATCCTCTAAACATTTCAATGACTTGTTTAGAGAATTCAGATTTCAAATCTCAAATTTCATTTAATTAATTACTAATCTAACTTTGTCAACTTATCTATTTATATTCTATTATTAATTTAATTTATTCAAATCTATCTAAACCCAATTCTAATATATGTTAAGGTTTTGGGGTATTTCATAATTATTAATATATATATAACCTTTTCATAATACGTATTATTATTAGGATAAATTACATTGACTACTCTTTCAAACTTTGTAAAAAAAACATTGATACCCCATATGCAACATGTGCATCCCTAGAATAGTTAACATCAATACTGATATAATGCAAATATTGTCATGGCATCACCGTATTTGTAAACCCCTAGATTTTATGATAGTTTTATGAATAACTCTAGAAGTTGGAAGTCAAACCAGAACCCTAAAGTCAACATAGGTCAACAACAAGTTCTAAAGACCTTAAATCCAGCAAGACTGTGCTAAAAACCCAAAAAATAAAAATGAGATAGCCATAGATTATAACCCGAAAAAAATGTCATATAACCTAAAAAATCATATTCACCAAAAATTTTTCTGTTTCGAACCCAAACAAGATCAGTTTCTTAAATTAGGGCACTGACATGCAAAACAAAGAAAATATCTTGATAATCAATCTAAACTCGTAATGTGATAAGAATTTGTAAAAATATCAAATACAATTTTTACAACTCTTAAAAACATTAGATGTAGCCTAATTATGCTTATTTTTATTACTACTGGTAATTAAATTGTCTTATTTATTATTCAATTACTATTCACTACTATCCATTACTATTTATCTATCTCTACTTTTTCTTACTATCTATTCTTACATTCTTACATACCTTTTCTTGCATTTTCTTTTGCACTACTATTTTATACATATCTTATGTTACACATTACTTACTTTACTAAAATTTATTTTTATCTTTCCCTCTCTATCCTTTCTTGAACAACCATAATCTCTTCCTCTACACTATATTTCTTTTTCTTTTTCATTTATGTAATTAACTCTAAATTACCATCTTAAAACTTTATAAATATCCCTTTTCTCTTTTATTCTTTACATATCCATTTTACACACTACCCAAAATTCTTGTAAAATTTCTCCACAACTCTCTTCACCTCTCTCCCATTCATGCCACACATACATACACCATTACCCATTTGTCTTCTCAAATTTTTCTTCCATCTATGTTTAATCTTAGGTAAAATACTAAACTACCTCCTTAGTTTATGTTAACATAACATGAAAAATATGTATGTTTTGTTTCCACATAAAATCCCCATAATGCATATGCTAAACAATAGAAACATGGAAACAATATATTATTCGTGTCTTGTAATTCATATTCATGTTTGTATTATGTTGTATTTTGTTTCTAACACTAACTATGTATATGCTAGTAAGTATATGTAATATGTATATTTATAGACCCTAAATGCTCACTAATATAACTTTTATTTAATGCTTTCATTGCTAATAAGTAAGACTAGTCAAATTCTTGTCTTAGACTTGTTCATCTTCAAGTCAAAACAAAAAGAGGACTTGTCCATTTCTAAGTTATAGGGAGTTTGGAAAATAATCTAAGACTCTCATGTTTTCTTATTGTTTATCATTTTTTACTTATGAGACTGAAAATATTTCAAATCTCGGGAAGCCTTGATAATAATCTAAGACTTTCATAATTTAATTATTCTTGCTTTATTTATTTAATCATAAGATTGGAATTATTTAGGTCTTGGGAAGCCTTGAAAAAGATCTAACACTTCCATGATTTTCATTCTTATGCTTTTCTTTTTAAGGTAATTGGAGTTTATTCAGGTCCCGGGGACTCTTGATAACAAGCTAAGACTCTCGTAATCTTATTTTGATATTGTTGTATTCTTGATTATCTATCTCTATTTTTTTTTATGAGTTCATACTAATAATTTTATTCCTGGAATAATTGCTATATTTTTACTCATGTAATTATATGGTCATAAGTAATGTTGTCATGATAAAATTTTCAAAGATGTGAATATGGAAATTTCTTATTTTATAAATTAACTTTCAAGAGCCTTATTATCAACACTTAGGAATAAAAGAATAAAAAAATAGGTAAACACCATATTTTTGGAACATCAAATGGGTTTTTCCCAAAATAAAAATGTTAATAATTTTTTGTTATGCAAACATTGTTCATAAACTTAATCATAAGACATGTGCAAACCTTTTTTCCAAAAGTAAGAACTTAAAACAAGTCTCTCACATGATTCTTTCTAAGTACCAAAACTAAAAACAATTTCAAAGAATTTTCCACTTAGAATAAATTTTATCCACTAACTCATAGAAATTCATGCTTTAGAAAATAACTAGTTAAAAGAAGATTAATATGGAAAGAAAATATTCATGGATTCAAAATAAATATAAAACCATGATTTCTTTAGCTAAGTTTCATATTTAAAAAATCTAAGAATTAAAATGTTATTAAAAAAAAAAACCTAAGAAAAATTCAAGGGAAAACACACTTAGAATATTATGTCCCATATCTTGTAAAATAAATTATTAATGAATTTTTAAGACCTTTAAGGTTTCAAAAATATATTGAACCATAAAATTTGTTAACTTATATGTTCACAAAATTTAAGACAACAAATTTTATCTCAAGTCAAAAGGTGATTTTTTCATAAAACTCAATATTGTTACTTTTCACAAAGATTATTTTACAAATTTTTATTTTGAAACAACATCACTAGGATCATGCATCTAGTAAGAGTTAATAGCAATACTAAATGATTTTTAAAGATAGAAGTATTTTTATGATTGTTATAGAGTGTCTAAGAGTAAAACTTTGAAAGAAAAACAAGGGCTAGAATGTATGAGATGCAATTTGTACTGTCTTATTCCGAACCCACTTATGCTTGTGCTTGTAGTTTAGAGGCATTAGAAATAGGAAAAAGATAAAATGGGATATGCATGTGGGATCATGATGGGAAGTGATTGTGATCATGGTGTTTATTGAAATTATATTAAGTATATCATAACTCAAATTGTTGGTGAATTAATTGTTGTCTTTATACCATGTTGAAGTTTTTGCAAATATCTCTATGATCACCCTTATGTTAAGAACAAAATAACAAATTGATCACGCATATCATGAAATAGGTTGCATTGCATTCACTGCCATATCCTTGATGGGATAGGAGTATAATAGTGGTGGTTAGAAAGAGTCTAAAAATCTACAAATGGCATGTAGGAGCCTAAAAATCTATAAGTTTTAGTGGCGTGTAGTAACCTGAAAGATGTACAAAAACATATTTGCGAATTATGATCGTATGGGCTTAAAACACCTAACCCCGAATTGAAAGCATAAATCCATTCAAAGATATGGTTTCCTATTGATCATATATATTGTTTGCGCATGTGGATATTGCATCTTATATGCTTATTAATAATAACTTGTTTGATTAATTTTATTCAAGTGCATTATTTTGATAATATCCTCACTAAGAAAAGTTAAGTTTACACCTTCTTAGATATCTTTTGTAGCACCCATACTTATGGTTGAAGCTCGAGGGATTTTTACTTAGGTATTGATCAGTTGGCTTAAGGAGTTTTTGGAAGAAGTCCATGATAAGATTTCGGCATGGACTTCTATAGAAAACTCCTATTGTAAATTTATTTTTGGAAATAGCTTTTGAACTTTGCAAAGATCTTTGGTGCGGGTATGCCCTAAGAATTGTAAAACTCATTTCTTAAGACTATGATGCTATGATTTTTATTCTTGAATGCTATCATGTGATTCAACTTAAACTACTTGTTTCAGAGGCAGGTTCTCTATTTTCATGTAAGTACGTCTTATACCTGATATCGAAGTTTTTGCATAACTAAGGTAATCATTTGTAAGCTTTAACATTGAGTGTGGCAGACTGCCACGTTTAGGTACCTTTTGGGGTGTGATAGTATCATTATAATGACACGATAAATTTTAGTTTGAAAACAAAGGAACCAATTTGTACTAGATTTCAGTTAAGATAAAATTGGCAAAACCAACCGATATATATATATATATATATATATATATAAATTAGTCTCAATATTATTATAATTCTTTTTATTATTTTTGTGTAGTTAATATGTATAGAATATAATATATAAAATATCTAAATAAAATCAATTCAACTAAAACATGGAGATGGCACGGTGATATGGTGATATTCTACTGAAGGAATTTTGATCTTTACTCATGGAACTAAAACTATTAAAGGAATTTTGATCATTCAAAATATATAAAATTGTGCAAGATCTATAAATGAAGCTCATTCAACAAATGTTATGTGTGTGTGTATATATATAATTTTGCGTAATTTATATAATAGTTTCCTTTAGACATAATGTTTATTTATGTGGTTAATTATTTATTTATCTTTTTTACATATAGCGGGGGCTCCTAATGCCACTGGTAGCATCGTCATTTGCTTCGCTATCATGATTGGTAGAAGTATTGTTGTAAGCACACATATGGTTGTTCAAATATATAGCTTTTACCTTAGTAATAATTATTTTTTAATTATGATTAATCATATAATTTCATTTTATACAGTTAAGTAACGGTCTAAAACTTTCAATTTTCTCCATCATAATATAATCAAAGGTTTGTATATATACTTTCAAATGTGTACAATATATATATTAGTGGATAATACAATTTTAATGCATGTTAAAATATTAATATAAGCAACCTCTCACTTTAGTGCTAATAAAATTGAAAATCATAACCTAGCTATTTAATGTGTCTAACAATAAAATTTGCCATTTTGAATATATTATCTTGATATAATTCTCTTAATGGTAACAAGTATAGATTTAATAAATAAATAAGAACTACAAAGTAAAGTGGTGCACATATCTTGGAATACGTGGAGTGAAAAATACCGGAAGAGGTTAAGGTGAGATTTTGGGAATACACACATTAGCATCATATACTTGCGATATGTGTGTAAAAATAAAAATAAAACAACAAGGTATAGTTTGTGATAACATAATTATTGAATGGAACAACTTCTTTTACCATTTAAATATAAGAGAAAAAAATTACTAGTTAAAAAAAAAAGAAAAAAAATTACCAAAACACATTAATATCTACCATAGATTTTTTTTTTTTTTAAAAAAATCCTATTTTAATATCTAAGATGTCAAAAGTAACCCCTATCATTTTATAATATATAAGATAGATATAAGGAATTAATAAATATTATTTTCTACTTAACTTCATAAAATCTTTAATGTTTTGAATGGTGATGAAAATGTAAGTTATTGAGTATAGCCCTTAAAATTTTGATAACTATACCAATGGAAACCTTTCAATCATATGGAAAACACAATTCCATTTTAATATACTAAATAGAGTACATGATGTGTATATTAAGTTTTTGTATTCGATGGCTACTATCGAATAAACACTTGTAAAGTTCCCCAAATATTGTGAGCAAATCATACCACTAACACAATTCTAGGTTTTTAAAGATATCAATTAAAAATTTGCACAAAACTCATATATTACCTCATGTAATACATCAGCTGCTCTCAATTAAAGAGACTACACGTAATTACCAACCCTGCAAAACATCATGTTCAAACTCTTTAATCACTACAATTTGTTGATTCTAATAATTAAATCCAAGATACAAAAGTTTGATACATATTTCAAATAGAACAAATAATAAAAGAAAAAATTATATATTATGATAAAAGATTTACTAGTTAACTTAAATAAATTTTAATAGCAATAGTAAATAAAATTTACATATGTGTTGGAGCAGGATGAAACAACCTTATTCACCCTAAGTTTTGAAGATATGGATGTCCTTATTGGAATTGTGATATCCATCATGATGATTTTCGAGCTGTAATTATTATATATATATATATAACTCTTCGTAATACTTATTATTATTAGTATAAATTCACTGACTACTCTTTTAAACTTTGTAAAAAAACATCGATACCCTAAAGATAACATATACATCCCTAAAATCGTTAACATTAATACTGACATAATGCAAATAGTCATGGCATGCATTGCAATAACAAGATTAGTCTGAGAACAAACAAACCAATTTGTACAAAGTTTTGGTCAAGATAAAATTGGCAAAGCCAACCAATCTTTTTTTTTTCAAATTAAAATCTATCTCAATATTATTAATATTTTTTTATTTTATGTAGTTAATATGTATAGAATATAATAATATAAAATATTTAAATAAAATCAATTTAATTATACTATAGCGATGACACAATGATGGCATGACAATGGAACGGAGATAGAAGGACGATGGCATGGCGACGGCAAGACGATAGCACGATGATAGCATGATGATGACATGTTAGTATTTGCACTATGTCGTATTGATTTGATGTTAATATTTTCAAGAGGGTATTTGTTGTATTTAAAAAATTGGAATTTAATGTTTCTTACAAATTATATAAGAGGTATTAAATGTGCTACTGCTACTGCTACTACTACATAGATAGCACTTGCTCATCATGTGTTATTCATAATAAAATCTTAATATTGACAATCTAGCTATGGATTTATCCTCTTAGTGGATCATGCCTAAATAGATTCCCCATCATTTTCTACAGTGAGTCATGGTAGTTGTTGGCAAATGGACTTATTTAATAATTTTCTTTTTGGGTAATTAAATACTACATTAACCATAATCAAGTTTATACCATAAGATAGTATTTGATGCATGGATTATACAACATCAACTACTTGGCCTATATAGCAACTCGAGTTTGAAATATAACTAGAACTAATTTGCATGATAAGTCTTACAAAATTTGAAAAGGAAACAAAAAATCGATAGTAATAGAGTTTTTAAGTACAATGTTAAGTGTTGGCAAATAAAAAAAAAGTAAATAAATAAATAAATAAAAACATAATGCTGCCTTTCAGCTGTCTTTGCTAGCTCATATACAACACAATTACCTGCTCTAGGCATCTACAAGATCCGTTTTTGCATCATCAAGTTTGGGTTCAATTATTTACAAATTAACATAAAATATTTAGCTTTATATTATCCTTTACAATCCACTCAATAATGCTACTTGCATTTGAATCCACTATAACTCTCAAAATCTACCTCTATAGTAGTCTTGATGTCCCCTGAATACTCTAGTTTCTAATGGAGAAATGATGACATTATTCTCACAAAACTCCCAACACATATGTCCATGGTATCCTAGAGCATCCCTTAACTCCCTAAAGTCCAATCTAGTTTTCAAGTACCATTACAATTTAATTTCATCTACCTTGATGGAGATGGTATCCATGAATCACCACCCTACTATACCCCCTTTTACGTTTACTATTACTTCTTCCTATATTTTATAGATGAGATGCCCAATATTTATTTGCAACCACTCAAGAAACTTTCATTTACTCTGAATTAATTTCCACTTCTTTAAATAGCCTACTATAATGCTCCTTCCATAATCTCCACAAAGTAAGACGCTTTGCCATAGAACAAATCATTATGTGAAGAAAATAAAACAAGAAAAATAATAGGGCTGGCATCAAACTCATGAAAAAAATTATGCAAGCGATGAAATGTAAAAGAAGTTAATAATTAAAAGTAGAAGAATTGACAAAATATGTATGTATGTATGTATGTATGTATGTATCACATGCATGCCTGGTATTAGCAAAATGAAACAATATTCTTCTTTAAAGAGGATGCAATGGACTTGTTATGTCTGTTGCATTGGGTTTATTTATGTTGGGTATACCTCAAAATTTTGTGGGTCATTTCACTTGCCTCTTGTGCTTTCTTAACCCATGCATTTGATTGGATTTTATGTGAGTATTATTAACTCATATAATTCAAATATGGTATACGAGGATTGGTGGGATCTCAATAAAGATTGAGGATTTGCTCAAATTTGTTGCATTTTTAATCGTTTCTTTATGTATTAGCCATTAAACTTTCCTACATCACTTTTTGGAGATATAATTATAGCTTTAAACGGAGACAAGATGTAACCATCTCTTACTATTAGATAGCTTGGATTGTGTGGGTGACATTGAATCAATGTCGATTTAATTACCAGATTCTACCTTGAGCTCAAAAGAGTAAGAAGGGGCTCATCTAATAGAGATAGAGGCTGACACTATTGTCTATTAGAGCTATCTATATCACATGTGTTGATTTGAGTTAAGTTGGTCCAGTAGAGTTAAAAAGTATAAAAATGAAGCCAAGTTTAAAATTGACTTTTAATAGCACAAGAGTTGGAGGTTTAATGGAGCTTTTGATCAACTAGTCAAGTAGTCATTTGAATTCACTTCTAGCTTTGATTTTAAGATTTAAGCTCCATACTATTTTTTTTTTTTGAGGTGGATTCGATTACATCATGTTCATCAAAGTGAAAGTATTGCTATGTTAATTTTAATCGATACCACGAGAAGCTACTTCTCTGATATTAGAGAATCTTTAGGAAAAACACAATGCATTTTACGGACAAAAAAGAGACATGATAGATCCACTATATTATGAATTAGTAATGCGGAAAAGGTTTCTTGCAATGTGTGATGCGTTAGTTAAGAAAATACGTTTGACACCCAAAATTATAATTCTAAAGAAAAACTGCAAGCTATCAAATAATATCTACATTATCTTTATATAATGCCAAAATACTCAAGTGTCGTGCCTTGTGTCGTCCACATGCTGTCTACCCCACCCATGTGTCACCTATAGATATAGTAGTTGGCTTAAAAGATTTGAATTGTAAGAATGTAACCTAAGAGTAGAAGGTGACCACTCTTTACAAACGCCCAATTGTTATACATTGAATCTCTCTCTCTTACACTCATTAATACTATATTTTTAGGTATGAAAAATATGTTAAACAACTATTAATTATAAAATTTGTTGGAAAGATGACAATGTTGGTATTGCAATGTTTGTTTTTCTTATCTAAACTTAATCGAACATACTAGTTTTAATAACTTGATAATCTAGAACTCTGAGTCAAAATGTAAGTAACATTTTCATTAATATTATGTTTGAATTCAACCCTTTTCACTATTCATTAAAATAAATATAACAAAAAGGAGAGGACTAATGCTACTATTTTTTTTTTTAATTATTTTAGGATGCATATATTCTACTTTAAAGACTGCAATTTATGTGTGAAGCTTCTAAACTTATTAAAACCTATGTTGGCAGACTTTCAATCTTTGTGGATGGAACTTATCATCTCAATCTCGTAATGAACAACATATTTAGAAACAATAATTGGATGATTAAAGTTTGCATGTTATTCTAATGCCAAATAATATATATTATTAAGGATAAATTGCACATATACCCTAAACTTTAAGGGTAGTGCAAATTGATCCTTTCATATTTTGAAAACATGTTTTTTATTTGCTAATCTATAAACAATTATGAAGTTAAAAACATTTTGTACTTTTCTGTCCAAAAAGTATAACATTTGTATTTTTCATAGGTGTACTTTATGAACAACATTTGTAGGGATTTGTATGGCAAAATGCCAAAAAAAGTACATAGTGTCCTTAACGTGCTAATTGTTTATAGATTAGGGAGTCAAAAAACACGTTTTTAAAGTATGTGAGTCAATCCGCACTATCCTTAAAGTTTAGGGATTGTTTTTATAATTTCCCCTATTATTAATTATAATAACTTGTTTTTAATTCAACAGGATATTAAATATTCCAAGCAAAGATTACAAGGGATACTCATTATATCCGTTATACCACCACTAGCCATTTCTTTATTTGATTTTTGGATGAGGATTATTGATGGTCAAATAAATTGTGAATGCTTTTCTTTAAAAGTGGGGAAAAAAATTAACTAATGGTGATTCCATAATTTTGAAGACTTTATGAGAGTGGAATTTTTGTATTTTCATTGCCTAGTTTAATGAAAGACAGACCAAGGATTAAAACTCACCAGCTTTGCTTGTGATGTAGTTGGTTTTTGGCCAAATTCCATTATTAGGCCTTTAAAAATTTGTTTTTGCTATCTTTGAAAAGTTTTCAAATTATAATAACTTTTAATAGGAATTTTGGATTTTATCGCCGTTTGTGGCATTTGCTTGTTGATTTAATTAGTTTATGATTAAGCTTTTTAGTATTTTTTCTTTTCTCTTTTGTAAATTTTAGGGTTTTGATAGAAATTGTATGCCTTAAGGTTGGATATTATGCTTTTGCTTTTTATAATAATATTCAAAGCTGTGCCTCTATGCCCTTCTTCCCAAAATTTATACTTTTGTTGGATTTTCGAATTTTAATACCTATTTGTCTAGGATTCCTTTGAATCAACATGTAAGTTGAAGATTGTCATATGAGAATCATGCGTGATTCAATAGATTTTAATAGTTATCCCTTTTCAATTAGACTTTCGGTACATCATATGCATTTTAAGTGCAAACAATAACCTGAAAAACACAAAATAATAGCACAAAATAACATCTTTACGTGACGTATACTTTTGTGTTCCTAACCATTCGTGTTCTTGCACTTGACTTGTCATGCTTTGACTGCTATTTCTTTTTAAGCTCTTTTCATGTTTTAGCTAGTATGTTGTTCATTACTCGAGTGTTGTGCCATGTGTCGTTCTTGTACTGTGCACGTGCCTTCTATGTGTCACCCCTAGTTATAATAGTCAGCTTTGAAGATCCAAACTTTACACTGTAACCTAAGAGTAGAAGGTGACCACTCTCTATGAGCACCTAGTCGTTGTATCTTGACTCTTTCTCTCTCTCTCTCTCTTATTACATATATATTTTCACATATGAACAACAAGTTAAATAGTATTAAATTCTAAAATTTATAAGAAAGATGACAATATTGGTATTACAAAGTTAGTTTTTCTTATCTAGCTTGAACATGCTAATTCTAACAACTTTAGTAATCCACAACTTTGTGAGTTAGAAAGTAAGTAACATTTTCCTTAATATTATGTTTGATTTAACCTTTTTCACTATACATTTAAATAAATTAACAAATGAAAATGGAGAGGAACAATGATTACTAAATCTCTTTTTTTTTTTATTATTATAGGATGTAGTTTTTCCACTTCAAATTCTACAATTTATGTGTGAAGTTTCCACTTTTATTCAAACCTATGTTGGCACCAGACTATTGCTTGTTATCGATGAAACTTATCATCTCAATAATAAGGTGAGCAACATATTTGGAAACAATAATAAGATGATTAAAATTTGCATGTAATTTTGATGCCAAATGATATATATTATTAATTATAATCACTTTTTTTCCATTCAAAAGGATATTAGGTATTCACACAAAGATTGTAAGGGCTATTCATTATATCTGCTATGCCATTGTTGGCCATTTCTTTCTTTGATAATTAGACAAGGATGCGGCCAGAGACAATTGGAATGCTTTTCTTCAAAAGTGGAAAAAGTAACTAATGGAAGTTTGTATTTCAAAGACTTTCTAAAAGTTTAATTTTTATATTTTAAGGGCCTAGTGTAATGGAAAAACGAGCTAGAAAGCAAAACTGCTTATGCATACGTCTATTTTCTAAATTCCATTGTTTAAGCCTTTAAAATTGCATTTTTACTATTTTTTGAAAGTTTTTCAAATTGTAATAACTTTTTTGTACGAGTTTTAGATTTTATTTCCATTCATAGGATTTTCTTTTCATTTTAATTTGTTTATGATTAAGAAAATTTTTAGTTTTTTTTTCCTTTTTTAAGAAGATTTTGGGTGATAAGGGTAGGATTTCAGTTTGACATTTTATAATAATATTTGAAGTTGTGACTTAATTCCCTTTCTTCCCAATATTCATATTGTTGTTGGAGTCTTGAATTTTGATATCTATTTGTCTGGTGTTCCTTTGAAGCAATGGACAAGTAAAAAGTTTGCAATTGAGCTTCCACTATGTCACTTATGAGGCACTATATTATTATTAATACTACTATTAACAACATATATAACATGATATTTCAAATTTTTACATACTCTAACATTTGTTATGAAAAATCATTTCTTACACAAAAAGTTCAAAATTTTACCAATGGACTTATTACAAGAAGTTAGAATAATGCAAGGCATTGCCATATTACGAAAAATAACTTCTTGCTGACCACATGCAAGAAATTGCCAAGGTATACGACATTTAAACAAGGATATCCACATCATTTTTACGAGTTCCCAATTCACATATATATATATATATATATTTTTGGGCTAGAGATAGTTCACATATCTATGCTTGAGCTTATAAAGCATCAAATGAGTCAAAGGGTATAAAAATAAGATGGAAGAATAGTTTTTGCTTTGGTGCAATTTCAAATTAGGCTAAAATGAGCTTTAGTTTGTGTAAATGACTAAAAGTAATGGTATCATTATTTTAGGTATGTTATGGTATACGGTTTCAATCAATAGGTTTTGCTATGAATATCAATAGTTGAATCGAGCCACAAAACAAACCAGGAAAATCAGAGAAAAGAATAACATATCTTTGATTCGGAATTTCAACATGTAAAACCGTGTGTTCACTTCCTGTCATCATATGAAGCCACTTAAGGGTATGGAAAAGTGCTTTGGAAAAATTCATCAGATTGTAATATCAATGTAGTTTATCTGGGTCTGGGTCTGGGTCTGGGCCTAGGTCTGGGCTTGGGTCTAGGTCTAGGTCTGAGTTGCGGTCGTGGTCGTAGTACCCTTAGTACAATATACATTGGTAACATTTTCTAATGCGAATATTACCTTATCTATATGCAAAAAGTTGTCCGTACATGAAATAGCCATGAATTTCCTAATTTACATTTTATAAATGTGTTATTGAAATTATATATGATTTTGAAATGTGATATATGTGAATTATGTTGATGCATGAAAAATGAGTTGAGTTGTTGTTTTAAAAATAATTAAATATTTTAGAATGGTTAAATGTTGAGTTCATAAATTTTTAAGTGTATTAAAATGTATGAAATGTGATTAGAATAAGTTAGATTATGCATGTAATTAGATCAATTTATAGCAGAAATTTTTATCACAAATAAAGCCAAAGACCACATTTAATTATTCAAAAAGTAAGCTTCATTAATTAGCCAAATCCAAGCCAATTAAAGGAATTAATTAGGGCAGCCACTAAAGTTAACCAAAGGGATAAATATCAACTTTTGAAGTATAAAATTCATCCAAAAATTTCAGACCACAATTACACATACCAAAAAGCTTCAAAACTTTATTTCTACTCCCTCAAAAGCTCTCCCATATTCATGTAAGACTAAACCCTTCATTTTCTACAACTTAAACCCTCAAATGCTTGCAACAAGATTATTAAACCAAGGCTCCAAGTCCATATGGTAAGTGTATTCTTCTTGCCTTGTTTGTATTTAAGTTGAGCCTTGGTTAAAATAGAGTTTATGTGTTAATTGGTGATAGAATGATTTTTTGCATTGATGGTAGTTTGAGTAGAATTATATTGCTAGAGGAGTTGTAGTATATGTTTTATATAAATTTTGAAATGTGGGGATGATTATGTGGGATGGCTTTAGGGTTGAGTAGTGTAAGGGCATGTGGAATTGAAGTGTAATTGGTTTTTGATGATTAGAAGTGGAGTTTGTGTTGTTTTAATGGTGTTTATAACATATAACAAGTTTTGGGAAGTTTAGAATAAGTTGGAGGATTTTTGAAATGAGTAGATTTTGCAAAAAAAACAAGGGAAGTAAAACATTTTCGAATAGGTCTGTTTTTGAGTGTATACCGGCATCTGGTACTTCAATGCCGCAGGCGTATAGGCGGTGTTGAATGTGATTAGAACCAATTTTCTTGAAGCTGCTTAAAACACCGTCGGCTTTTGTAAGGAAATTTTGCCAGTGTTTATTTTTCAAAGCGTACGCCAGCCATTAGAGTTCAAACGCCGCCAACTTAGAGGCAGTGTGGAATGCGAACAGAATCAAAATTTTTAACACCTGCCTTAAAGCCACCGGTGTAGTATCCTACGTTGTCGACATACTTGGAAACGCTGCCGGTGTTAGGGGTATCCATGAGCGTAGACCAATCCCATGGAACTCACGAAAATTTTTTGGAAATTGGAGCTGCAATCTACACCAGCTCAAAGCCACCAGCGTAAACTAAAGGCTGCCGGTGAATATTTTTGAACGTTGCCAGTGATGGCAAGCATTGAATTTTAGTGCATAGTGCACCAGTTCAATGCCACTGGCGTTGAAGGCCGGCGTATCCCCTGCAGTTTTTATTTTCAAAAACTTCTTTCAATATTTTTCAAAGCTTGATATATGATCAATTGAATATTTGTTGAGTATTGTATGGTATTATATGATGTTTAAATGCTATGTCATGACTTTGTAATAATTTATTTGATTTTCTTTGATTAATTATGTTTGAAACTAGTGGTGCTTGAACTAAGTGAGAAATTCAATATTATCTTGTACAGTGATAGATCCTCGCTCGGCTAACCCTATTAGTTCCTGAGCTATTTCAGGTACGCGGTAACTTGCTTGTTTCTTTGCTAGGATAAGCATTATTTAAAGTTACTCTAAATTAAGAAATTTAATAATTGTTTGTTGAGCGTCTTTTTTACCGTTGAATCTGGTTCGGAGAGCGATAACCCTGCTCAGATTGGGGGCATGGTAGTTTTAGGCGCTTAGACCACCCTTGTCATTTTGATATGACTTTCATATGTGGCTCAGTAGGTAATCGATGAGGAATTTGGTGTTGGTATAATATTTGCTTATTATTGAAAGGATGTAATATAATTTAATTCAATGTTTATGGGAGCACTTGAATTAAGTGATATTATCGATCGAGTTAAGTAAAGTCGAGAAATAGCTAAAAACCCTAAATGAGATTACTTAATCGTTATGGATAAATTTATCTAGGATGGTATAAGTATCCGAGCTACTTATATCAACCCTCTGAGCATCGTGATCGTTACTCAGGTTCCCCTAGAAATCCCTGTTGCCCGGAGTTTGAATACTCCCATGATGTATGACTAACCTAAGATTGAATAATAAATAATTGGTTGTTGCATTTTTCATTTAGTTTAAGCATGTATGAATCACTTTGCATTTGTATTCGTTACTTGTGTACTGGGCCTTTGGCTCATATTTTTACCATTTCAGGTGATGAATCTGATGAGTTTTATACGGATATCGGATATGGAACCGATTTCGAGGATTTCCTTTATGGTTTGGAAGACTAGAGATGACCTTAGACTTGATGGAATCCATATTTTGTAATAGACTAGTTATGATAGCTTTTGTGGTTGTATTTAAAATTCTTATAATTGTAATTTTGTTAAGGCTTGTAGGAAGCCTTTGGTTGTAATATATATATATATATATATATACGTACTTAGCTATGTATGACTTGGGTTTATTTCTCTTGTGAAATATGTTGAAGGTGTAGTTATGTTTTGCTAAAAGTTTTGAAAAACTGTAGTTTCAATCATGTTAATTATGTGGAATTAGACAAACAATTCCTCAAACACTTCTTTTTGGACAACCTTACATATAATCCTATAGGTTATATGTGGTTGGAGAACTGTTATTATCTATTTTAATTATAGGAGTGATAGCGGGTCCTTTCAGTACAACAATATGAACTCCATATTTGAGTAACACGAGATATAAATTATGACAATGTCATATTTTTATAACAATATTACTTATGATATATAATTAAGAGGATAAGAAAATGGACAACCCATATATTATTAATAAGGAAATCTTTATTGGAGACATAACAACAGGGAAAAAAATCCTACTAAACAAAGAAGCAGATTGGAAAAAGAACGGCACCATTGCAGTATGCCATGAGAGTTGTCAATCCCCATCTCAATCTATTTTTTTCAAAAATTTGTTGGTTTCAATTATATTTTCCAATTTTGAAATAAAAAATGCAATTGCTCCATCCCTCATTGGCCCAATGATTAATGCCTAAGACACATCTTGACCATTGTATGAGGTTTTGAATTGGAAACCCATCATAGGTGTTGCATAGCTATACATAATTGCCTAATATTAGTAAATCTCATTCAATGAATGTGTGTGTGTGTGTGTAGTATTGCATAATTTCTATAATAATTTCCATTAGATATATTTTTTAATTTTATGTGTTTAATTATATGGAGCACTACCATTTGTTTCGTCTGCCATGATTGGTAAAAGTGCTGTTAAATAAATTTGGATACGTATACCTTATATGGTTGTTCAAATATATAATTTTTACTTGAGTAATAATTATCTTCTATGATTGATCATATAATTTTATGTAGGTGAGTAACTGGCCAAAAGTTTTAGTCCTAACTTTCTCCATATTCGTCACAGCATGCTGGAAGGTTTGCATATATACTTTCAAATGTGTATAACGCATATGCCGGTGGATCATACACTTGCAATGAATGTAAAAAGTTTAATATATTCAATTAAGAACAAATAAGAAATCTCTCACCATTGTGCTAATAAAATAAAATAAAAAAAGAAAAGTCTGACAATAAAATTTGGCATTCTGCATGGATTATCTTGATATAATTCTTCATGGTAAAATGTACATATTTAATATATAAGAACAATAAAAGTGAAGCAGTGGATATATATATTTGAAGACATGGATTGAAACATTGTGGAAGTGGAAGTGGAAGTGGTTATTTTTATGATATTCCATATATAAGACAATGATATTAATCACTCTAATAGTAATTTCATAAAAAATCTTTATTAAAAAAATATTAAATTCATTACTCAAATCTTTAGATAATAATTCAATCCTACAATTTATTTATTTATCATAATACCCTTGTTAAAATAAAAGGTGAACATATGAAAATCTTATTATAGTATTGTTTCATTTTTTAGTTATAGTAATATGTTACAATTTTTTACTATTTTTATTTGGCTAATATATATAGAATATATTAATATACAATATTTAAAAGAAAAACAAGCCAAGGTTGGAGTGTCCCACAATCTCCCAACTTCTAATTCTGACCGGAGTCATGCTCTTGGAAGTAACAAGCCAGGGTCGGAGTGTCAACTTGAAAGGTATATGGAAGCGTGAGAGATACCACGGGTTTAGTGAATAACCGAACATATTACACATCAAGCAAGTTTATTGACAAATCATATATAATGCAACAATCAAACATATATACAGATACAAGCTTGGATGATCTAGAATCCAAACAGGAAAAAGATTTATACCCTCTTTTTAGGTTTAAAAACATTTACTTAATGACCCACCTACCCATGAGAGACTAAGTATACAAGAAAATCAACGATTTCTCGTTTTAGGATTATCACTTTAATTTAAAGGTATTTAAACTGACTATTTCCTACATCAATCCTTAGAAACTCCATAAGTATTAGTAATTTCAAAGCGATACCACGACTAACATCCTTTGTTACTACTTAGCTCCCGTAGAACCAACGGAACAAAGAAAATCTTGGAAGAACTAACATTTTACAAAAACCAAGCACTAACAGAGAATCGAAATATTAATACGTAACAGATTGTCATCCTTTTTGAACAAGTAATGATGCAATTTGTGTAATGCATGACTGTTTTAATTATAAAGCTAATAAATTTTAGTTAGGCTTATGGTGATTATACATTACACACGCAACATATAACATGCTTTTCTCAAATCATCACACTTTTATTATCTTACTTTGTTAACCAAACAAGCAGCTCACAACACACACTCAATAGTTTTCCACAACAACCATATTATTATCTTTGCATTACATTTGCCACTTATTATAGACACAAACAATGTAATAAATCTGAGTTACTCATCTACTCATTTTGTCTAATCGTAATAGTCAACTGGAAAGTCCTCAACAGTATCAAGATCACCTATTGAGATAAATAAAAATATTCATCAATAAAACATAAATTATATAACTAAACTTCTATTGGTGCCTAAGTAACCTATATGGATATTTGATTTAATTTCTATTACCTGTATGGTCTTTTAG
Source organism: Combretum micranthum (assembly GCA_024138025.1). Classification (NCBI taxonomy): domain Eukaryota; kingdom Viridiplantae; phylum Streptophyta; class Magnoliopsida; order Myrtales; family Combretaceae; genus Combretum; species Combretum micranthum. Next base: position 829,763 of record JAMXBD010000133.1, read on the forward strand.
GGTAAGGATCCTATGATAGCAGATTTTCATTATTAATCTTTATTTTCATTTTTGCTTGTCTTGATATTAAAATATTTTATTTTTATTGAGTAGTTATAGAATTTCTATTCAGTAAATCAGTATTTTATCATTTATTATTACTTTTATATCGTTCTTTAGTTTGACCCATTATGGTAACTAATATTTTTTTCTATTATTAATTTTCATTGTATATCTCTTGATCCTACTTCATATTATTATTTTGTTATTTTTAGGAATCATATTATTCGTAATTTAGCTTATTCAAAATTTCCATTCTTATATACTTGCCTATATAAAATAATTATCAGATAATTATCATAGTCTAATTATTTTGTTTAATTTAGCTAAAGTGTCTCTTATTTGTAAATGGTTATTAAAGTCTAACACTTAACAATTATTTAAGCTTACTAATCTTAAGATATTTTATATTTATTTATTTATAACATTTTATCTTTGGTTATTCTCTTCCCTCATATATATATATATCTGTGTGTGTAATCTATCACGGATGACAGATTTTGTTCTAGAGAAAAATTTACACTATGCCGGCATCCAATGCCGTCGGCGTTAAACTTTAGGATGTTGGTGTTCATGTAAAATTTTATATAATTCTTCATTTAGTGTACGCTGGCTCAATACCGCTAGTATTACAACATAACTGTCAGTATAAAAGATATATACCGTCGACGTTCATTGATTTTACGTACAAAAAAAATTTACTTAGCTTCTATTCCAGTGCACACCATCTCAAACACTGCCGCCCTATCCACGTACGTTGTTGGCTTTGGGCACTTACACCCTCGGCATAGGGCAGGTGTAGGCACTGTTAATCATTTTCCTCATTTTTCTTTAGTTTGAAGCTTATTTTTCTTATACTCTATATATATTATATTTGTGTTTAAACCACCTCTAAGTGTTTTTACATACTTTACAAATATTTTCGTGACATAACAACATATATGACATCTCATATTCCTCATATTATATGACTTCCTAGCTTTTACATATATCATAATACATAAATAGGGTTTTAAGGTTGGATATTACATTGTATAGGCTGATATTAAAGTGTTAAACTCTCCTCCAAAGCTTGATATGAATCTGGGTTGATAAAAACATTGTTTAAGTTATTGTTTGATACTTAAACTAACGTAAAACGAATTTCTACTTACCTTGCTTGATCCTTATATCCTTAAGCTTGTATTGTGTTTCTTATTGAAGCTTGTTAATTGCTATGTTGGTGTACGTTTTGTGTGTTTTTGTTGCTGTCTTGAGCTGTTGTTGTGGGTTGTTTTGTGTGTTGTTTAATACTTTGTTGAGTAACTAATAATTGTGGGTTTTTATAGACATGAAACAGCAGCATTTTTGGCTAATCAGGGGGAAGTTTTCTTCATTGAATTGCAACTTGAACTTGCATGAATTGTTGCATTTAATGAGCTGTTGTGTTGGACAAATTGGATTCGTTTTAACCACATTTTCTTTGATTTTTATTGCTCTTTTTTGACCTATTTGCTTCAAGAATCCGGTTAGCAATTTTGAGAACACCCCAACCGTATATTCTACACACTTGCACCGAAATTGTACATTTATTAATATAATATTAATTAATTAATTAATTATCTTAGTTTTACGGTAGCTTATTAAGCTAAACGAGTATAAATATGTCAGCTATTTAGGAGTTTTGTCTACAAAAATTTATTTAAAGCTTCAACAAATTTTCTTGGAGTTCAACTTTGAGTTTAAAGTTTACACGATTAATTATTATTAGGGTTTTATCTAAAGCGATTAGGGTTTTCTAAGCTTAATAGGCCAATTTTGGTTTTAGTCTCTAAAACCTTTAGAATTCTCTAACTAGAATAATAGTGTGATCCAAATATTTATATGAAGTCTAGATTATTAGTTATGGATCTATTTTTGTTCTTATTGTGCATTTATAATCTTAATGGTTCATCCTTAAATTATTATTTTCTAACTATAAGCTTTATTTATTATTTACTTTCTAATATATTTGAAATCGTACTTTAATTATTTCCATATTTTGAGTTTTCGATACCAGCTACGAAATCTTGTCTTTGGTATCTTTTACCATCTAGAAGACTTTGTTTTAGGGTTTGAAGTTATATATAGGTTCATTACTATTTGTAGCTCTATTTTAGGGCTTTTGTTGATTCCTATATTGACCTTTTATTTTTTATATTTGTATTTCTATCTGTTTTTACTAGTATAAAAATTCTCAAGGTTTACAGTTATGATCGCACCAGTTCCATTACATTATTCAATGATTACGATCTATCTCAATTGTAATAAAAAATGTTAATAATTTCTTACACTAATTTTTAATCAAATTAAAGATAATATTTTTGGCAGAATGGTCTGTAAAAATTTCTATAAAATAATATGGAAGAGAAGTTAGATGTGACACCACTAAAAAATGGACACATGATTGTGTATAAAATATGTATTTTTTATTCTTTGTTAGTGATCCTGTTCCAAAAGCTAGTGGAGAATGGAAAAACACAAAGCATTACTCTAAAGAGAAAAATTATTTCCAAAAAGGAAAAGAAACACAATCATAATAGTAAGAGAGGATGTATGGGAACCAACCTCCAATTGTCTTAACAAAAGAAAAATTTGGCAATACCCTTCACCAGAATAAAAGAAAGAGTTTCACCTACAAATCCGAACACCACTGACAGGGACCACAATGAAGATTGTTCAATTGATAATGGTAACACGGTGAGTACAAAGGTATCTTATTAGGGCTCTTGATGTACAAATGTTCCAAGCGCAAATGTTATTAGTATGTTATGGGAAGAAGAACGTTTAGCTCTCAACATGGATGTTGTTTTCGATGAGGAAAAGGAGAAAGAAGTAGAGGTGAACGAAATGGTCAACAACCAACTAGGCTTCTATGTTGTGTCTTTTACAAAAAAGAAACTGGAAAACATCCAAAACCGGTGGCAAAATGCCATCTTTGTGAAACTAATGAATATTAACCTGGGATTTAAAAATTATGGAGGCAAGGATACGAAACATTTGGAGAGGACTTAAAGCTTTTAAGTTAGTCCATGTTGGTTTGGGCTATTACCTAGTTTAACTTTGAAAACTTTATCAACAATAATTTACCTATCTAGCATGGAACTTGGGTCATTAACAAGACATATTTGGCCACTAAAAAAAGGGGAACCCGATTTTCAACCTTCTACAAGAGAATTTAAATTTGTAGTAGTTAAGATTAGAATTCAGGGGTTGCACCTTGAATATTATTCCCTAATAACTATGGAAAAAATTGGTCAATCTATTGGCCCGTTGCTAAAATATGATGCATATTCAACTACCATTGATAGAAGAAAATTTGTGAGGATATGCATTTGGTTGAATTTTTATGAACCTCTTACTCAAGAGGAGAGATTTAGAGGTATTACATGCCATGTATCATACACTCCTGGTGTGTAATTACCAATGATTTTTTAACATGTAGGTGGTAGTTACTTTAAAAACTACCTACTATATTGTCCATGTGTTAGCATATAGTTGGTAATTACACATCACATGTTGATACACGTGAATCACCCATTCAATATTTTTCCTTTATTTACACCGTAGTCATTAAAGGAAAGTGTTACCATATTCAATATGAGGGGCTCTCCCACGTTTGCCAAAGCTATAGCCATGTTAGACACCTTAGTGATAGGCGTCGAATCCAACAAATATAAATCCCTACTCAAAAAAAAATATATAGTTTGTATATAGTAGTGAGCAGTGTCAAGTTCACAGGGATTGGTAAAATTTATCTCTATTAGAAGATTAGAATAAGAAAAAGAGAGCGGGGGGGGGGGGGGGGGGGGGGGTGGGGGGAGGGGTGGGGTGGTGTGGTAGGGAAATGGTTTATGATTTCTAAACTATAAGCAAGCAAATAAATTACAAAGATTGATTCAATGTCAAGGAGTTCCTAATCAAAGATGTTATTACGGTTCAATTTAAAAAATTGATCACTGATGCAAATATTTATGTTCTTTATTTTGGAAAAATTGGTTATAGCAATTAACAAGCTCTAACAACCTATCTCTTCTTACTTTCTCGATAATCAAAATAGGCTCTTTCATTATTTCCCTTATCGATTAAACAACCCTAAACAAGCTCTTAGGGTTTAATCTATCAATAGCATGAATAACAAGAAAGATTACCAATTCAGGCTAATAAATCAAAAGCATGATCTATTTAGACCAGATTATATATCTTCATAACACAAATGAATTATCTATCTCATAATCAATCATGTTATTGTGTTACTCAAATTAGAACAATCGAACAATTACGAATTCATCGTCCTAATTGATAGAAAATTACATGGTTAATTGAACAAACGGATCCTAATTTGCATCAATCAAACAAGATAACAAAATCAAAACAACTAGAAGATATATAAATAACCAAGTGCAAAGAATAAAACAAATAATTCAGTTAGATCTCATAATTATGAAGAATTGAATTCCATGACAATCCTTTGGCTAGAAAATAAAGACTTAGCCACTCATTCCCATGAAGATCTCTCTCTTTTCTAGGGTTGTTCAAATGTTTTTTAAATGAATAAATCAAATATGGTCGCACAAACTTATAGAACAAAAATTAGAATTTCAGCAGCTAGGACGTACACCGGTAGTGACACCATGTACGTTGCTAGTGTACATAGACGGCATTTGTTGTAATTTCAAATCTAAGAGGAAAACGATGTTGGCTTTCATTCATACACTGCCAGCTTTTATTATACATCGATTCCTATATCAGCAGCGTAGATTCAAGATTTGCCAGTGTATGTTGATTTTAAACAATTTTTCGAGAAGCCAATACTGGTGGTGTTGGGAGCGGTGTAGGAGATGGCTTTAAAGATTTAGGTTTTGTAAACATTTAAGGCTGGTTGAATGCTGGTGGCCTCTATTTCCCAGTGGCCAACGTAGGTTGTTAAATATTAAAAGTTGGTGAAGATTTGTGATGAACACCCGTGGTGTTGTTGGTGGTGTTAAACTTTTTGATTTTGTGCATGGTATATACCGGTTTAAAACCGGCGGCATTGAATCCCCAGGAGAGGGTGTACAGGTTTGACTTAAAGGCTGATGTTGATTTATTTCAAAACGGTTGTGTTGCTTCTAAATTTGCCCGTATTGAATGATTTGAAGAAGCAGATTGGTGGTGTAGACCCTGTTTTGGCCGGCCTACTTTGTTCTACCTTCCCAAACTTGCATGAAACTTGTCTAAACTTATTTTATTTGCAATATAATTCCTTCAAGACATGAAATATGACATTAAGCACACTTAAGTACCAATTCCTCATGATTTATTTAAAATCAATAACAATTAAGTATGATTTGTTCAATGAAAATGAGTATAAAATATGACTTTATCACTTAGCTTAACCTATGAGAATAGTCAGCAAGAGCAAGTTACGACAGAGAACAAAAATACACAGTAAGAAGCTCGTGACAAGGGCTCAAAAAAGCACCCCTAATGGGGACTAAACAAGCCCTAATGCTCTAACCAACTCCCTCTCAAGATGAACAAAACTAGATAGATCCCTTTAGGAAAGAAAACGGTGAATAATCTTGTTAGCTGGCTAGTAATAGAAACTAGTCTTACTCGGTATATAATTTATACGGGGAGTGGATTTGGTTAGTAGAAAGAAAAAAGGTAATGGGAGGAGCGTTGAGAAAGCTTCGAGAAGGGGAGAACTAAATAGTGAGAAAGATATGGGCAATATTACATTACATGGAGAAAGGATAGTAATAAACCTAGTAGACCCTATCAGTACAAGGACTAGACTACACATGCCGATAAGCAGCCTCAAAAGCTAGATTTTTCTTCTTTTACAAAAGAGAATACCAACCCCTTCTCTGGAATGACTTTTGAAGACCTTTGTAGACCCTCCTTGGAAGGATCAAATGGTGCTAAACACACAAAAAGGGGTCCCACAATGTACCTACCATTAATTTCTCAGCAAAAGAGTGAGAACTATCCTAAAAATCACACAAAAAGAAAAGGCACCCTAGCAAAGACAAGCATTATACATTCCCTACTTGTGGTGCAGTTCTACTAAATGGAGATTTCCTTATAACTCATTGGCTATCGATCTTCTACACCACAACTGAACCCTTGCCAGAAAATATGGATAGTTTAGTCAGACTCCTTTCCAAGCTTGGATCTTGGCAAAGATTGTGGACAAAATCGAACTGGAAGTCAATCACTTGATAGAGAGGGTTCCTACCCAGAGGGAAGACTATTGGCTTCTCCAATAGGGAGAATCGAGGCTGTGAATGAAGGGAGCTTACTGATCATGATAACTCAGCCAAAATAGATGCCATATAGGAACACCTTGGACATAATTGATGTAATATGTAAAAACTAATAAAGAAATTAAGTTTTCTTTTTCATAATAACTCTTAATCTATAATATGATATGCATAAAAATGAGCAAGTAGAGTCAAAATTAAGTTCTTTTATATTATTTTGCTTAAAAGAAGTTATGAATTAAAAGATAGTCAATTTTTTTCAACTTGTCATAAATTATCAATTATATAAATGAAATAAATAAGTTTTCTTATAAACTTTACGGTTATAATTCAACTTGAATGAATTTAAATGTAGAACAAGATAATTGAACAAAGGGAGGGAGGGAAAGTGATAGAGAGAGTGTGTGAAAACGTAATTGAAATTCGATTAGAAATATGTATCATCTTGATGAGCTTCTAGAAACATGATTATAATTTTTATATTTTAGCCCATTTGACTTAAATAGGTATAATTGGTAAACTTGATTAACATATAAGATTCTACTGAGTTCACGTATAGACTCAGTTGAAATCGTAAGATTCTACACATGAATCAACTTAGAAATGTCTCTTAAAATCATAAACTCGTAGAATTGTATGAGTAAAATTGTGATTTTGATAACTATGATAACTACATTCATATACTTAGTTTAGCATTACATATGCTTATTTAACGAAATTTACTTGCACTTACTTGGTGAATAGTTGCAAGTGATAACTTGCTAAGTGATGGTTTGCCCATACGTCTATAGTTTCTTTTGCAGGTCCAATACATTCCACTAAACTTCTTAAGAGTAGAAAGAAATCCAGTTCAGGAATAAGCTGAACCTAGAATAAGAATCCACTAAAATAAAGAAATATCATAAACCTTAACCTTTATAAGGATAGTACCCAATTTTACTATTTGACAGGGGATACCAATGCTCTATAGTTTTAGTAAACCTTGGAAAATTGGTTTTCTTTGTTTATATTTGAGTAAATAAATATTATATATATAATTAAATATAAGGAATAAAATTATAGGTAGAATCCTACAACCTTTAACTTGAAGATGGTTTACATGTTATGAGTGCACATATGATATAATAATCTTAAGACAATTCCATTAGACCCCTTGTTAGGATCTTGACACTTGCACCCTCCTTTAAGGATGTAACTGGATGGGTTGTTATAGGGTACTCAATCCACTAAAATCCTTATAAGGTTTTAGGAAGAGTTTGGGGAAAATTTTTACGACCATAGGATCATAGTTATGACCTAATGAGAAACTCAACCCAATAAATTATAATAAACTAATTATAAAAAAATCAATTCAAACTAAAAACGAAGTCCTAAGAAGCAAAATCTCTTGAGACATAATTTTAACAGAAGACAATTGTATAGATTACTTACTAAGATGATATTTTTACAGTTTGATTAGTTGTTTGAACAATCTATGCATGCATACTTCCTAAGTTGATGCTACCTTCATAGAACACACCAATCTAGATTTTGTGATGCATATTGCAAATGTTATCTAGCATAATTTCTCCCCATTTTCCTAATTGAACTAAGCAAGAAGATTAAATAAGTGATTTTTAACATTCTACCATCTTTACATAAACCCTTTAAGAAAAATAATAGCATGTGAAAATAACCTTAAAAAAAAAGATAGAGAGACCTTATGGGGTTGGAGTCGACTTGAAACCCTATAGGTAGGGGGCTTTAGGTATGATAACAAAAACCCTATAAGGTTTTGGGTTGGGTTTGAAAGTCTCTATAGAGAAGTGAGTCGGGTTTAAGTTTTCTACAACCTATCCTAAACACGCCTTGGTTGCATCTTTACCCTCCTTTACGGTTCCCACTATTGCCTCCTTATTTCATAAATGAAATGCCGAATACCTATACTATTCTAGAAACTTTAATTCACTTTGGATTCACTGGCCCTCTTTCAAACATCTTACTATTATGCTTCTTCCATAATTCCTATAAAGTAAAACAGAATGTACCTAACCATTAACTTATATACTTTTCTTTAGTTGTTTTGAGATTTATCTACACCAACTAATGAAAAAAAACTCTCAAAATTTGTAACAAAAGTAAATTACTGTTTACCACAATTTGTTGCTGTCTCCACCATTTGCATTATATAAACAAGTGGGTCGAGAATTCCTCTTTGTTTCCATAAAATAGATACATAAGATTTATAATCATTATCCTTCTTCAACCTCTATTGAAAGGAGATCGTAAGCTGATTTTGTGATTAATTTCCTACACAAGACCTCCTTTTGGGCTTAGATTTTTTCTTCACTCACTCCATTAAGCACAACAATACCCAATAACATCTCAATATGATCATCAATGAGATGGAGACTAATCTAAGAGAAAAAATTGTGAAAAATGACCATTAATTGTTGTAATATCTCTCTAATGATTTGTACAATCTACTTTATACCATGTGATAGAGAATAATATGATTAAATTAGATGATTAACTTAATCATGTTGATTAGGCTAATAAAGATATTCTTCTGCTTTGTCGTCATGGACATAACCGTGTAAAATAATATCCATGACGATCACAAACATCATTGCCAAAAATTTCCGATTAGTTAAAAGTATAGGCATGTAGGGATGCCTTTCCTACAAAATGAAAAAAAAAAAAAAAGGAGGGAGGGGAGGGAAGAAAATTTGTGCTATCTGCAAACTTTATGGATAAATTTTAGTTTTAATTATAATGGATTATGAAGGAGATAAATTGTTTTACACATGTTTATTCCAAATAACATAAAGTTATATAGTCTAATTTAATTAGTATGTAACTTAATAGCCACAATTTTCCCTCATTTCAATTGGGCCTTTGACAAAGGTGATATGATAAATATTATAAGAATTTTGTTGCAGTTCAAACAAATATGATAACTAATTGTATGTATATACCCTAATTAAGATTAAAATACACTTACATAGGTTTGTTCATCTTGCTCAATTAATAGCTTAGGCGATAATATGCTTATTATAGTCGTCGTTACGATAATTATAAGTTTAGCAACACTAATTTTAGAGCAAAGAGGGATACTTCCAAGCCTTGTCAATTTTAATAATATTCATACATACATATATATATGCATATTTAAGTATATGTACTTACTAGCATATTATTTATACATATGCAAGATGATTGCATTGTTATTATAACCATGATGGAATAAATAAAAGGAGAATCTCAACTTTTTCTAAGATAATAAACAGATTTGGGGTCAAATTGCCATTGCTATTGAAATAAATATTCAAAATAGTGTCTCTACAAAATTAATTACCAAAGTATTATTATTAAATTGCATCTTAAAGATACACTTTACGTGTTTACTAACTTGCATGTTTCATTTTGGAGGAAACAATTTCAACCAAACTCGCATATATGCAGGTTTTTTTGTAATCACAAAATTGCATATGCATTTTGAGGGTGCGATTTTGCAATAATATTGTTGCAATTATTTTTGTTGATACCCTATTTGGGTAAAAACATTTAGGTAAGAGCAACAAATTGACAAAACACTTTATGATAGACAAGCACATGTTAATTATGAAAAGCAATAATTTTGTAGATGAAAAATGTTTTTTGAATTTGTATCACAATGACTATTGGATACTGATAAAGTTGCTTTAAGTGATTTGACGAGGACAGATCCTAAGCATTGATGTAAAGTGTTCTTTAGGATCGATGTATGTTGTGACATTGTAGATAATAATATAAGTGAGGTATTTAATGAGAAAATACTTGAGGCGAGGTGCAAATTTATTGTGCCCATGCTAAGGCACATACAAATTTATGTTAAGAGAATAATATAGAAACAACGTGAGGAATATGAAAAATGGCCTGAGAAGTTGTGTCTAAGGATTGCTAAAAGGCTAGAGGAGAACAAACAAAAATCATGGCAGTGCGAGATATTTTTTAGTAGGGACACGAAGTTTGAAATCTAATATAATGGAAATAGATATACCGTTGATCAAAAGTAAACATTGATCTGTAGGGAGTGGGACCTCACTGGAATTTTTGTTGCCATACTATTTGTGCAATTGTAAATTAAGGTTGAGATCCTGAGGATTATGTGAATCTTGCTACAGCAAGGGGACACTAAGGAATATATATTTACATACTATCGCCTCAATTTAATATTAGAAATTTTGGATAAAAATTGGAGTCCATGGTCCCAAACCACTTCCCAAGCACAACAAGAAAGGAAAAATACAAAAGAATCGCAGGAAGGAGGATGTGGAGCAGTCAAGCCTTGACAGAATGACTAGGCATGGTAGGCTTATGAGTTGCATGAAATGCAAGCAAATCAGGCACGATCGAAGGGGATGTCGAATAAGTGAAGGCTCCAAGGTAAGACAATATAAGCAAGTATAATTTTGTTGTGACTATATATTTGTTAGCTTTGTTAACCAATTTAATTGTCTAATTGTGTTGATGCTTTGTTGCAATGATCTAAGAGGTCGGTGAAGTATTATAGCCAATATGAAACATAACATCAATAGTAGCAAACCGAGGTAATCATTCCATCCATTGTTTCATTACGAGTTGCTCAAACTACAATTATTAGACTCTTATTTTCTCCTAAAGCAAACTTAACCAAGAAGAACCTAAGGAAGTTTACAAGACAATTTTGAAAGCATGCCTTTCCTTATACCAAAAGACTCATCTTGTATTGAAGGAATACACAACTGGAATCAATGAATGTTGTTGAAGACATAACACATAAAGAATCTAATGAGGGAAGTGGCAAGGATAATGATGATGCTGAAGGAGCATCTAATAATGAAAATGGAATGGATGAAGATGATGGAGGGGACAAATCCAATGAAGAATCTAATGAAGGAAGTGGCAATGATGAGGATGATCATAAAGCTGATGATTTTAGAGCCCGAGGGTGAAGACCATGAGGTGGAGGCTGAGAAATATGATATGGGAAAGGGTGCAAAACCAAAGAAACAAATCATGAAGTCTAGGTTTGTGTCTTTTATCAAGTGTAACAGTAACTGGTTCATGCTAACACCATGCAAGAATTACTGTAAGAAAGCGTCAGGGAAAGGAAAGAAGTCCAACAATGTTGTCGTGCTTGATTAGTTCAATTAGCACTAGGATAGTTGATGTTTTTTGCTTGTCTAGTTATCATTGGAAGATACCATGAACCATTATTTTGTTTTGGTAGTAACAAAGTTATGACCCTGTTTTATATGTGTATTTCAATTTTATATTCCTATTTTTTATGTCTGTAAAGGTCGTTTGCTGTTAGTGGAGAGTAGGTACCGCATGCTAGTATTGTGTGTGTGCTTTTATTAAGTGCGTTTTAGTGGAGTTGAGTGCGTGCTGGTGTTGATTGTGTTGGTGTTGAGTGTGTGCTTTGTTCATTTGCTGTTTATGGAGAGCAAGTGGTGCATGACCATATTTGTGTGTGTGTGTACTCTGTTCATTAGTGGATAGGAGGTGGACAGTAGAAACCGTGTCGGATTTAGTGCGTGCTTTGTTTGTTAATTTGATTTTCTTTATTAGAAAAACACATCCTAGACAAGATTTAGCATGTGAGCTTGCTAGTACTGATTAGAACAACCCCTTGTTTTTTAATGTCACTGGTATATATGGTAAAGCAAGCTGATCTGTGGAGGTTATTTTCCTTATACTATTTTTCCTTTTGTTAGGTGATGCATGGCACGTAGAGGTGGCAACAGAGAAAATAATGTTCTTAGGTGAGAAAATAATTTCTTTTTCCCTCTAGTATCGAGCATTAAGAAACTAGCCTGAGATTAGAGACCTAGGCAAAATTGATAACGAAGAAGAATAGTTGATCAAGTGTCATTTGTTTATTTTAAACCAAAACCAACCAATGTGGCTCTCCAAATTTACAATATATGAACTTTACAAAATTGGAAAATCACTGGTGTCACAAGCTATAACCATAGAAGTTTAACTTTTGGTTTATTGTCTAAAATTCTTATTTTTCTAAGGGAAACGGATAAACAAAAAGTATGATATAATGGTTTTGGAGCAAAATCAACCTAATTAGGTCTTAAAATAAAATTATAGGTGTTTTTTTTTTGTATTTTTGATAGTTATATATCATTAGCTATATAGATCATGAATGCATTGATTTTATCCTGTGTTTGGATCCACATTGAGAAGTAGAAACAAAAAGAAAGCAACAGAAAATGAAAGAAAAGTTGTGTTTGACAATCTATTTATAATATATAATTTCTAAAGCTTGTAGTGTTTTAGCACCCATTCGTTTATAATACCCTTTTAATATTTTCCAACAAGTACAACTGCTCATAAATTTATCATATATATTTATTACAAGTTATCTTTATCAGCTTTTTTTTCCCCACTTTCACTCTTTCTTTCTTTCTCTCTCTCATGTATTTTTCTTTCATTTTCTTTCTATCTTTCTTTTCTCCCAAATATTTTTCCTTCGTTTTTATTCTTGAATTGGAATTCTCAGTCTATGTTTCATAATGCGCTCTCTATTGCAATGGTAATAGTTTATCCATCTCCTATCTTTATTTATAATGTTTGAGTTTGTTTTCCCCTCTTTCTTTTTTGTTCCATCAAAATGGAGGTTATGTAATATACATAAAAAAAAAAAACATCTACAATATTTGTTATTTTAGTATGTAAGTTTAATTTTAATTTTAACATCATATATTTACTTGGATTTTGAGAACTTAATATTTGATAATGTGTACTTCATTACTTTTTTTTTTTAATTTGCATGTAAAATCTTGGTTGTAAAATTATCTAGTTTATTATTCTAAATCTTTATACTGATTGTACAATGAAAATATGTTTTAATAATTGGCGTAATATTATAAAATATCCTACTTTTACATTAAATTATCTATACACATTTCCCTATTTTTTTAAACACATTTTGTATGTCCTTACTTAATCCATTACACAATTTATTAGAGAGTAATGAATTTTGAAAGTTTCAGGTATTTAGTACATCTTAGTTATTAATGTTCTTTTTTTTTTTTATTTTGAAATCTTTTTATAATTTGCAATTTTCTAATATGTGGTGTTTTACACAATTAATTAGAAAGTTATCAATTTTTAAAGTATTAGTTATTTAGTACATCTTAATTATCAATGTTTTTTTTTTCTCCTTTTGAAAATTTTTTCATGATTTGCAATTTATAAGATAGGGTTGTTTTACAGTTACAATGCCTATTTTTACATTATTTTTTTGCGATATGTCTTAGGTATAATCCATTGAGATTTGTAAAATTAAATCTTTTGATTATTTCAACATGTTGACATTACTTTCTTTCTTTTATTTTTTTTCCCAATAAGATGAAAATAACTATAAGAGTAGGATTGAAATCACATGATGGTTGGTTTATTATGTTTTCTTTACCTTTTGGAATCTTTTCTAGATCAAGTTTTGCTTATGCATCTTTTACTTTTTTTTTTTTTTCCTTAGATGAATGGTTGTGACTATTAAATTTTATGAAAATTATTGCAAAATTTAGATGATGCAATTCTTAACATAATTTATTTTTGACTTTGGTACCTTTTCAATATGCAAAGCTTTTCACAACTTAAAGTATTACACCACACTATTATAATAAATGGTTTCAAAAGCGTTTTATTGTACTTTTCTATTTAAAGTATCACTTAATTAAAATTTTCTAATAGTTAATCATTGTATCTTTTTTTTTTTTTTCAATCATTTTAAATGTCTCAAATCTTTAAATATTTCCAATAGTTGTTTTATCTCATGAACCAATATATCATATATATATATATATATATATATTTTAACAAATTTTTATTTTAATCATTTTAGAAATATTGTACCTCTTCACGATTAAGTTTTTGCATTGGACTTTTTTAATATTACCCTTTCATATACTTTTTTTAATATTGATACCTTTTCAATATTATACCTATTCATTTATCATTTTATTGTATTATGTCTTTTCAATATTGTTTTTTTTTGTATTATTGCAATTTATAAAATATTATGCTATTATAACTTTTTTAATATTATAATATTTTATATAGTCATTAGTAGTTGTATAAATTATAATTTTATTATATAATTAAAAATTTTATTTAAAAATCCACGCATTATGCGGAGTACTAGCTAGTTTAAGTTAAAGTAGAAAGTTATAGAAAAGAAAAGAGTAGAAAGTTTTCCACTTTCTAAGCCACTTTTTTCTCTCTAAAATTGGAAAAAAAGTTGTGGAAAATAAAATTAATTACCAAATTGCCCTCCTTATTTATATTTCGTAAAAATGTTATAAGGATGATTTTGTCAATCACTAGCTTTATTTTTCTTCTTTTCCTTCTATTTTCTTTATATGTTATCAAACATAAAATAAATTTTCTACTCATTTCTATTTTCATTTATTTCCACATCTACTCTTTTTTTTCTTGCCCATTTTCACACATTTACACCCATTTTTGCTTTTAATAAAGTTTCCAAACACAATATTAATTAATACCTTTCAAAGGAAAATAGTTAAATAGGTGTTAGCTAATTATTCTAGAGTAAAATCGATTAATTTGGAACCAAAAAATTACACAAATTTAAATGTTTGGTATACGTGGTTGGATGAAGAAATTACACATACACACACACACACACACATATAGAGATAAGTCCAATAATTAGGAAATCAGGACTCAAAATTAAAGTTTAGTTGAGAAATGCACAATTTAAAGATCATAAATTAAAAAAAAAAAGGGAAAAAGGAATAAAATATTATTATTTTTAAAAATAATTACGAAAATGCCACTAGGACTAAAATAATCCTAGTTTTAGGTAAGTTGACCTCGTCTCTTGAAGAGAGGAGGTTCGCAGCAGATTTTATTCATAGATTCCCCGACATGCCTCTAGAGAACACTCCTGCTACTATACGAGATGTCTTTCGTGTAGTGGATGAGCTCCTGGGACTCAATTTGAATGATCCAATGCCATGACCAACACTAGTATCGGATGACCTATAGCCTTAGCTAGCACAGAGACAACATATACATAGAGAGAGACGTGGGTGGGGACAGGGTCAGGAGTGAGGCAGGGCCCAAAAGTTAAAGATCCGAGACGAGCCTGAGCCATCTGACGTATCAGGATTTGATCAGCTTAATCCTTCCCAATTCCTTCATGATGAGCCTGGTCCATCATCTGCATCCTACACTTATATGAGAGTCACTCCTATACTAGACCCATCATATAGTGCGTTTCATACCCCCCTAGCTCCACAGAAGAGGCGTCCGTCACCATCACATGATATGGGGGAGAGACTCACGTAGGTAGAGCCAAACCCTGTCCCATTTGGTCAGTAGAGTCTTGGTGGTGGAGATGATGAGGGCACGCTTACACATAATGATCCTTCTACACAACACCTCCATCAGCGTACACCATTCCCCCGGACATTTGTGAGACGGGGACGAGGGAGGCGAGGCGGATAGCAGCAATAGCAGTAGATATTAGTAGATTTTTTTTCTTTTTTAGATTATTGTCTATGGATTCTTAGCTTCTATAACACTAGTTGTATATAGATTTCTAGCTTTTATGACTCTTGTACATCATTTTTTTTTTTATACATTTGATGTATTCAAAGAAACAATCGGCTACTCATTTATTATTATGTTTGTATTTGCCTGGATTAGGTTTAGAGTTGTGTTTGGATGGATTGGGTTTGGAGCTGCGTTTGAGGTTATGTAGTCTGGAAGTTGTTTAGCTATGGTTAATGATAGTTAACAAATGATTTATATAGTTATTTACATATGGTTTTGAGAGGTTTCGTTAACAATGTAAAAAGAACTAATCTTTTAAGAAATAAGGGAGAGAGGTTGCGAGTTGCATTAACCTCGTCTTTTCAAGAGACAGGGATAGTGTTCTCCATAACCTCGTCTCTTGAAGAGATAATGTCGTAAATGTCTGACCTCTTCTCTTGAAGAGGTGAGATCGTTTAGTGTGATTGACCTCGTCTCTTCAAGAGACGAAGTTTTGCACGTATGATCTCATCTCTTCAAGAGATGATGTCAAGTTGTCTAGTTCTGAGATTATTTTGATCTTAGTGGTATTTTTGTAATTATTTTTAAAAATAATAATACTTTATTCCTTTTCCAAAAAAAAAAAAAAGGAGTTTAGAAGAGTAAAAAGAGGTGCAAAAAGCCTCTAAATCAGGAAAAAAAAAAAGAAAGAAATCACAAATAAAAAATTTAACAAAAAGCAGAATGGCAAATCTACCCTTAATCTTTTCTCTAAAACCCATCCTATCAGATTCAACTCAACTGCCTCCTTTCGCATGAGCCATAACCGGCCGACTTTAACTCTCTAAAACTAAAACCCTCCTGCTTTCTCTTCTCTCTCTCTTCGAACTCTTTACTGTTTTAATTCTGTAACAAATGGCGAAAGGAGACGATGCCATAACGAGAAAGAAGAACAAAGCCAACAGGAAGAAGCTTAACCGGAAGCAGCAGACGCAGGACTCTTCTAAGGTCTCTGCTCGTGTCGCCTCCTTAATCGCCGCCAAGAAGCGTCGCAAAGCTGGTAAACGCCGTAAGTGCCAGGTATTCTATACATTCACCATTTTGCCCCTCGTCCTCATGGACGTTGTCTTTTCGCTAATATTGATCAGATTTTGCAATTTCATTTTTTTTTTCTTTCTGATTCATATGCCCTCTGATTGCTATGAATTTTTAGTTTCTTGCTATCCGTTTACTTTGTTGAACGAGTAACTCTGGAATGGAATGGCTGCTATCGAGAAATGAAATAAAACTCTAATAAGATTTTAACTTTTTAATTTTTGTATCTATTTCAGCGTTGAATTGCTATTGATATGTTTGAGTAAGAACTATAATAGTAAGAAATGAATATTCAATGTCTATTTATAATAGGGATTCCTGGAGGTCTTATCATGGTTAACCGAATGTGTTATAGCTAATAAGAATGAAATGGAATTATTATTACAGTAAAGTGAATGACCTTATATGAAGTAATGGGAATACTAATTTGTATTGTGTTCTCTTGATTCATATTTTCAATCTATATATAATTGTCCAATGTTTTCTCGTCCTTTCTCTTTCAGCTCGGTTATGTGAAATTGTGGGTGGTATTCCTATCAGATTTTATGAGTTTAACGCTTATTTCTTTTCTGTATGTGAAGGGTATGTGTTTTAGCCTTCCAACTCCAGATGATCCCTTCAATGATAGTCATGGGAAAAAGGATTTTAAACCACGGAAAGCCAAGATGAAAACAAAACCAAAAACCAAAACAGTTGGGAAGAACAATTTGAAAGTTGACAATGGTGTGAGGACAGAAGGATCCTCTAAGATATTAGAAAATGAACAAAAGAGTGGACCTGCATCTACCTGTGAGACAGATGTGGAGTGTGAATTTGAACTGGGTAGATCGAAGATCAATATAAAAGAGAAACTGAGGTCCAGGGTCAGCAGCCTCTTGGTTGGAAAATCTCAGATGGCCCATCTAAATTTTTTATTTTATGTTTGAAAACTATTGAGGATTCGTTATGGCCTGATCAAGGACAGAATGGTGACAGGATGAATCCCTTATTTTCTAATGCATGGGGCATTGAGTTTTGGAATGTTTGTGCAATAGGAAAGGATATAATGGAAACAACTGGGACTGATTTATCACTGGAGCAAATTGCTTGGGTTGTTTCTGCTGCTGCTGATACTATTTCAAGAAAGGAGAAAGAAGGCCTATCCTTCCCCAGTCCTTTCCTTTTATACCTGGTGCCCTCGAAGGATAAAGCTAACCAGGTTGGTGGGCTGTATTATCTTATAAAATCTTTTTACAGAATTTGATTCTGTCATTAGGTAACCATGCTAGTAACATGTTTCTGATGTGTTGTTTCTGTATTGAAGTTTTCTAGATATTAGATGTCTGGATGAATATGTTGTTTTTATGTATTGCCTATACTATTATGACTCTTTTTTTAAGCTTGAAAAATGCTACAAATCAACTACAGTAATCTTGGTTTGCCCTTACATATCAAAGGAGAAAGTCCCCTTTCCCCCCTCCCCTTTCGTTCTCTGCATGGATTTTAGTAAAGCTTATAATTGTTTGGCTGATGCACATATTTGGACTTTGATCAGGTTCGCTCTGTGTGCAAACCTTTGAAAGCACTTGGACTACATACAGTTAGTATACATTCTGGTGCTTCCTTGGATCATCAAATTAACGGGTAAATATGATATTAGTGTCTTTTTTTTTTTTTTAAGGATTCTTGATCTCATAGCTCTTCTGAATTATCATGTGATATCATGGAAATGGCCAGAGCATTGTGTAATTGAGCAGCAGTATTTTCTTTTGTTTTCTCTCTCTTTTTTTTTTTTCCTTTTTTTTTTGGTTGTTGCACAGCTTTATCCCTTCATAACCAAATTATTTGAATATACCTTTAAATGATTTAGATCTCATTATTCAGGGATCCTTTGCAGGCTTGTAGTCAATCATCATTGATGGCTACACCTCACTATTTTAGTTATAAAAATCTGCATTACCATCCAACCATCTGTAGGAGCAAGAGTTGAACATGAGTTTGTCAAAGTGACCAACCACCTTCTCTACTCCTTTGACTGCTGGCATGTGCTTGTGTGAGGCCCTTTGTTATAGGATCAGTTTTATTTAATAATTTTTGGGTTCATTATAGAGAGAACCCAACAATCTTTTTTAAAGGCTCAGGAAAGAGAGAACTCAATGATCTTGTTTAAGGACTCGATGTAGGAAGAACTCTAGTATCCTTAATAAATGGACTAATTAAAGAGAGAACTCTAAGATCTCTTTGAACATTGAAGTTCTGAAAGTTTTCTGAAAATAGAACCTGCATTTCTTATTGTCATGATTGGTCTAAATACATTACAGCTGTAATGCCAGTTTCCAAAAGTAACTGCAAAGTTTCTAATTTTTCCCTCCTTATTACACATATAAAACCACCATATAACTTTGCAGATACTTAGTTTACATATATTGATTGATACAAACACAAATGTAAAATAAAACAAATTATAACGCACACTGGAGCTGTACAAATATACATATTAGCACCATACAAAAATACACATATTAGTAATTGCTTCTACAGTTTCTTCTTATTCTTTCGTAAACATGTGCAAGAGGAACCACATTGTAAGAAGCTGTAGCCAAAAGAGTTTTAACACCCTTGTTAATGTAAGATACAAGGGAATTATTGTCCCACATTCCACGTGGATTTTACCCATGGCTTTCAGTGTTCAGCCTAAGGAAATTTCCTATTAAGCAGGTCTCTCAAAAAAGTAAAAGAGCAGTGTCTTCCAGTCTGCTATTTGAGTTTCCCATTCAACTATACTAATGCAGCGTGTCACTTTTCTTTTAGATAAATGGTGATTGGGCGTTTCCTTGCTCTTAAATTTTATAATTTTTGGGTCTTGGATCCCATTTTATGGGAATGCAATTACAAAATTGAGAATTGCAAATAATGTGTAACTAGAATTTGATTGATGTGCTGAAAATGTCAGCTTTTTGGGAATCAGTATTTTGCGCCTGGAGATTTTGAAAAAATTGGTTTTGAAAACTGTTTTGCGTTATGAAAGATTTTCACTTCATTTTTTATATGGAATTCATCTGGCAAGGACGTGTTGAGAGAAATAGATCTGAGGGGAGAGAGTAGAGTGATCTGATGTGAACATGTGGCAGGAAGGGCTGTAGGGGGTGTGATGGGAGAGATTAGAGAGGTATTAGGGATAGAGAAAATAGAAACTTTTTGCCCCCCTTTCCTTTTTCTGTATGAGGTAGTTTGGACTGTAAAAAAATATTTAGTATGCTGGCTACTAAAGACCTTGTGCTTTCTTGGGCCACTTTCTGATTAATGAACCGTGAAATTGTGGGGACAGTCAGCTTGGGTGAATGTTTACAGCAGCATAAAGTTTGATATGGTAATTCAATATTCCCACCTTCAGTTATGCCTTGATTACTTGAAGATGGTGAAGGTCACACGCTTATTGCTTGAGTTTGGTTATTGATTGTCAATGACAGCATCTCACCAGCACAAGAATATGTCTTCCAGATTTAGTGATGTGTGAAACATATCTTCTACTAAACTCAATAGGAACCAAACAATGGAATCCAAGGATAATTTTTCTCAAGAAAGACATCATAGGGAGATAAGTATTGCCTAACAATTAGTGTTCGATCCTCTAAGTGACAGAAGCTTTCTTTTTCTAATCTTTGCCAATCTTTTTTATCAAACTTACTACCTATTTTCCTTGTTATAATCCAGCTCTAACCTAGCATTTAGCGGTGATGGGAGTTGATAGCTGCCTCGTCTCTGGTTATTGTCATCTTTTTTTGTTCCATAACCTAGGTGTATCATAGTCCATAGATGCGCTCCATTATCATTTTGTTGAGGCCCCTCCTCTCACGAAGTATAATTTTCTTTGCAACAATCATTATATGCGAATGTGTTGCCACATGCCTTTTATATCTGCCAGCCTATTGTGTATGTCTATTGAGCAAGCTTGCTCCTGCAGCTTCTCCTTTCTATAATTAATAAGCTTCTATGCGCTATGTGCATCTACTATCTTATATGTGCTATGGTTTAACCACTACCTGGATTTGCAGCACTACTAGTTTATCTATACTGATATTTGCATTCATTCCCCCCCCTTGAGCGTTCCATGTTTTTTTTTTCAACAGTTTGAAAAGCTGTGAGCCTGAATTCCTTATATCAACACCTGAAAGGCTTTTGGAGCTTATCTCCCTGAAGGCTATTGATATATCTGGAGTCTCCTTGCTGGTATTTTGTTGTGGAATTTTTATCTACTTTCTACTCGATTCATTCATTTTATAATAGTTGCTCTATACAACTGATAATTTTGCACATAATATCCTAATAGAGATTCAGATGAAATTTTATTAATACCTGTCATCTTGTACACGTACCAGCTAAATGAAGTACTCATGATGTTTATTGTGGAGTCTCAAAGTAATTCATCTTAGTGATTGATGTATTTCTTACACAAAATAAGTAGGCATGTCTTCTCCCAAATATGGTTTTACTGGTAGACTGGCATGTATTCTATTTATAGCTGCTGGTTTTTATATTATTTTCCTGAATTGATGCCTTACTATTCATTTATATGTTGGACTTCCATCATTCTCCATGCTTCTTGCTACAAGTTTTGTCTATATATGTGGAACTCATGATCTTCATCTTCTTGTTTTGACCTACAATATTTTTAAGTAGGATCATGCTTAACTCGATGAGACATACTTTGGTTGCTTTTGCGGATCTTATTTGATCTTATGTCCAACTTTTGCAGATCTCATGTAATGTTATAAATTTTTTGAACCTGATTTGAGCTCTCTCTCTCTCTCTATATATATATATATATAATATGTATAGCTTTGATTTCGGATTAAACTTTCACATCATCTTTATTCATCAGAAACTGCTTGATTCTCTCTTATAACTAGCTTGCACTTGTGTTACTTTCATAGTTTGAAGTAATTGGACTTAGTAGTACTTCATCTTATTTTCTTTTCACTTTATGTGTGATAGGTTGTCGATGGAAGGGGATTCTCTCTGATGGTGCTTCTTGTGACAAAACGATTTCCATCAGGCAATATATATTGGGAAATCCACAAACATGGTTTTTCAGTGATTGCTCATCATATGCCTGTATTCCTGCAGTGCAAAATCTTATGAGGGCTTCTGTTAGGAGATTATCTTTGGAGGATAATATTGCAAGCCTAGGTTCATGCATTCTTCAACGCGTGAATGTTTGTACTTCAGAAGAAGAAAAGCTATTGAAGGTTTGACAATCATAATCTGCCAAGACTTTGTACATCATCTTATCTGGAATTTCAATCTTGCTCTTAGAAACCTTCTCTTATTTTATTTGTTGTGTTCTCAACATATTCTCATGAGTGTGCTGCATTCTTGCTTGTTTGTCTATCATGTTTATATAGCTCCTCCAGTCTTCAAAGGTAGGTTGGCATTCTCCACTTCATTTCTTGTAAGAAGATCGTAACTTTTCTATCCTGGTATCAAAGAAAATGTCCAGACAGTTGACTTGAATTGTTTTAAAGATCCAGCATGATTTAGTGCTTTCTTATAGCTAAACACAGTAGCCAATTGGCATATAAATAGTTCCTGGAGTTTCTGCAGCATAGTATGCTACATATTATGCTGTTTCAAATAATTGCTATCATCCCTGTGCTATAAATGATTCTTCTAATTGGAATTTGAACTTCTACACTATTGAGGCTGGTGCAATGGAGAGCTTTTGTCTCCTTAGTGAGGTTTTACTTTTGTTTGCTGTCAGCTCGTAGCATGTCACGTGTTTTTGCTGTAGCCTATGGCTTCATCAGTATTTATGAAAGGTCTCTTTACCATTATTTTCACTTAGTTTTATCAAAGATTTTTAAGAAGTCAATTGCCACATTTGCAGAGTTATTGAAACTGCACTCACAATTGGTAGAACAATTCAATTGTGACAATTAGCAATCCATATGTTGCTAACTTGCAAGAGCGTTATTATTTGTCTGTTCAATGTCCTTTATATTACCAAGTAGAAATTGTCCTTGCCTGTTTCATTTCTTTCTTACAATTACTTCTCCTGCAATCAACCTTTTTCTGTTTTGACCTCATTCATACAGAAAATAAGCTCTTCTCTAAAAGCTTCTTACTGGCATTTTCTACACAAAATGTTGTTTTAACAGTGATACCTATAGTGGTTTGGATGACTCAATGTTAAAAGAAGTTGAACATGCTGTGATCTAGGTGTTGGCTTTGTAAATTATTAAAAAATAATAAAAAATTAAATTAAACTAAGTTCCATTTCTATTTAATAGACAGAATGTTCAAGTTACTTCAAAATGCAGTATACTTATGAACCAGGTTGACTTTCCAGGGCTTCCACGTTCTAGACATGGCTTGTCGTGGTGAGTCTTATCCAAGGAAGGTTCTGTATGTAGTGTGGAGGGATGAAAAATTTAATAAATTGGTTGCTGGTCTCAAAAAGAAAGGTTATACTGTCTCAAGTGGTCTGATCTGTAATTCATCTGAAGATGCGAATAGGTATGAGAATTTTCACTTTTATTTTTATTTTTTTTATTTTTTATACACATACTCTACACTTGATATTTCTTTATTCTTCTTGCATGTTGCATGAATTATAATAATTCATTATCTATATGGAAATATTCCAAGATAGAGGAATATAATAAACTCGTAAAGAAGAAAGGTCCATCAAACTAAGAAGAGGGTGTACATAGATCAGGATAGTAATAAAAGGAAGAAAGGTAGATTGGAATCTTCTTCATACGAGACACTTTTCTAGATATTTTAGCTGCTCTGCTGCTGCCTGCAATCCAGTTTCAGTTTCATAAGCTTGCTTTGCTTAATATTTGCCTCTCAATTTCTTCACTTCATTTAACATTGTTCTCAATTATGAATACTGTAAAATTCTCTCTTCTGCAAGATGAGTTTCACCAAAATTGAGTTTCAGATATCTAACCCTTAACATAATAAATGTAGTTGAGATAAGGTGTAGGTGAAGCTTACATGTTTGCAGCGTTGTAGCCATATAGTAATTTACCCTGTCTGAATTCCTGCAGCTTGACGAAGCCAGCTATTTCCGTGATGAATGCTCAGGAGATTTCCAATAGGGATGTGGGAGATTATGATGTTGTAATGATGCCTGATTTTGTTCCATCAATCAACACTTATGTCAACATCCTTACAAGGATGGCTCGCCATACTGTGAGAGGCATCTTGGAGAGTTTCTTCACCAAAGATAACGCACAGCTAGCGAAGCCCTTAGTTGAAATTCTTGAGCAGTGTGGGCAAGTCGTACCCCATTCCTTGAGAGAATTCTCTCTTGTGTACACCACTATGGAAGAATGATGTCACGTTCTTTCTTTTTCATTCTTGTTCCTTGCAAATTATATAATATCCCCAATCTCAATTCCATTCATTTTTGTCATCACCAGTGCTGTTGTGTTTAATATTTTCATGGGCTCGGTGCTGGAATTTGTTGGTCATTATTGGATATTTGTTACGAGGTCCATATAATAATATGACTGATTTTCAGAAATGGTTTTGAAGGCCCATCTGAAGGGATATAAAAAATCCTGGGATCTAACAATTATGAGGGCCGGAAAAAAACTTCAAGAAAATAATTGATAGGACGAAAGGTGATTTTTTCCATAACACTTTGCTCACCTTGGTGTCCAATAAATAAATTAGTGCATTTCCCTATGATCTTTTTATTATTATTGTTATGAACTTTTTCCCAATAATCACAAAGGATTTGAATTTATATTATTCCTGCAGGGGAAAACTTCCACGCGATAAGATTTCAGGTGCCTTTAGTTTTAATTCGGTAGAGGTTGGATACTGGTTATTTTGATTGGACTTGAAAGAATAATGAGCCTGTGAAATCAAAATAGGGTTTGTGGCACACAAGAGTTGGGTTTAGCGCAACCACTTTAATACTTAAGTCAGCAAACGTATTATTCTATAGGTAGATTGTGAGTATGAAGGATAGTTTAGGAGATACTATTGTTCCCATGGAGGAGAGAGGGTTGCTTATAGTTAAAGAAATTCTGACGATTGAGTAAGTTGTGGGATTGTTGGAGAGTGGTTGTTATATGCGGTCCTGTAGAGATTGCTGCGAAACCAAAGCAAGGGGTTGAGATATGTGGGATTCGCCACTACTAACTTGCTATTGGGAGCATGAATGCACAATTCTTACTCTTTGAGGTGCTACTTGGCCTCTTAATTATGATTCACCATTTTAATGTTTTGCTTCACAATCTATTGGAGCATGTTTTCCAATTCGCTCAAGCGACGTTGATCCTAAGAAATGTCTTAAGCAAGAAAAATATTGGGGTTTGCGTGTGAGTCCTTTGGCGTCTAGGAGCTAGGTGGACTTGTGGTTGAATTGGAATCATCCCTAGGGTCTTGACTAAGTTTATGTAATTGCGTTTTTAGGTATAATGTTTTTCAGAGGGAGGGTAGAGGTAGGGAAACCTCTATACAGGGATAGGTTTCTCATAGATTGTGCCAAACGTCAACTGTTTTAATTTGATAGAAGTTGAATACTTGTTATCGGGATTGGACTTGGGGAATCATGGGTTTGTAAAATAGAAATACAGACTCAGATTCTCAAGTCAATAAACATGTTAATTTGTGGGTAGATTGTGAGTATGAAAGATAGTCCAAGTGACATTATCATTCCCATGGAGGAGAGAGGGTTGTTTATAGTCAGAGAATCCTTGACGGTTGAGCATGCCATAGGATTGTAGGGAAGTAGGATGAACCTATTAATCCATGTTTGCAAGTGTTAAGCTCAACTAAGAGCGTATCGACAGATGTCTAATGTAGTGCTGACCAATTGCTGAGGAAGTCGGTCGGCAGTCGAGCCAAGGTGATAGGTATCCTGGTAGGGCTCTAGGTTGTTACTGGCATCGATTGGGCCTTGGTTGGATGGCCAACCCAAATGGCTTGTAGGTTAGACTTGGCTCGAAAGGCTCGTGGTCTAGATTGAGCCATCAACATGTGTCCCCCTCTACTCCCTTTATCTGGTGCCGACAAAGGCAAAGTCAAGTAAACGGGTTGACAAAGGTAAGTTTAGACTTTGGATGGTTTCATACTGAGTACTCATTAAAGGGACACATGTTCCATTACTTGTTCTAGAGTAGCTGAGCGAAAGTGACTCATTTGCATGTCCGAGTCAAAGTTGAACGTAAGCTATGTATATCTTTAGCATGTTAAGTTGGTAACTGACTAATATGTTATGTTTAGTCATGTTGGAGAAGTAATGGCTTTTTTAAATTCTGATAAGAATATTTGTGCATATCTACATGTCATAACATAAGGGAGTGATGGTTGTCATATCTATACTTTGACATGTAGTGTCATTCCATGCCATCATTTTTTATCCATTAAATCAAAACAGATGCATATTAATGGCTAAGGACAGGTGGCAATGGGTTTTTCTCATCATTACCTCTTCTTTTTGAGGATTCATCAAGAATAAATTATCATCCCAATCTAATCATCTGTTCTTTCCCCATCTATCCATTTTTTCATGCATTCTTCAAAATTTACCTACATTCTTAAATATCTTCATTGTGTCTTTTGATTCAATGTAGCTAGTGAGAGTTGTCATTCTTCGTAGACTTTGAGTGACTCTACTAAGAGTGGTACTTCAAGGAAGGCCACCCCTCCCCTCCAACAACATTAGCTTTGACCCCCATCGCCTAGGAAATGATAATAGATTGGGCTAATCGATACAACATTTTGGTGCAAATTATTTTAGGTTTCTTCGCAATAGTGGTAACATCTATACCATTATGGAGAGTCTATCGAAGATTCTTTATCTTGTCGAGGGTGTTGAGAGGGGTGATCTTGGCGATGTTTTCAGCAATCCTTTCCTTAGTAATGCTGGGAAAGGACCTATCAATTATAGTAGTAGGCTATTGAAAAGGAGTTATATAGATTGTAAGAGCAGATATGGTTGTTAAAATCGCTATTTTACTATTACTAGAATGTATAAAATGGATAGAATCGTACAAAATCATGCAGAATTGACAAAATTGCAAACATGTAGAATTGTATACTTAAATTCATAATTTGACCTACAGTCTGCATCTAATCAATTTTACATCTATTTTAATTAAGAAAAAATATAAAATCATAAATCGTAAAACGTATATTAACTCATGGTTTGACAACTATGAGGGCAGATTTTTTAGAGGACTCTTAATGACTACACCATCATTATCCCTGGTCCCAATGACTGTGTTACATTGACGTGTGGTACCAAGTTCTATGTGTATCCAAAATGTATGGATATCAGGTTATATTTCCCTTTGACGAACTTTCAGGAAGAGTTGCTAACTCACTTGTCTGGAGTCATAGTTGGCTAATGCCTAATCTTGGGCAATCATTGGTCGACTCGTACATAAACCGATAAAAGCACTATATTTAATAAAACTTAGGAATATGAACACTATAGAATCGAACAAAAGCAAGAAAGTCACAAATATGCTTCACAATGACTATGTTCAACCATTAGGGAGTTTAGAGGCAATTATGGTCAATATCCAAGTATTTTTTAAGAATTATGAATAATATGGAAAATGCGAGTAAATAAATGAAACCGAATAGCTAAGAAGTAGAAAAGCCTATATAGGTAGTGAATAAAGGCCCATCAGCCCATTTAGGTTAATATAACTAAAAAACTGCTAAATTAGACCCATAAATCGCAACAAAAATATTAAACGATTCACTAGAGGGTCAAACCTAGAACAAGGAATACATTACATTAAGGATAATTAGACTAGTAATACAAGCGAATCAATTAAAGATTGATACAATAGGAATAAGTTATGTTTACCAAATCACGATCAAATATGAGGTCAACTACAACTTAAGATATAACTAAAAAGATGGAAGAACCCTAATCTAGAAGATTTAAATACATTATAGGATTATGTGCTCCTTAGCATTAATATACTCTATTATTTTTTATAGGTGTTCAATTATTTTTCTAATAGGTTCAAGGACTATTATGATGCTTGATAGCGGATATGGGTAGGTGGGTAACTTTGACTTATTCACATTCCTTGTCTATGTAGGTTAGTTGCACCTAAATAAAAGATAATAAATGGTTTATGTAGGGATTAGGAATATGATTGCTATATTGTTATATGATTGATTAAAACATCCTAATTAAAGTGATAATTCAAAGCGTGATATTATTACTTGATGCTAGGAATTAAGGAGTGTCTACAAATTTACTTAATCACTTTAACCAGACATAATTATATGAGACAATTTAATTTAATGATCATGCATAGCATGCTTGCACAAGTATTGTACACTTGTGGGCATTATTGTCACGTATTACGTTTTGAGCCTATGTTATGATCAAGGTATCCAATGAATAAATGTTGGTTTGGCCTATGATCTCCATGAGACTTGTGGGATCCATAGGAACTACCTGGTAAAGTGAGGAATGTCGCCCATGGTTTCAATAGAAATAAGTAATACTTAAGGAGTTTCTCAGTTTCTAGGTAAATAAATGATTTTCTAAGAAATTGATTTTGACTGCATGTTACCTGGTATTCTCAAATTCTCCTGGGCATTCATGGAGAGTTTTGACTTCCTTAATCTGGTGAGAGGGCGTAAATCTCCACCTTATTTAGATTCTGATAATCCAAACTTGTATATGTGTGATCATATGCCTGATTGATGCATTGCATATGTGTGTTAATAAAAACTTTTATGTTATATTGACATGTGTTTATTATCTGGTTACTTCACTGAGCTATGGTTTCACTTATGTTCTTATAGATTTCACAGGTTTCACGGTAGTTCTTAGCTAGTGTCTACAGGAGATCTTACACTGGTACGCACTAAAACCCTCAGGTAGGAATGGATGAGTGAAGGAAATCAATAGTTTAAAGTCTTTAAATTATATCATGTTTGATTTATTTCCTAGTTTGATTAGCGGTAAGACTTATAAGTCAAGTATAATGAAGATTGGTTTGTAACAATTAAAGAATGATAAATTTCTATATCTCATGATGTTATTATGTATGTATGTGCTTTAATTTTTATCATGTTTGTACATATCACACTTCTTTTGAAGTAACTTAATCATATTTTACACTTGTGTCTCTCTGAAACCCGTAAATATGATGTTTGAGTAATTGGGCTTAGTTAGTCACAAGGTGGGATGATATGTTTAGGGTACCCTCTAGGGCATGATAAGAACTCTTTCTTCTATGGTAGTTTAGGGGGCAACAATTTTAACGTTTCTATTGTACCGGTTTGACTTTTGGGTCGATGTTGAGATTTGAGTGATCACCTTTGAGTCGAGCCTCAACATACCAATGGGTAACAAGGCAAACACGTTGTTATTGCTTCTAAGAAAGTTCACAAACTTAGTTTGGAGCCTAGACGGCAACAGGGAACCTATCACTGTGATTTGAGAAAGGTCTTCCATTAATAGACTTCTTTGGTTAGTTGGTTAGTTCTCGTTCTGCTCGGTGAGACCTCCTTATGATTCTAATGCTCGAGGGATAAGTTTATATGGCTACTTTGTCCTTTGCCAAGGCTGTAACATAAAGTTTTAGTGATAGTTTCTAGTCTCCTTTATGTATATCAACCCCAATCACAATGGGAAATTTAGACTTTATGTAGGTAGGAGATGGAACCATGTAAAAAAAAAAAAAAAAAAGAGCAGGCTGGGTTGGCCTAAAATCATGTTATAGGGTAACAACAGTCGAATATTAAGAATTCTACATCATGTTAGGTTTAATGTTTGTTTTCCTTGAGCCTTATTGGGAGGGTGATAATCCCTCTTACCTTGACTAGTTGATTATTGAACCTATATATTTTAGGCTTGTAGGATTTCAGCTTTTTTCAGATGTTATCATTACAGAGTTAGTTAAAGGCATGGTCGAATATGATATCGACACTTATTCATATTTCTACTAGGACCTTCATTATGTTAAACCCAACTACATGGGCTTTTATCATGAGGGCATCTTAGTGGGGGACCTTGATGTCATGGAGGTTGGAGTCAATGAATTCGAGGGAAAGGTCTAGCTTCTTCCTCTTTGCTAAGAGCATAACTTCCTTGCCATTGTCATTCCTAAAATAGCTCGAGAAGACAATAGGGAAGGGTCCACCAACAATGATGTTTACAACCCATTTAGCAACGTCATTGAAGCTTGGGTCTATATGAATGACTGCTTCTCTAGCACAATCGGGTCGTCTTTGCTTGGTCGACCTCTCAATGTTGTTACTTGGATCGACAATTTATTGCGTAATGAATCTCTTCTTTATGGCTTCTTAGAGGAGGCTAGGCCTTCAACTGGAAGCATTCATTGGTATTATGACCAACATCTTAATGGTAGTTAAAAAACTTTCTATTTTCTCTTTTGCTAGGATTTTCGTGCATTCTGGCTAGCTTGAAGCAAAATGGTTAGGTTTCTATTCTCAAGGAATATTTCATCTTAGGATCAACTAAGTGGAAGAAAGTTAGATTTATAGAATCTCTACTTCCCCTAACTCTTCCTATTCTACTAACCAATCCTTCTTTATCCATTAGGGGTTTAAGATGATCCTTCGCAAATCTCTATCTTTTTTGTCTTTCTAATAGTTTCTTTCAAACCTCTAAATCTCATTTCACAGCAATGAAATCTTTACATCGAATATACTTTCCAGCTCTTTCTTGGAATTCCTCTAAGATTTTTGGTTTGTTTTTGGCAACGAAGTGGAGCAAACTCTCATTTTTCCGAAATCCATGAATTGCTACCTAAATGGCGATGCTGAGATCTAGGCCATCTACTTTAGTAACTACTTAGTTAAACAAGTAACATAATCTTAGAGAGACTCATCTTTTTTCCAGGTCACCAAAAGGAGAGATGGCATGTCCTTTTTAACTGGTTGATTGACTGTGAAATCCTTTTTAAGCATAGTTGCTAGTTGTTAAAGGTTGCGATTGGGTCAATAGGGAGTTGGTATACTAAGAGTGAGTGGCTTTCTCCAGTTTTCTTGGGAACAACTTACAGAAGATGGATTCATTGAAGTCGAAGACCAATATTTGGTCCTTGTATTGACTTAGTGCTCTTTTAGGTCAATGGTATTGTCATAAATTTTAAATGTGGGTAGCTTCATGCCTTAGGGAAAGGGTTCCTCAATCACTGACTAAGCGAGGCAGTTTTTATTGATACACTGCTATTGGGTGTATGAGTGCTCTTCTTACTTTCCTTGCTCTCAAACAATTTCTTAATCTCTTTTTTTTTCTTTTTTTATCTCCTTGGGTATTAAATCCTCAAAGCCTTGCCTTGATATATGGGAAGATCCACAAAGAAAGGGTGATCAATGTAAGTCTTGGAGACAGTTGGTATAAGTGAGTGATTTATGACCCCTAGTGACCCCTAAATATGGGAACCCAAGGACTAGCCTGCACTTGAGTAGGCTCTTGGGCTTGATAGTGGCTATCACAATACGATTCCTACTAAGGTTGTTGCAAAATTGAAGTAGGGTGTTAGGACTGTTAGAATTTGCCGCTACTAATTTACTATTAGGAGGCATGAATTCTAAGTTCCAACTCTTTAAGGTATCACTCAACCTCCTTGTTGTGATTCATTCTTTCAATATTTAGCTCCACGATTTGTTAAAGCATGTTTCATAGGTTGCTCAGGCGACTCTAGTCCTGAGAAATGTCTTAAGTAGGAAGGATACTGGGGTCTACATGTGACTATTTTACACTTAGGGGTTAGGCAGATGCGTGGTCGAATTGGATACCTCCCTTAGGGTCTTAGCCTTGGGGAGGTTTCTTGTTCATAGAACGAAGGCACATGATCAAGTTCACATATTTGTGTTTTCAAATATGTTGTTTTTCGAAGGGAGAGTAGAGGTAAGGGAACCTCCACATAGGAACAGGTTCCCTATAGATGGTACCAATTGCCACCCATTCGAATCTAATAGAGGTTAAATAATGATTATTTGGACTAGACTTGGGGGAATTATAGGCCTGCAAAATAGATACACGATTAATGGCATCTACTTAGATGTTTAAGTTGGCAAACATGTTAGTATGTGGGTAGATTGTGAGTATGAAAAATAGCCCATACAACACTACTGTTCCCATGAAGGGAAGAGGGTTGTTGATGGGTAGAAAATCCTTGGTGGTTGAGTGCATTGTGAAATTGTAGAAGTATAGGTAAGTGAGCAGTTGACGAGTAAGCAAGTAGTGACAATTACGGTGGATGTGAGTCAAACCTAATAATCTATGTTTGTAAGTGCTAAACACAACTGAGCAGAGTGTACTGAGAGTTGTCAAGCATAGTGCCGATCAAGTGCTGAAGTCGCCAATTGCCAGTCAAGCTAAGGTGATAGGCACTCTGGTAGGGCTTTAGGTTGTTGTTGGCTTAGACTGTGCCTTAGTTGGATGGCCAGCTCAATTGGCTTATGGGCTGGACTAGGCTTAGAAGGCCTATTGTCACGCCCCAGAGGGTACCTTAAACGCAACAGTTCGTCACACTCGATATTTAAACTCAAGTAAGGCAACCTTAGCCTTCCCATGAGTTAGAACATCAGATGTAAGGCTCACTCTCTGCATACAGGGATCATACTTTGCTTTGTAGTAGTTTAAGGAGACATACATAGCAACAAGAATGTAAATCATAATCGTTAACTTTAGGTCCATTCTATTACATGAACTGAGGGGCATACCCCTGTCAACAACGTCAAAAGTTATTAGGCTCACAAAGTCCCTTATATTATCCTATAAATACCAACTTAGGAAACATGATTAGAAGTCTGGGTCTACTTTTAGGTCTTGGCCTCATCGAAAGCTCCTTAATGTCTAAGAGCTGTACCTGATGTTCGCGGCTCCTCGGGGATAGCCATAGGTATTCATACTGCAACAGGAAACTATTGGGGTATAAGCTAACTAGCTTAGTGAGTGAAAACTTCCATATCGCAATTAAGACATAACATTCAAGCAAGTGATTATTCAATCAGGTGAAATGCATCAAACAAGTAAATTTAGCAAACATATGACCAACCGAAAATCATATGTGGATGAACTTGTGCCCTCCATCCCATGTTAACAGATTAACTAATTCTTCGGTATGGCGCCGTTTAAGCTCACGGCCAACTGAACAATAATTCGTTTTGTGGATCACAATTAACCAACACATTCGTTTTATGAATCACGATTAACCAACATATTAGTTTTATGGATCATGATTAACCAACATATTCGTTTTATGGATCATGATTAACCAACATATTCGTTTTATGGACCACGAAAAACCAACAAATGCTAATGCTCCATCCCCATCGTGATATGAATGAGTTCAAATTTATATTGAATGTCTAATAATCGATTAGTCCAATTCTTTTAGGTGGCTAAGCAATACTAGCAGACAATCAATTCTAGCTTCTCTATATATAAACAATGGATTATCACCCGGCTTCGATATTCTTTAAATTCAACTTCACATATCAACAGCAGACAATTATAATTCCCAACTAGCCCCATCATGCATAATCATTCTTTTTATCTTTGCTTAGCAACTAGTGCAACTATCATTACAATCACAAACAATAATTGAAATCGGAAGTGATACTCACTCGGCCATGGTACACTGATCTCTTAGTAATAGTAGTCGGGTAGTAGGGTATCGTCGTTCTCGGGATCACCTACCAAATAAGAATAACCTAATGAGAATCTCATCACTTAACTAATTCAAACTATACATCTAAACTAAACAAAATCGTGATTCTTGCTAATTGCGGAAGTTTCAACTTAAAACGGCCATAACTTGGTCATTTTAACTCGGAATTTCACAAATTTTATATCGATTTCTATCTACTTCGAAAGATATATCTATTTATATCATTAATTTCAAATTTTGAAAATATTTAGGTCATGGAACAGAGGGATCAGATCTTTTCTGTAACTTTTCTATTTCCAAAAAATTGTTTTGCATTTAATAAAAATGTTTCTACTTGATGATTCATGTATAGATAAAATATGAATGAATTCCTAATATGAATGACATATAATGAGTTCAATATATGCCTGATCTTGATGATTTTTGATAATGAAACTTTTAAGAACTCCTAATTATTACAAGACTCCACAATAGTTACTTCTTAAAAATCCATTTTTTCCAATTTTGCATCTCCTAGTGTTTTAGGATTTTATTCTTAGAATTTACTTGTTGTCTAAATAAAAATGAGTCTTTATCATCTATACTATCCAAGACCTTCATGTCTACATAAAAATTCACATTTTTCACCTTGCAAGTATGTTTTTAAATAAGCTTTTCACAAAAATCCGAATTTTGGAAAAATTCATTTCTTGCATGTTTCCTTTGAGAAAACTTGTTTAATGCATCAAAATTAAAGCTTTACTATATCTATTACCTAAGGACTTCATTTAACACATAAAACATGCAATTTGAGCTTAAATACTAGGTGATTACATATGCATCATCTCAAATTACGAATTTGACAAATTGATCACTAACTCAAAATTTTCCATCTTAATTCCATTACTTGTGTTACACATTACTCATGCCTAAACTCATTTCAACTTGTAAAAATCATTCTTTAGAGATACCTATTACATATACTTTTCATTTTTCATGTAAAATATGAGTTTCAAAGTGGTTTCAAGGGTTTTTAAAATAGGTATTGAAGTTCATCCGAATTTTCCACTAAACATTTCTAACAAAAAATCTTTTCTTTTCAAGTTCCTTGTCTTACATCCATAAAGATCTACCATCTAACACATTTATATATATGCAAGACTAAGCTTTTATGATCATTAATGCATGAAAACACAAACTACTCGTATGAACATGAATGTCAAGAAAAATATGAATGTCTAAACACTAGATCTACAACTTATAGTGCATGAACATGAGTTTAAAGACATGAATATAAATTTTTCATGCAAGATTTCTACTTTTATATGCATGAACATAATATAACTCCAACAAAAACTCATTAAACACAAGATCTACTTCTTGTGATGGCTTGATATTCTTGTATTAGTGTTTTCCTACCTCTAGCTTTTGCTCATTGGGATTTAAGGTGGAAAACACACAAGAATGGTCTTGCCATTACAAGATCATGTAATAACAAGGCTTGGAATCATCACCTAAATGAAGGTTTGGAGTAGAAAAGAAGATGAAATGAGCTTGTGAGTGTGTGTGTGTGTGTGTGTGTGTGTGAGGAGGGTGTCACGACAATTAGGAGAGAAAAAAAGAGAGAGTTTTACTCCTTGTGAAATTTTTGAATGAGTAAAATTGAGGAGAGAGAGAGAAAATGAATTTATATATTAAAGGAATTAGGGTTTAATTGAAATAAAAAAAGTAAAAATAAAACAAAATAGAGGGAAATGGGGGAGGGGTGCGCCGGCCACCTAGAGGGAAGAGAGAGGGAGTGAATTTGTTTTGTTTGAATTTGTAATTTAAGTAATAAAATGTAATATATATAATAATTTAATAAGAAACAAAATTTCTTGGAAAAGAAAATATAATGAGTAGTTGTAAGGATGTAAGAATAGGATATCGGTAGTGTGTAGTGTAGGTTGTACTTGTGAATAGTGGCAAATAGTAGACAAGACATCTACTTTATCGGTAGTAAAGAAAATACGGGAAAAAGGCTATAACTGTAATTTTTATAGCCCGGAAAATTATAAAATTTATATTTTTGAAATCCTTATAAAATTTTGGTTCTAATGAGTATTCCAGAATATTTTTCTGAGTTTTTGGTCCCGGGGCTCGTTTTTCCGTAATTGAGCTCGGGAAAGCCCGGAATAGAAAATTTTCCGAATTTAAAACTTTCTAAGGTTTAAAATATACTTTAAAACAATAATTCACATTCATTTATTTTATAAAACTTCTTTTGTTATGAAACCGAATGAAAGCCGGATCTAGGGTTTCTAAGCTCCTCTCACTAAGCTTGAACCAGACCAATTTAGGGTTTCGTTCTTCGGTTTTCGAAGTTTATTCGGTTACTAGGAAAATCGGGGTATACATTATAAGAATAATAAAATTGTGAAATGAATAATAGTAAATAGTACCGAAAGACTAGCTAATTACCGGTAGTAATGAAATACAAATAAAATCGCAAAATCAGGTAATTCTAGTTATCGAAAATTTATGAAACTAATATTTTAGAGATCCTTATAAAAATATGAGTTTAACAGAATTAATAACATATTTTTAATATTTCGAATCTCGGGGCACGCTTTTCGAAGTCTGTACTCGACCGAGTTGGAAATAGATTGAAAATTCGTCAATCTCATCTTTTAGAGCATCCTAGACTTAATACAAACCAACTACACCTTTTTCTCTTATTTCGACTCCTTGGTTTAGGAATACGGGATTGCCAGATCTAAGCTACGGGGTTTCTTGGGAGTTTCGTGGACTTAGGTTTTCTAGTTGACTTTCCGGTTTATACCTTTGCTAATTTGGAAACTGATATTTTATGTTTATACAACATATCTGATTTGAGAAATTTGTTTTAAGTTTGATTTTTATAAGTATTTAATATCTCTCAACGTTTTCGGAATTCTTTGGATTGAGTTTTTTTTCGAAGGTTAATCAGTATTTACTTCTTAATAATTTGTTTTTGAGCTCTATTTTACCCGATTTTATAAGTTGGAGTTAAATAAAGAATTTTTCGTTCATAGTAGTTTTGGAATTGAAGTATATTGAGTTCCTATTTTATTTTTAAGGATTCTTATTTTTCTCACGATTCAGAAGTTTCTAGATTCGTTCGGGATTTGGGACTTATCGAAGTTCGGTTTTAATTCGGAGTGATTTTTAGGGTTTATTTTCGAAGTTCATCTTAGAATTATTTACTAAAATTTTTCCGGGTCTTACACCTATGGTCTAGATTGGACCATCAACACAAGGCTTGGTTAAATCATATAGCAATCATGAATTTTTTTTTTCAATTTAGCTTCTTTTTATAAGATAATTTTCAAAATAGTGTTTATTTTACAATAACTACAAAAATAGGCTATGGGTGAAATTAATTATCAAAATAACCATGTAAACTTGCATTTAAACATGTGATTTCTATTATAGAAATCACTTTTTCGTAGATAGAAAAATTTACCAAAAATAGAAATCATATATTGAAGATACAATTTTCATAAATAGAAATCGCATATTCGATGTGCGATTTCCATTTTAACTATTTAGCCATGTAGTTTTCTTGTAAACTTAAATCGCACTTTTAGTATGTGATCTTGTTATACTATTTTTTATAGTTAGTTTGTAACATATCCTATTTTAGTAATTTTATTTCCTAAAGAGTTTAAATCTTACTACATATATCATCTTACATTAGATTTGGTATCAGAGTTATTTTGCTTGTATTTCCTACATCATAGAGATGAAAAGATGCTACTAAGCTAGATTTAAGGAGTGGGCAAGTTTATTCTTAAAAAAAAAAAAAAAAAACAAATTTAGACAATTCAATGAGATGATTGGGATAACAACAATAACATCAAAGTGTACTAAACAAAAAGAGAAGGGTTAAAGAAAATAAGCTCAAATTTAAGGTGGAGTTCAAAACCATTCATTACTCTCCATGGACACCAAATGCCTTATCATGCCCCACATTAGTCCAGCTATAACAATCCTACCGTATATACTAACTTATGGTAGAAGCTTGTCACGTAGTTTCTATTACAGCCTAATATATACAAGGCATAAACGACCAATCCACTCTGAAACAGTGTCAGCTCAACAATAAAGTCTAAATACTTACAATAATATATAGATATTTCAATTCTCATTGATACAAAATACCATTAGATTTATTTGTAATTACTAAGTTACCAGTCTCCAAATCAAACTAGGCTGTTCTAATTACCCAACTAATACCATTAACTAAAATAAATGTAGAAAATAGATCTGCTAACTCCCTCTTAATCATATTATTACACGCTTGAGGATCCATAGTAATGTTAGCAACTGCTACTTAAGTCAATCACAAATGACTACTAAAGTCAATAAGAATGTAAAAGAAAATCTATAAGGGAATTAGCAACCACGGCTCAATGAGAGGAATGGAGGTGAAAATGCATTTATACAAGAAAAACAAGATTATCAACAATTAACTAATGTAATACATGAACAAGCAAATGCCATTCATACAATGTTACCCTGTCCATCATGAGACTAAAGAAAATAACCCCACTCTAGCCTGGGTTAAGGAGTTTATAGCGCAATGAAAAAGGATTATCAACCAAATCCAGGCTTGTGCAATGGAGCCACTACTCCTCCCAAGA
The DNA here is from genome assembly GCA_024138025.1 of Combretum micranthum. Lineage (NCBI taxonomy): Eukaryota > Viridiplantae > Streptophyta > Magnoliopsida > Myrtales > Combretaceae > Combretum > Combretum micranthum. Next base: position 867,953 of record JAMXBD010000133.1, read on the forward strand.
TCTCCTCAAACATGCTCCTAACCTCACCATGATCTCCTCTGCAGTCACTTAGGTCGGCCTTAAGGATAGGAAAAGGCGGCTTTATCGACTCTCCTTAGGATTGGTGTTTGATCATAGAATCTTAAAATTGGAATGCATGGTTTTTTAAACTTAGTTAAAGTTTCGTTTAGTCTAATTTAAAGGCGATCATCCAATTTGCGAACACTTTAAGAACATCTCTTATCATTATAGCACAACATAGCATAAAGCTTAGTTACCATTTAGCAAGTCAAGGACAAGCACAAGCATTGCATGATACATCCAACCTATTTTATAATCACAACCATTGACTTCAACCTCCAAGTACCTTAAAATGGTACTCCATAATGCGGTAAAGCTTTTATCCCACTTACCCGGATAGTAGTTTTTCGATTAGCTTGGATTGTCGAATTACATGTTATCTGTGATTCTTATAAAGGAAATCTATTTTCAGTTTTGTATAATTGTGAAAAATTGGTGGATGATTTCACTTTCATAATAATAATTATTATACTTTCATAATTAATTATCTAAATATAATTAAAAAAGTCAAAGTATTTATATATTGTTATTTTTTTATCATACCTATAATATTAAGATGAGATGAAACATAGATTTACAAAAGTTATACAGGAGAGTTAGTGTTTTAATGTTATCATATATTTCATAATAATCATTGGGTTCGTTTTAGTTATAGAAGAATCATCAAAATATGACATATCTTGTATAATAATTACTTTGGTATATAAGTATTTAGAATTATCAATATCGATGCCATTGAGTTAATAAGAAATAACAACTCTTGGATATAAGTTTTATTTTTCTTATGCATAACACCAAAATGTCTTTCATTGAAGTAATATTCTTGAATCACTTTATAAGTTACTATAGAAACATAAAGTAATTTGTGTTTCAATGTATAATGATTTACAAAAGGTGGCTATAACATATCCAATAAACATATTAAAATGCTACTAAAATCTTATTAAGTTAATTTTTTGAGAGATATTCATGGCTAGTTTTAGTACTAGCTCAATTAATCCTCTAAAGTCTATATATAGCCTTTTCTCAAGAATTGGTCATTGGAGATTTTTTCCCAAATTTGCCCTTACATTAGATATTATAATGGTTACTTATTTGAATCTAGGATCTATATGACATAAACTACCATCTAAATGCCATTTGGAAGAACCCTACCATCTTCTCTAGATTTTGTTGTCATTTACACCTTACTTGCACAAAACATCTCTATTGTTCGGTCGTCGTGCTCTAGCATACGAATCTTAAGTATTTTGCTCTTATCATGTGAAACATGGCTACTGTGCAAACACTAGACACCAACCTCTGGTGTTGAACACTAGTTGCAATCATATAATTAGGTCTTTAAATCATGTTGGCAACCATATGACATGCCTTGGCATCTTAATACTAGCTACTGTGTGGTAAGGTCCTACAACATTTCATATACTACAAATACAAACAAACATATACTACGAGATTCAATTCATCACATAACAAATATATTTAGCCAATTAAGCGTAACTTTTATATATTTCTTTCTTAATTTTTTAATTCCATTTCCTCATCACAATCCAAATCAAACCTTTTAGTTCAACAAGAGACTCTATATAAACCTAGAAAATCAAATTTTAAGACAAATTGAATTTGAGGATTATTCTCAAGGGTAGATCAACTCTTAGTATTTTGTAAATTCTCGTCATCGTAAAATTACAAAAAATTTGATCAGGAGTCAACTTGTAAGTAAAGATGGAAAACTATCTTTTAATAATTGTAATGAGGAAAATTTACACACTAAAGAATGCATTTTTAAGTTAAATTTAAATAGAAGGTGAAATGTGTTAGTAGTTTAAGTGAAGATAAAACATATTATTAATTCGAATGGAGGTTATATATTATGTAAAATGGTGGCATTATGACTTTTAGTGCAATATTGTGAATCCTTATAACATAGCATTGTGTAATTTTCATTCTTTATTTGATTTGTCATGCTTCAAAATAGAAGGACATAACTAGACTAACACATATGCATACCAGTTACTCTGCTAAGGTTCTAAATAGATAAAATTCACAAATAGTAAATAAATAAATAAAAATTTGGGTAAATAAATGTCATTAATAGCAAAAGGAATATACTATAACCGCAAAAAAAAAAAAAAAAAAACGGTTACACAGTTACTCTATACTAAAAGTAAGAGTATACAAAACTGTAGGAAACCAAGTTATACTTGTCAAGGACTATAAACAAGTCTATAAAAGGCAAAAACATTGCTAGCAAGTGACCAAGGATGTAGGAAAGGGTTGCTAAGTCGAACTTGATTCCTAGTATGCTAAATGCAATACACTGAAGCTGCTAAAGATGCTCTCCATGAGCAAATCTTCGGCCGTCTGGATCTAGTAGTAGCTATAAGAGCAGTCATGACTCCACACCAAGAGTGAAAAGATATGGGACACTCAAGAAGTTCCCATATTATCCCAAACCAGAAAGGTGAGGGGACATTCAAAAAATAAGTGAGTGTGGTCTTTAGAATTTTGTGCACACAAGTAACACATTATAGAATCCACAATTCCCTACACAAGCATTCTATCCAACAATTGTAATTTTCTTAACCAAGCAAGCCTTAAGAAAAGGCATGTCTTAGAATTAAGGATTTGTTCCAAACAATCTTATACCAAACAGCAAAAGCCGATTGTGGATCAAGAAAATCATATCCACTTTTAATAAAGTACTCTCCATTTTGTGATGCTATGCACTCGAACACACAAGATGTGAAGGCTTAGGCACAATATGGGGAGGAATTTGAAGACTATTCAATACTATACCTTTAGGAATCCTCCATTCATCTCCATCATAATGGAGCACAATCTTGCTTCACTTGGCATCCTAGAACAAGCAATATCATGCTTGGTGAGGCTTGTATTTAAAGGGCTAGAACAACCATAAATCAAACCACATGGATATAGAGAGCCCATCACCAACTTCCTATCTAAACTAGTTTCTCACTAATGGCACGACTTTAGTAGTTTCCTCTAAGTCGAGAGCAAGTAGCAAGAACTCACATTCCAAAAACTCTGACCTTTAATAATAGTTGAGTGGATCTAATCAACCCATAACATTGTGATACTTTGTTCTACAATGAAAGTTTATGGATTCAAAGGCCACTATTAAGCTTTGGAATGCACACTATCTCCTACCTTAGCTTCGCTTTAGTAGAAATATTAGGTCTTCCACTCCATAAGAAATTCCTCAACTTTTGCTCTAATTTGAGAAACCACAGATTTAGGTAGGATAAAAATAGAGCTCTAACAAACTTGCATGGAAAATAATATCGACTTGATGAGCTACAACCGGCCAGCATAGGATAGAAATTTAGAGGACCATGACGAAATTCTTACAAGTATCTTATCTTGGAGCACATCGTAATCTTGCTTCTTAAGCTTGAAAGAGATGAGGGGAACACCTAAATAATGAACAAGAAGGAAACCTTCTTGAAAATGTGTAGCCGCAAGTATGTGGAGCTTGACTTAGCTATCAACAATGGAGAAAAACAATCTTTTTTTTTTTTTATTTGCTAAAAGGCAAGACTTAGAATGAAATTGTTGGAGAGCTTCTTAAACAAGCTGCACAGAGTTAATATCACTTTTGAGGAAAAAAAAAAGGAGAAAAAGAAGATCATCTGCAAAACAAAGATGGGTTAGCTTTTCATTCTTACACCTCTAATAAAAAGAGAAGTTTAGGTCGGAATATAGAGTCCTTAAAATGCCCTAAAGGACCTCCATTATGAGAATAAAGAGATAAGAAGAGATGGGATCTCCTTATCTTAAACCCTCTCTTTAGGGGAAAAACATAGTAATTCTCCATTGATGTTGATAGAGAAGGAGACCGTATTGATAATTAGTGAATGAGTCATCTAAAATGCGATAGGAATCGCATGCTTTCTATTACTTTAAGAAAGAAGTTCCAATTTATGGTATCATATGTTTTTTGGATATGAACTTTAAAGCACATCATAGAACCCTTATGGTTATGATAACTTGCCATCAATTCTTGATCCAAAAAAATATTATCCTTTATTCTATGACCCATCACAAAATCTACTTATTCGTTGCCCACCAAATAAGACATGTCATTTTTCATACAAGTTGCAAGACTTTGGCTATAATCTTGTACAAAACATTACAACAAGCAATAGGTCAAAAATCGTTTACCTTGGATAAGTTAGCCACTTTAGGAACTACTGAGACAATGGTGGCATTTATCTCTTTCAAAAGATAGCTAGATTTAAAGAACTCTTGAATAGCCTTATAAGACTAGTCACAACTTACTCCCATGCTGTTTTAAAAAATTTTGCCGTGGACCCATTAGGTTAGGGCCTTTATCATTTGTAATGGAAAAGACAACCAGTTTAATCTCCTCATTAGTAAAAAAGGCATCAAGGGAGGTTGCAACCTTTTTTATGAGAAAATGCATTGCACAAATGCTTAATCACTTAGTTAAGTTGCATTTAATAAGTGAAACATGTTGGTAATAAGTTTGAAATTTATTGTGCAATGTTTTGTATTTCTATTTTATGTTTGATGTTTCTATAGAGTGATACGTTTTAGGCATATAAGCTAGCTGATACAATATGGACTAGCTCATCGGTACAAAGAAAATCCACAAAAGCTTTTGATTAGTAGAGATTCAGGGGAGAATGCAGGCGTGACTTGCATTAGCTCATTGGTAAGATTTAGACTGGCTCACTGGTAAGCTAAAAACTAGCATTGCAACTTTTCTTTTACGACTGTTGGTATTATAATTATTATTTTTTTTGGGGGGGGGGGGGGGGGGGGGGGGGGGGGGGGGGGGGGGGGGGGGGGGGGGGGGGGGGGGAGGAGACGGGGGGAGGTAATGGCTAGCTTGTTTTGTGTTCTTGTAAATAGAAGTGTTAGAGTGTTTCTGTGTAAGAGAGTAGAGTTTAATTAGTAAAGATTATGTCAAAATATTCTCTCAAATTTTATTTGTATTAGTTGAGTAGAAATGTGAATAGTACATATTGAGATTTGTTGGCAAATATTGTAATGCACTATTTACATGTTGTTTGTATTTTGTTTAATGTTTTAGTGAAATCCTCATGTGTTTGAGGCATAGGTAAAATCCTTATGTGTTGAGGCAATTAAGTAAAGTCCTCTTAATTGAGGCAAGTGTAAAGTCCTCAAGTGTTGAGGCATTGTTGTGAAGTCCTCCTTGTGAGGCATTGTTTGAATTGAATGGATGGTGTAAAATCCTCTTTGGGTGAGGCAATTATGGACCGTAGAGACTAGGAGGTAGGCCAAACTCTACCATTATATGTCGTTGCAAGCTTTCCTTTCCCTATCTCGCTATTTATTATTATTGTATTTATTGTTGAATTGCATAACTAGGAATTAAGTTTCGAAAAAAGAATCCAAATTATCCATAATCTTCTTTTCCTAAGTGTTGCATAGTTTTTACAATTAGTATCAGAGTTAGTCTCTAAGATTTAATGCTTACACGCATTTTAGAGCAAAGTTTTTGGGTTTTAAAAACACTAGGCTTATGTCTTTTATGCTCAAAATGAGTTATTTATTAAGTGTTACTTGGGAATCTTTAACTAAGCATTATATCTTCTATCAAATGAGCTTTACCTGAATGCTTAATTGAGGGAGAAGCTAAGTTGGTGGGGAGCAATGTTGTGCAACGATTGTTCACATCAAAAAAGGAGAGATTGTTCAAGGGAGGTTACAATCTTATTTTGATGAAAAAATGCATTCCACAAATGCTCAATCACTTAGTTAAGTTGTATTTAATAAGCAAAACATGCTGGTAATGAGTTTGAACTTTATCATTAATATTTTGTATTTCTATTTTGTGTTTAATGTTTTTGTGGAGTGTAGGTTTTAGAAGTGTTGGAGTGTAACAACTAGCTTATTTTGTGTGCTTATAAATAGAAGTGTTGGAGTGTTTTTACGTAAGAGCATGAAGCTTAATTGGTAGAGATTATGTCAAAATACTCTCTCAAATTATATTTGTATCAGCTAAGTGAAAATATGAATAATATCATAGTGAGATTTGCGAACAAATATTGTAAGACACTATTCACATGTTTGTTTATATTTTGTTTGAGTCTTTTAGTCAAGTCTTCTTGTGTTTGAGGCATAGGTAAAATTCTTATATGTCGAGACAATTGAGTAAAGTCCTCTTGATTGAGGCAAGTCTGAAGTCCTCGAGTATTAAGGCATTGTTGTGAAGTTCTCTTTGTAAAGCATTGTTTGAATTGAATAGATGGTGTGAAGTGCTCCTTGAGTGAGGCAATTGTGGACCGTGAAGTCCAAGGAGCGGGCCAAACTCCATTTTAAATTCCGATGTGATCTTTTCCTTCCCTTATCTCTTTATTATTATTATTATAATTGCATGAATTAGGCATATATTGCAAAAAAGATAATGGTTGGTTAAATGAATTAAAATCGGTTCAGAAACCTATCTTGTAGCTTCTACATGTGAGTAATAGCCTAGTTATTTTTCACTTTTCTAATTATTTTTTCAAAGGTCACTCCTTTGCTCATTAGATGGTTTCTAAGTCATGTACTGATTTATGACATCAAAAGGTAGGGATGATCTTCTTGCTAGCGTAAGTTCTAAAAGAAATGCAAAAACCCAACATGAATTTGATCATCAACTTTTGCTACATCCCCATTTTCATTAGTGATGCTATAAAAGGCATTCCTATTTTGGAAATTAATCATGGATTTATGAAAGTAGGAGGTATTTTTGTCTCCTAACCTTAACCATTTGACCTGAGACTTTTGTTTATAAAAACCTCTCTCTGTTACCCGTAACAAGTAGTACTCCCTATAAGTGACTTATTCCTCTTCCATTTTAGATATATCACCAGAACCCATAATAGATGATTGAATAGTACACAAGCTGGCTTTAGTAGCTTTTACCCAGTTAAGCAAATCCAAGAATGTAGATTTATTTAGCTTCTTAACCTTAGCTTTAGGAAGCTATGATCTTGAAACAAGTTGCAAGAGTTGAGAGCCTACAACATTCTTACTCCAAACTTTCTTAACTAAGTCTTTAAAGCTATCATGTTCTATCCAAAAATTGAAGAACTTAGAGGGACATCTCTTATTTGTCAAGTTGAAATCCATGATGGCTACAGCCATGGAATAATTCGACAATAAAGGTGACTTAAAATTGGCATAAGTTCTAAGAAAGCTAGTAAGCCACATGTGATTAACCAGAATTCTATCAAGCTTCCTCAAAAATAGGATTAGGCCCTTGCTTGTTCAACCAAGTGAAAAGTTTGCCACATATGTAAAATCTACCAATTATGTAGAGTCTACAAATCTGAAAGTCCACTATAGCAATTGTTGTATGCATTCTACTCCCCTTCCATTCATTAGGATTTCTTGTGGTATTAAAATCACCAAATACCATCCAAGGCCTATCATTTACCGATTAAGCAAAAGACAAGATCTTCTCCTACAGCAACTTCCGAACCCTATCATTGTTTGAGGCATAAACAAGTGTGGTGGCAAAAGCACAATTTACACTTAAATTTGCAGTGAGACAATGCATAAACTATTCATGCTCTTGTAAAACTTGTACGTCCCACATACTAGGGTCCCAACACACCTAAATTCATTTTCTTGCCAAAGAATTTATAGCAAATGACCATCTTGGTCCTAAAGTATGCTTGATGACAACCTCATTTGACAAGTTCACTCTTGTTTCCAATAAACCAATGAGAGAGATTCTAAGATCTTTACAATTCTTCCTAACATCAGTAGCTTTAATGGGGCCACTAATATCCCTAATATTCTAAGAAGCAATGCTCATTTACAATCCCCCCAAAAAAAAAAGCAGGAATAACCACTTCCCTTAAGAGAAGGTACGCTTCCTTTTGAAGCACTCTTGTGCTTTCCACCAGAAAAAGAGCTTTTGTTACTCCTATAGGAGCTTCTTGAGTGCCTTTGTCTAGTTTTAAGTACTAGTAGAGCTTCCATGGGTGTATTTTCTACATCAACTTGTTCACATGCATCCCTTGTATCAAGGTCTTCATTCAATCCCTCGAGATCTACTTTTTCCTCTCTCATAAATCCGAGCGTATTAGAAACATGAGAACTTACATTCAAAGCATAGGCCTATACACCCTTGACACTAGGGAAAACTTAAGAGTCAGTAGCAGCCTTAACATTACCTTTTAAAGGAGAAAGAACCTCCTTATTGAACCTACTTTACAGTGGCACACTGAGTGTTTGAGAAGGTGAAGCATTATTGGAACCGACAACATCAGATTGGTGCATTCCCTTACTTTTTCATTCAACTCGTAGCCATTCTTCCTTTGAGCCCCTAGTCTTCTAAAGGTAGCTAGAGCAGGAGTTGCCTGCTGATGGGATGTTAGACAAAATAACCAAAAAATTTACACGAAGAGTAGCCTTTTGGGTAGCCACTGGTAATCTACACTTACTTTGATGATAAACCCATTAGCACATAGGACCTCAACTTGATTGACAAGCTCATCTTTTGCATCAATTTCAATAAGTAACCGAGCTTCAGTAACCTGTTCTTGAAAGGCAGTCAAAGTATTAGCTTTTAGCTGGTGTACCAACTTGGTTGCGATATGACATAGACCTTCCAATTGAGGAATTAATAGGGAATCCTAGAAAGTAGAATCTAAACTGGCACATGAGTAGGTTGAGGCTTATTACAAGACATATCTTTCCTCCACTTTTGAGGAATAAGAAATCGTTAGGCTATATACCAAGTCTTCTCTAAAATTAGTGTGAGATCTTTATCCCTTGCAAATTTAAAGTAGGAAAAGCCCTCATTATTTGCAATAACACCAATGATACCATAATCCTTCCAAATACACATGATTAAATTGAACTTAGGACAAAGGTACCTTCCCCCCAGGAAAAACCCCACTAAGGTAGAATTCCAATAGTTAGCACCATCATTCTCAACCTCAATAAGGATCACAACTCTTGAGGTAGGGCCCATTCTACAAGGGAATGAACCTAAGTATAAACTCAGGGATAGTAGAGGAAGGAGGAGTGCACGCTTCTGCATAAGTGTGCTGACCAACTTCCTAACCAAGGGAGGCACCATAAGGTGAAGGAGGTATGTCACCCTCCACTCTATCTAAGACCTCTTGAAGCTCTTCCAAAGTGGTATTACCAAGAGAAGAGGCACCAGCACATTCTTTGGAAAGAGGAACATAAGTTCCTTACAAGAAACAAAGTTAAGTCTTGAAAAACTAAACTTTTACCTTTGTCTCCAACAATACTCAGTTTCTAACACTGGATTGAAGCTTCCTTAGCCATCTTAAGGAAACCCAAGGAGACCTAAAACCCTAGAAAGAAGACAGAAAAAGAGAAGGATAGAGGAAGATACTAGACATGAAACCCTAGATAAAGAGAGAAAGAGAAAAGAGCAAGAAGACTGAAGATGAGAGAGAGAAGATAGAAGATGCATGCGAAGGAGAAAGACAAACTCCTAGGAGGAAAGAACAGAGGGAGGAGAGAGAGAGAGGAGAAAAAAAATGAAGGGAAGAGAACGATAAGGGAGGAAGAGAGAAAGAGAGAGTAAAATGCAAGAAGGAGAAGAAGAACCTTAGAAGAACAAGAGAAGAAGAGAAAGGAAGAGAAAAGGAACAAGAGGAAGAAGATCGAAAAGAGGAGGAGAGAGAGAAGAGAAGGTGTGAGAGAAGGAGAAGAAGAAACCTTAGAAGAACAAACACTAGGGGGTCAAAAGATGAGATGAAGGAATGGGGGAGAAGAGAGAAATGGAAGAGCATTTTTACCTTTGTCTTAAGCTTGACTAATTAGTTGTTCATTTGACACATATTTCAAAGAGAAAGAAAATGTAATAAATAACAAATTTTCACATTGAATATTTATATATTCAATCTTTAATACCTTACAACTTTTAAGTTATTAATTAGATTGAAAACCAAATAAAAGTAATTATATATTCAATAAAAAAACCTATTTTATGATTTGTTTAATTTCACTAACATAGATGCTTGATTTCACGGTCTACAGTAATGATCATAACATATAAACTTCTTCTATACTTAAAAAAGAGTTTCTCCAAATAAGCTGAGCTAAAGCCTATGTGTAACTACAAGCAAACACATATATGGCACAATAAACATCTATGTAGGTATCTAATCTAATATAACAGGCACTATATCTTATCATTAATGTTAGCCCTCATACATCACAATTTAGAATATTATGCATCTAATCGTAAACTTAGAGCACCTCATGATTCCATAACACATGTTTTATTATTTAAATGACATCAATAGATCAAGACATCCTTTAGTTGTGTCCTCCTAAAGCCAATATCAGATCAATCCGTTAGGAGTTAAGTCCACTCACAAGAGCTCACCACAGAGCCCTATAACCTTTATAGTGGCCCTACCCATAGCTTCTCTTACAATCTTCTCGTTTGTTTTCACAACATTGCAATGATCAACAATCTGCTAACATCATTACCTCAATCTACAAAAATCATTATAGTGTATGACTCTACTAGGACACTATCACACACTGATCATTAGGTGGTACGCTAATTTTCTACTCATTAAGATCTCAACCATGACAAAACAAAAGTAGAAAGCAAATAGGTTTTCACTTGGATCATGGTTTATTTTCACTAACACAATAAGCACAATGGAAATAAGGTTACATACTTTTGTCCTACTCTATTGAATTTTTCACGTCGCTAATAATGCTGATACACATCATATGATAACCATATCTTATAATATAATTTAATTATAAACTGCAATCATAATTAAGTTATAGGTATTTAGTAATAACCTATTTGTTTTATATTATCAAGTTATTATATATTACATATATGTGCATGCTTCTATATACGCTTACATATTACTTATTGATAGGGCTACAAAAGAGCCAAGCCAAGCTAAGCTAAACTTTTAAAAGGTCAAACTCGAGCTCGACTCTTTTGAAAAAGATTGAGCTCAAGCTTGAGCCATGCTTTTTATCGAGCCTAAAACTTAAGCTCGAGCTTGGCTCGTTCAACTAAATGATCTTTATTTTGATATGGAGTCAAGCTGAGCTTTTTATCGAGCTTAATGAGACTTTATCAAGTTTGAAATTTAAGTTTGAGCTTGACTCTTTTAGATAGTATGTTTTCCCTTTTTCTTGACCCTAAAAATAATATATGAAAGTCACTAAATATACATACATACTTATATATTAAATAAAAATTAGATTTTTTAATTATATATTAATATATCATAAATGTAAGACTCATAAATTTGCTTACGAGCTTATTTAATGAACCTATTAACAAGCGAACTTGTGAACCTGAACTGAAGCTCAAGCTCGACTCATTTTAATAAATGAGCTTTACTTTAAGCATGAGCTCAGCTCATTTACTAATCAAGCTCCAGCCAAATTGAGTCGAGCTTGAGTAACTCAACTCATTTGCAGCCCTATATTGATGCATCTTATTATTACTATTATCTGTATATTCCTTTGGTTGTTGTTCATGCTATTTCCTTATCCTTTGACTAATTTTTACTATTTATTCCTATAGTTGTGCAAATGTACCATTATTGCTATTACATATTCGTTCATTCATTTACATATATATTTATACTATACTTTTATGTAGTTTTATGTACTTACTATTGTTATGGCTACTACTAGGGAAGCTCCCCTACTATTGTTATTGTTGATAATTCTTCAAGATGCTATTATAGGATGAAAACTATGATTTTTTAAATAAACATTTTTTAAAACCCTTTTTCAATCGCATCCTTATGATAAAATCTTTTTAATCAAAACTTTCTTCTATAACATCAACATATACTCCTCCTTTATTTATTGAAATATTCTACAAACTATTTCACGTAGACCACCATCCACCGTTATAATAAAAATCATAAATACTTCATGTTATATATATATATATATATATAGCTTTATAATTCAATACCCCTACCTTTTTTTCTTTAACAAAGTTCTTTTATAAAGCTAGTTTCATGAAAATTCTTCTTTAACATTCCATTAATACCAGTACAATCCAAATACAATACATCAAAGATCAATTCAATTCACATGTTATAATCAACATAAGATTAATATTTAATTTCCATGAATTCTTATCCTGTAGACATATGTGTAACTCATAATATGTAACCCAAAGAAAAATTCTGTGGTCTCATCATTAATTTTGATAGGAGTAATCCCCATCCAACGACTCACATCATATCCAACCGTGATCGAATTAATAATAATTAATATTCCAATTACTATATGTATTTTAACGATTAAATGGTTGACTGTTTAGAAAAATTAAAATGCTACTCCAGTAGATAGTAGCCCTGAATACTGAACAAGACTGATCTGATGAGATGAAGTCTACCAGCATAGGAATGCCATTTGCTAGTCCAAGATTCCACCCTTAAAGCAGTGTATAAGGCTAAGGAGGATATATACCTTTTTAGAGCTTGAAGTTTTAAGATTACTCTTCCTAGCCTGTCTAAGGTGTGTTCACATCGATGGAAGCATTCATAACCTTCATATAAATTATTGTATTTTTAATGTGCATCATTGATTAGTTATTAAAACTTATCATAATATAAAACCCCAATTTCACATTCTTTATAAATAAACTATAACTCCATATGATGAATTCTACTGTCCATAACATCTTATTCATATTCACTTTCATATTACATTTAAGTTGACATCATGATTGCCAAATCAAAATCAAGACCTAATTTTTATAGCCTCCATAGCTAATATATTTAGAAAGGGATAATTCTTTACCTCAAATTGAAAAGGAAATCCACTTTCCAACTATGGCACCATCATGGTTGTAAAAATCACAAGTTAAATATATGATTCTACGAGTTTGTAATTTTATAAGTTTTTCTTAGTTAAAATGGATACAAAATTGTATAGATGCAAACTTTAGATTCAACTACCAATTTATATAATTTACCAGTTCTTTTATATGATTCTACTAATTCTATGCATTCCATAGAATAATGAAATCGCGAGCTTAACGACCATGGATACCATACACACGACCACACAAAGCTATAGTTAATCCCAATTCCCTTATAAAAACACACCAATTACGATTTTAATCTTTCACCAACAGCATAAAAAGGGATAATTACCTATGGATTGGAATAAATTTAAAATTGTCCTTAATCTACAAATCTTCTATGCCTAAAGATTTGGACTAATAATATATCTTAGGGTTTCAATTGATAAAAGAGATATAAAATAGAAGAGGGGGTACTCATCTAAGCCATTTTATTATTGTGTCTAAAGAGATTATATTAAGGTTATCTTTTCTATTTAATAGTAGAAGTGATGGTCCAACATAAACAACAAAGGAAAAGACTCTTTAACAATGAAATTACTAATGCACTTCTTATAATATTTCTTTTCCTTAAACAAAATTTCATATTTTTCCTCTCCTTCCCCGTAAACCCTCTTTTCTTTAGTCAAACTATGGGAATACCCTACTTATATCTATAGTAGCAAATCTTACTTTCCAAATGACATTTTTATAATAGAAAAATTCTAATTCATTTAATTTATGTCTATTTATTCAAGGAAATCCAAAAGGTGAATTATTAATTGTACACTAAAGTCAATTATGAGTACGATGAATACGATATCGCCTTCCTTTTTTGCAGTGTTTGTGATAAGTAAGTAAATCTTGATCTTGAATAAAAGTTTCTATGATCAAAAGATTTTTATCCATTTGGTATTGTACTTTCCTTTTTATGGAAATCAAGGAAAAAACATAGTTGAATGGCAAGGAAGAAGATTGGATTGAGGGATTTTTACAATAATATAACTATGAAATTAAGGTTTAAATTTATCTATTATCCAATTTATAACATTAAAGAAGATTCTATAAAAAATTTTAGGATCCTAGGATTGAACAATGGATTGTCATATCGATATATTATGATGATTATGGGGGCATATAATTTGGGAATAGAGATTTTACTATCTATCCAACCCATCATGTCTTAGGTCAAATTTTTAGCAAAGAAAATTGAAAGAGGTAAGAAAAAAGAAAAATAGCTGATGAGTTAGAAAATATCTGACCATTTCTTTAGCCCACTAATCAAGTTGAAGGTTGGCCAATCAACTTTAAGTAAACTCAATTGACCATTCAAAAATTTGGCCAATTGAGTTGAGATGTAAAGAAACTCGACTAGCCTAAAGGAGAAGAAATCAAACAAGTTACTTCATAGGAGATATAGTTGACTTATTGTTGCTTCATGTGATCAAATTGGAATTTTATCCAATTTAGAGTATCTATAAGTTAGTAAGCTAAATCTAAGTAAGTTGAATGCTACTGTATGTTGTATTTGTATGTAAGATTAGATAATAAACCTCAAAAGTATTTAATTGTTAATTGATGGTTGTTGTATTCTTGTGCACCAAGAATGTGATTAATCAAAAAAAAAGGTTATGGGCTAGGTACTTATTGAGGGACGATTATTCAAAATGAAATGGCTGATGGAAAGCCAGTTGTTAATATGACTAACAACTTTGATACAAGTAAACTTTGGTGCTATGAATTGGTCAGCTAGTGAAATAGGATGCCATTGTGAACATTTATAGTGAATTGATTGTTCGATGACTAATATAAGCGGTGAAAGCAGTATGAGATCGTCTTTGATCTTAGGTCTTGTAACTAAGCCTATGTTTGGAATGAAGGAAATACTAAAGGGGAAGGAAAGTCCAATGGTAATTAGATTTTCAAAGCACTTTTTGTTATTTCGAAAAGGAAAGAAAGTAGGAAGAAACAATATTACAAAAGAAAACTTTTCCTAAGGCCTGCCAAAGGGATTATCTCCAATTTGAAGAGAATTGGAAAGGAACTAAAAGAAAAAATACATTTTACTCTCTAATTTATTTCCTTCACTTTCCATCCTTCTTCCTACCTCATCCCAAACATAGTATGAGGGTTCGTACTATTCTTGAATCTGGGAATCTTTAAATTCGCCCTCAAGTCACTAAGGTTATTTATGCTTATTGTCCTCCACATGTGAAATATCTTCAATTCATTGAACTTAATTAGTATATACATGATTTGCATGATAAGTGTATGCATGTGTCATTTGTGCTAAGTTAACTTAATTGTGTATTGTTGTGACTTGACATTAGAGTAAAAAATTTATGTTTGTATTAAGTATAGTTTCAGGTTTGAAGAACCTTTTTTTTGCAAATTAAAACAAGCCCAATTCATTCTAAATCAAACCCAACTCATTCTTAATGAAAACCAAGCCCAACCCCAAAGCCTTTTTCTCCTTTCTTCTTTTGCCTCAAAAGTCAAAGATGGTATAGGATAATTACAAAGCAAAATTTTTGTAAATATCACAATCTAAAAACAACTAAAATCGACCCTCACATACATGCCACTTCCAAGCTTCATTCTTCCATCTTCTTCAATCAAAATGTTCTTCAAAACTTATCAATAATCCCTTCAAGACTTCATCTAAAGATCAAGACTGGCTAAGGTAAAGTTTTGTATGCTTTTCTCATCTTTTAAACACTTATTTCTTACATGAGTACAAAATTAGTCTAAATGAGTTTTAATAAATAATAAGTAGTTTGATAGAACTAAGAGGATTTCTAGACTTGAATGATTTTTAGAAACTTAGTAGAATGAAGAAATGAAGTTGTTATGGTTGTTTTGATGAATAAATGAATAGTATGATTAGTAGGTTATTTAATGATGGAGTTGTGAAATTATGAAGAAATTGTGGAAGTTGTTTAATGAAGTGAATATTGAGTCTGTATATGTTAAATGTTGTTAAGTGTATAATAGGTAAGATATGCAGTTGTTTTAGTTGCTTTTATAGATAGGTGAGTTGGTATGATAGTAGTAATGCATCAATGTTGAAATTGAAGTTGTAAATGGTATGAGATGAAGAAAATGTGAAGTTTATGTGTATATGATGTTGTTAAGTTGATGTAATGAGTATGTATGAACTAATTAAAGAAAAATGTGAAGTTAAAGTGGAAAGCGTAACATGCTCTATTTTTCAAGATGAGCCATAAGGGGAACATGAGGTTGTGTGTTAAGGCGTGTTTCTCACTGATTTTGAAAATCAAGTTAATCGAAAAGAAACATGGCTGTACACGGGATATTCTATTTAGCCATGCTTCTCTTTGATTTGTTTAACAAGTTTATTTTTAGACAGTACAGGATAAATATGACTTGTCCAATCTGTCTGTGTTCTCTCTGTTTTCGAAAAGAATTGGTTTTCATTTACACACAGCTGGAACACAGGTCGTTCTATTACGCCATGCTTATCTCTAATCATTGAGGTGTTAATATAATAAGGAAACACAACGAGAACATGGCTACTTATATCTAGCCATGTTTTTCTCTGGGAAAACCAATATACGATTTGTAATCCAATGTGTTTCTCATTTGAGGGAAACACGAGAAACACGGGCACATGCATGGCCATGTATCGACCCATTGCGCCTCCCCTCTCCCCTTTAGAAAAAAGTTTAATTTTTCAAAATTAAAAATAATGGGATGTCAAATATAAATATATGTACAAATGTATGCTAAGTTATGTTTTTGATAGGGGTTTTGATTAAATTAGATAATTGATAAATATATTAGTTGTAATTATGAATTAATGTTAAATTTTATAGATAATTGATTTCTTTTAATAAATTCCCCTACTCAATTAGATCTATCTGCTAGTTTTCCACTAGGAATATCAAATTTTTCAGGTACACAACAACTTGATTGTTAACTGTTAAGTTAGACTTTTCTAAATCAATTATAATTAAAAATTGACCTCAAAGTGTTTGAATTGGTTGTGCTAGTATCGTTTAAATAGGTCTGGGGAGCGACAACCTTATTTGGAGCCAAGCATGGTAGTTTAGACATTTAGGTCACTCCTATCATAATGCAATGATAATTTATAAGTGGATCAACGGGTAATCGATATGAGAAACGGTATCGGTATAATATTTGCTTATTCTTAAAAGGAATAATATGATTTAATTCGCATTTATGGGACCTGTTGAATTAAGTGATATTATGGATTAAATTAAATAAAGATGAGTAATGATTGTGAACCATAAATAAGATTATTATTTGTAGGAGATAAGTATTCGGGCTGCTTGCATCAACATCCTGAGCAGCTGTTGTTGCTTAGGACCCCTAGGTTCCTAAAGATTGTAAACGGAGTTTGAACACTCTAATATTGATTTGTTTACTTAATTAAAGATAATTAATTTATTGATTATTGCATTACATTAGTTAAGAATGTGTGTCACTCTATATTTACTTGTGTTGAGGTATACTAGGCCATTGGCTCACTTTTTCCCTTCTAGGTGTTGATGAAGATGAATTCTATGATGCTTTGGGATATGAGACAAAATTTGAGGAATTCTTGGACTTATAAGACAACTAGGAACCATTTCCTTGCGATGTTTGTTTTTAAAGAAACCTTTTCAAGAGTTTTGAAGAGGATGTAATAGTTTTCTTTTAAGACTTACTCATAAGCCTAAGAGTTGTAATTTAAAGTATTTAAGTTTTTTATCATGATTTGGAAAGTATCAAGATTTTGTAATCTTTTGAGGTACCAACCTAATGCTACTATTATATCCTGATATGTAAAGTAAGTCTACATTAAATGAGTAATTTTTGTAAAGTTTTGTGTTATATCAATGTAAACACTTTTATTTAGACAACCTTACATATAATATCCTTGGATATTATGTGTGTTTGGGGACTTGGCTTGCCTAATCATGAGGATTGAGGTAAATCAGGCTTTTACACCATAAATAAGATAATTAAATGGGTTTAGTTATGTTGTTTGTTATTGATTGTGCATTGGTATATTTATTTAGGTATTCATATGGTACGTAATGTACATGTCTTTTGCACTCAATGTTTTATGTCATATGCCGCACCAATTATGGCTTATTGATGATTATGTAGAAATTCATTAACCTTTAGATGATTCATATTTAGAGGAGCATGGACTGATTTATTTAGTTATGAATTTTTTATTAGTATTATTTATTAGGAAAAATTGTAAATTATCCTCTAAACTTTTATTTAGGTCCGGATTTTTCCTTTAAACTTTCAAACTGGGTTTTTTAACCCTTCAAACTTTTAGAAATTAATATAATTATGGACACTTAACATTTTCTATTGAAGCAAAATGGAGGAAATTGCAAATACTCCATTGAACTTCCACTTATGTATGGATTCACCCTCTAAAATTTTGTTAAGTTGCATAATTACTCCTCAAAAATTTATAGAAAATGTTAACTGTTCTTAATTATAGTAAATTTTGAAGTTTAAGGGTCACAAAACTTACTTTGAAGGCTGAGAGGCGAATCTAAACTTTAGTAAAAGTTCAGGTACATAATTTGCAAATTCTCCTATTTATTATGAGTTTGGTTATCTATAGTTGCAAAGAATGAAATTTATAAAATTATATTGTGATCTATACTTACAGGTTTCTAAGTCTTGCACATCCTCAGGAATGTTAAAATATGTATGCAACTCTCAATGATCTCGAGACGTAACACAGTGTTATTTTCTTTACCCAAGCTGACACTGCTTTTTTATTGCAACAATCAATCTAATGTAAGAGTATTTTGATGGGTCAAAAATAAAAATCCATTTTGAAAAAGCAAAATGACTCTAATGAGAATTAAAATCCTCCTTTCATGTGTGCAAGACATGTTCAACTAATTAATTGTGTCTAGAATTATTAAACATTTTGCTCCGTAAAATACAAATATAATAGTATTTTATCAATATTTTAAATTTCAATTTTAAATGCTCAGGAGCAACAAGACCATTGACATTAAACTTTAATGATGAATTTTTTCAACAAAATTTATAGTGTCCTTCCACTCCATAAAACCCTACGGTTAGAGTATCTACAAGATTATTGAAAGTAGAGAAAACAAAACCAAAAAAAGAAGAAGAAGAAGAAGAAGAAAATAAAAGGCACTAGTAATATAATTGAAGAACTAGTTGTGGATAAAAGATATAATATTAACTTTTGTATACCAACAACAAAATCTTATAAGATAAAATGGAAGAAAAACTGTAATAAATTCATAAATAAGCTTGTAAAGAGTGATCTAAAAGGCAAATACAAATTTAGAAAAATTTTGTAGCCTCATTATTGATTTTGATAGGATTAGTTTTATTGACAATTTAACGGCTCAGATTTATATTCAAATATAATCACACCATTAAAAAATATATCAATTACTCTCTCTCTATATATATATATTAATTGTTAGATGAGTGATTAGGACTGTATAAGTTCCTTACAAATTTAATAGACTTAATGATACTAGAAGACATTTCAAATATTTTATGAGAAATGGATGGAGAAAAAGGAAAAGGGGTTCGAAGTGAAAGACATTAGTTGTGTAATTAATTTACATATCAAAGATGGTTATACTGTTCACAATTTTTTAAAATTATCCCCAAAAATATAGATTTGGGAAAAAAAAAAAAAGAAGAATTTATTTCTCCGAAACCAAAACCTTTAAGACCGATGACCAAAAAAAAAAAACAAGACCTCTAAGACCAGCTGATTAACATGAATAGTGCTGCTATTCTATAGAAATGATACAAATTTGATTCTACTCCTATTATCATCGGAAGACAGAATTCTTAGAACTAGAACATTGTTGTCTCATATCACTTTCTTCGTTTTGGACAAGACGCCATACCTTCAATCCTCATCTAACCCTAAACCTAATTAATAATAAATTTCGAAGGTTGACCATCGTTTTCGTGGAGTCTCCATCTGTATCATGCAAACCTAATTTCCTCTATGAACCACCGTCAAATAAATAAACATGTCCAGGGTCTGTAAAACGTTATAGGAACATTCTAAGAACCTTTTTCTTTCAGGATCTTTCTTCACGTTTTTGAAGGAAGTTCTCTTTAATTTTTTTATAATATTTTTAATTTAAAATTATTTTTTTAGAACATTATATTGCCGATAAAAAAAAGGGTTAATTACAAAAATATAACTTG
The DNA here is from genome assembly GCA_024138025.1 of Combretum micranthum. Lineage (NCBI taxonomy): Eukaryota > Viridiplantae > Streptophyta > Magnoliopsida > Myrtales > Combretaceae > Combretum > Combretum micranthum. The sequence continues at coordinate 888,063 of JAMXBD010000133.1, forward strand.
TGTTTTAATAATTTTACCGAAAAGTGATCTAGGTTTTTATTTTTGACAAATACATAATTTGTGTTTTGCAATTTTAGTAATTAAGTGACCTGATTTTTTTTTTAGATGAATACAAGACCTGTGTTTTAGTGTTTTTGCAAATAAGTGGCCATTTTTTTTTTATTTTTAACAAATACGCAACATGTATTTTGTCACATTGTATTAATAATATGATTAGAGGCACAAGGCTTTTTTTTTTTTTTTTTTTTGAGTGGTTGATCACCTGACAATCACATATCCCTAATCTATTATTAAATGGATTTAATTAACCAATGAAAAAAAAAAGTTATGTCCGTAATATGCACAAATCAATAAAATATAGGTTATATATTTGTCAAAAATCAAAACCTGAGTCACTTATTTGCAAAACCATCAAGACACAGGTCATATAGTTATTAAAATAAAAACTCAAGTCGCTTGATTGCAAAAATATCAAAACATAGGTTATGTGTCCATAATTAACTCAAAAAATTATAATTTTAGCCCTTGTAAAACAACTGATTTACAAGAGGATAATACAAAAAACATTATTGAAACTTTACATATAGACACACACACATGTATATATATATGTGTGTGTGTGGGTGTGTAAATTTTAACATCTAAAATTTGAAACTACTAAATGACATGTCTAATCTAACTTTTTCTTATTATATTTTACACTTAAAGTTTGGAGACTTGACACTTGATTGAACTTTTAGCTGTTAAATCTAACACATGAAACTTGAAGTCAACTCGAGTATATTTTTTTATCGAACTTTCACTTACCAATTATACTACCTCTTTTATTTGAAAAGATGACAAGGCAAATGTTCATTAAACAAGAAGTACAAGTGTTGATAATTAGAGGTGAGAGGATAAATTTAACAAGTAAAAATTTAATTGGGTATAAAATTTATTGATTTCAAACTTTTGATCGAAAATTTAGAAGCTTGTAAATTTTAGTGATTTTGATGTAGTCATAATTTACAAATCACAACTTGCATGAGAGGACCCTATAGTCTGTGAAGGACGGACGCTTAATCGAGGACTTGGACTTTATGCCAAATCATAATCTTAATTTCTTTTAGAAAGGATTGGTGTAAAAGTGTCGTAATAAAAAAGAAAAAGAAATATAAAAATATATATTTATATATTTATTTTGTTAGATTAGCTAATCCATCGGTGACATAATATATACCAATTTACAAGATTCATACAACTAAAAGGTTGCTTTCTATGTACGAAGACCAACCCCAAAATGATTTCCACGTGGAAGAAAAAGTGGGAGGCTCATATAAATTAAAAACTTCTAAACCAAACTTTAGTGTCTGTTAGGTGTTAGCATTGAGATAAAGAACTGAAAAGTGGTATGATGGTCTCAACCCTTATCAAACACGAGGATGGTGAGATGGGACTGACGGGACCCTATGTTACGTTTTATTTGGTGTGCGCGGAAGCAGTTGGTTGAATGTTGAATAGGTAGGGATCTAATTAAGGATTATCATATAAAAAATATTAAGTGGGTGATATATAATATATAAATGTATTCGTAGTCTATATCTACCAATTATATCCACGTGTTAAAAATTATTGATAATTATACACTATCTACATATTACATGTGGTGTGTAATATCCATTAAATTTTTCAATTCATCATAGAGCGATTGATCCATCCAAAACACTAATAAATAATAATACTGTAGGATAAAATGGATTTGAAAATTGATTTGAAACTTTAGATGATTACTAGTTTCAGGTTTTAGATATCATCTCATCAAAGAAAAAAAAAATTAACAAAGCGATATAATAAAATTTATAAATAATAATAATAATCCTATTATTTTATATCACATCACTTCCGACTATAATCATATACTGTCATTCCTCGTCTGTCTTACTTATAATCACTCATCTTCATTATCCTATGACAAAGTCACATTCTTACCACCACAAACTTTACCCTAACTACTATGACACCCCCAATCTCAACACTCTGTGTTATAAGAAATGTAGTCATGCCCAGACCAGGGATTGACCCAATCATGCCAAAAACCAAGGGTTGACCCAAACATGCTAGTGGTCAGGTGTCAAGGGGCTACGCCGAATTCAACCTTGGATCAAATCAGGTGAACGAAAAATGAAATTTTAAATTATATCTTAATTATGAAAAAAAAAATAAAATGATATCTACACAATCAAATCTAATTTAAATTCACTCTATCATTTTGTCTATAAAATTGAAATCACAAAGTACATATTCAAAAGATAATGTATAAACTTGGATATTCAACTTCTAATTAATGTTGTATAATCATCATTTGATTCAATGATTTACATAAGGTCAACTCATTCTCGAATTGCAATAAAATCCATGTCTTCCTCAATCTCTCTATCGTCTAGAAAAATGGAAAAACCAAAATAGAATAGTAAGTGCTAAGAAATTTTATATTTAGTACACATGTATATAATTAAATTACTAACCTTGAGTTAATCAATCAGTTATCCAAAAGTTCATTTTCATATATTGCTTGTTAAATGGTCTCATCAAAATCAAGTTCATAAGATAAATCTTCTTCTTCGTATTCAATTATCCAAAAATCCATCTTATCATTGCAATCATATTTAGTTCAATCATAACTCTTCTTCTTTATGTTTGATGTTATAAAAAGGTAATTAACAAAGGAAAAAAAATACATAAGTTAAGTAATTCTTACTCAAAATGATGTATATACCTAACCTTTAAATGCAAATTATACGTCACATAAACAAGATCATTAAGTATTTGGTGTTCCAATTTGTTTCTCTTCTTTGAGTGAATGCGCTCAAAGAAACTCCAATGTTCATATCCGAAGCAAAGTTGTTTCACTTAAGATTTGAATAGTAGTAATTTTCAAATAAGAGCAATTTGACTAAATGACCTTCACGAATTATCTATAATTAAAAAAAACAAGTTAAATAATTATGAAAAATAAAAATTAACATCATTTTTAATTCTAGTAATCAATAGTATTCACTTACTCGATTCAGTTGATATGATGGATTTGATAGTTGTTTCTCGACCAAAATATTCTCTCCTTTTATGATACAATATGATGTTCTATATTAATTTTATGTTATCACTACATATGCTTTTCTCTCTAGCACATCATATAGGCCTTGCATGACTTATGCAGTTTCTTCAAAATGTTTCATTATATATAAAGGTTGGATTCAAGAAATAAGCTTCAGTATGTAGACCATGGCGAAAATGCTTGTCCTACCTCTGATCAACAATTTTGATATAGGAACTTACAATTTTATCCTATTTTTAAAAACCGATACAATTCCTTTACGGATCTTAGAAAACCCTTCATAAATAATAGAAAGAGAAGGCTTATCATCAACGTCCTCAATACACAAGAGCTTTACAATGGGAGATGTAACTTTAACCATGAGCAAACAATCTACCTAAAATTTGCTATCTAAAACAATAGCAGCAAAAGCTTTTCCAACATACATTTCGAAAGCCTATGACTTGTGAAATGTGTACTTGTTGCTAAATCTTGCACCTTATAATTATGTTCATAGATACTTTTCAAAGTAATGAAAACAGTGGCAAATTGAGTTACTCCTAAATGAACAATTTCTCTTAAGCATTTTTTTTTTCTAAACTAAGACAACAAGTGAATATGGTTATAGACAAAGATAGTAACCTTCGAAGCACTCTTTGTAAAATTAGCTACATAATCTATCTTGCAAATGTCTTTTAACATTAGATTTAAGTAATGTGCTGCACAAGGAGACCAATATATGTGAGTATACCTCTCTTAGATCGAACTTGTATGTTCAATGTGGAATTTGATAAGATAATATAATAACAATTAACTATTCAATTATTATAAACTGCACTTAATTAGTCGAAAGCTAGATAACTTCATTCATCAAGGTACAACAAACTCAAGACCAAAAGCCTACAAAGAAAAAACTGTAGAGACATTAATCGAGGATCATGCCGAGGGGTCAACAAGTCAATTAGTCAAGGCATAGCAAAATTTAGACCAAAGCTCGACAAGTTCAAATATGCAGATTCAGCAGTCAAGGGGTTGGTTGAGAGCTCGACAAGTTCACTAGGTAGGACGCAACAAGTTCAAGACTGAGACTTGACAAAGCTTAAAAATGCACAGCCTTGGTCGAAGGTCACATCAAAGGCTCGACGTGTTAAAGTTTAGGCTGTGATAGTTTGATTTTAAGGCTTAATGGAATAAAACTTGTCGAAGTCAATTTAAGGCGTGGCGATTCATGTGACAATTTAAATATTTGAGCCGATGTGTCAAGAAAGAGCCGTTGAAGTGCATTAAATGCTTGGCGACTTAAAATGTTATCTTTAATGGACATTTGAATTTTTTTAAAGTTACATATATGGTGTCCTTGGGAGATTCAACATATAGTGTGCCAAAAGTGAAGAGTAGAAAGAGTTTTATTTGTGATATAACAAATTATTAATTTTCTTGTTCTCTTATTTATAAAATTTGCAATATCTAGAAAGAGAGAGAAAAATATTTTAGTACTCTGTTCTTACACATGTAATCTCTTAAAGAGTATCTAGAGAGAGAAATGAAATATTTTATTTCATGTGTGTAGTAAAGAATTGTAATTGCTCAGCTTATGCATACTTTTGTGATTAATAAAAGTAGAGGTGAAATCTCGATTGGAGGCATTGGTGGACTGTGGAGAGTACGAAATGGGTTGAACTCTATGTTATATATGGACTAATATTTTCTATCCCTATCTCTTTTACATTTCATTTGTAATATGTTGTTTTATTACATGTTGCTATTAAATATATATTTGATTTGCCCATTAAAATTAATTATTTGAATTTTTAGGGCAAATATTTAATCCACCCCCTTCCCTCTCTTGAGTATATTATAATGCATTTTCACATTTTCAATTGGTATTAGAGCCCTCTCTATCTGTTTTGCGCTTAATCGTATACAGAGTAAAGATCATGGCATCAAATACACTAGGATTTATAGAGGGGCAAACTGTAAATAGACCACCGCTTCTAAGTAGGAGTAACTGGCCATATTGGAATTGTAGGATGAAAATTTTTCTTAAATCTCAATAGATTAATTTGAAATGTTACAGAAATGGGCCTTCAAAATAGAAGGAAAAGAAGAAAAAGATTATAAAGAAGAAGACTAGAAAAAATTAGATTTAAATGAAATTGCCATGAATATTTTGCATTGTGGTTTGAATGAAAGCAATTTCAATAGAATATGTACATGTAATTATGCTAAAGAAATATGGGATGAATTGGAAAAGACTTATGAAGTTAGAGTTCGAGATACAAAAATAAGTCTTCCATGTGGTCAATTCGAAAATTTCAAAATGCTTCCTAATGAATCTATAGATAAATGCTTAACAGATTCATCAATATCATAACCCCCTTGTGTACTTGAGAAGAATTTTTCTAACTTGGAATTAAATTATAAACTTCTCAAGTCATTAACCAAAATTTGGGAAGTGAAAAGAACTGCAATAGAAAAAAGAATGAGATTTAAGTGCTATAAGCAAAGAAGAACTCCTTACAGCGCTTAAAACGCATGAGCTCATCAAAATATAAGGAGAAGGATCAAACAAGAAAGTTATTACCTTAAAAGCCATAAGTCAAGATTTTAGCGATGATGGAGATGAAGATGAAAATGAAGAACTTGTCTTGATGGTTAAGAAATTTAAGAAGTTCATGATGCCTAGAAACAAGACAAAGAGAGTAGATGATAAGAGTAGCTCATTAAGATACAAACAGAGGATGTGATAATGTATTATAAATGTCAAAAGCTAGGACATATCCAACAATATTGTCCACTACTCAAAAAGGCGTCCAAAGGATCTAGAAAAGAAGCACTCATTGCCACTTGAAGTGATGATGACTCAAGTGACTCAAATGAGAATGTGTGCTTTACGACACTAGATGATAAGATAAATTCCCTCTCTTCTTCTTCTTATGATGAGTTGTACGCCATGTATAATAAAATATGTTGTAAGTTAGAAAAGGTAGAGAAAGAGAACATCATGCTTAAATCCTTAATGATGGAATTAGGAGAAGAACTAGAAAATTTTCAAATCAAGCATGAGGAAATTAAATCAGAAAATGAAAAACTGCATGAAGAAATTAATGTTCTAAAATAAAAAAAAATGAAAAGATAAACAATAAGTGTAAGAAGTTGAAAACAAAAAATAATTAATTGAAGGAAATTAATGAAAAATTGACAATTGAAAATGATTTGTTGGATATTGAAGTTAAAACATTAAATAAAAATAATAATATTGCATGTGCCGGTAGTAGAAGTATTAAAAAATGAAAATATAATGTTAAAAGCTAGCCTAGGTGATTCAAAAGCTATTAAAGCCAAAACCACAAATGGGAAAAAAAATCAAACACACTTCTTGGTAGCCAAAAGTGTGACTCAAATAAATATGAAATTGGCTATAATAGAGAAAGTAGCTGCATGTCCCATAAAACTTGATTTGTAAAAGCCACCCATGGGACATGCAACTACTGTGGAAAAGTTAGTCATATTGCGTATAACTATATAATAAGAAAAATAATGCATTTGAATCATCAAAGCAAGATGGTTTGGGCTCTTAAAAGGGAGGTTCTTGCTCCACCTAATAAAAAAGGACTTAAAATCATATGTACCAAATAAATAATAGTATGTTTTATAGAGATCTTCAAGTAGAAACAATAAATAGCACTTGGACAGTGGCTACTCTCGACAAATGACTGGAGACGCATCTAAGTTCACATCTCTAGACTTGAAAGATCAAGGGAGCATTACCTTTGGAGACAATCGAAAATCAATTGTTTTTTATGAAGGTAACATTCTCATAAACAAATATTTAATTATTAAGAGCTTGTTGATGATCTGAGATATAATCTGCTTAGTGTTAGTCAATTGTGTGATAATGGTTTTAAAGTAACATTTTTTTCCCAAAAGTGTGATATTGAAAGAATTGACCATAACTAAGCTTATTTTGAAGGGTATAAATAAAGGAATATTTAGAAAATTAATTTAGATTATTTTAAATCATCAAATGAAACTTGTCTATATTCTCAAAATGACAATAGTTGGCTATGGCATAGTGTCGAGCCTGATTTTTTTCGATTTCCTTTAATCCGATTCGTACTAAACCCTAACCCATTCAATACGAATCCTCGACTAAGAATTAAAGGAAATTTTGAATTTTTAAAACATTTTGGAGTCGCCACTCGACTAAAGTCGAGAAAAAAATAAACCAAAACCAATGGGTAGGTTGATTTTGGTTTTGCTACTGATCTGCGAAAAAATCGTTTTTTGAAAACGAGAACCAGAAATTAACTTGAGTTTGGGGGTTAACCTATTAAAACCTAAACGGTTACCACTTTGACTTTCCATATTTAAATTGCTTTTTTTTGAACCCTAATTTCAAAATCTAAACTATTTATCAAATCTAATTAACTAAACATATGTCTAATATGCCCAAAAATACTAATCAAATTCCATCGATAATCATATATAATCTAAAAACTCAAAATATTCAAATTAATCAAATCTTATCAAATTCTATCGATATTCATATATTCTAAACAAATCAAATAAATTCACAAAAATAATTTTTTATATATTTTAAGTCGCCCGTTTAGGTGCCTACGTACCCGCCAATCGGGATCAGACCACACGTAGTTCTTTTAGAAAAATTTAGTTTGTTGGTTAATTTTAAAATTTTTTGAAATCTTTTCGCTTTAAGTTCATTAAGTTTGTTAATTTTATGAAAAAAATATGTATATATCTTTTAACATGAACCCTAAATCTATCATGTTAGGTTTTAGCAATTTTATGGAAAATCGGATTTTTTCTAGGTGACAAAAATTTTGAACAAGAAATCATAACCACATATCATGCATATCAATTGATTATATCATCAAGAATAAAAATATTATAAGGAATATCAATATTTAACAAGCTAATTTCAACAAAGCAATATCATGGCATAATCAAGATTTATATATCATTAAAATTACATTATGAAGGGTAAGATTTCAATGTGGTTTCATATGTGGTGAAATCATAAAATTCTATATTATTACAATCAAAGTCATCACTATATCATGGCATAAAAGAAATTTTAATAACTATCATTATACATGATTACACAATTTCAAATGTTATAAACCTAAAAAAAATTTCATATATTCCTTATGATTAGGGCATGATTATAGGTATATTATCAATAACAAGATTTTAATGTAATTTTATGAACACATACCTAACATGATATATATGTATAAAAAATTCAATTTTATCACAAGAAAACAAATCATTGCGATATTAATGCAAAAAGATAGAACATTCAAAAACTATATCATGACAAATTAGATCTTATGAACTATCATTTTAATTTTATTTATAGAAAATAAACATTTTTTCTAGGTGACATTAAGACCATAATAAAATTCGTTGTAATTCATATTCAAAAAAATCACACACATCCACCCATATTTAAACTTTCATTATAATATTAATATCTAATTTATAATTAGATTACATGCATGATTAATAGTCATTGAACATTGGTATAACTTTCCCAGCATGTCAACATTCTCGGAATTGGATATTTGAGCGAGAAATCCGAAAACACATCCACGTTTTATAATTTTGATAGAAATATGACTTTATTTTTTAGGTGATAGGAATAAAAAATAAAATCTAGGAGACTACTAAATTTTTCTCTTCTTTTGTTTCTTTCTTTCTTTTCTTCTTTTAGAGAAAATAGGATTTTTCTAAATGTCAAAGTTTTTTTCATATATATTATATTTCATTATAGCTTTTTTATAGATTTTTTTTTTATTTTCTATATTACAAAACTCATAATAACATCACATGCATATGCTTTTAGTTAATTTTTTTTTATTTACTCAAAGTAACATATCAATCCTCCTTCATCCCCCTTTTTTTTATATTTTACGTATATTAAATAAAGAATAAATCTAGAAGAAAAGAAAAAAAAACAAATTACACTTACCTGTATAGGAGGTACCGTAGATTGCAAATGCAATCAGGACGTGGGGCGCTTGGTTTCAGCAAAGGGGCTCAACGGCACTTGGATTTGGATTTTGGATCGCAAGAAGAGCAACGTCCAGTAGCTATCCGGTTGCTATCCGAGTAGTGATTCTAGCAGCTGTGTCCATTGGGGGTGGTCTGCAGAATGGATTCTGGAAGGGGGAGGACGCCCGGGGAAATCAAATCGGACGATCGGCCGTGACGAAAACGGAAACGATCGACAACGAATTCAACGTGATGGAAGTTCTCGAATTCTTGGCCTATCAAATGCTTTTTTATTTTTCTTTTCTTTGTCTTCTGTCTTCCTTTTTTTCGTTTTTTCTCTTCTTCTATTTATAGATCTAAATTTGGGGCTTTTTATTTTTAATCCGAAAAAACGAATTACAACTATTAATTAGTTGTCATTAACATAAAAATAGCTATCATTACCGTTAGATTTTGAACGTTAAACAACTGTCATTAACAAAAATCTTGGATTTTCCATTTTTTTCGGAAGCTAAAAACGAATTTTTTTTAATTTTCGAATTCAAATTTGAAACCCTTTCACTTGATGAAAACAACTAAATTTTATACCAATATAAACTACTCCGCGCCTACTTTTAAGAAACGTGCTTGGTTTGTAAAAAACGGATCGAAAACCGAGCTAAAAAAGCTCTCAAACATGGCCCATCGGGCGACTAAAGCTGGAAGACGATGAACAGTAAATATTTTTTTTTAAGAATTTTTGAAATTACATTATACTATATTAATTATTCATATTACATCTATTATATTTATTTCTATTAAATTGATTTATTATTATTATTTTTTTAATTTTCATTCCTAGCTTTAACATTTATAATTTGCAAAATTTTAATTAATTTAATTATGTATACTAAGCTTGCAATTTATTTTGACAAAAAATGTCAAAATAAGATGTCTACAGCTGCCCCTCTTTGTGAGAAGGTTTGTCAAAACCTCATCACAAAGATAAAGTAGACCTCATTTTGACTTTACCTCATCTGGAATTCCCACTTCTTGAGTGGGATGAGAGCTTTTCACGTTCTGATATGCTTATTGAATCTCTTCTTGGGCAAGGATGTTTCATGTACTGAACCATCCCTTGATTCAGGTCTCATGTACTGAGTCTTTACTTGAAAAGAAGTCGTTTTCTGAACAGAGATAGAATTGTTTCTTGAGCAGAGATGAAGTTGTTTCTCGAATAGAAATGATTCATGTTCTTGAAGAAAAGGATGGCGCTCCTCTGAGCTAGCAATCCTTAAGCTTGAAAGCAAAGAAGGAAGGCGCTTCACTGAGCTCGCGATCCTTAAGCTTGAAAAGACTCTTGAAACGTTTCACATATTCTGCAGATATGCTTCATGTTATGAACTGCCTTTTGAATTGGATTGCTTCTTATGCTAACATTTGTCTCATATTTGATACAAGCGCGCTCTTTGAGCTGGCCTCTAATTTGGATAAGCGCTCCTTGAGCTAGCATTTGATTTGGTTCAAGCGCGCTCCTTGAGCTGGCATTTGATTTAGATGGCGCTCCTTGAGCTAGCCTATGTCTTAGATTTGATTCAAGCATGCTCCTTGAGCTGGCACTTGATGTGGATAGGCGCTCCTTGAGCTAGCATTTGATTTGGTTTAGGCGTACTTCTTGAGCTGGCACCTGATTTGGATAAGCGCTCCTTGAGCTAGCATTTGTCTTAGATTTGATTCAAGCACGCTCCTTGAGCTGGCACTTGATGTGGAAAGGCGCTCCTTGAGCTAGCCTCTGATTTGGTTCAAACGCGCTCCTTGAGCTGGTATTTGATTTGGTTCAAACGCGCTCCTTGAGTTGGCATTTGATTTGGATACGCTCCTTGAGCTGGCCTTGATTTGGTTCAAACGCGCTCCTTGAGCTGGCATTTGATTTGGTTATGCATTCTTGAACTGGGTCTCATGTTCTGATCCCCAAATCTCATGTCCTGAGATCTTGATTTCCTCATGCTTCGCATGGCTTCTAGAGCTAATTTCCTGAAAAACTTAATTCTAGCATATATTATTTTCATTTTTTCATTTTTTTTTTTCAAAACTTACCAGATTCTTATAGAAGCTTCTAAACTTGTCAGACCACTTGGTGAAGTCCGCTCATCACTAGGTTTATTTCGTCAGGCTAGAGCTCTTCACAGTGGCTATCCTTTGAATTGAGTATCTCTGTTTGTCTTTTGATGGTAACTGGATTCTTTTGATGGTCTTGACATCGGAACAATACGGGAGATGGTTCTTTGTATCTCCCTTACTTTGCAGCTTGAACTTATCGACTTCTTATGTTATTGGTCTGAAATAGGTATTTCTTTAAGAAAAGATCAAATCTCAAAGTATTAGAATGTTTTTATAACTTTATCAATTGCTCAAATCTCTCTCTCAGGTACACTCATGTTTTAAAAATTTGAGAGATATAAGGATGAAGAAAACTTATCAAACAAAGTGGATGTCAATGATTGATCTGATGATTGGGACTGCTAGAGATATCTTTTTGTCGATAGATAACAAAAATTAGATCACACATAGACAAAGTAGTCAACACATTTCTGAACTTGATAGAATTTTCATTAATTTCTCAAGAGTAGTACAACTTGACCGCATCAGAATTTACAGGGTCTTTCAAATCTGGACCATCCACTCTAGTCAAAATTAGTGCACCACCAGGCAACACCTCTTTACTACATATGGTCCTTCGTAATTAGGAGTAAACTTTCCTCTAGGATCTTGAATTGGGAGTACTTTTCTCAAGACTAAGTCTCCTTCTTGAAATTTCTCGGGCGAACTTTCTTATTGAATGCTCGAGCGATTCTTTGCTGGTAAAGCTGACCATGATATAAGGCGGTCATCCTCCTTTCATCAATGAGATTTAACTGATCAATCCTATTTTCACCCATTCAGCTTCATTCAATTCGGTTTCTGCTAATATTCTGAGTGATGGAATTTCAACTTCAACTGGCAAAACAGCTTCTGTGCCATAGACTAATGAATAGGGGTTGCCCCTGTTGATACTAATGGATGTTCGATAGGCCATGAGTGCAAAGGGTAGCATCTCATGCCAATCTTTGTAAGTGATAGCCATTTTCTCTATTATTTTCCTGATGTTCTTGTTGGCGCTTCAACTGCCCCATTCATTGAGGTCGATATGGGGTAGAGTTCCGATGTTTGATTCCAAAGTTTTGGCACAACTCAGACATTAATTTGTTGTTCAAATTGGTACCATTGTCTGTAATGATTGTATCAGGGACTCCATATCTGGCTATGATATCTCTCTTGATGAACTTGACAACTACTCCTTTGGTAACATTAGCATACGAGAATGCTTCAACCCATTTAGTAAAATAGTCGATCGCCACTAATATAAATCGGTGACCATTTGAGGCTTTTGGCGAAATTGGTCCTATCATGTCCATACCCCACATTGAGAAGGGCCAAGGTGAAGATAATGACTGCAATTCTTTAGGAGGAGCATTCATCTTGTTGGAGTATATCTGGCACAAGTGGCAATGTCTCACGTGTTTAATACAATCTGATTCCATAGTTATCCAGAAGTAACCCATCCTCATAATCTTTTTAGCTAGCATATATCCATTCATGTGAGGTCCACATATCCCTTCATGGACTTCCTCATCAACATATCTGCTTCCGCCTCATCTACGCATCTCAAGAGAGTAGTATCAAATGATTTTTTGTATAATGTATTACCACTGAGCATGAAATGAACTGCTAAGCGTCTTAGTGTTCTTCGCTCCTTAGTTGAAGCATTTTCAGGGTATTTGCCATCTTGGAGGAATTCTTTGATATTAGCATACCAGGGATCTTTCCTTGGGACTTCCTCGGTATTCAAGCAAAATGCCGGTTCTTCCTCAATGCGAACCTTTAAGGGCTGGATCTCAACTCCATCAGTGATTTGAATCATAGATGCTAATGTGGCTAATGCATCCGCGAACTGGTTCTGGTTTCTTGGCATATAAGTGAATGATATTTCTTTGAATTTTGTGCCAATTCTAGTAAATATTGATGATAAGGCACCAATTTTGCATCCTTCGTCTTGTATTCTCCTCGTGTTTGAAAATGATGAGAGAGGAGTCTCCATATACTTCAAGATCATCTATTTCCATGTCAAGTGCCATCTTGAGGCCCATGATGCAAGCCTCGTATTCTGCCACATTATTAGTATAAGGGAAAGTCAATCTTGCTGAAGCGGGGTATTGTTTACCATCTGGTGATATTAAGACTGCCCCAATTCCACATCCGCATACATTAGCTGCTCCATCAAAGTATAACTTCCATTTAGAAGTGGACTGTTCTGATTCTTTATCTGCCAGCAATATGCCTTCATCCGGGAATTGAGCTTCTCCATCAGTCACATTATCTTCAACCGGGTTTTCGGCTAGTTGATCTAAGTGCTTGACCTTTAACTGAGTTTTGATTCACATAAGTGATATCAAATTCTGATAACAACATCTGCCATTTGGAAATTCTCCCAATCAACCCTGGTTTCTGAGCCAAATACTTCAACGGATCATGTTTCGTATAAAGCTCGATAGAATAATACAATGTATATTGTCTCAGTCTGTGCATGATCCACACCACGGCACAACAGGTTCTTTCCACTTCAGTATACTTCTGTTCTCCTTCAGTGAATTTCTTACTCAAATAGTAAATAGCCCGTTCTTTCCCATCTTCATCTTTCTGTCGAGCATACCTCCCATTGATTCAGGAAGTACCGTCAAATATAGGAAAAGAGGGCGACCAGGTGTTGGTGCTACTAACACTGGTGGATTCATCAGATATTGCTTGATTTCATCAAATGCTTCTTGACAATCTTTATCCCAATCAATAGCTGCATTTTTCCTCAACAATTGAATAGAGGGCGACATTTGTCGGTTAATTGAGATATAAACCGAGCAATGTAATTCAAGCGTCCCAATATGCCCCTGACCTCTTTGATCGTCTTCGGGGGAGGTAATTCAAGTATGGCTTTAACTTTATCGGGTCAACTTCTATTCCTTGTTGACTGACTACGAATCCCAACAACTTCCCTGAGGTCACCCCAAATGTACACTTTTCGGGATTCAACTTAAGATGGAATTTCCGTAATCTATCAAATAATTTCCTCAATATTTCCACATGATCCTCATCTTCCTTAGACTTAGCAATCATATCATCTACATATACTTCGACTTCTTGATGCATCATGTCATGAAACAAGGTGACCATCGCCCTTTGATATGTTGCCCCGGCGTTTTTAAGGCCGAAAGGCATGACTTTGTAGCAGAATGTTCCCCAAGTAGTAATGAAGGTTGTCTTAGTTTTATCCTCTTCTGCCATTTTAATCTGATTATATCCCGAAAAGCCATCCATGAATGAAAATAGATGGTTTCTAGCCGTATTATCCACCAAGACATCTATGTGAGGTAAGGGGAAATTATCTTTGGGCGTGGCTTGGTTTAAATCGCGAAAGTCTACACAAACTCTAACCTTTCCATTCTTTTTAAGTACCGGGACCACATTAGCCACCCATTCAGGATAATCGGATACCTCTATAAAACCGACTTCCAACAATTTCTTTACTTCTTCTTTAATCTTGAGCAAGATATCTGGTCTAAATCGTCTTAATTTTTGCTTCTTTGGTTTGATATCTGCTTTAGTTGGTAATTTATGAACCACTATAGAGGTATCCAAACCAGGCATATCTTCGTAGGACCATGCAAACACGTCTAAGTAATCAGTCAATAATCTTATCAATCTTTCTCGTTGCTCAGCGGATAAGGTAGTGCCTATTTTCAAATTTTAGGCTCATCTTCAGTTCCAATATTCACTACTTCTGTAGGTTCACTGATCTCAATTCTCCTTGTTCATATTTTTGCCAACTTTTCTCTATCCCAGTGTGATCACTAATGTCATGTTCAACGACTAACTCATTAGGGTAGAAATGATATCAGTATTTTCGTTATCTATCGATGCAAGATATCTCTTACTTTCACCATTATCATCAGATCTGAAAAAAAAGGTAAAGAGAGAAAGAAAAACGAAGAAATGTGAGAGAAAAGAGAAACAAAGAATCTTTATTAATGACTATGATTCATGGAGTACATTTGAGCAATTGATAAAAGAAACAAAACATAAAACCCTTCATGAATTCAACCCTTACTCAAAGGTAACCCTAGAGTTATTAAGGGGATAGTGAACCAATTATTCAACTCCCGAACTGGACGGGAGCTGCAAGAAGGCTCCAACCGATGCAGTATCTGGTTTCTGGACATGAGCCGGTTGTGGGAATGTGACTTTGATATCTGGAGACTCGATAGGGGTATTATACCATTCTTCTCCTTTCTTCTTTCGGGCTTTCTTTTTCATCTCTTCTATCTCAACCGGAGTAGGACATATCCCAGTCCAAATGTCCCTAAATGTCCCTCTTTTGAATCATATTGGCTTCTTCAAAGATTTGTAAACCAAAGTCTTCGGATCCTTCTTCGCCAATATAGGGTATAGCAGTGTCTTTGAAGATAGCATGGTCTTGTTCTCCTACCGTAACGATTTGTCCATTTGTTATAAACTTGACCATCTGATGCAGACTAGACGGTATTGCCCCAGCTGAGTGAATCCAAGGCCTTCCAAGCAACAAATTGAATGATCTTGGTATGTCTAGAACTTGGAACGGAATAGTAAAGTCTTGTGGGCCAATAGTAACTTCCAAGTCTATTTCTCCTGATATGCCTCTCTTGGATCCATCAAAAGCTCTAACAATAGTAGAACTGGACCGGAGGTTAGATGCATCGATACCAAGTAAGTTCAAAGTAGCCAATGGACAAACATTCAAAGACGACCCATTATCGATGAGGACTCGGGCTACAATCATTCCATTACATTTGGCCATTATGAATAGGGGCTTCGTGTGTTGAGTGCCTTCTGCTCCCAACTCATCAGGTGAGAAAGAGATTTGATCCAAAGCAAATACCGAATTTACTACATGTTCCATTGTTTCAGTAGCAACACCTTCGGGAACCTTGATTTGTTGGAGTATCTTAAAGAGAGCCTCCCGGTGTTTTTCAGAAGTCATTAACAAACCCATTAAGGATATTTGAGCCGGGACTTTAGCGAGTTGATCAGCAATCTTATAATCACTTATCTTCATAATCTTGGTCAAGGCTGTTTTCTCATCAGATTCCTCCTCCTTTTTCTTATCTTTTCTTAGTGGGAAGAATTCCTCTGCAATGTTTTCTCTCTTTCGGGCTCTGAAGCTTTCCCAAGTTTTCCGACCATGGGCCTAGGAACTTGATTAACAGCTTGATAGTTGAACGGGGGGCTTTATAGTCTTTCGGTGCAATGGGCACATGGAATTGATACCTCATCGATTTCACCTCATATGGGGCTTCTTTCTGCTCTCCTTGACATTGGATAACTATCTTCTTTGGATTGGACTGGATCATTCCGATAAAAGGCTCGGGTTCTTCAATCGTGATCATGTTGATCGTGGGCCCATGGTTTGGGAGAGGATTGGTGTTGACATTAGGGGTCGGGGTTTCAATGAAATCTAGTTGGACCAATTTAGCATCAATGAGGTCTTGAATCTTGTTCCGAAGCCTCCAACAATAGTCAGTAGAATGACCTATTTGCCCCAAATGATAATCGCATTTTTGCTCGGGGTTATAATATCTGGGTTTGTAGTCTTCTCTAGGTGTTTCAAAGGTGATCAGATTGTCAGCTCTAAGCCGGGCTAGAACTTGGCTAAGGGGTACGGGAATTTTGGTGAACTGTCTTCTAGGTCTATTGAATGGTTGGTTTTGGGATTGTGGTTGTTGTGACGGGTGAAGGGTTGATTAGTGTTTGGGGTTTGTTGGTAGGTGTAGGATTGAGTAGGTTTAGTGTATGGGGTTGAGCTGACTACACTAACAGTGGTATCCTTCCCTTTGTTATTGTTGGAGTACTTGAAATTTGTAGCCTTTTTCTCACGATCCTCCCGGTAATAATGGCACTTTCAATTCTACACCCGGCAATACTATCTCAGAGAAATTAGCAGTAGTGTGTCCAATGAGATGAGTAAAGAACGGTTCTTCTAAAGTATTGATGAAAGTGAATGTCAAATCTTTCTCCGGGATAGGGGTAGATACCATAGATGCCATTGATCTCCATCTTTGAGCATATTCCTTAAAGGACTCATCTTTCTTCTTCCTCATATTACTTAAATCCCACATAGAAGGGGCCACTTCAATATTGAACTTATATTGATTGTAGAAAGCCCTAGCCAATTTGTCCCAAGTATTAATCTCATCAAGATCCAAATGAGCATACCATGCTAAAGCTGGACCGGTAAGGCTATCCTGAAAAGTTTGGATCATGAATTGCTCATATTGAGTGTACCGGCTCATCTTCCTCACATAGAGCCTAGTATGCAACTTTGGACAACCAGTACCATCATACTTTTCAAAGTCGGGAATCTTGAACTTCTCAGGGAAAGCTCCGCTTCGATTGTAGGAAAGCTTGTGATTCCAGTTTGATCAAATCCTTCCATTTTCTCAAAAACTTTGAGTTTCTCATTGAATTGAGAAAGAAGCCTTTTCTCCATTTCTTTGTTTTGAGCCTCAATTTCCTTCTTAAACTCAGAAGAATCGGTTTCGACAATGGCTAGTGGTTCATGATTAATTACTTGTTCCTCAATAGTTTGACTATCAGTTCCTTTCTTTACCCCAGAATGTCCTGCGGTAGTATCTTGAGGGGCCTTAAGGTTTTGCGTGAGAAGATTCATTTGCTCGGCCATTCGGAATACCATTTGTTCCAAAGTAGTGAGCCTTTGCTCGGACATCGCATTGAATTACCAGAATTATTGTCGTTGTTGCTAGCCATTCTGGATTTAGACCTAGTGATGATCGGACTTCGAACCGGGTCTGACCGTTTAGGAGCTATCTTTTAGAAACTGATGTTCAAAAACAAAATTCCATAGTTTAGTGAAGAAAATGTATATATTATTATATGATTCTCAACAAAATGAGCAAACGGTTAGCGGTTAATATATACACAAAAACAAATAAACGGGTAGCAAAGAATATACAAGAACATATAGAGACAAGAAATATATAGAAAAGAAAAACGCATGCGCATGTAAATTGAGATGATGATGAAACTTTGTAGCAAAAAACCATTTTATTTCATTAAAGCTGAATTTACTCAAGGAGTCAAATACATGACCTAAACATGACAAAACCGAAAAGCTAAACAAAGAAAATCATCCTAAACCAAACGCCTAATCTTGCTAGGACACTCTGAACGGTCCTTCAGCTCCTCAATAGTCCTTTTTGCCATCCTTGGTTGAGCTTCAAGTGCTTGAACCTTGCCTTGAGAATCTTGAACTTCCTTTTCCATCTCTCGATCCTTCTTCTTCATCTCGGGAGCTTGAAATTCCAACTCGTTCACTTTTGCCCTTTGGCTGAGGATGTATTCTTTAGTGGCTCGGTATTTCTTCGTCTCAGTATTAATGGGGTCTATCATGTAGATCGTCTTGATTTCTCTTGTCTCCCATTTGGCTTGTATCGATCCTAGCCTTCTCTCTCTTTGTGCCAAAGGAACACTCGGGTCATCATACTCCATAGTAAACTCCTTTAATGATGGCTTGCTAGTTATATCTTGAAGTGCTCCATATTGTCTTATCACACGAGCCGGATAATATCCGTGGACCCGGTCAAACCAATCAAGGAATTGCCGCATATTCCCTACATTCGGTTATTGCCGTAGGAGAATGGAACCATTTAGCAACCCAAAGGAAATTGTGAGCTTCTAGATCTTGGAGTAAGTGCACCCATTCATCGGTCCTTGGAAGATCTTGAATGCGAACTCTTTCACTAAAGCTTAAAATAAGATCATAACTATCTCTAATGTGGCAAGCTGGACTCAAATTGCTCCCATAATCTCTAGTGTGGCTTGCAAACCATTATCAAGAGTGCCATACTAGACTTGAACTTCCCATGCCTTTTTCTTCAAATGGTTGAGAGATCTATTTTGTTCAGCGAGCAAGGCCGGGATATAAGACTTTCCTGCAAGAACTGGTCCACTAATTCTAATACCGATAGTGGATGAAAAGATCCCCATTCGGGAAGAGGATAGTACCGAATACGGCGGCTATAAAGCGTTGATGCGATTTTGCTCCCATGCTACTACACCTCCACAGAAGATAGGCTTATTGTCCTTGTAACTATTTGGAGATCCAAACCACTTGAATAAATCGGAAAGCCGAATGGAGAACAAATTGCAATTCTTGAGGGCTTTAGACACATCGGTCTTCTTAATTCCTAAAAAGGAGTTGAACAAGTTTGATCGGCCCTTTACTAAGTTGAGGAGCATATATTCCCGCATGAGTTGGTGGAGCTTGAAGAAGCCTCGTGTATTCCTCAATAGTGGGACTCAAAGTGTGCTCACCAAGGCAAAAGGCGGCTTCATCAACATTCCATAAGTAAACCAAGGCCCTAAAAAGATGAATGGGGACCTGGACCTTTGGTAGAGAAAGAATAGGTCCCAAACGGTCTTCAATAAATCTTCTTTGTTCTGGCTTGAAAGTTTGTAACCACTTGCTCAAAATGGGCATCGGACTAGTAGGCTCATGAACATGGATCTCGGGAGTAAGACGGGCCCACATACTATCTGCCATTTCTTTATTCTACCTATTACAAAGAGATGTGTTACAACACGGTATATACATTTACATGGTACACTAAACTGAATACAAATACAAAAACGGGTTACAAGGATTTTACAAGACACATTTACATAACGGATTACAAGGAAAAGTTAACTCCTATAAATTCAGCTTTTGTTTTGTAAAGCAATTTTGAAAAACATTTTGATTAGCCACAAAGCTTGATCATCATCTCCTTCATGTAGTGGATGCAAGAAGGGTGGGTTCTAAAGGTCCCCCAATTAATGGGCCATGGGCCACATTAACCGGAGTGGGAGGCTAATTCGTGTCTCGAATGGTGGGTAACCACAACACCCGAGACCTACTGGTGCCTCCCGTCCTAAGTTTACCTAAGGTGGCCCGGGTTTGACCACATCTAGCACACATTTTTTTTCTCAAAAGTAAATATCCCCTCCAATAACTATATAGATAATATCTGCACATAAGCACACGGTTAGCACAAATATCTACAAATATACAAGATATTAAAAGAAAGCAATTTATATATGAAAAGCATAAAGTGGCTAGCCCTCTAAAAATGGTCCCCAGTGGAGTCGCCAAGCTGTCGAGCCTGGTTTTTTTCGATTTCCTTTAATCCGATTCGTACTAAACCCTAACCCATTCAATACGAATCCTCGACTAAGAATTAAAGGAAATTTTGAATTTTTAAAATTTTGGAGTCGCCACTCGACTAAAGTCGAGAAAAAAATAAACCAAAACCAATGGGTAGGTTGATTTTGGTTTTGCTACTGATCTGCGAAAAAAATCGTTTTTTGAAAACGAGAACCAGAAATTAACTTGAGTTCGGGGGCTAACCTATTAAAACCTAAACGGTTACCACTTTAACTTTCCATATTTAAATTGCTTTCTTTTGAACCCTAATTTCAAAATCTAAACTATTTATCAAATCTAATTAACTAAACATATGTCTAATATGCCAAAAATACTAATCAAATTCCATCGATAATCATATATAATCTAAAAACTCAAAATATTCAAATTAATCAAATCTTATCAAATTCTATCGATATTCATATATTCTAAACAAATCAAATAAATTCACAAAAATAATTTTTTACATATTTTAAGTCGCCCATTTAGGTGCCTACGTACCCGCTAATCGGGATCAGACCACACGTAGTTCTTTTAGAAAAATTTAGTTTGTTGGTTAATTTTAAAATTTTTCGAAATCTTTTCGCTTTAAGTTCATTAAGTTTGTTAATTTTATGAAAAATATATATATCTTTTAACATGAACCCTAAATCTATCAAGTTAGGTTTTAGCAATTTTATGAAAATCGGATTTTTCTAGGTGACAAAAATTTTGAACAAGAAATCATAACCACATATCATGCATATCAATTGATCATACATATCATCAAGAATAAAAATATTATAAGGAATATCAATATTTAACAAGCTAATTTCAACAAAGCAATATCATGGCATAATCAAGATTTATATATCATTGAAATTACATTATGAAGGGCAAGATTTCAATGTGGTTTCATATATGGTGAAATCATAAAATTCAATATTATTACAATCAAGGTCATCACTATATCATGGCATAAAAGGAATATTAATGACTATCATCATACATGATACACAATTTCAAATGTATAAACCTAAAAAAATTTCATATATTCCTTATGATTAGGGCATGATTATAGGTATATTATCAATAACAAGATCTTAATGTAATTCTATGAACACATACCTAACATGATATATATAAAAAAATTCAATTTTATCACAAGAAAACAAATCATTATATTAATGCAAAAAGATAGAACATTCAAAAACTATATCATGACAAATTAGATCTTATGAACTATCATTTTAATTTTATTTATAGAAAATAAACATTTTTTCTAGGTGACATTAAGACCATAATAAAATTCGTTGTAATTCATATTCAAAAAAATCACACACATCCACCCATATTTAAACTTTCATTATAATATTAATATCTAATTTATAATTAGATTACATGCATGATTAATAGTCATTGAACATTGGTATAACTTTCCCAGCATGTCAAACATTCTCGGAATTGGATATTTGAGCGAGAAATCCGAAAACACATCCACGTTTTATAATTTTGATAGAAATATGACTTTATTTTTTAGGTGATAGGAATAAAAAATAAAATCTAGGAGACTACTAAAATTTTCTCTTCTTTTGTTTCTTTCTTCTTTTCTTCTTTTAGAGAAAATAGGATTTTTCTAAATGTCAAAGTTTTTTTCATATATATTATATTTCATTATAGCTTTTTTAT
This sequence comes from Combretum micranthum, assembly GCA_024138025.1. Taxonomy (NCBI): domain Eukaryota; kingdom Viridiplantae; phylum Streptophyta; class Magnoliopsida; order Myrtales; family Combretaceae; genus Combretum; species Combretum micranthum. The sequence goes on from JAMXBD010000133.1 coordinate 910,127, forward strand.
AGATTTTTTTTTTATTTTCTATATTACAAAACTCATAATAACATCACATGCATATGCTTTTAGTTAATTTTTTTTTTTATTTACTCAAAGTAACATATCAATCCTCCTTCATCCCCCTTTTTTTTTTTTATATTTACGTATATTAAATAAAGAATAAATCTAGAAGAAAAGAAAAAAAAAAACAAATTACACTTACCTGTAGGAGGTACCGTGGATTGCAAATGCAATCAGGACGTGGGGCGCTTGGTTTCAGCAAAGGGGCTCAACGGCACTTGGATCTGGATTTCGGATCGCAAGAAGAGCAACGTCCAGTAGCTATCCGGTTGCTATCCGAGTAGTGATTCTAGCGGCTGTGTCCATTGGGGTGGTCTGCAGAATGGATTCTGGAAGGGGGAGGACGCCTGGGGAAATCAAATCGGACGATCGGCCGCGACGAAAACAGAAACGATCGACAACGGATTCAACGTGATGGAAGTTCTCGAATTCTTGGCCTATCAAATGCTTTTTTATTTTTCTTTTCTTTGTCTTCTGTCTTCCTTTTTTTCGTTTTTTCTCTTCTTCTATTTATAGATCTAAATTTGGAGCTTTTTATTTTTAATCCGAAAAAATGAATTACAACTATTAATTAGTTGTCATTAACATAAAAATAGCTGTCATTACCGTTAGATTTTGAACGTTAAACAACTGTCATTAACAAAAATCTCGGATTTTCCAATTTTTTTGGAAGCTAAAAACGAATTTTTTTTAATTTTCGAATTCAAATTTGAAACCCTTTCTCTTGATGAAAACAACTAAATTTTATACCAATATAAACTACTCCATGCCTACTTTTAAGAAACGTGCTTGGTTTGTAAAAAACGGGTCGAAAATCGAGCCAAAAAAGCTCTCAAACATGGCCCATCGGGCGGCCAAAGCTGGAAGAAGATGAACAGTAAATATATATATATATTTTTTTTACGAATTTTCGAAATTACATTTTACTATATTAATTATTCATATTACATCTATTATATTTATTTCTATTAAATTGATTTATTATTATTTTTTTTAATTTTTTTTTTTTAATTTTCATTCCTAGCTTTAACATTGATAATTTGCAAAATTTTAATTAATTTAATTATGTATACTAAGCTTGGTATTTATTTTGACAAAAAATGTCAAAATGAGATGTCTACACATAGAATATTAGAACATACTAGCATGGAGTTATTTCAAAACTTGTTAAAAAGAATCCTGTCTAAATTTACCAAAAATGAGTTTTCAAAAAACAAGATTTGTCAAGAATGTCAATAAGGAAAGCAAATTAAGACTTCTTTTAAGTCTAACAATGTTGTTTCCACTACTAGGCCATTAGGACTATTGCATATGGGCTTATTTAGTCCTACTCAAACTCTAAGTTTAGGAGGCGAGAAATACACTTTAGTTATTGTTGATGACTTCACTAGATATACATGGACTTTTTTCTTTGTATCTAAAGACAAAACAAATCATGTCTTTTTTAGATATTGCAAGAAAATCCAAAATAAAAAATGCTTTAATAGTATATCTATTCTTAGTGATCATGAGGGAGAATTTGAAAATTATAAAATAGATCATTTTTGCATTAATTATGGCATTGAACATACTTTTTTAGCACTACAACCCCATAACAAAATGATATAGCCGAAAAAAAATATAGAAATTTAATTGAAATGGTTAGAACTATGTTGTGTGAAAACAATTTACCAAAATATTTTTAGGCTGAAGCTGTAAATATTGTTTACTATATATCAAATAGAGTTTTTATAAGACCAATTCTCAAGAAAACCCCCTATGAGCTTTAGAAAGAAAAAACCTAATATATCTTATTTTCACCATTTTGGCACTAAATGTTACATTCTAAACAATGGGGAAAAAAAAAACAATTGGCAAAATTTGATGCTAAAAGTGATGAAAGAATCTTTTTAGGTTATTCTTTAACAAGTAAGGCATATAAAGTGGTTAACAAAAAAAATTAATTGTTAAAGAAACTATACATATTGCTTTTGATTATTCTTTGCCTAATTTATGCTTAAATGATGATACGGATGTTGTTCGTGTTGATCTGAATAGATTTTCTCTTCAAAATAATCATAAAGATGATAATGAACATAAAATGGATGTTGTGCATGAATCAAATAATTATGATCTTCCTAAAGAAGGGAAATATGCAAAATCACATCCAAAAGATCTAATTATTGGAGAACCTTCTAATAAAGTACAAACGAGATCATCTTTAAGAAACATGAGTAATCTTGTTTTTATATCACAAACCGAGCCTAAAAATGTTGAAGAAGCTTTAAATGATGAATTTTCGGATAAATGCTTTGCAAGAAGAATTAAACCAGTTTACAAGAAATGATGTTTGGAAATTGCTTCCTCGACTTGAAAGTAGACCTGTTATTGGAACCAAATAGGTATTTAGAAACAAGCTTGATGAATCTAGTATAATAACAAGAAACAAGGCTAGATTAGTTGTTAAAGGCTATAATCAAGAAGAATGAATAGATTTTGATAAGACATTTTGCTGCAGTTGCTAGACTCAAATCTAGAAGAATGTTTCTATAATTTTTTGCATTTAAGAATTTTACTCTTTTTCAAATGGATGTCAAAAGTACTTTCTTAAATGGTTTCATAAAAGAAGAAGTCTATGTAGAGTAACCACCAGATTTGACAATAATGAATTCCTCAATCATGTTTTTAAATTAAACAAAGCTTTTATAGACTAAAATAAGCTCTTACAGCTTAGTATGAAAGACTTAGTAGTTCCTTTTAAACAATGGATTTTCTAGAGGAAAAATCAATACAACTCTATTTATCAAAAATTATAAGTTAGATACATTGATTATGCAAATCTATATAGATGACATTGTATTTGGAGCTACTAATATGAGTCTTATAAATGAATTTGTTGAGTCCATGAAGAATGAGTTTAAAATGGGCATGATGGGAGAACTCAATTATTTGTCGTCTTCAAATAAAACAATATGAAAACAAACTTCATCAATTAATCATAATATACAAAAGATTTGTCGAAAAGGTTTAACATGGATAATTGTAAAATGATACCTACTCCTATGAGCACAAATATAAAACTTGATAAAGATGAAAATGGTAAAAATGTTTGTGAAAAGCTTTATGGAGGCAAGATAGGCAGTTTGTTGTTATATTTAACAACTTCTAGACCCGATATCATCTTCTAGTTGTGTGTATGTGCATGATTTCAATCTTACCCGAAAGAACCACACTTGATGTAGTAAAACGCATTTTCAAGTATCTTGTAGGGACGACTGAAATTGGTTTATGGTATCCAAAGTTTACCTCTTTTGATCTAATTGGATACTCCGATGCTGACTTTGCTAGGTGCAAAATAGATTAGAAAAGCACAAGTGGCACATGTTACTCACTTAAAAATTCCTTAATATCTCGGCACTCAAAGAAGCAAAATTCGATTACACGCTTGACTACTGAAGCTGAGTATATATTTTGTATTGTTAGTTGTTGTGTACAAATTTCATGAATGAAACAAACTCTGCTTGATTATGGATTAAAACACGAAAATGTTCCAATTCGTTGTGATAACAAAAGTGCTATAAATTTGACAAAAAATCCGATCCAACACTCAATGACCAAGCACATCAAAATTAGACATCATTTCATTAGAGATCATATTCTAAATAGATATATCAGCTTGGAATTTATTGATATAAATAATCAGATTGCTGATATATTTTACAAAACCCTTAGATACAAGTCGTTTTTGCACATTATGAAGTGAATTAGACGTGATCAAGAAAGATGGTGCTAAAATATCATGGAAACGCAATAATTAAAGAACTTAATCTAAGGATAAAAGAAGCTATTAAATGTCCATATCTGCTCTATAATGCTTATGGTCTATTATGCTTGCATTTGTTAAGTGAATAGTGTCATTCGTGAGTTTTGCGAGCTAATACTGTAAGACATTATTCACATGTTGCTTTTTAGTGTTTTTATGATGTCCTCATGTGTTGAGGTGGTATGTGAAGTTCTCATGTTAAGGCAATGTGAAGTCCTCTTTGAGGTAATTGTTTTAAGTTAAATTAAATGCTTGAAGTCCTCCTTAAGTGAGGCAAATTTTTGAAACTTATATGCTATCTGTGCATCTATCCTTATTTATAATATCATAAGTTTGCCATTTTTTTTTATGAGTACAAAGGGGGAGAAGTATAAAACGCACGATTAACATACAAACATGTAGTCTATTTTTATAAGTACAAAGGGAGAGCTAAATGGCATATTAAGTGTAGTTTGTATTTCCTTAGAATTAAGCATCGAGTCTTTGAATTAAATTTGAGAAAATTCCTTCAAATCCAGATGCTTAATTGAGGGAAAGTATACTGAATTAAAAATGGGTTAATTATGCATAGTTTTCCTCATCAAAAAGGGAGAGATTATTAAACTTGTATGTTCAATGTGGATTTTAATGAGACAATATAATATACAATTAATTATTTAATTATTGTAAAGTGCACTTAATTAGTCAAACACATATATGTGTGTGTTTTGTGCGTCTTTGTGGAGTTTTCTACAAGTTTTTAGTAGGAACAGTATCAGTCGAGAGCTAGATAACTTCATCATCAAGGCATAACAAACTCGAGACCAAAAGCTTAACAAAGCCAAAAAAGTAGAGACATTAGTCGAGGATCGTGTCGAGGGTCAATAAGTCAATTAGTCAAAGCGAGACAAAGTTAAGACCAAAGCTCAACAAATTTAAATATCCAGATTTAGTAGTGGAAGGGTTATTACGGCTCGACAGGTCCACTAGTCAGGGCGCAACAAGTTCAAGACTAAGATTCAACAAAGCTTAAAAATGCATAGACTTGGTGGAGAACCACATTAAGGGCTCAACATGTTAAATCTTAAGGCATGAAAGTTTGACTTTAAGGCTCAATAGAATAAAGACTTGATGAGGGGAAATTTGAGGTGCGACATTTTGAGACGCGACTAATCTTTAGGGGGCGACAGTTTAAATATTAGAGCTGACGTGGCAAAAAAGAGCTGTTGAAGTGCATTAAATGCCTAGCGGTTCAAAGACATTGTCTTTAACTGACATTTGGATTTTTAAAGGCTATATATATAGTGTCCTTGGGAGATTCAATATATAATGTGCTAAAAGTGAAGAGTAGAAAGAGCTTTCATTTGCAATCTAACAAATTATCAATTTTCTTATTCATTAAATTTGTAATATCTGCAAAGAGAGAGAAAAATATCTAGTGCTCTATTCTTATACCTGTAATCTCTTAAAGAGTATCTAGAGAGAGAAAGGAAATATTTTATTTCCTATATGTTGTAAGGAATCGTAATTGCTTAGCTTAAGCGTACTTTTGTGATTAATGAAAGAGGTGATGAAGTCCGCAATTAGAGGCATTGGTGGACCGCAGAGAGTAGGAAGTAGGTTAAACTCCATGTTATATCTAGACTAATATTTTATATCCCTATCTCTTTTATATTTCATTTGCAATCTGTTGTTTTATTATCTGCTACTATTAAATATATATTTGATATGCCCATCAAATTAATTGTTTGAATTTTTAGGGCAAATACTCAATTCAATACCACCCCTCCTAGTTGTAATATTGTTGCTTGCATTGTCAGTCACTAAGACCCAACCCATTTAACTATTTCTAAAAACATATTGCCTTTATTATTAGTATCCTTCACGTATCAAATGCATCAATGGACTTCACAAGCACCATCTCAATAGCATAATATACTAGAAAATCAATCAAAGTCCTTTTGTCTTTAACTAGTCCAAGCATCACCCATTATCGTATATTTTAATTTAATCCAATTGCTTATGTATGAATAAATAAGAAATTGACACTCCTTTTTACAATCTCATAGCAACTGAATGCGCATGGCATGATAAGATAGTCCCTTGTATCCAGTACCAATTGCAATAATAGCACCCAATGCGGATTGAAGATAAGGTAACTTCAAAGCATTGAAAGGTATACATGCATAAAAAAAATACTAGAAAATGTCATGTGCGCCTTTTGAAGTACTTATTTGCACTTTTTACACTTAGTTGGCATAATGGAGTGGTGTTTTTAGTCTCATATTTATCAATTCCAATGTTTCTCTTTTGTTTTGGTGGCCTTGACAAGTTTCCACTCTTCTACTTCAACTTTGTCTTCATCATCTTCAACTTGAGTATATTGAACTTCATTGGAATCTTGATTCTTTTGTTTGGTAGATTTTAGATATGATAAAATTTTTCCTTAAGCTTCACTTAGAACTTTTTTACAAGGTGCAATGTTGCTATGGGCCCTTGCCAAATGGCATTTCACCCTATTGATCCATCTACCTTGATAATTAGATCCATAATAAAGGTACGTGAACACCATATTTCCTTTCTCAAGTGTAGATGATTAAAATGCTCCCAATCGATATCATTCTTTGTATGAGATAGAGAGGACAACTGACTACTCGCCATGCCTCTTCTTCAACAAATTAAAAAAAAAAAAGCATTTATAATGACTTAAGATAATAAGATTCAACATTAGGCTTAACTAAAACACTACATTACTAAAGCAACAAGTTTATTATATTTATAAAGTATTTGTAAAAGGAAACTTAAGTAGTGAGCCACTAACAGACATAGTAATAAATTTAATATGTTTACAAAGCATTGTATACCTATTGGATCTTAAAAACACTCAACTACAAAAGGCTAATATTTTCTTTACTTTCCTCAATTGTTCATTCAAAAACGTCCTCTGAAAATAGCTTTGATGGTATGTTTGCATTTGCCAAAATAAAGTCTAATCAATTGACACTTCAACTAACCAACCTACAGTACAAGGTCTCGACTTTTCCCATGATTTGACCACTTTTTTTTTGGTAAAGTATTTTACCATATTTTTCATTGTTTGTATTAGTATAAGCTAACGTATAGAACTCATGCTTATTACAGGATAGAGGTTCAAGCATCAAGTTATAGTGAATTTGTTCTTCTATTGACATACTACTCCCAAGTCTCGACTTGACTCAAAATAGAGGACAGAGAAGGAGATAAACTCGATTAAGCATTTTCCCTACATCTTGAACTAAATAAGCTTATATAGCCTATGATCCTACTGCAGATAGTGATTCTAAGCTAATAATTGTTCATCATGACCTTTTAATACACTAAACAAAGGCTGAATGTTGTCACACAACTTAACCATTTTCATGTCAAATGTTATCATATAGCTTCATGGTGTTCATAACTTTTATAGAGTTGTAGAGGGGTTGTAAATTTCCACTCTAAACCAATTGAAGTCGCAAGGGAATCTAGTACATTTACAACAATAACGATGGATCAAGATTCGAGAACTCACCGTATTTCAATCAGTAAAATGATCAGTTGGCCATTAGTTGACTATGTCTTCTTCTTCAAGAATGAGAACCAAATCAAGGTTCTAGTTGATGGTGCCAGTAGGTACAAGGGTTTGTTGTTTGGTACTAAAAAATTGATATTCAAGGATTAGGGTCCATGGGTTTGGGTTTAAGGCATCTAAAGGTAGTAGTGGTGTATGGTAGTGTGGTGGTGTAGATATTTGTCAGAGGGAGTACCGAAGGGGACCTAAACTTTAGGTTTAGTTTTGCCTTCTTATCTCTTACTTTTTAATTTTTTTAATGTTTTTACCTTTTTCCACAATAAACGTTTCATAGCAACTTGGACGACCCATCAAGCTTAATTAGGTCACATTTAAACCAGCAAAGTCATTCGGTTCAAGTTGTTTCTACTAAAAAAGGGCCACAAATGCCAGTTTTGGTCTGTTAGACACAGAATGTTAATTGGCAGCATCTTGGACTCTATAAACCCCGGTATTCTTAGTAGTTCGGGAATCGAAAAGCAGAACCCTAAATTGGTCTAGTTCAAGCTTAGTCAGAGAAGCTTAGAAACCCTAAATCCGGCTTTCCTTCGATTTCATAACAAAAAAAGTTTTATAAAATAAATTAATATGAATTATTTTTTTAAAGTATATTTCAAACCTTAGAAAGTTTTAATTTTGAAAAAATTTCTATTCCGGGCCTTCCTGAGCTCCATTACGGAAAAACGAGCCTTGGGACCAGAAACTCAGAAAAATATTCTGGAATATTCATTAGAACCAAAATTTTATAAAGATTTCAAAAATATAAATTTTATAATTTTCCGGGCTATAAAAATTACAGTTATAGGCTTTTTCCCGTATTTTCTTTACTACCGGTAAAGTAGATGTCTTGTCTACTATTTATCACTATTCACAAGTATATCCTACACTGCACACTACCCATACCCTATTCTTACATCTTTACAACTACTCATTATATTTTATTTTCTAAGAAAATTTTGTTTCCTACTTAATTATTACATTTATTACATTTTATTTCTCAAATTTAAATCTCTCCCTTTCTCTCTCCCCTTGTTGGTCGGCGCAATCCCCCTCTTCTTTCCCTCTATTTGTTTATTTTTACTTCTTTTTAATACAATTAAATCCTAATTCACTTAATATAAAACTCATTTTCACTCTCTCTCTTCATTTTCACTCTTCTAAAAATTTTGAAAGTTGAAAAACTCTCTCTTTTCTTCTCATTGTTGCTGTGAACACACACACACACACTCTCACAAGTCTATTTCATCTTCATTTCTTCTCCAAATCTCTCTTTAGGTGATGATTTCTAGCCTTTCTACTACATAATTTTGTAATGGCAAGACTATTCTTGTGTGTTTTCCACCTTAAATCCCAATAAGCAAATGCTAAGGATAAGAAAACACTAATACAAGAATATCAAGCCATCACAAGAAGTAGATCTTGTGTTTAATGAGTTTTTGTTGAAGTATTATTATGTTCATGCATATAAAAGTAGAGATCTCGCATGAAAAATTTATGTTCATGTCTTTAAACTCATTTTCATGCACTATAAGTTATAGATCTAGTATTTAGACACTCATATTTTTCTTGACATTCATGGTCATATGAGTATTTTGTGTTTTCATGCATTAATGATCATAAAAGTTTAATCTTGTATATAAATGTATTAGATGGTAGATCTTTATGAATATAAGACAAGGAACTGAAAAGAAAGTTTTTTTGTTAGAAATGTTTAAGGGAAAATTCGGATGAACTTCAAGACCTATTTTAAAAACCATTGAAAACACTTTGAAACTCATATTTTACATGAAAAATGAAGAGTATAAGTGATAGATATCACTAAGTAATGATTTTTACAAGTTGAAATGAGTTTAGACATGAGTAATGTGTAAAACAAGTAGTGGAATTAAGATGGAAAATTTTAAGTTAGTGTCCAATTTGTTAAATTCGTAATTTGAGATGATGCCTATATAAACACCTAGTGTTCAAGCTCAAATTTCATGTTTTATTTGTTAAATGAAGTCCTTACGTAATAGATATAGTAAAGCTTTAAATTTTGATGCATTAAACAAGTTTTCTCAAAGGAAACATGCAAGAAATGAATTTTTCCAAAATTCGGATTTTTGTGAAAAGTTTATTTAAAAATATACTTGCAAGGTGAAAAATGTAAATTTTTATGTAGAAATGAAGGTCTTGGATAGTATAGATGATGAAGACTCATTTTTACTTAGATAACAATGAATTTCTAAGAATAAAATCCCAAAACACTGAGGAGATGCAAAATTGGAAAAAGTGGATTTTTAAGAAGTAACTATTGTTGGAGTCTTGTAAGAATTAGGAGTTCTTAAAGTTTCATTATAAAAATCATTAAGATCATGCATATATTGAACTCATTACTTGTCATCCATATTAGGAATTCATTCATATTTTATCTACACATGAATCTTCAACTAGAAACATTTTGATTAAGTGCAAAACAATTTTTCGCAAATGGAAAAGTTACAGAACAGATCTGATCCCTCTGTTCCGTGACCTAAATTTTTTCAAAACTTGGAACTAATAATAGAAATAGATAGACCTTTCGAAGTAGTAGATAGAAATTAATATAAAATTTGTGAAATTCCAAGTTAAAATGACCAAGTTATGGCCGTTTTAATTGAAACTTCCGCAAATAGTGAGAATCACCATTTTGTTTAGTTTAGATGCATAGTTTGAATTAGTTAAGTGATGAAATTCTCATTAGGTTATTCTTATTTGGTAGGTGATCCCGAGAACGACGATACCCTACCACCCGACTACTATTACTAAGAGACCGACGTACTATGGCCGAGTGAGTATCACTTCCGATTTCAATTATTGCTTATGATTGTAATGATAGTTGCACTAGTTGCTAAGCAAAGACAAAAAGAATGATATTGCATGATGGGGTTAGTTGGGAATTATAATTGTCTGCTGTTTATATGTGAAGTTGAATTTAAAGAATATCGAAGCCGGGTGATAATTCATTGCTTGTATAGAGAGGAGCTATAATTGATTGTTGTGAATATTGCTTGGCTACCTAAAAGAATTGGTTAATCGATTATTAGACATTCAATATGAATTTGAACTCATTCATATCACGATGGGGATGGAGCATTAGCATTTGTTGGTTTTTCGTGATCCATAAAACGAATATGTTGCTTAATCATGATCCATAAAATGAATTATTATTCAGTTGACCGTGAGCTTAAACGGCGTCATACCGTAGGATTCGTTAATCTGCTAACCCGGGATGGAGGGCGCAAGTCCATCCACATATAATTTCCGACTGGTCATATGTTTGTTGAACTCACGTGTTTGATGCATTTCACTTGATTGAATAATCACTTGCTTGAATGTTATGTCTTAATTGTGATATTGAAGTTTTCACTCACTAAGCTAGTTAGCTTACGCTCCTATAGTTTTTACTTGTTGCAGCAAGAATTCATTTGGCTTAGGCCAAGGCAGGCTATAGCTCAGGTACCGGAGCTAGGCGTTTCCCTTAGAAGTTTATTTCGGTTTTGTTTAGACTTCCACAGGAAACCAAAAGACTCTGGATGACTGTAATGGACCTTAATATTCTTTTGTGGGGGAATAACCCTTAGACTTTGTAACTTTATGTATGTGTTTTCATTTATTATCTATTGCTATCGAATGCCACATTAAATTTCTTAACTCCATTGAATAGAGTATTCTGTTGTCGTAAAGGAATGCTTTACATCTATACAAGACTCCTGAAGGGCTTGGATAGTAATTCGAGAGTCTTATATAGTATGTGGCGGACTGTTACGTTTAGGATACCCCTATGAGGTGTGACAGACTCCTTGTAAATTCCAAATGGAAGTCAAGAGAAAGTAGTAGTTTTTGTTGTTGTTGTCCTTGTTATTATTATTTTCAAGATTTATTTTGCATTATTTGTATTGTGGGAAAGAGATGACCTCATATATGCATAAATATATATGCACACACATATCCCTCACTATAAACAATTGGAAATTGGTAGACTTATAAAAGGCAATTGCAAACATGATAATATGTTTGATTATTTCTCAACAAAAAAAAAAAAAGAACTAATTAGGTCAAGGCAAAGTAGGTTATGGGTTTGTAAAATTTTTATCATGATGAGACGTAGGTATAGTAAAAAGAACCCTATAATGCTTGCACTTTGTTTCGGTAACTATCAGAATATGGTCAGTTACAAAAAAAATATGATATGTGTTTTAGTAGTTTTACAAACAACATATCTAAGTTTTGATTTTTGACAAATAGATAATCCGTGTCTTCATATTTTGGCAATTAAGTGACTTGAGTTTTGATTTTGACAAATACACGATCTGTGTTTCGGTGCTTTTGCAAATAAATAACCTTAGTTTTGATTTTTGATAAACACATAACCTGTATTTTATCATTTTGTGTTAATAATAGATTAGGGATATGTGGTTTTTTTTCTCATTAGTACATAATATTATTAAATAAATTTAATCAATCACTAAAAAAGAGTCATGTGTCTCTAATCTCTTATTAACACTGTGTAACAAAATACAGGTTATGTTTTTATCAAAAATCAAAACTTGGGTCATTTACTTACAAAAGCACAAAAACATAGGTCATATATTTATCAGAAACAAAACTTAGGCCACTCGATTACCAAAATATTAAAAACATAAGTTATGTAATTATCAAAAATCAAAACTCAGCTCAATTGGTTTGTAAAACTACTAAAACATAGGTTATATTTTTGTAATTAACCCTATAGGATACTAAGGTGAGTTTGGGTTTTTGTATTACCCATCTTAAGTCTACACTACTTACATTCTTACTTATAAGAGAGAAAAATTATTACAAATCACAAATCAGTAACTTAGGCAGATAAAAATATATGGAAATTTCACATATGACTCTATAAATGCATAAATATCATTTTATTCTGTTAGTAAAAATGATAAGAATTAATAGATATTCATATATTATCTATATTATTAAGTAATGTGATTTCTTCTTTTTTTTTTTGTGTTTTATAAGTATACTCCATTTTTTTTTTAGCTTGATATGCTATATTTTTTATGGGAAACATGCAAAGAAGATCCCACATATGTGTAACTTTTTCAAAAGGGAGGAGAGGTTAAAATTTTCAACTATTCATTCAAACATTGTATTTATAGGTTAAAAAGTATGAACGAAGGCCCCAAAATGAGGAACCCCCTTAATTAATAACAATCTAAGAGTAGAATCCCTACCCTGCTCCCTTAGAGAGAGAGAGAGAGAGAGAGAGGAGAGAGGGGGGGGGGGGGGGGGGGGGGGGGGGGGGGGGGGGGGGAGAGGGGAGGCGGGTTGCGCATGACAAAATAAAAGCTCTACCACCATCTTTCTAAGGGAGCATAATATATCCTTTAAAACCAAAAAACAATTCATAGCATCTTAGCCTCTATGCCTCAACTCAATAATGCCCTATCATTTTTGTTTGCATGCCTTGAGTTTAAGCACAACCCTAACATATTAATTCTCATTCTTTAAGCCTAGTAATGGTCTTGATACCTATCTATCATGTTACCAGCCTAGTAATTTACATCAACACCACTTTTAAGGACATGAGGCTTTCAAAATAGGAAAAATAACCTTCTTGTTCTCTTAGAGCCTGTCATGAGGCGACTTGATGGGAATCTTATTAGCGTATGGCTAATTACCTATTCAAAAACACATTCACTTCCTGATTTACTTTATAGATTGCTCAATGATCTTAACTCACATGTGATCGATGATTAGCAATACTCAAGCCTCATTCATTATATAGGCTCTAAGTGTTTGAGCATTATTCAATTGTAGAGGGGGATTAAACATAAAGGAAGCTAGGAGTAGCCTTGGAAAGTTATTGCTAATGACCACTTCATATCTATAGAATCATGCAAATACCATCTTTATAATAACCATAGCCTCGTTTACAAAATAAATCAAACTAAAAAAGTCATGAGTATACCATCTAGATGGTAATGTGGGGGGTGTTTACATGATGGTGTCAATATAATTCTTAAAGGCCTAATTACCTATTCAAGAGAACATGTACTTTCTAATTTACTTTATATCACTCAATAATCTCGATGCATGTATCATTAGTGATTAACATGATTCAGTCAGCCAATCCTTATTCGTTTTATACATTCTAGGAGATTGAGCATTATTTAGTTGTAGAGGGGGATTAAGCATGGAGTAAACCAAGATTGGCCTTGGAAAGTTGTTGCCAATGACCACTTCATATCTATAGAATTATGAAAATACTATCCTTGCATTAAGCCCATCCTCCCATAATTAGTAGATCAAATTAAAGAAGTCATGATTACACCATCTAGATGGTACTGTGTGAAGTTGATGCAAATCAGATAGCATCAAACTTAGAGCCGATCAAGTTTAAGATCAACAATACATTTTAAGGAGTCGAAGGCCCATTAATTGGAGTTTCAATGATAAAACACGAGTCAAGTAAGCTTATAAACTAGTTCGGGACATGAAGGATTAAAGACTTGAAGAATTGGAGTTATACATTACCGGCCTAAAGTTGTGCACTACAGTATTGAACATACACCGGTTCAAGGCCGCCAACCTTTATGGCAAACACCGCTGGCATAACCCCCAAGCTGCTGGTTTTCTTGTCTCATAAATTAATTATTTTCATGTTTTTAATTGTAGGCCGCCAACTTTCCTTTTTAGGCCGCCAGCCTGTGTTGGATGCCAGTCCTATTTTATTTTGTGTCTTTTAGTTTTTCCTTTGTATTGTTATATATAGTCATTTGCTCTTGTTTCGTAAAGACAGTTTATCATGAGTTAATGAATATTTTCTTGAGAGTTTTCTCTAGTTGTGACAGCTTTCTTTTAGTTCTTGTGATAAGAACTAAATCTTGATAACTTTGATTCTAATTAATAGGTTTAATTAGGGTCAATTCCGTTCCTGATAACTATGGTTCTAATCAAAAGGTTTGGTTGGGGTCAGGTTTCGTTTGCTTCAAGATTGATAACTTTGGTTTCAATTGACGGGTTCAATTAAAGTCAAGTTGCCATTTACTCATTCAAGATGATCCTAAGGTTCAATTTGCATCAACGAATGACTGGGTCTTAGGTTTTTCATACAAAGGGTTCGCTCTCTCACGTCAGAAGTGTTTAGATGATGGTATCAATAGAATGTTTAAAGGGCTTAATTCCCTTTTTAAGAGGAGCATTTTTTACTTCACATTATAGATTACTAAAGTGATTCTAACCCATGTGTGATTGGTAAATAGCAGGACTTGGTCCTCATTCATTTTATCGGCTCTACGAGTTTTAAGTATTATTTTGTTGTAAAGGTGGATTAAGCATGGAGGAATCCAAGGCGGACCATGGAAAGTTGTTGCTAATGATTACCTTAGATCTACAAAATGATGCAAATACCATCCTCATAGTAACCCTAGCCTTGTTTAGACAATAAACTAAATTAAAGAAGTCATGATTATACCATTCAAATGGTAGTGCTTATCCATATGGTAAACCATTAAGCATTTTAATGGTAACCCTTTTATATGCTTAGTAACTACATTAAGATACAACTATTTAAATTCCCAGAATGCTTGATAGCCCATCCAAATGATAGGCTATATAGTGTTCAATCTGTAACCACTATTACAACAAATTCTTTTTTTTTTTTTTTTTTTGTCTTCTAACTTATTTATTAACATTTTTGCCCATATAATGAGCTCCTTTATAATCAGTCTTATATTTAAATTGTAATTAAAAATTTATCAAACCGTAAATACTTTATTATGGAGCATTTCTTCATTGCTTGCACTTATCAATCTTCAGATGCCGCGAGCAATGAATTATCTATTTTATTTATAATATTATAATCATCCACACACATAGCAACCTATTATATATTTCTTTGCCTATTCTTTCTTTTCTAAATTTAAGTTTCAAGTAGATTTAAAAGAGAAAAGTACATGTTTAATCCTCAAATTCTATCTATTTCTCCGTTAAGTCCTTAATTTTATGGTTTTTCTATTGAGTCCTCAAAGTTTTCCAACCATTACAAGTTAAGACTTCCATTAACTTGGTTAAATTTTCCATTCATTATATTGACAAGGCTTCTTTTAATTCATTGATGGTAGTTAATATGAACATAAACAATATTGTTAAATATATATTGATTAAACAAAAACAATAAAAGATAAACAAAAATCGAAAATCATGTAAAAAAAAGAGAGAAAAAGTAGAAAATCAGAAAAAGAAAATAGAAACCAACAAAATCAAACAAAAACAATCTTTTCTAGGCTCATTAGAATTTTTCGTATTCACGGGTTTCTTTGTTCTGGTGATTTAACTCATTTTTAATTAAATCTTAGTGCATTCCAATCGATTTTTTTATTTATTTTGAAATCATTTCTTTAAATTTTTTTTCCTCTAAATCTTTTGATTCGGTTCTCATTTTTCTAGTATGCGCTTTTATGATTTAGAAAATTTTTGCAAGCAAAATTAATTCTTTGCATCATAGAAACTAAAGTTTAGCTTTTTCCTTCAAACTTTCATCATCTAAATCATGCTACACCTTTTGTTCTTCAGGTTTTTTAAATTTTTCATGCTGGTGCTTGGCACTCTTCCTATCCCTCCTCTCATGTTCTTAGATTTCCCTGTTTTCCTTCAAGTTTTTTTGGCCTTGACCAGATTTCATTTTACATTTCGTGGCCGGTGAACATTTATTTTCAATGGTCCTCTTGAGTCTTGATGGTAAATTAATATTTTGGTTTATAAATTAAATTTTGTTGATGGCCAATGTTACGCTTAGGGTTCTTCAAGCCTGATCCAACCTATTATAACAGAATATAGCTCTATAACCCTCAAGCCAACCTATAGATCCCATTTGAATTGCCAAATCAAAATCGAGTGGACTTATTAGATTGTCTAGGCCGCTTACATGTTCTACACTTGGTTTGAAATCAACCTACTCGGATGATGCCATCCCACTTCTTATACTCTCAAGAAGTGGCTTAATAGACCAATATCCACTATCTAGTATCCTCCATGCGCTGCACTAACTTTTTGAACATGCAGCTACTTGCAATAAACACCAACCTCTCCTCCTATAAATATCGCCTCTAAATGTCCTTAATGGACAAGTTGGTAAAATCATACCAAAAATTCTATTACTTTATTTACTCAATACTTCCAACATATACAAATTGATCATCGGCGAATAACCCCTAGTGCCTACTATCCATTGTTGTTTCATAACCCAACTGTTCAAAGGCGCATATTCAGTTTGCTCTATCCGCAAACTAAAGATCCAACAATTCCATAGAGGAGGGAAGTATGCATTGCAAGAACCATGTAACCCTTGTTGATTTCCAATGATCCTGTCATCCATAACAATATGTGATTGATTTGTTTTGCTCTTTTTTCACTCAAGGATATATTATCAAGTTTTCTATTGAAATCAAAAAAGAGGAAAAGAAATCTAACCAAAAGAAATATAAAAAGGGTGCTTTTGTTTGATTTAGTTCGATTTCTATTTTTTTTTAATCCACCGTTTTCTATATTTATTGATTTTTAGTTTGATTTTTTTATCTATTGATATATATTAATTATTATCAACTAAATAGTTAGCATGAGTCAATTATAAATGGAAATTTTTATAAAGTTAGCGGAAATCTTAATTTATATATGGTGAAAAAAGACGAAATGTACTTTTTTTAATCTAAAATACAAATTAACTAGCAACCAATATAAATGCTAATGATTTTATTCGTGTAAAATATAGTTGCATTCCTTGAATTAGTGAAGAAGAAGATAAAAATAAAAGTAAGAACAAAACTTAGAATAAGAAAGAAGAGTGATCATTTTACTAGTCTAGTACTCTGCCCTTTATAGTATCCAACTTTAGAATACATTAAATCTAATTAGAACATAGTTTGAGCAAATTAATATATGAATCTATGAAATCCTCCTGCCAAATTTTCTATAATGATTATAAGGATTGGCCAAAGAAGAAAAAGAAGAAGATAAAAATAAAATTAAGAACAAAAATAAGAATAAGAAAGAAGAATGATCATTTTGCGGATCTAGCTAGGATTCTTCCCTTTATAGTATTCAGGTTTAAAATATATTGAATCTAATTAGAATATATTTTGAGCAAGTTAATATATGAAGCTATAAAATACTCCTTCTGCAATGATTATAAGAATGGACTTTGGCCAATATAGGTACATATTCCTTAAGCCATTGTGTTCGGTGTCGGTTGAATTTTGAAAATGACTCAATAACCTTTTTCCTTTTTCTTATTGTTCCACCCACACATGTGACATGTATGATGAGTCATTGAATCATTATTTTATATATTTTTCTTAATGTTCCATATGATTGAAGAAGAAAGGATTTCGTGTGACAAAACTTTCAAGTTAGATAAAAATTAAAAAAAAAAAATTATAGCTTAAGTACATAGGTTTCGAACTTAGAGAAATATATAACCTTGCATAGGGTTGTAAATTATGCACCAGGTGGCTACTTTTTAGATTAATAAAGGAATTTTGACCTTCAAAAAAGAAATGTCAAAGTAATTGTATATGCAGTTATTTGGCATTGTGACCCAAATACGATCATGATAGCTTCTAACCCTCGGATTTTGAATTGCTTTTCTTCACAAATCCACGTTACCAAAGTTTAAATGGCTATGGCTTCCTTTCATCATTGTGGCGACATTTTGACATGCAAACCCTAGAGCCAAAACAAGCTACACCCAATTTTACACGTATTCGATCGATTGAAAATACAGCTTTAATTTAGAATTACGCAAGATGATTAAATTGGCTTAGGAAATTAGAAGTGATCCATGAACTGCCAGTGCCAGACAATAAAGGAAAAATCCTATCAGGACCCACAAAAGTACTGGAGGTCATTGTTTTGCCATTGTTATTAATATGTTAATAAATTCATCATAATTAGGGAATTAAACGTTCAATCAACACAAATATTTTTAATTTTAATATGAAAGTGAAAGAGAATATATGAATTTATGGAGGCAAATTGTGAAGTTTTATAATGGGTTATGGGGTTTTGGGCGGATTGAGTAAATACAAAACACTTTTGAATAATCTAAATCGATAATTTTTTTTAATTACTTCATACAATCGTAATTAACACAGATTTTATCTAGTCCAAAACAGATTGTATCCCAGTCCAAAACGTTTGAGTATCCTTTTCATTGAACTCCATTGTTTTCATACACCTCCCTTTTTATATAATATAATAAAATAAAATGAATTAAATATCACATCTACTTTCAAGTGAAGTTCCCTAGTAACAATTTCCAGCTAATTCTTCTATGCAAACATATAGAATTTCAATATTATATTTTAAAAAAGTAACAAACAAATAACAATTAGCAATAAAATAAGAGGTAAATTAGACTAGAATGTGATAGTATTTTGGGGTAAGTTCATTTTGGATCAAAACATCTGGAGCGATGAAAAAGAGATCACAACATTTAGAGGTAAATTTATTTTTTATCACAACTTTGGGAAAAATGATTTAATTCAGGTCTCCATGGACATATGTCAACTTCTTCTATTAATACATTTAACTTCTCTTGGTGACATGTGTCCATGTAGACCTGAATTAAATCATTTTTCAAAACGTCGTGATCTCATTTTAACCATTCCAAATGTTGTGATCTATAATAAATTTACTCTCAAACGTTGTAATCTTTTTATATAAGTTTTTCCTAAAATAAGTATACATAAACAAGTATCAACTTAGAAGGGAGACGATGTAACAAAGATTAATCGTATGGTTAAGGGTTAGTCTAATAAAAGCAAGTTATGAGTTGGTTAACTGGACTAGATTTTCTTTAAACTTTTCTAATTTATACATATTTATTAACAATATTTTATAGGTGAGCATGTAGCTAGTTTCTTGCATGTATTAAATAATTACAAGTTAACATAAACCTATGGCATATGAAATACATGTTTTAGGTGGGTTCTTGAATGAATATATGGGTCATAATAGACAGCATCATGAGTTGGATTCTAAATGAGGAACTAAATCGATCTATCACTTGCGATTTTTAAACTGAGAATCGGCCTAGAGATGGTAAGTCAAACTAACTAAAGACTCGCTGGTTCTAGCAAGTTTGGCTAGTTCCATCCTCTAGAACCGCTTAACCTGACCATTTTAAAACGGCCAATTCAACAACCAACTAAAGAACTAGTTGTTCACGTGGTTCCATACCATAAAAATAGAAAAATATAGAAGGGAAAAAGAAGAAAATAAAATTATAAAAAAATTGTAGTTAAAAAATAAATATTTAAACTATTTTCACTGAATTGGTAAAAATTTATTTCCTATTCACGGCATTTAATGTATTGTTATTAATAACACAAGTAAGAAATATATATGAAATAATAATTATTGAGTTTGTATAGACTTCTGATTAAAGTGGACTTTTCTTTATTATCAATGTGGAACTTATTTTTGTATTGGTAAGACTTATTTTGTATCTTAAATATTTTATAGTATCATATTGCTAGCATGACAACTAAAAAAGTGCAAGTAATTATATATAAATAAATGCATAACTGAAAAATATTATTTTAACTGATGGACTATAAACAATTATTATTATGCGAAATGTTATTTCAAATTAAAAGTTTGTTTTTCATTTTTTTTTTTGTTACTTAAATTAAGTAAAGTAATTTAATTGAATTTTTTTTTATGGATCTGGTTCCATCAATTTTGGAACAGGGAACCAGTAATTTAGATCCAGTTTAGATCCGATTTTGAACCTAAATTGACTCGTGACAACGTCTAGGTCATAATTTGTTGTGCCTTTTAGGTGTTGGTTGTAAAATTTTGAAATTGGAAGTTATTTTGTGATATATATTACCTTACGATAAAACTAGGGATGCAACCGGACAGGTTATTATAAGGTACACGACCTATCCGACCCACTAAATACCCTATATGGTTTTGGGTCGGGTTTCGGGTAGAGTATATAAACTCGATAAAAACCTGACTCGACCTGATAAAATTTAAAAATAAAAATTCAAAACATTAACAGTAATGCACATATACATACACAGACCTTCCTCAAGTCTAGCAGCATTTTATACATAAATTCATAGAACACACATACAATACTCCATAAAATTTTAAAAAAAGTTCACATGTGCTGTCGTGCTCATCCATGAATCAACTTTAATTTTTTTTAAATGATGAGATAAAGTTGTTGAGCATTTTGAATATTATATCTACACTGAAACCTATCTTTAAAATCCACGTACTTAATTTTTGTGTGCTTTAAAGTTTGATGATTAAAAAGCTGTCATAATGTGCTATATATATATATTATATAATATATATATATATAATTTCAATTATTTCGTACCCTGGTATGGGAACCTACAATTTGGATGAATTCTTATATCTTTAGCTTGTTATAATTATTTTGAAAATAGTGGTAGCTGGGAAATGTAATCTATAAAATTACAATCATGAAATTATAAGAAAAATTATCTAAAGAAAAAGTTGATACATTTATTTTCAATATAAACTTAAAAAAAAAAAACAACACTTGTATTATCGGGTCGGGCCGGATTTAAGTTTGTCATTATAGAGTCGAGTGGGGTTCTAGCATATCTTATATCTAATTAGGTTGGGTTCGGGTTTTGCATGACCCTCCCAAACCCTCCCCAGTTGTATCCCTAGATAAAACCTATTCAACCATAAGAAAACCTTGCTAGTGTTATTGATTCAATATATTTGTATTATAAAACATAATATATAGGGTAATTATCAGCTATATTGATCGTAGCCTTATCACTGTTATTTGTTTTCAAATTTTAACCCCTAAAAGTTATGGCATGCCTAGGATATTGGGAAAGAAAAAAACAGTCATCGGATATAAGTGCCAAATGGACAATAATGAGCTCCAGTTACGTTGCATTTTGTTCCCTAACCATTAGATCCATTGAAGTATGTTTTGGCAAGTAATTTAAGCAATTTGTTTTTATTTTTTTTTCCCTTGGACCTACGAGAAAATCAACAATACTTCAATAGGTCGAGAATGATAAATGAAAATATGTAGAACAAAGCGGATACTTCTCTTATAACCAACACGATCATGTTGAAACCGCAGTGGAGAGAGCGCGAAAAAAGTAGTTTAAACAACAGAGGTTATGAGCGCATGGTCAAGGTAGGGTATTCAAACATGCTTCTGAACTTGATGAGGTGCAAATTTGACTTCGACCAATAAGCATTTCCATTCGCAGACCAGAACCCCCAATTTATCATAACAAACCCAAATTTCACAATTAGCTAATCAAACTTTTTAAGATTGATTGTAAAAATGAGTACAATTAAATTAATCTTGTAAGCAAAACAAATATTTTCATGCATCAATTACACAAACCAAGCACTAATACACACATTATGGAAAAGAAATAGGTAAATTATACCAGAGTGTCACAACGTTTGAGGATAAGTTTGTTCAAAAGAGGTCACAATATTTAATGAATAAGCTTATTATAGGTCACAAAGTTTTTTAGTAGTTCAAAAAGAGGTCATAACTTTTAAAAAAGTAAGTTAATTGAGATCATTGTTAACACGTATCAACAGAAAAAAATTAATTAAAATTCAAAAAATCTTTAACATGCATCAATAGGAAAAATATTTAATTAAATCTCATAAGACAATTTTTTAACGTTGTAACCTATTTTGAACTTTTTGAAACATTATTACCTAAAGTGAACTTACCCTCAAACATTGTAATCTTTCAGTATAGTTTATCCGAAAAGAAATCACAAACTCTAGATTTATAGCAAATATATTCATGCATAAAAGGAAAAGAAAAAGAAGAAAAGAGAAGATCTTAGTTGGACCCCTTGGTCTTGTGTAGAAAAGAAAGTGAAAGTAGAAAGATCCAAGTAGATTAAATGCTAAGGTTGTGGTTATGGTAAGAGATATGAGAGTAGGTGTATGGATACAGAGCGGGGAAATAGAAAATGTGGTTCATGGTCGTAATCACGGTGAGAGTGTGATGTGTGTGTGTGTGTGTAAAAGGTTGGCATGAACATTAGGTATGATCATGGTTAAAGCTCATGTTCATGTCGAGGAAAAAGGGCATGGTCTATAGTGGATGGCCACAATGGGGTCCGAGCAATTTGAATTATTTATCTAGGCAAACATGACCTATTATCCCAGTCGTGTTGGCCAGTCGTGTTTAGCTGAACAAAGAATTCCAATGATATACAAAAGTGTCATGGTCAAGGGTGTAGTTATGGAGAACACGATAAGAATTCTAGGTGAACATGATCTACAAGCATGGTCATGGTGGCTTCATACTTTGTTCTTGGGTAAGCATGTGCATGAACACACTTATGTTAATCAACATGTTGGCCCTTTTATTCCCTTTTTCTTCTAAATATGAACCATGTCCATGTTGGTTATCTACATTGAGTTCCTTAGTAAATTTTCTCATTAGTGTATTTGTCATCTTGGTTCCACTTCAATCACTTATAAATGACTCAACCACTTAAGATTCAAACAAAAATATAAACAAAACAAATAACACTGCAAAATAAAATGCTCAAAGCATAGTAGGGATGTAATCCCCAAGTTTTTCATAAATCAATTTAGTAAGAATTTTTGTGTTTGATTGTGTATGTGGTAGTAATTGTTATTAAAGTAAAATGTAAGTATAATAGTTTTTATAAAATTAATTTAGTAAGAATAGAAATTTAAATTCATCAACGGATTTGATTGAGAAAATTGTTGGTTATGTATTTCTTATATTCTTTTAGAGAATTGAGTTTTGTAAAAATAAATTCTAAATTACCTATAGTATTGATATAAGTTCTTATAAGATATTATTTTGTTGAATAGAAATTTATAAGTTATTGTGTTAGTAAACTTTGTTTTGAGTTAGGTTAATTAATAATTCTAATGTTCTAGAAATATATGTTAGTGTAATATATGTGGTTTTAATATTCTGGCTGCCAAATTTAAAGCTTGAAGACCACAACCACACACATGCACACACACACACTTGATTAAGTTTGAAAAAGCCTCAAAAGTCAAATATGAATTTACATATATGCATGCGTTTATCTTTTAAAGAGGCAGAAATTTTCCTCTTCCTTGCCCTCTCATCTCTTTCAAAACTGATGGTTACACCCACACCCACACATCCCCCACATCAACTTCAATTTCTTCTTTTAAAATTATCAAGGAAAGCAAGACAGACTTCTATCTTCAAGACTAAGCAAGTTTAAGTAAGTGTTTCTTGTTTTATTCTTGTTATTTGCTTGTTTGAGTAGTTATAGGTTAAGAGTTGTTGTTGGTTTATGGCTGATTTTAGAAGTTCATTAGTTTGGTTATGAGTTTTAGTTATTGATATATGAAATAAGGTGATTAGTGATAGAAAAGTGGAGTTAAAGTTTCAACAGTTGAAGTGAATCGTTAGATTGATAGTTGGAGTTTGATGTGGTTTTAGAGATGAGTTAGAGGATTTGAAGGAGTGGATGGTGAATTTGAGTCTTGTATCACGATATACAAGTGTTTTAGATGAAAACAAGACAATTGGAATTGGTTAAAGTATGTATAAATTGCATGAAGTATGTGCGAATTCGTTGTAGAAGTACTACGCTCATGATGTGGGGGCATGGTGATTTCGAAATGGTGAAATCTAGGCACCATAGGGTGTGGTGAGTTTTGTTTTCATTCATCCTGCCACCACGAGGTGGTGGCAAAGGGTGCGGTGGCTACTAGTCATTATTTTGCTCCTTAGCACGGGGCGCAATGGGGGGTGTGGTGAGGGGCGTGGTGTCTTTGAAGTGTTTCTTTGTCTTTTTAGCTTTATAATCTTTCTTTTATCCTTCTTGTCTTTGCTAAGTAGAGAGTGATACAAGTTTTCTATCCTATAGGAATCCTAGAACACGAGTTGGACTTTTCGTTGGATTATTACGACAATTAAAGAGCATGCACAGGTGAGTAACTTTAATTCTAGCACTTTGTTTGTGTTTGTAAGTAGTGGAATATAGTTCAATTGTACCTATAAGGAATCAATTGTATGGGGATGGGAATTATTACATGATATGTAATTATTTTTGAATTGCAATTCTTAATAGTCAAAGTGACAACCACTTGTTTGAAATTACTACATAGTTGTCTCATTGAGTGTTTGAAGTTTACATGATCACTTTATAATATGGAACTAAGTTTAATAGACTTCTAATATTAATATGACATGTATTTCATAACATCATATTGCATTAGCATGGTATTCTTGTCACGTTTTAACAAATTTGATTATGTAGTAATGCTTGTTGAGACTAGAGAGTCTGCTGTAAGTTACCATAGGGTTGTCAACTTCGCAGAAACTAAGCAGACTTCGAAGGAGGTCATCTGTGTCGGAGTTGGCCTAAGAGCGTTAATACTTAGTGAGATTTCTCATGTTTTATGACAAGTAGAAGTTCTATTTTGAAAACAAAAATGATTCTCTAAAAAACTACTCATATCTTGTACGGCTCTGGTAGAGACTATTCGCCCAAGCGAGTTAGGTGAAGAGACAATCCTTCTACTTTGGTATTGAGTTTCTCATGAGCGTGAATTACTGAAATTATCCTTCAACCCCTAAGGAGGTCGTAAATCCCCATAGGTTTGAATTTCGGTTATTCAAGCCACATTTGTTGCATATGATTGATCCATGCATTGCATATGATTGCTAATTCTACTTGTTTGATCTTAATGTTTGTGCTAAGATTTTGTTATTCACTGAGCTTTATGTGCTCACACTCTCTTAGACTGTTGAATTATGGGGTTTTAAGCAAGAAGACCAAACTAAGCTCAAGTGTGGGAGTTAAACTTTTTAAGGCGAAGATTATATATGTAATAGAGACTAGTTATGGTTGTAATAGCATAAGTTAAGTTTGTTTATCTTTATAGCCTTTGTGGTTATGGGGTTTGGTTCAAGCCCCATAGACCTTGGTTTGTAAAGCTTTTATGAAGTTCTAGATTTGTTATATGCTCCTTTGTGGTTATATATATATGTATGCAATATCTTTCTCACTCAAACAACTTTTGATCTTGTTTTCATTATCCACTCCAATTGGGGAACATTAGTTGTATAGTGTTTATGTAACTTTCTAGAGGCCTCAGTTAGTTACATGATTTACTATTACGACTAGGGTACCCTGTAAGGGTGTGATAAGGGAGAAGAGAAAGAAAAGGGAACTAAAACTAAGTTAGATATGGGCTGACTCCCATGAGGCACTTTGTTTAACTTTGGTAGCTCAACATTCTAAACCTTTTCCTTAGGATCTTGTGGGAACATGTCCTAATCCCAATATTTTAAAAGACATAAGAAAAACTCCATTCTCATAGGAGAATAATCCAATTGCTTCTTAACCTCTTGAATGATGACGAGTTGAAGTATTTCAGAGGATATTTGATACACTTTGGTGTAAGGCATGGTTTGATATGCTTGAGTATATGAAAATCACTTCATTTAGAAAGAAGTTCAACACATAAGGAAATCACACTCGTGATTGAAATGAATTATGAGAATCAAGCTCCAGAACAGATGACCCTCGCTACACCAATCATGATCACAGGACACGATGGAAGTCAACCCCCCCATGCTGCCTATGATGAAGCCCATGAGAATGTCATCATCGGACAATCTTAAACACGGTGAAGATCGTGGCTTCTATCACACCCATGCCAATCATGATACTTACAACTACAATTGCATTTTACTTGAAGGGATATGAAGATTTCTTGTTAAGGAGATCACAGCCTAAGTTACGACCATGATAGTTGTGTGGGTATGAATCCGGATGCAACGATCACGTGCGTGTCGCATGACTATCGCGCTACGCGTGACCTAGGGAAACAACACGTGATAGGATGATCAAGAGAGAATCGTGTAGGGAGGAGGAGTAGGCAATCTCAATAGGCTCTAACACACGTGTGACAAGCGAGGGAGCTATTGAGCATCAACCTCACTAAGTACAAATACGTATGCGTTCTTGAGTGAGTCAAGTAATCGATTCGCGAAAATGGAATCGGCAGCACAACGGTGTTTGTCCAAGATTCACCTGTCCAAATGAGGTAAGGACTAAGGTATTTATAGAGAGTCTGGCCGTCGATGTCGTCCGTCAGATGAGACAGACAACCAACGGCCAGGATGTCCCTCTCATTATGGATATGGATGTGGGCTCCCTTATGGACCCAGGCCCATTGAGGCCTTCATTGTAATGTGTGTAGCCAAGTTGAGAAAGGTTGGAATTGGGCAGGTCAATTCTAACGGGCCCTACTCCAAGCCTTCCATGCCAATTCTCCCATGATCATCCCAATTGAATTAGGCCTAACTCTTTATAAGCCCTGTCACATTAGCCAAAAGAGTTAAATCCAAATAAGAATTAGGCTCAAGGCCTTTGTAATCAAATTTATACATCTACATTTTGCCCCCTGACCAAAGTCCTTCGGGTCTCATCGAAGGGGTTTGGGCATTATTTCAAGCCCTTTCAAACGACAAAAGTCTCATCCAGCGCATGTGCGCTACAACTTAGCAGCACCGTTGCTTGGTGTATCAGTCTCTTGATATCTCGCAATGCGAAAGTCCAGGGCAAAATTGTCAAATAATTGAATTCTCTTGAGAGATATTCCTGTAGTATCATCTGATGAGCATATCATCTTCATATTGAAATTATACCATCCCTGAAACAATAGTATATTGGCATACTTCCTTTGTATATGAATTCATCTCTCGCTCGTGCTCCATATAAATGATCCTTCTTGGCAAGTTGACTTTACTTGCGTTTTATGGAATCTTCGATGATACTCAGCTTGTTGTAGAAGAGGTGAAGTCTTAGCATAAGAACACCATTTACCATCTCTCTACGGAAAGACATCGAAGGGTGATATATTGGACCGCATGATGCATTATCACCCAAGCTGCGAAGTTAAATTCTAGACGTTAAGCAAGGGGCAATTATTTCTTTAACATAATTTGAAAAACCAATCCCATAATTTATGACCCCTTGTGTGTGACTCACTGTCAGTATCAGTTGCCTTACTTCCAGATACTAAATGTGTTTAGTATGTGACTTTGTAGGAGAATAAAAGATAGAATTTGATGGCTTGACATTGTTGTTGGCATTAGCAATGGCTGGCACTTGAGATTCTGATACATCATCATCGCTGTCAATGTTAGAGGGAGAAATCCTGTTCTGAAATGCCCTACGTCGCAAGAGAAAAACATTGACATAATAGCTCACTAATTCCTCTCTTTTTCTAAAGGGAAAATGCTTTGCTAGCTCAACCCAAAAACTCTTCTCCCGTGATGAAGGATTGGACCTGACATTAGCTGCAAATGTATTCTGTTCCTCTATTGTCCAAGAAGCTTCTACATCCTCACCCATTTTATCAAATTTAAAAAAGTGAAATGCAGCACCCACTTCAAGCTTCAACTTTTTTCTTTTCTCTTTTTCTTTTTCTCTTTTTTTTTAACAAAAAACATATGATCTTTGCTGCCAACATATTTATGGCATAAGTTTTGTACTATTGAGAGGTGCCAAAATTTGATTGGCCCATGGTACAAAGGGGTAACTTTTTTTTTTTTTTCTGTTGTAGCCTGTATTCTTTGTCTCTTTTTAACACTTTTCAATTTTTTTTTTCTTTTTCATGGTATTCCTCTTCATCGTTTCATAGCACATCAAAGTGGAACCCTAGTACTCCATCCCTTTAGCAAAATTGGCCTTAACCTTGATCTCGCTGGCCCATCTCCTCCCTTGCAGATGCATCTCTCATACCCATTTCCTCTAAACCACCCTTCTCTCTCATGATTTCTATAAACAAACACACAGCTTCTTCATTCAAGCCAGCTTGGCTAAACCCCGAGATCATCGCATTCCATGAAACCACATTCCTCTCAGGCATTGCACCAAACACGTTCTTCGCATC
This sequence comes from Combretum micranthum, assembly GCA_024138025.1. NCBI lineage: Eukaryota > Viridiplantae > Streptophyta > Magnoliopsida > Myrtales > Combretaceae > Combretum > Combretum micranthum. The sequence goes on from JAMXBD010000133.1 coordinate 938,521, forward strand.
AAAGAACCTCACTCTCCTAAATACCCAAATCAAAGTAGTGTAACATACCACATTTGGATCGCTCACATCTTCAAAAGCTCTTTGAGCTTCATCAACGGTGCTTAACTTAGCATAGAAATCCAGTACCGCACTGCCCACAAAGACATTTGAATGGAGCCCCGTTTTCATTGCACCAGCATGAAGTTTTTTTTTGCACGTCTTAAGCTCGTCAAGCTTAAGAGCAGAGTGGATTACAGTACCAAATGTGAACTGATTCAGTTTTATATTCAAAAAAAAGTACTTTGGTAAATAGATATACGACTTCTTTATGGCAATGTTGTTTGGCAATGCGGCTGAGGAATGCTGAAACGGATACAACGTTCCAATCGGATAAATCGTCGAACAATTGAAAGGCATCCAACGATGGGTTGTCAGAGGTAAAAATGTTTATGCAATATCAGTTTTATGGCGTGTGGAGATGAAAATAGATGGTCAAGATATCGCTGATGCCAGAGAGATCAGTGTTGCCGAGCAGGTGGACTATCTGCTTAAGCAAGCTACCAGTGTGGACAATCTTTGCAACATGTATGAAGGCTGGACACCTTGGATTTGAATGCATGAGGGAGTTTGCAAACAGGTGCCATTTGGCGTTCGCACCTATTGCAGCCATTCAAAACTAGGGGTTGTAGATCGTAAGACAATCTCACATCTTTACCAATGAATATTGCAAATATTTCCACAAGTGCAGTTTCACCCTTTTACTGTATTATGTGAAGAGATACTGCTGTCATAACCAAGAGATTATGCTGATGATCCAGAGAAGAGACGGGAAGCTCACAAAGACAAAAGCTAAGATTGAACTGTGAATTTCACTGGCAGAGGAAGCCGAGGGGGTAACTATAGCTGTTGCATTACTAGCCGCAGTCTTGTTAGTCCCTGTTGTCATGTATAAGCATTTGTCATAGCTTGGATCCTTGTCAACCTTAACTCCTAACCCTCCAAAATTGCAGGCAATATCAGTAGCTCCATTCTGTTGATAATAACTGTTAAATGCAAAAGATGCATGAGAGACTAAGGTATCTGGCTCATAACATGGTTGGCTTGGCTGTAGAGCAGAACAGTCCACATTTCCCAGACCACATGCCCAATCCACGACACTCTGCAGTTGTGCATCTGATGCATTAGCTGCAGCAATGCACCATGTCGTTCCATTTGAGCTGGTAATATTAGCTCCAGTAATAACATCCACAGAACCCTCCCTGTAAAATCTAAGTTGTAAACACTGGTCTGGTCCGATAAAACAACCCCCAATTCCTCTCGGATTCCATACCAGGTTTCTGTTCTCGTTAAATAGAGAGAAGATATACACATCAAGCTCCTCCCCGGGCTTTGCAGGAGTACCAGTGTCATTAATTACATGACGGATAAGATTGGTGTTATATGTCTGGGCATTATCAGGAGTTGCGGCGGTCTCCTTTGGTGACCCTTTAGAAGGCCATCCAGTCAGTAACCATAATTTTGATAGTCCGAAAATTTAAACCCATAAGTGCATAATAAAGAGCATCTGTTTGGGCATCAAACATGTTTGTATAAAGAAGACCATTGTTTGGATCAATCACTTCTGAAGAAGCCTCAAAGAGAGCATAGTCCAGCGGACATTGTTTGGGGAATCTCTATATGCATAGTATGGATATATATCAACCATAAAAGGAGACTGGTTCTCAGCTAGAAAAATTAACAAAGGTTTCAAGAAAGATGCAAATTTGCTATTAAATGCACCAGCAGAGGGTGGAAAGGATCTAGAAAGAACCCCAAGAGAATGAGTAGTCGAGACCTTTATTTTCTTGCAGCAACTTTCCTCAAGGTAGTGAAGACATTCTGCATAGCTGGAACTACAAGAGCAGAGGCATTACCAGAACTTTCAGTTACCTCAGCACCAACAGTTATGTAAGTGATCTTTGTGGCTGGATAATATGGGAGGATGCTATTCTTTAGCCAAGTATGGCATTAGACTGGAACTGAGAGAATGGCAGTAGGTCTGAGTTCGGAATCCCAATCATGAGTTCAACTCCAGTATTTGCAAAAGCCTTGAGAACCTGAATATTGGAGTCATATATTCGACATATTTAATGTTATGTTGTTGAATAAGCTATTCAGCTTTGTCAGGTGTGAGAGATCATCAGCATTTCTTCCATAGCAGACACCTATCGTGCTTCCCTTGCATTGGTCTGCCAAAAGCATAAGCAACAGTGAAGTTGAAAATATGAGTCTGAATCCTCTTCCCATTTCTTCTTCTTCTTCCTCCTCTCTTTCTCTAAAGTTGTAAACTTTATCTTCCTTTTTTCCTAATACATGGCTTGAGAATGCAAGCAGACAGCCCGAGTTAAGCTCTTTCTCCTTTGCTATAGAGAAGTTGAGTGCAGGGGCAGCTTTATCTCTCGAAAGGGCATAGGGAAAGCACAGCTACAAAGTTCAAAAGAGAGCGTGGGTGTGTGTGTGGCTCCAGTGGAGCTTCTTGTCTTGGCTTATGCAATATAGGAAACATGCTGTGCAACTACAGTGTGATGCATGCCATTTATTGTTGGTGACTTATCGTTTAGCTTCCGGAGTCTTTAAGTCAAGGATGAAACTGCCTCACAGCGTACAACCTAGCATGTCAAAATTGCCTCATTTGGTTCAACATGCGATTGGAAGGGCTGGAGCTGTTTCAGTGCATGAAAGGAAGCAGCTATTATGAATTGCTTCAGCAGATTTGTTTTGGCATTCTTTTCTAGGCTGACCCAAATTGACCTGCTAGATTCTTCTAGTAGATATATCATGGAATTGCCAATATGAGTGGGAGAGGTGTGGTTTCAACATGCTGCGGACAAAAGCGGGACATGTTGCTGTCTGGTTAGAGGCATCATCAATTTGACATTGGATGCATTAACCCTTCCTCAGTGGGAGATTACTTGAAATGGAAAAGCAGCTTCAGTCTACACTCCTGGTTTATTGGAAGATTGCCATTTTTTTTTTACCCTTGCTAAGTTTGAATCATGTGCAACTTGTCATGATTTGTTGCTCTTGCTGATGAATGAGGATATACAAGGGATGTGAAGAAATATATCTGATCCATGATGGGTGCCTTCCACTGATGTTTTTTTTTTTTTTTCATTACTACCATATGATTGGATGTGTTCCTGAGAAGCTGTTGATGTGTTGAGACGTAGCTGCAATCCGTAAATTGATTGCAGATTTGAGATAGTGGCCCTGGATTGTGGCAATCACTTCTTGGAAACTAGCCAATGCAATAAAATCCGGTCTGTCTGTATGGATAGAAGACCACCACAACTGATAGTCATTGATATATGACAATGAGGGAATAATGTTCATACGTATCTAGCTAAATTGATATGTGCACTTAGCTTGTTTGCCTTAACAAAACTTTGTAGCAACTACATCTTATTCTCTTGCAAGATCCATGACTTGAAGTCTCTAAGAACAATTTCTTGTGATGGAACTGTGTCGATTGCTGCTTGGGGATATGCATAAGGCGATTTTGCAAGATCATTCACTAGTTCTGCTCTTGAAAGCTTTGGTGAGATGATCCAAGCTATATACTCAGTTCATCTGTTTTTAGCAATAAAATCCCACCGGCTTTTCTTACTTTCAAATAGTCTATGTTTTGATGAGGACCCTACTGGGCAGCTATTGCAATACAACAATCCTAGCTTGATGACCATTGGTTGATCATGAAATCCGAGTTTCAAGTCTGGCATTTTTACTTCAACTCAGATCGTCTTGTTCATTTCTCTTCAGAGTATTAGTAGTTTTGTTACTCACTTCGCTATGCGAAATTATCTTATCTTTAAATTTCTTGCGATGCAGGTACTGAGATTCAATCGTTAAATCTTCACTACGTATCCTTTTGACTTCATTTTTGTAAGTATGATTTTCTTGTTTTATGAACTCATATTAATATCATCAACTGTTAATAGTTCTTGAACATTTAAAAAGGAATACTACTTCAAACATTCCTGTCTATCATGTATTTATTCATTCACCAAAGGACTATGATGCCTTATGATTTTTAAGACAAAGCTCTTCATCGTCGTGTTCCAACCGTGTAAATGGCAATGTTGAGATCACACACTGTATGATGACACTCTCAGCCGTCCGTGTCCCAAACTTTACGTGACAATCTTGGAACCGCACATTGCGTCCGTGTTCCATTCCTCACGTGATGACTTTGGCACCGCACCGCTATGAGAGAGGCTCTCCTTAGTTGTCTGTGTCTCAATTACCCATGCAACGATCTTGGAACCGTACCACTGTAAGAGGGGAGTCTTTCTCATCTTGTGCGCCTAGTCGTTTGGTGAATGAGTGTGATACTTTGCTAGCTAATGTGCTTGTTGTGTATGTCTCATGCTGTGAATTTGAGTTCACAAGTAGTACATGTTGTCCTCTAAATCAAGGTTTTGCATAAACAACTTCATCTGCTATTTTCATTGTACTAAGACTCTTTCTCCTTTTTTTCTTTCATTATTTTAGTATCAAACTTGCTTTCTTCACCATCTTATGGATGAACAATATCATAATGAGTAAATACTCCAAAGTAGACAACTATCTGATATGTATCATTGACTTTGCTAGAAAATTAGAGATAGGAGACAAGTTGTTGATGACTCGTGTCGTGTTTTCAAAAAAAAAAATGGCACTCAGGGACCTTCACTTCAATAATATGGATAATGAATGATGGTTTCATTCCAAATATGAATCATCATATATAATGAATCCTATACCAAAGCTTCTTGAGACTTTGTAACATATCCTTGCCCCCCTTGCTTTGTATAAATCTGGCATATATGCTTGTCACAGCTCATATTGTATGCGATACTCTTTTTTTTTGTAATCAAGTTTGTATGTCGTTTCCTATGCTCCTTTGAATGCGCTCAGGTCATCATTGCCATACCTTGAAGGAACATATTGACTTTGTTTGAAGGCAAGCATTATTTTCATGCATGTACTTTTAATTGACTAATTGTAGTATCATTATATAAGAGCGATGTAGCATCATGAGCAAGCTGGTGTCACATGCATGTACATGTTTTGAGCATATTGCACAAATGAACTTCATGCATCGTTGTGTAAGTGAGGATCACGTACAAACAAACATTTTGCACTTCAAGCATCACAAATGTGCATTGCACATTATTGATTTGTGATAGGTATCTACTTGTGTCTTTCTTTGTTGTAATCTTCTTGGTCATGCCGTATTATCTCCTTTCTTCCTTTCAATATGAGTTGTATCGAATATGTGAAACTGACCAGGACAATAAAATCAACTCATCGTCTCTATATCCATTTATATTCTTGATACTCATTTTCGCCTTGGTGATATATCTAATCATCATGCGCTTCGGAGTAGTAGCTCTCATATGATTGCAACACATGAAAAGACGTAGTAGTAGGATCACTTCAATCCCTTTGACACTTGTAGAGTTATTATAGGCGTCACAGACAAAGAGCATGTCTAGATAATAAGGATTGTCATTGAAATATAACATTTAGTGATCATACGCGCTTAGGAGCAAAGCTTCAACTAAGCAACAATATTATCTAATATAAAATATGAGTGGAATTATCATGTGCATTGAAGTAGCACTACTACTTCCTCGCAATGATGTTTGGACAATCCATTTAAGGAACATGAACATTCACGCTTATGTAGCGATAGTAGCATTCATTATCAATCGCGCTCATGCAGCGACAGTAGCATTTGTTATCAATCGCGCTCATGCTGCGATAGCATTTGTTATCAATAAATTTTTATTAGTCAATGGGGTATTTCCCACTACTCAACTATATAGTACTTGTGTAGAATACCATATGCCAAGGATTACTTGGCTCAATAGGGGTTGTCAAGGGGATTATCTCCACTACTTGACAACTAGAAATACCAAGAAGAAAGCGGTGATGAGCTATCAACATCGTGCGCCTGGGAGCTAAGCTCTGACCCGTCAGCAACGATGTCTAAATCAAATGTTATATTTGTTATTGTTTTTCTTTCAGTACTGAAGGGTAATCTTACTCAATTTGATGTCGATCCCCTTTTTTTTTTAAACTAGCTTTGCGCGCTAAGAAGATTAGTTTCTTACTTTGCAGCGACAATAGCGATGAAAAGGAAATAAGTGATCACACATCATATTTTCACGAACAATACTGACTGATTGAGTAATACAGTTCATTCATTAGGTAAAAGCATCTAATGCTTTGTTTACACAGAAACAAAAGGAAATGAGTGAGATATGATAATAACACTCTTGTCATAAACAGCTCTTTCTTCAATTCATGCACTGCTTTACATTTCCATCCTATCATAAGCCTTCTTGTGTTTCTTTACACCTCCACGACAACCACGCTTCTTTCTTGTTTAATTCTTGAGTCTTAATTTCTTCTCCTGTGGTAGTGATTCCGCGTGGGATTCCACTAAAGTCATATCTGCTTCATTTTCATGTTCATGTTCATAGAAAAAGGTAGCTTCAGCAAAGTGGAGTTCATTACGATTGAATGGATTCTTTGTCGCATGGATTAGGATATCACTTCCACTCCAATGACCTTTCATGCACTGATGTTGTGTTGAGGGTATCATGTTGTACTCGTGCAGCCATGTCCTTCCTATGAGAAGGTGATAGGACACCGGTGCATCAATTACATGAAATGTAGCAAGGCTATGAATGGGCCCAACTTTAAAACTTGCTTTGACATAACCCATTGTCATTGTGAAGATTCGATAAAACTATTCACTGCGATGGGATGCTTCATCAAGTATCGGATATCTATTCTTGCAGCTTTGAAAGTAGACATGGGCATGATATTGAGTGAGGATCCATTATCGATAAATGTCCTCTTGATGGGGTAACCATTGAGTATACTCTCTACATACAAAGGACGATTGTGATTGAAGTTCTTCAAGTGTGCATCAGTTCTAGTAAATGTAATTGCATAATCCCTTGTAGAGACCACTCCTTTCTTAGGTTGAACTATGTCGCATCCACTATAATGACCTTGCGCAATTTGGTTAAGTACAGTCGTTGCTGCAAATCGTGCATGATCATCAAATCCAAGGAGATCAAAGAAATTCTTAAAATTTGAAGTCTTTAGTAAAGTAAAGATGACATTATCATCCCCATGAGTTTCAATTTTGAGTGTATTGTCATTTTCTTCATGTCCCCAACTAGCTGTGTGTCTGTTGACTCCATTATAGTAGGATCATGGGTAATGGCATTCACAGCACCACGTTGATTGCCATGAGCTGGAAGTGGGTTATTCCTGACATCATTATTCTCGATGATAAGTTCACCATTCTCAACTCTTTCATTAAAGATCCTCTTCAAAGTAAAACAATCCTTAGTAGGATGCCCCACAATCCTGTGAAATCTACAAAATTTAGGATTATTTTTTTCTTCCTGAGTTGGCAAACGTTCTACTCTTGGGAGTTTGAGATTTCCATCTCTTAACCACTGATCTAGCACAGCGTACACCTTTCCCATTGAGCAAGGATATGTTTGTGCTTCTTTTGCCCTCTCACCCTTGGGCTTCTCAACTCTTGGTTTCTTCCCTTCTTTGAAATCTTCACTTTGAGCCAAATTCACCGATGGTTCTCTCTTGTTAAACTTCATTTCCTCCTCTTTGTCGTGCAAGAATTATTGTCCTTCGTGCATTCTCAACCAAAGTGGAGAATGAGCTAAAGAGATTTTCTAATGCACTGCATACTCAGTAAACATGCCTTGGATACAAATTTTCACTAGCTCTCTTTCATCACATATGTCTTGGATGTCTAGTGAACGCTCCCTGAAGCGCTCAATAAATCCATCAAGTCTTCCTTGGGCTTTTGACGGATTCGTCCCATATCAGTCAAGGTCACTCGTTCTTGTGTGAGAAGAATTTCTCTAGGAACATTTTGCACATGGTTGCCCATGAATCTACAGATCCAGGGGAAGATTGACGTACCAAGTGTACGCTTTCTCTGTGAGGGACTTAGAAAATTCTTTCAACTTTAAATCATCATCAAATCCATAAACCTCTAGTGTTTCAATGAACTTCAACAAATGTTCCTTGGCACTTCCCTTTTTACCATTGAATAGCATGAATTTGGGACTCACATAGTCCTGAGGGTATGGCTTAGCAGCAATACGTTGATTGTATGGGAGCTTGAGATCCAATACTCCCACATCAGACTTAGCTTGTATTTCCCTTAGGTACATGTCCAGATCTTCCTTCGTGACGAAAGTACCTTTAGGAGTTGAAGTAGTAACTTCAACTGGTGTAGCTGGAGTGGCCGTTTGGAGTAAAGTTGCATTGGGTTGAACAGTGGGTCCACCAATGACAATTGGTGGTGTAGCCTGTGAGGATGAAGATCCTCCAAGTTGAGCATGTAATGCAGGCTGGGAAGTTGATGGTGTTCCAAGAATTCCAGTATTCATTACCTGAGGTGCAAGCGGTTGTGTGATTACAGGCTCTAATGGAGGGATTTGCTCTCCAACTCTGGTAGGATCTTGTTCAGGAATAGGAGTAGGATTAGCAGGTGGAGCAACTTGAGGTGCCTGAGAAGCGCGTTGTTGCGCAACAACAACAGGGGTCGACGAAGTCGCACCTTGTTGCGTGGCAGCAATAGCAGCTATTCCAGGCAGGTACTGAGCAAATATTGTCATGAATTGTTGGAATTGTTTTGCAGACTCTTGCATTGATTGATTGACTTGCTTGGTATTTTCTTGCACAGCACGCAAGATCGCAGCATCGATTTGAGCACCAGTAGGTTGGTTCACATCCTCAAGTGCTGTCATGTCATGTTCAGCGGCCTCGAGATTAACATTAGTTTCTTGAGTTGTACTCTCAGTGGGATCGGTAGGTCTCTTTCTTGGAGGTGCCATCACACAAGTGTTGATTTCCCTTTCCCCAGTGGAGTCGCCAAAAATGTGTGGGTATGAATCCGGATGCAACGATCACGTGCGTGTCGCGTGACTATCGCGCTACGCGTGACCTAGGGAAACAACACGTGATAGGATGATCAAGAGAGTATCGTGTAGGGAGGAGGAGTAGGCAATCTCAATAGGCTCTAACACACGTGTGACAGGCGAGGGAGCTATTGAGCATCAACCTCACTAAGTACCACGAATATCGTGTGCGTTCTTGAGTGAGTCAAGTAATCGATTCCAAAATGGAAATCCGGCAGCACAACGGTGTTTGTCCAAGATTTCACCTTGTCCAAATGAGGTAAGGACTAAGGTATTTATAGAGAATCTGGCCGTCGATGTCGTCCGTCAGATGAGACAGACAACCAACGGCCAGGATGAGTCCCTCTCATTATGGATATGGATGTGGGCTCCCTTATGGACCCAGGCCCATTGAGGCCTTCATTGTAATGTGTGTGAGCCAATTTGAGAAAGGTTGGAATTGGGCAGGCCAATTCCAACGGGCCCTACTCCAAGCCTTCCATGCCAATTCTCCCATGATCATCCCAATTGAATTGGGCCTAACTCTTTAAGCCCTGTCACATTAGCCCAAAGAGTTAAATCCAAATAAGAATTAGGCTCAAGGCTTTTGTAATCAAATTTGTACATCTACAATAGTCATTGTGATGCCATCCCTGTTTCGCTGTTTTAAATTTTTTTAGTTTCTTATTTTATTTGTTTGGCTTTTAGTTTTCATATTTTATTTTGTCTAACTTGTGGGAGTATATAAGAGTTGTTAAATTTATTTTTAGGCAGTTTTTGGCCATTTGAACATTATTGTGCCCTTTGTGATTAATTGTTTTGAATAAAATTGAGATCTTTCTTCTCAAGATTGTTCTTCATTATTTCTTTTTAATCATGTGTAATATCAATTAATCAAAACATCAAGTTCGATTATATCTTAGGATTGATCGTTCATATCCCTTTTAAATTTCTATTTGCTTAAATACAAAAACCCTAAATTATAATACAAATCCGTAGATTATAATATAACGTTAAATCCATAAAACACGCAAATTTTCCTATCTATATCAAATAGGTTCTCTCTTTTGTGAGTACCCTCAAAGCAATTCAATTGACAACACTTGAATGGTATTCATTCAAAGCACATGATGGGAGTCACCATTTATGTCAATCCTCTTGACCTCAAGTTAATCTTATATTTTTAATATTTTTTAATGATGTGCTTTGTGTTTTTTATTTTCTTGATGTTTGGCATGAAAAATTTGCTTAAACGCATCTTAATGCTAATTTGTGCATCTTTGTACTTGAATAGGCTTTTATATGTTAAATGAGACCATAAGTGCATAAAACTAAAATTTCTTAGACATGTGTCTAAACAATGTTCCTTCATGTTTAATTAAGTATGCTAAACTTGTTTGGATGTTTAAACATACTTGAGAATATGCCAAGGCAAGTTTGTGCAATGTTAAATTCCTTTCATGCTTTAAATGTGCAAATGTTTGCCATAATATGAAATACATGCAAATAGCATGTTTTCACACGTTCATCCTAGCTATATGAACTTGCCATGAGTTTTTTATCTTGAGTTTTTTGCAATTTTGAAATATGATTTTTCATTGACATATATATTGTAGTTGCTAGTCTTGTGACTTCCAAATGACGTTTGCATTTTTAAGATTATGTGCTAAATTTCACATTGATGTTTTGCAAATAAATGATTTAATTGTTGTGTTGAATGAGGTGATGTGTTGATGCATTTTTTTATGCTCTCTTATGCTTATCTTATACTTATTTTGCATAATGTCATATGTCTCAACTTTATCTAATACTTTGTCGATTTTTCATTCAACTTTCTCTCTCTCTTCATGACCTAAAACTCACCATGTGATTTTGATAAAGCCAAAGGAGGAGAAAAATTAAATTTGCACAATTAACATGTAAGTAGTCCTTTAAGAGCAACTTTTCTCGAAAACTTGGATTCCTTTATTTAAGCATCAAATGTTTGAACTTACATAAACAAAGTTAATTTAACTTATGTGCTTAACTGAGAGAGAATGCTCGTTTGAAGGGTAGTAAATTGTATAATGGTTGTCCTCATAGATAGATAGACAGATAGACAGAGACAAAGAGAGAGGAGATTATTGAAGCACAAGGTTTGCATTGGATTTTAATGAGGCAACGTTGCATAATTATACAAGTTTTATAGAGAGGTTACTCTTAATTGGCATAATACATAACTTAAACTATGCGAAACATGCTTATTGTGTGATGTGACATTATTTAAAATATGTTTGCCTTGTTTGTTATATTATAGGTCTTTATTCTATTGCAACTAGTAGAGGTTGTCACAAGTCGACTTGGTAATTGTCAGTTCTCAATTCCAAAAATGGTGGACTGAAACCAAACCCATAGAAGTCAGTCCAGTTCCTGGTTCTTAGAAACTGTCGGTTTCCATGGTTTGGTTTTGATGCTAGAGGAACCAAAAACCATGAAATAAAAAAATCAATTAAATAATTTACTTAATTTAAGTAAGAAAATAACTGTAAAATAAACTTTTGACTTGAAACAACATTGAGTCTAATAATAATTGTTTATAGCCCATTTGTTAAAAGAAATTCCACAGTTATGCATTTATTTATATATAATCATTTGCACTTTTCTAGTTATCATACTAGTAAGATAGCACTACAAAATATCTAAGATATGAATAAGTCCTTACAACACAAAACAAGTCACACATTTTTAAAAAAAAAGTCTACTTTGATTAGAAGTCTACATAAACTTAATAACACATGATTTAAAATATAATTATTACTTGTGTTGTTAATAACAACATATTAAATGTCATAAATAGGAAATAAATTTCTTACTATTCATGAAAAATAGTTTTAAATATTTGTTTTTAATTACAATTTTTTATAATTTTCTTTTCTTTCTTTTTTCCTTTCCTTTCTTTTTTAAATTTTCTAGCATATAATTACGAGAATTGTCGGATCTGTCAAGAACTACCAGTTCTCTAGCCGGTTCTTGAACCGATGGTTCCAAAATCGTCGGATCAAGTGATTTTGGAGGGTAGAACCATAAGGACCTATCAGAACTGGTGTGTCATTTGCTGGTTTGAACCCGCCATCCCTGAACCATTTCCCAATTAAGGAACCACCACTGACAGGCAAGGTTGATTCTAAGTTCGAAACCAACACATGGATGTCTAGCAGCTAGCACCCAAATGCTAACCATGCACCATGGCATGATGTCAAAACCGAGCATGATTAGAAGACCTAATTATGCTTTGCAGTAAGCATCCAAACGTTAGGGGATGGCATCCAAAGGCTAGTTGTTTTTTAACATGACCGAAATGTTCTAATTGTGGTGAAAGTAAGCTAATATCTGGATAACAAGGGATAGCGTTCGGATGCTAGAAGTTTTTCAACATGATTAAAAGACTTTGATTATGATGAGAAAGTGATAGCATGTAGATGTTAGGAAATGAAGTTTAGACGGTAGCTTAGACACAAGAGGATACAAAGTGAAGACCAGGTGTTTTTAGATGGCATTTGGACACTAGGTGATTGTGTTGAAGATGCTAGCATCTAATTGCTAGCCTCAAAAAACTAGTCATTGGTGAATTTGATGTAAAGGTGAAAGCGAGAGAAATTAAGCAACAACTAGATATCTTTAAGAGTTTGTAAATATAAGTTGTTGGACAAATTTAAAGCTCCTGGAAGAGTCATTTAATTGCAGTTCTTTATTTGTTTGAAAAAGGCACGAGTCTAGTGTTCATTTTATGTATGAGCATTGGTGAACTGCCTTGTGAGATTTGTTAACTTTGTGATAGATAAAATGGTGAAGTCTTCGACTGGAAACAATTGGTATCTGTGGAGATTAAGGGCAATCCGAACTCAACATTAAAATTTTTATTTGTTTTTTATATCCCTTCTGTCTATTAATTATTCTTTATCTTGTTATTTTTTTTATCTTATTTAGATCTTTATAGTTTATTGGCAAGGAAAAAAAAGATCTTTAAATTTTATAATGTGGCATTAAAATTGAAAACTAATTAAGTTTAGTCCTAAACTCAATTTACCCCCTCTTGAGCAATTTCAATATATATTCTGTATACCATAGTGAAATTATAATTGCATATATAAATATGAAAAAAAAAAACTCATGGATAGTAATTTACCACAATTGAGCTCAACTTGCTACTCAACTTATTTTGTAAATTGCCTTCTTAGTTGCCATATTACAAAATTAGTAAATTTAGAGAGACTAAATTAAAAAGCAATAAAATACTAATAAACTTACTTAGCCACTTCTTGTTGTCTGATGTCATGCTAACCATAGCACAAGGCAGTATGCACATAGTACTAATATTTTATTACAAAATGAAGTCAATGAATAAAATAGGTAAGTTCAAACAATTGATAAAAATAGGTCTAATATTTCATCGAAGCATTACACTTCGTTTTAAACTTTTTAATTGTTTAACATTAATTATGTTCCTTACTCCATTCTAAATATCTAAACACCCGACGCCATCTTGAGGTAAAAAAAAAAAAAGAAAAATGGTTTTCCTTTTCAAGGGAGAAAAAATTCGATTCAATTTGACTCCTCAACCAAACTATGAATAATTTGAACCCTCTCTAAATCAAACCATAGACCATGTTAAACTATAAAAATTGCATTTACAATTCATTCCTTTTTTTTTTTTCATTCTCAATTTGGTTTGATTTGATTGTGAATAGTCCTTAGGAGTGGAAAGAGATTTTATTTCTTCCAACCAAATGAATAGTTATAGTCCAATATGGTATAAGCATTGGTTTTGTTAATGGATGAACTAAGTTAGATTTCCCTACAATACTTATAACAGTAATGGCACCACCAAAAAGAATAACAATAACAAAAATGCTAACAATGGATGGGATTTAATTTTGAAACAGATTAATATCAAGAATGGTTCCTGAATTTTGAAAATTGATCAATTTAGTATATGAACTTTGAAATCTATCAATTTAGTATCTAAAACAACTTTTCATGCTTGTCAACAATACTTCCTTTAAGTTTTTTTACATACTAAATTGATCGATTTCAAAGTTTTTTAGAATAAATTTATCAATTTCAAATTCAAGTATTAAATTGATTAATTTCAAAGTTCAGGTGTTTAATTATCTATTTTGCCAAAGTTGAGGTACTATTGGTGGCATTATCCTTTTTGAAATTAAAAAGCAGATGGATTATCTAAATAAAAGTAGAAGAAGAAAGCAATTGAAGAGACGAATAAATAATGAGATGTTTTAATTATTGGTTTAATGTTATGGTTAAAGGCAATGGTATATTCTCACTTTATGAAATTATGAATCTTATAATGTAGAAAGTTCTAAGGTTAATGTTACGAACGGAACTTGAACTTTGACAAAATATATAATTAGATATTTTAACTTTGAAATGGATCAATTTAATACCTGAAACAACATTTCATATGCACCAACAATACATGGTATTAAATTGATCGATTTTAAAGTTTAAATACTTAATTACATATTTTATCAAAGTTTAGATACTATACATCACATTATCCTAAAGTTCTATTACTCTATTCAACTAATTTTACTAAAGCATAAACATCTCATAAAACCTCTATAAGATTTTGAAAGTGTCACATAAACATTTAAGAATCTAGTTTTTTTAAGGATCTCGTCATTTTATCTTTAAGGTTCTTCACGTGAAGTTTTTTATATCTTTTTTTATATTTTGTAAGTTTCGTATATTTTTATATAATACATTTAATAAAAAAAAAGAAAATTATAAAAAAATGTGAATAATTTTACTTTTTGGGATCCTTGATAGATTATCCCCAAAAGTTGAAAAACCTCTCCCATTGCTAAGGACATAGGGAACCATGAAGTCCCTAAGGTGATGCTCTTATGGAAAGTATTCTTTTGAAGCTTTCAGGAAAAGAAAAAGGAAAAAAAGACTCAATAGATTTAATTTAATGGTAGCATTAACATAGATATTGAGTGTATCCTAACAAACTCTTCATTTTAAACATATTTCTAACAATAATATGTACGCATTTGATTTAGCAAATTAAAATTTTGTAATTTTATATTAATTCCTTACTCAAGATTATTAATGATATTGATTGGAGCACCAGAGTCCATTCAAGATCTCCAGTCCCTTTGTCCGTCAATTTTAGACCAGCTTTTTGTTTCTCTGGTTTAATAAGCCGAAAGCGATAGCTAAACTGGTATGAGTTTGTTAAAATGATACTCTAATTGACCAAACTAAGTACATGGACACGCATTGGTTTCATTAAGTACAACGTAAGACCTTTTATCTTACTCCTTTAATTGTATCTGACACCCATTCTCCTGTTCTAGATCCCCCGTCTTTTTCCATTCCATCGGACTTTCCTAGCCCCCTCCTCTCTTTTCTTTTCCCTCCCAAAATTTTCATATATAAACTCCCATCATCTCTCTTTAAACACAAAAAAAATAGAGCAGGGAAGAGCAAAGAGAAAAGCTCCATTAGAGCCTTCTCTTGAAAGAAAGAAGGAATCTTTGAATAACCAAAAGCCAAAATCCTCTGAAAAATCTCTCTCCATTTCTCTCTCTGTGTGTGAGTGGGGATGTGTTTGTTCTGAATTGCTCTGTTTTAGCAATAGAGTACTCTGTCTTAACGTACCCCAAAAGCAAACTACATTACAAAGTCGTGCCCTTTTCGCAAAGTTTTGCACTTTATAAGCACGCATAAGTTGCTTCACTCTCCTCGTCCATTTCCTTCTCAGTATAGAACCAAATACTATCGGAAATGGACCGAGCTTCTTCTGCGAGAGTGTACGAGGTTTCCGGGCAGATAGGAATGGTCTGGGAACAGACCAGAGATCCATTGATCGTTCCTTTGTTGAGGATTATGGTGGTACTGTGTTTAGTGATGTCTGTGATGCTTTTTGGAGAAAGTTTACATGGGCATTGCTTTGTTGTTTCTTAAGCTGTTTAGAAGAAGACCAGAGAAGAGGTATAAGTGGGAACCAATGGGTGATGATGTGGAGACAGGAAATTTGGATTATCCTATGGTTCTTGTGCAAATTCCCATGTATAATGAAAAGGAGGTAATGTCATTAATTTTGTATTCATAGCATTTTAATTTCCATTAAAAAAATGTTGTTAAACCTAGGACTTGAACCCAAACATTATTTTTCTTTCTTTCTTTTTTTTTCTTTCTGTGACCTCCTAATATGCTAGAGTAAACCAAATATGTTTAAGGGTTAAGCTTTAATGAGTAATCAGATCAAAAAGTAATTGAATTGATTCTTTTTTAAAAAAGCATTACGCTTAATTGGGTTGAACTATATTGACCAATCAAGTTCTAACAATATTAAAAAAGATATAGTAATTAAGGAAAAATACATTATTCTAGTGAGGAGAAAAAAAAAAAGAAATGCAAGTGCTAATCTTATTTTAACAATAATAATGGTGGATATGTGTGGTATGGTATATCTTCTCGCAAATATGTAATAGTTAATAATCAAATTTCACAATGCTTAATATCTTTGTGATAATGGTAATATAGATCATAACAAAAAAAATTATGAATTAATAAATAAATGACAAGCCACACGTACATTATTTATGAGTCTATGACTTATAATTTATTTGTATCAGTTAAGTTTGATCAGTTTATGAATAAAATTATCAGTTTTTTATTATTATTAGTTTCTTGACAAATATCAATTAATTTTTTTTTTTATAAATATCAGTTTGAAAACGATACTAGAATGATACCCAAATGAATTAAAAACGATGAAACAAACAGGCAATATCATAGACATAACATTAGATAAGACACAATGAAGTCCTTTAGGTAACCATAAAAATTAAAAATCATGATCGGCGCATGTTCCTATTTTCACATAACATTGATGATCGGCGCAGGTATATCAGCTTTCCATCGGAGCTGCATGTGGGCTTTCATGGCCCGCGGACAGAATTATAATTCAAGTTCTCGATGATTCAACAGATCCAGCCATCAAGGTGACTTTAGAAGTCATACAATCTCTAATACTTATAACAAAAGTTTTTGCATGGTACAATCATATTATTATTGAAAACAATTTAAATGAAAACTCGATTAATAACATAGAATACATAAAATTTTTCATGTCATAATTATAAGTATCTAAGGGAAGAATTGTACACTTGCGCATATTACCATCTAAGACATTTAGCATTTTGCAAGTCGATAATCAAAGATGGCAATGGCCAAAGTGATACTACATTAATGATTATAGTACCTAGTATGCTTCGAATTGGATAATATGTAATGCTGAATGATGCAGTCTTTGGTGGAGCTCGAATGCCAAAGATGGAAAGGCAAGGGAGTAAACGTAAAATATGAGATCAGGGACAACAGGAATGGGTACAAAGCAGGAGCTTTAAGAGAAGGAATGAAGCACAGTTATGTCAAACAATGTGACTATGTTGCCATATTTGATGCTGATTTCCAACCTGAGTCAGACTTCCTTTGGCGCACGATTCCTTTCCTGGTCAATAACCCGGAAATCGGCCTCGTTCAAGCACGTTGGAAATTCGGTAATTTGATGCACTTATATCTCTAGGCTTAAACTTTTAAATAAATGGGTTATTTGATTTGCACATTAGGAGTATATATATAAAACATATATATATGAAGAATTGAAATATTTAAGCAATAAAGCATAAGATGTGTCTCACTGTTTGATTGATCAATTACATCGAGTAAGCAACATGGAGATCTAGCCAATAGGTTTTGCAAGATTAATAACCAACAGGGTTAGTTGAAAGAGTATCATCCACTAATAAAAGTGGTTATAACTATGACTGATTGCTTTATATGATTGTTGTCAGACAAAAGGGTGAGTTTAGTCCATCAAAGGGAGTCTATGGGACCACTAATTACAGATTATGGCACTCTTTTGGCGCTAATGATCCTGGAAGGGACAGTAAGATTGACATTGATTAGTGTCAAAAGTTTGTGTCATTTTGAAATCAAAAGTCATTAGGACAATTTTAAGCTTTTCCTTACTTGATATTTGGTGGATTATTTTTGTCGCTCTATGCCTAACCCAAGGTGAATGATTAGCACTAATTATTCTATTAAAAAGGAAATCATCGTTGTAAGTACACTATTTTAAATTTAGCTACATGCTGGATATTATAAAAGTTAAGTTTGTTAATTTGGGATGATTCTTTCATTTATGGATTAAGACTATCGATCATAGCCCACAAAATGAATCAATGTATAAATAGGGAGTTTGATGGTGTAGGGAATCGAAATTATAACATCATATCCATGATACCATATTGGATTTAACTCTACAATCAGTTGATCTAAGACCTTAAGTGTAGGTATAAAATTTTTCGCATATGCAATTTAAGTTATAGTGCTAAAAATTGACATGATGATGTCCTTCTTGATCCTTTCGCAGTGAATTCTAATGAGTGTTTGATGACAAGAATGCAAGAGATGTCACTTGATTACCATTTCACTGTAGAACAGAAGTGGGGTCTGCAACCTATGCTTTTTTTGGTTTTAATGGTAAAATCATAAGCATTCATCTTATTCCAGCTTACATGCTTTGCATTCTTTATCTCAATGCAATAGTTCCTTTATTTGGACAAGAAACATGAAAGTATCAATCATCAAATGCAGGCACAGCTGGTGTGTGGAGGATTTCTGCACTAAATGAAGCCGGAGGATGGAAAGATCGAACTACTGTAGAGGACATGGATTTGGCTGTGCGTGCTAGTCTTAAAGGATGGAAATTTGTATATGTTGGTGATTTAAAGGTAGCTTTGTCCTTCATAAACATAAACAAAGAAAGAGCTAATATACATAATCTCCATTACTTCTTTTGATTACAACCCTTTTGAACACAATAATCATATTTTACCAAAGTGAAATTGCATTATTCTTATCCTCACCAAGGATTTAAGAAAAATTTTAAGTTCTTGACTGCTAAGAATAGCAATGACGTGTCTGAATTCAATGATACCAACATAGGAGATAGTTCTTTTTACATCAATAACAACGTAGAATTATACATTGGTTTAGAGAGGCACCATGCAATACCCACAAGTTACATGTTGAGCACCCATCTATGAATGGTCCTTCCATTAACGTTGTGACCACTCTATTTTCCTGTTTGTCATACCTTAAAATCTTGTGTGTTGTGAAACTAATGGAAAAGGCACCTATAGATGGATGCCTAATGATCACCCAACTTTATTCATTGAGCAACTGCTTTCTAAGCATTAATCAAAAGTGCTTAAGTAAATTTTCATTTCAACTTGACCTTCTACTCATATGCAATGCAGCACAAAATGAGCTTTCCAGGACCCACTCTTTCTTGTAGGAACATTTATCATCATGACTTCTAGCCCCATAAAAATTTCAGCAACTTTGATTCTAGAAGATATTTTCACATGCTAAATTTTGATGAACCCATTTTAAGTTCATTTAAGGAAATTCTTGCATTGTTTGTTGTAGGTTAAAAATGAATTGCCAAGTACTTTCAAAGCCTACCGTTTTCAACAACACAGGTGGTCTTGTGGCCCAGCCAATCTTTTCAGGAAGATGGTAATGGAAATTGCTAGAAACAAGGTACATAATTCCTTTTTCTGTAACATGCATACTGAATCTTTATTAGTATTAAAATTCAATGTGTTCTTCGCAGAAAGTATCAATGTGGAAGAAGTTCTATGTAATCTACAACTTCTTTTTCGTGCGAAAGATTGTGGCACACATTGTTACTTTCGGGTTTTATTGTGTTGTTATGCCTGCAACTGTGTTGGTTCCAGAAGTGGAAGTCCCTAAGTGGGGAGCAGTCTATATTCCAACTATTATTACTCTACTTAATGCTGTTGGTACTCCAAGGTCTCACTTCTTCTTCCCTTTTATTAGTCCATACGATATTAAACATAATGTCCTTAAATAAATCTCTTTTGTAGTTTGCATATTTACCTTTCAACACTAAGTAAAACCAATCTTGTAGGTCGTTTCATTTGCTTATTTTCTGGATCCTATTCGAAAATGTCATGTCACTGCACCGAACCAAGGCAACATTCATTGGTCTATTGGAGGCAGGGAGAGTAAATGAATGGGTTGTAACAGAAAAACTTGGAGATGCTCTTAAGACAAAACTAGGACCCAAAGCATTAAAAAAACCTCGTATAAGGTTTGGAGAAAGGTATATGCACTCCTTTATAAATCAAGCAAGTATTGTATTATATTAGCTTAAACGTTCAACATGAATTTTCAGCTAAAAGCTCTTGATCTGTCTTTAAAACTACATGATCTTGTTGTAAGCTAAACTTACAATGACATCATGGATCAGGAGATCGAATCTCAGCATCTTAAACCCCATTTAACTTTAGTTGTTTGGTACAAATGACTATGGATCTAAAATTCATTGATATCAAAGGTTGTTTGTTGACATTTCTTTATCACTGGTTTTGCTCATGAGCAGGATCCATCTAGTAGAGATATGTGTTGGATTCTACCTCTTCTTTTGTTGCTATAACTTTTTCCATGGCAAGAACCGGTTCTTCGTATACCTCTTCCTCCAGTCATTTGCATTCTTCATTGCAGGGGTTGGCTATGTTGGCACATTTGTCCCTTACTCTTAGTGGGAAAATTAAAAAATTTTAATGTTGTTCTATCTGTGCTTCTCAACAGAATAAATATCTCTATTCAATCTTCTTCTTCTTCTTTTTCTTCTTCTTTTACACTTAGAAAAGATTCCCATGCATGCTAAGTTATACAAGGAATCTTGTCAATTTTCCATTTTCCATTTTTTATTATTGCTTAATATATGCAATTAATCTCTTTGTTCGTGTATGAAGAATTATACTTACACAAATGAGTTTAAAGGAGGAATCTCTCTTTTCGTATTTTGTGCATTGGAGACTTTGTGAAAGGAATATGGTTCTGTCTTCTGATTTTTCTTTATGTAATTCAATCAGATATTTTATCCCTATTAAGAGGGATGATTTGAAGAGAGAGAGAAGGGACTTTGATTTTAAATATAGGTTTTGCATTTTAATTTCAATGAACAACATCTATTTTAAGTTATAAGCAATCATTAGCAATAGGTTGTTGTGGAAGTGAAAAGTATAATCTTGATTAGACATTAACAGTTAATACTAATGGTTCATATAGTGAAAAATGGTAATAGAAAATGAGGAAATTAATTACACTTTCACCTCCAATAATCATTGTCGAGTAGGCATAAAAACCAATCATATTGTCTCCCCCAATCTAAAATAGCAAAATAAACTGAAAGGGGTATCAAAAGATAGGAA
Source organism: Combretum micranthum (assembly GCA_024138025.1). Taxonomy (NCBI): domain Eukaryota; kingdom Viridiplantae; phylum Streptophyta; class Magnoliopsida; order Myrtales; family Combretaceae; genus Combretum; species Combretum micranthum. The sequence goes on from JAMXBD010000133.1 coordinate 959,798, forward strand.
AAAAAATCTTTTGTATAAATGTGATTGGCTATGCTATAAATTAATATCTTACCTTCCCTTATACACCATTTCGAAAAATGTTTTACTACATATAAATAAAAGAAAAAAAATTTACAAAGAACAAACAAGTCTTTAATTCAAAAATTTACTTTCAAAATTAGAAAAAAACAAACAAACAAGAAAAACATAAACTGTCTAAATATCATAACAGGGGAGACCGGCTAAAGGCCGGCAGTGTAAAATCAAAGGTCAGCAGCATGAGTCATCAAGGCTAGCGGTATAGGAAGTAGCTTTAAAGATTTTGATTATGTTCGCTTCGTAAACCAGTAGCCTAAAATTATAGGTCAACAACGTACATGAAAGAAAGCTGGCAGCTTTGTTCCAGCATACAGGATCCTCAATTTGACAAATCTTGTTCTCCTTTGTCGTCGCCATTTAATCTGCATCATTAGGTCTTTGAACTAGACTTTTAACATAGATTTTAACTTCATAGTGAAGCTAACCTATCAAAATATTTAAGGAAACCATCTTCCTTCATTTACATTTTAGAGCTTCACCTAGATGTAAGATTATTGAGAGGAGGGCACTTGAAGATTTTTGTATGGTTTCATACTTAATCTTTCATTTTTGAATTTTATTTTGTTGATGTATAATGATTCATTTACAATTGTTGAAAGCATTGTAAAATGTTCTCATTTATCTATGAATTTAAGCCGGTTTGTATTTGTGGAAATGGGACAGGAGTTTTTCTTCCTTATTTTGGTTTTCTTGTAATTTTCTTCCATGCTTTAGTTGTAATTTTAAACAAGGTACATGTATCACAAATATTTATTTTTTTGGTTTTCTTATAAATTTCTTGCATGCTTTGGCTTTAAAGAAGTAGATTGAAATGTGTTGTTTTATTATCATAAAGTCAGGCTTGACGTCCCTTATATCTTATAATTGCTTTTTCCTGTTATTAATTTTTAGAATTGGCATCTTAGCCTACATATATATATGGTAGCAAAAGAAATCGTGGAAAAAATGTATCAAGGTTTATGTAAATTGAAATTTGTTATATAACTTAATAATATATTTACCTATAAAATCAAACAGGAAAAGAACTTAACAACACCAAGAGTAAGATTAATGAGGAGCCTTAGATTATTTATGGAGGGAATTAATCTATGGTAACAATTAAGTAGAAACCCTTTAAATAACTAAATTTGATTTATGAGTTTTAAGTATGCTTTTTTACTTGGATTTGACTCTTTGGGCTAATTGACCTTTTGGGTTGAGGTGATAAGACCTAAAGAGTTAAATCCATGTATTATTTGAGATGATCAAGAGAGAATTAGCATAACGAGTTTGGAGTAGGGACAATGAGACCAACTCAACGGTTGTTTTACCATTCTTAACAAGGCTTACATACTAAAGAAGGCTTTTAATGGGTCTAGATCTAAAAAAAGCCCATCATGGGGTCCATATATACCTACATTTTGTGATTCCACATGAAAAGAGGAAGTTGACAATTTCATGATGAAACTCTAAATAGAAAGATGATTGATCTTAGTGATGGTATAAGTTGAGATTTTGATATGAATTATAAGGTTACGGACCAAACTATGTTAGCACTTTATGATGCCAACCATACCTCCGACATTCAAGAGGCTATTCTAATAGTACATAGATGACATACATAAAGCAGGAGAACATGACACTTTTGAATCAATTTATGGTAATGTTTACTTAAATCATACTTGTCATGGCTATATTTATTGTCGCACAACAAAACACAACTTTCCCAAATCCTGCTATTCTTGTTCGGTAATGAACTACCTATCCATCTCAACCAATTCACCTCTTTATCATCAATAACGAGGAGCAAGTCTCTATACTAAAGCAAATATCTTCAATGAAGAGGAGCAAGTCCTATACCGAAGCTAATTTTATACTCGAGTTTATGTTGTAAAAACCACTACACATGAATAAGAGGCACTAATACTGCACTAGTTCAAACTATGACAGGGAATCTTAAAGTTAAAGTCTTGTCTGTGAGACTATGACTAAAGATCTAAGTTGTATTGGTTGCAAGCACTAGACATGATAGAGATGAACTGGACAATACAATACAAGGAGTATCAGATAGAATAATTCCTTTATACCAAGATTGGTATATATGGTAATAACAAGGATTTTTGTGTTGTTCGGTGTTTGGTATACACAAGTACAAGATAAGACATCATATTTTGACTATTATACCCTTATGTTGTAACATAGTTATTTAATTAATTCGTTATATTGTTTAAGAAAGAAGAGAGGGTAGCTAGAAGTGGGGATGGTTTTGAAATTTTCAAAATTGAAGTTTTTGTCTTAACCATTTGATTTTTGTACCATAGAATATATGAGATAACTTTTTAAAAACTTTTCTTATGCTCTAGGATTGTTTTTTTTTTTTTTCAATCCAATAATTGCTGAGAGAAACTGTTATTCTCTACAAGAAGTTTTGATTATAACAAAATAGAAGAAATCTAATTAATTTTGTTAAGTGTGCATTTTTTGAATGAAAAAGTTACATGATATCCAGAGACTTTTACAGAATGATGTTTTTTTTATAAAGAAAGGTTAACCAGAATCTTATTTGATTCAAGATGAGTAACAAAGTAAATAGTATACAATGTGTTTTGAGCTTTTCAAGAATAAGAAAAATATACATAGATCCTTTTATAAAGAAAAGAATCAATAAAGAATATCCAAAAGCATATGTAGAAGTTAATACAAAAGTTTGTTTTAATAGAAAGATGGAAGGTGATCCAAAATATTTTACAGAAGGATTATTGAAGTTTTACAAGCAAACACAAATTTATTCGAGTTTATTGTCCATCGGTTCTTTTTCAAACAAAGTTTTTATGAATCAATTTAAACAAATATCTTGAAGACCTAGCTCCGAGGAAATGATTTTATTTGGGTAATATACTCATTTGTTTCACTAAAGTCGATTAATATCCAAGGGGATTTTTAGTTGCATGAATGAAGAGAATTTTTGCTACAGTTGTTCAAGTTCAAAACAAATTATGTTATCAAGTGCTGAATAATATTGTTGAGGGCTCGATGCTGCGAACAATAGATAATGATGTTAGGGTGCGATGGTTGTAGCTTTTTATGGATCTTATCTTATCAAAAGATACACTTAGACGAATTCTTAAGATATGATAAGGATGGTTATTAAAGATAAGTTTCAAGCAAACAGATAATACTTGACTTTTTGAAATCAATGAGAAGATTAGAATTGAAGATTGCATCCGAAATTTTGAAATATCCCATAACAGAAAAAAAAAACATCCAAGATTTTATTGGGAAGAGCTATCTACAAAATCTTTTGAATGTTGAGGATCAGATTTTGAATTATGAAGCTTGCTTCTTAAATAAAAGCCACAAGACTGAGAAAACCATATAACTACACGATCTGTGAAAACAAATGCTGTTGTTCTTGAACTGACTTTGTACACTCTCTTCCTTGTTACAAATTTTATTTTTCTCATTTCGTTGTTGACGAAGGAACTTGCAGTGGCCTTCTAGTTTTGTTAACTTTTATAAGATCAGACTCTATAGTATCAATTTTTAGCCCGAGGAAAGCTGTGAGATCGAGCATAAAGAATTGTACTATCTTGTAAAGAAGTTTTTTTATTGGATTAGTGGAACACACTTGTGTGAATTACATGGTCCTTGACTCGGAGCTAGAAGAGTGGACTGACGCATAAGACAGAATCACTATATATCGCTTTGCAATCTTTTTATCCCTTCTCTGTTATTTTCTTGCAATTTTTTTAATCTATTTTATTTGGTCAATTATTCGTACATTATAACAAAAGGGTTTCAATTTTCGTAAAGTGACAAAAAATTTTATAATTTATAATCATTCAACCCTCTTTTTTATTATAAAAGTGGGACCAACAGAAACCAAAACAAGACTAAAGATTTTATCTTGTCATATTTCATAAAATTTCTGGAACCAAACACAATCCTAGACATCTACTTGCATGGATATAAAAGTCAATTGAGGATAATAATGAAATAGGCAAAAAATACTAAAATCAACTTAAGAGTTTATATTAACGAATAAACAAAACTATTTATATTTTATACTCTTTCTTGTAACTAGAATGCTTGTCATAATATATTGATGATAGTAAATTCAAGTATTAGCTAATAGTTACATGGTCAAACACCAAAAGATTTTCTTTTTTAACATAATTTTTATAAAAAGTATCCAAACACATAAATAAATATCATTTTAAGGAATTTTTTTTAAAGAAAAACGCTTTTCTCTAATAAGTGGTTATCGTAAAACAAAGTGGCCTAAATAAATCTATCAATATAGACCTAAAAAACTTCAAAGGGTAAACCATGGATGATACTATTTTGATTGTATCTTATGTGTTTTTTTTTTTTTTTGGTATTTATCTCTACTTGATTCGTAGATATTTAAAATTTTATCTTTTTCATAAGTGAAGAGGCAAGGAAGCAAACGATGATAAATTTTTAAGAATGACTTCAAAAAGAATATATATATATATATTAATATTAATTATTAGAAAAGGAAGTTGAATACTTGAATTGTTTAAAAAAATTAAGTAAAATAAAGGATAAAATCAATTTAAAATTTTTTTAGATATTTTATAAGATCCATATATACACACACACACACACACACTTGTATTCTGGTATAGTTAGAAGTCAAATACGAATTAAAACTAGAGCTGGACAAATGAGCTATGGCCAGCGGGCCAGCCCATTTAACCCACTTTAAAAACGGGTTAGGGCCAGCTTTTTTTAGCCCGTTTAAAAGTAGGTTAATTTTACTCAACCCACTTAACCCGCGGGCCAAAGTAGGCTAGCCCACGGGTTAAGTGGGTTGACCCACCAACCCACTTTTTTAAAAATAAAATAAATAATTATAGGGTAAATATGTATTAATGAAGGTTATTCTTGAGATTTTTTATACTTGAGATTAAATTTATGTGTTAATTATAACAAAGAATAACAAATTGATGCACATGCACCATAAAATTTTATAAAATATATTATTATTGTTTAAATGAAATATATTATCTAATAAGTTATTTTAGAAAACTTATTTTTATATAAAAAGTATTTAAAATAATAATGAAATTAATCATTAATATATAACCTTATAAAACTCTCTTTTTTATTATATATATCTTATTAATTAGTATAAAAAGTTAAATGGGTCAACTTGACCCATTTAACTCACAAAATAGTAAGTGAGTTAAAAGAGTCAAAAAGTGGGTTGACTCGTTTAATCCACGGGCTAAAGTGGATTGGGTTAGGGTCAGGCAATTTTGACCCGTTTTTAAAATAGGCTAAAATTTTTTGACCCGTTTAACCCACGGACCAAAGTGAGCCTGGCCGAGTTGGCCCGTTTAACCCATTTGCCCACCTCTAATTAAAACAGCCTTAAAAAATAAAATATGATAAAACAAGATCACCAAAAATGGGAAAAGGAAAAAATATTATTAAAATAAAAAAAAATTACGAAAATACCACTGGGACGAATTTGATACCAGAAATAGGCCAACGGCTTCGTCTCTTGAAGAGACGAGGTCGTTAGTGCCTGACCTCGTCTCTTCAAGAGACGAGGCCAAGGAAAGAATCGGCCTCGTCTCTTGAAGAGACGAGGTTGCTCCGCGTGTGATCTCGTCTGTCAAGAGACGAGGTCTGCGCGCATAAACTAGCCGCGCGCCTTCTTTCCCCATTTCCCCCAATTTCAAAATCACGAACCCTAAATCCCCAATTCTCCAATCGGCCCGACGTTGATTCTCCACGGCTTCTTAGGTTTTTTTTGTGATTGGGCAATCTCAGAGCCCCCAGACGGTGTCTACATTGCAATTTGTGGTTGGAGGAGCGATACGCGAGAAATCATCGAAATCCGCCGCGAAATTTGAGGTAAGATTTTCGTGATTTTTGATTTTTTTTGTTAATGAATGTTGCTACATTGTTCAATGGTGATAGTATGTGCTGTTAGAATCATTTAATTGTGCAATTAGGACGTGGAAATTTTATCCGGTTGTTGTATGTTATATAGATAGATACATACGTATACATATATGAAATTATTGGGAAAAAAAATTAATATTGTGATTAGTTGTTGGATAATTATTTTAGGAAGTGCAGGTGGGAAAATAATTAAAATAACTTGTAATGTCGTCAACGGGTATTGTTGAGCGATTCCAATACGGTAGAAAATTTTCTAATTATATGGATACATATATATATATATATATATTAAATTGTAGGAAAAAAATTAATATAGTTATTGGTTGTTGGAAAATTATTTTAGGAAATGTAGTTGGGAAAGAAATAAAAAATAACTTGTTATGTCGTGAAGGGGTGTATTCGGTACTGTAGTGTTGGTTTATCATGGAAATTTGCGGTGAAAAAAGATAATGTTTGTAGGAAATCAGAGTTTTTAGGAAAAAAAAAAGAACTTTGGAAATGTTGCATTTGGAATTTGATTAAATTATGAGGAATGAAACTCATAAGTGTGATTTTGCGAATTTGATGCATTGAAGCTAATTTTGATGAGATGGCAGGATTGTTGAGGAAATGGATAAGGCAAAGTTCATACTGTATGCTCATGGTAATATTGTACAAGAGGATGATGGTTTTTGTTATGATAAGCGGCCGTTGCTATGGTCAGTATCAGTAGGAATTCAACATATGAGCAGATAGTGGAGATTATTTGCAATAGATAAAGGTAAATAGGTGTACACATCGGGTGGAGCTATATCATAGGGTAGCTATTGGAGATAGGACGCTACGTTATGATATTATTCCAGTGACCGATGATGATGCGGCGCATGAGATGTTGGTGTACACAGAGGGATCAGTGGCTGTTTATGTGCAGATATTTGAAAATGAATTGTCACAGGTACCCGCAGGGGATAGGGGCATTGATAGAAATATTGGAAGCCAGGGGCTGGTAGACTCAAACTCAACCCCAGCTCAGACAATAGGCAGTGCACAACTGGAAATAGGTAACTTTGAATTTTGTGGCGGTACTTCGATAGGTGGTGATGATATGGAGGCTGTGCAAGACTCATCAGTAAGTGAATCCAGTGACGACTATGATGATGATGAAAACGATAATGTGGAAGTTTTTCCACAACAATATGCTTTGCCTGATGTGCAAAGAAGGGGAAATAGCTGGGACCGTTTCATTGCTCCTACTGATGTTGATGCAATAGGGAGCTCAGTGCCAGTTCCGTTTTTCAATGCTGAAGTTGGTAGTACTTATGCAGCATACGATGATGAGCAGGAAATGAGTGCTGGGAATTGGAGCTTCAGTGATGAATTTAAGGTTGGGATGCGGTTTGAAACCAAAGATCATCTCATCCGGGCTGTTAAAATGTGGCACGTAACGAACCACTATAACTTCAAGGTGGTGGATTCGGATCCAAGGTCATGGGCAGTGAAATGTACCGATATCCACAACAGAGGTTGTAAGTGGAGACTGAGAGGCAGTTATAAGAAACACGGTGGCTGGTTTCATATCACTAAATTTGATGGGCCTCATACCTGCTTGGATGAAATCACTGGACAGGATCACTCTCAGTTGGACTCCACCAGCTTGTCTAGGGCCATAATATTGGAGATCCGCAATTCTCCAGATGTGAGGGCGAAGGATCTCCAAACGAATATATTAAAGCAGTTCGGATATAATGTTCACATAAAGAGAATTCGTGAGGCAAAGAGAAAGGCAATTGAGCAGGTGTACGGTAGTTGGGAGTCGTCTTACGTAGAGCTCCCGCATCTACTCAATGCAATTACTGAGGCAAATCCAGGAACGAAGGTCGATTGGCAAACTCAAGATTCAAATACAGCCGGCCACGTGTTCTTGGATAAGCTTTTTTGGGCATTCGGTCCTTGTATCGAGGCGTTCCAGTATTGCAGGTATGTATTGTAATAGTGCTTTAGTTTTGTTACACCTGATTGATATTCACTGACTATGTTATATACATTTAATCATTGCAGACCTGTGATCACAGTTGATGGTACCTTCCTGTATGGCAAGTACAAGCACAAATTGCTTATTGCAGTGGCAGTAGATGGGCAAATCATATAGTCCCATTGGCCTACGGGCTTGTGGATGAGGAGAAGGCGGAAACCTGGGGTTGGTTCCTTGCAAAAGTGTTGGAACACGTCATCAAAGACCGATCCAACATTTGCTTGATATCGGACCGCCATGCGGGTATCAAGAGTGCGGTGGAAGGTGACAATGCGGTGTGGCCTACAGGGTGGCCTTGGCGCTGGTGTATCCGGCATGTTGCAAGCAATTTCAATTCGAAGGCCAAAAGCAAGGAATGTAAGGAAATAATAAAAAGAGCTGCCTATCAAGCGCAGAGTCGAAAATTTCATGGATACTTCAATGCAGCACTTCAAAGCAATCCTTGGACGGGACGATATTTTCGTGAGCTACCTCCATGCATGTGGACCTTATCTTACGATGAAGGTGTCAGATTTGGCCTAGGTACAACAAACATGGCTGAGAGTTACAATTCGGTTATAAAAGATGCCCGGTGCTTACCAGTATCGGCATTGGTAAAAAAAACCTTCTACAATTGTAACTCTATATTTAATAAGCACAGGCGTGAAGCCAGCGATGCCATGAGTATAGGTAAGTTGCTCACAGATTATGCTGCACATAAGTTTGAGCGATGGAATAGCATCCAGCTCGCATAGAGTGACATGTTTCGACTATCAAGAACGCATATATGAGGTTATAACTGCACCACGTCCTACAATGTATGGTCAGAAGGGGGATCATATTCAAAAGGTAGAGTTAAGAGCATGTAGATGTACGTGTAACAAGTGGCAGACATACAGAATTCCATGCTCACATGCAATGGCGGTAATGGGTACAATGCACATGGATTGTCTTGCCTACGTCGGACAGTGGTACAGGTGGGACCACCAGCTAAAAGTGTATGGTCGCTCCTTCATTCCTGCAGCTGATAAGGCAAATTGGATTCGTTTGGACTTACCGAAGTGGCACCCTATACCGGGACTTATTAGGAAAAGGGGACGGCCTAGGGAGAAACGATTCCAGAATGAGATGGATATTCGAGAGGGCCCTCGAGGTTACGCATGCGATTGTTGTGGGCAGCAAGGCCACAACAGAAGGAGTTGTCCAAACGGGGGATCGATGGGTAGTGTACCAACGGGGCGGTCGAGTCGTAGTGGTAATTCTTTATTTCCATATGTTCTAACACTGTATTATTGAGTCATGACTGACGTTATGTTTGTTGTGCTTGTTTATAATCCATATTTGTTGTCAATAACAATATCTCCTTATCGTTTCTTCGCAGATGGATCCCGGACCGATCGATAGTTCATTACTGACGCAGCAGCCTGTACATAGGTCCACTCTAGCCTGGGATGGGCAGGTCAGTTCATTTATCTATTTTATGATTCCAGTTTTGTTTGATGCGGTGTTTATGATTTTTAATAAATATGTTCACTTTGTTGTAGGAGCATGAGGTACTACATTGTCGGCGCAGAGAGGCCAGGCTCAGGCGACCTGCTGGTATACCTACAGACGTGGACGAGCGCATGGTGCCATTCCTGTCCAGGCAGGGTTCATAGGGGCGGCTCAGATGCCTTTCATTCAGCTGGATTGGCATCTGATTACTGCTTTGGTCGAGCGATGGCGCCCAGAGACGCACACGTTCCACATGACCACGGGAGAGTGGACTGTGACACTACAGGACGTTGCTATCCTGACGGGCCTCCCTGTGGATGGATTGGCCGTTACTGGCACGGCTCGCATGGATTGGCCAGATTTGTGCGAGGAGCTATTAGGAGTTCGGCCAGTCCCCGGCGTCGACATGGATGGAGGTCGGCTGAAGATGTCGTGGTTGGATAGCCACTTCACCGACCTACCTGAGTTTGCTGATGACGTGATGATCCGACGTCATGCTAGGGCATACATTCTGCTGCTGCTTGGGGGATTTATTGTCGCAGACAAATCCTCCAACTACGTCCATCTTATGTACCTCCAGCTGCTCCGAGATTTCGAGCGAGCAGGGCAGCACGCATGGGGAGCAGCCTGTTTGGCTTGGCTGTACAGGCAGCTATGCCTGGCTTCCGACGTCGACACGGGGGACATGGCAGGACCACTAGTTGTCCTGCAGATATGGGCATGGGAGCACTTCCCCCACATTGCCCCGGTACGGCGACTGCTCACCTCTGTTACCGCAGGCCGCCCACTCATCAGTCATTGGGGTGCGACTTTCGACGTCACCCGTGTGTCGACCCACCTATTGATTGAGTACCGCGCCTCCTTTGATCGACAGATGCCACATCAGGTATGCGATAGATCAATTTTGATTTCCATTGCCATCTACTCTTAAATTGCTATTGTACGGTCATTTTCTTATGCAGTACATCACTTTTGCTACTTCATCAGGTGGTGTGGGACCCATACAGCTCCATCCTGCCCGCCCTGCCACCGTACTGCCTGGTAGGCAACGACGTATGGCGTGCCCGGGTGCCATTGGTATGCTTCTACCTTGTCGAGCACTACTATCCGGACAGAGTGCTCAGACAGTTTGGTGGCTTCCAGGAGATACCAGCCCCCCCTGATATGAGACCCCTCCATGAGATTGACATGAGGGGACGTTCCGAGTGGAACTGGCAGTCCGAGCACGCCAGATGGATTGCTGAGTGGGATGCTCGGCGTGATTGCATTGTACAGATGCCAGATTTGCCGGCTGGGACATCTGACGATTACTTCCAGTGGTATCATGCCATCACCCGACGCTGGATCGGTCGCACGGGAGCTATCATGCGATACATGGTACGGTCGCTGTCTCTGTAAGCTTTATATATACTTGTACTGACTTATAAGCTATTCACTGATATAAATATTTGCTATTACTCGCAGGCTGATTTCATTTCTAGCGTCCCTGACATGCCCCAGAGCTCACTGCATCCACTGCACGAGATGTCTGTCGTGTAGTGGATGAGTTTATGGGGTTAACTTCAATGATCCAGTACCACCAGCTCCACCAGCAGCAGCACAGGGTGACCCACAGCCTCATACCCTACAGAGACGACATCCTCCTAGAGAGAGGCGTGGGCGGGGACGGGGACGGGGTCGGGCGAGCTCGGGCTCCAGGTATACAGATCAGAGATGAGCCTGAGCCGTCCGACCTACCTCCATTCGATGAGTCTGGTCCTTCCCAGGTCATTCATGACGGGGCTGGCCCGTCTTCCACTTCTTACGATATGGGGGACACCCCCATGCCAGACCCGTCATCCAGTGACTTCCACACTCCCCTGGCTCCACAGAAGAGGCGACCATCGCCATCTCATGATATGGGGGAGGGCCTTACACAGGTCGAGCCAGACCCTGTCCCATTCCACCAGTACAGTGCTGCTACGGGAGAGGAGCCCGCTCCAGTTACAGAGACTCGCCCATATTCCCGCATCCTCATCATCAGCGTACCCCATTCCCGAGGACATACGTGAGGCGGGGTAGAGGCCGAGGAAGAGGGAGCAGGGCCACACATCAGCAGGAGGAGTAGTGGACGACAGATAGATTTTCTTTTTATTTTCATTTTGTATGTAGCTTCTTATTTCATTGTATTATTCTTGTATGTATAGATCGTACTCATTTTCTCCTATTCATTCTATTAGAACAATCACTCTACATTTCATTCTATTTCATTTCCTACTATGTATTATGACTCTACGAATACTCATATTTTCATTGCACTGTCTATGATTGGGATTGGGAATGTGAGTTTCGATTGGGCTTCGAAACACTGTAGTTTGTTAGTTTTTTTGGCCATGTTGGAGGACGGTTAATGGCTTTTATCGCTGTTTATATTTGTATTTGACAGGTTTTTGATGTAAATTTTTGCTTTTTCAAGAAATAAAATAGGATAGGGGGATTTTGGCCTGGCCTCGTCTCTTGAAGAGACGAGGTCTCTCCTTGGCCTGACCTCGTCTCTTGAAGAGACGAGGCCATCTCTTGGCCTGACCTCGTCTCTTCAAGAGACGAGACCGTTTCTTTCCTTGGCCTCGTCTCTTGAAGAGACGAGATCAGGCACTAACGACCTCGTCTTTTCAAGAGACGAGGCCGTATTGCCTATTTCTGAGATTAATTTCGTCCCAGTGGTATTTTCGTAATTTTTTTTTATTTTAATAATATTTTTTTCCTTTTCCCCACCAAAAATCCCCAAATATATCAAAATTGTCACTGCGGATACGATAATACTACCGTTTAATGTTTATGATTCCTCAAAGGAAAACAAAGCAAAAGAAGAATTTTTCAGAAAGAGCAGCAAGAAGAGCTTCTTCTTCTTCCCTCCGGCTCCCCATCCTTCCCCCAACCCCAAGTTGTTTCAAGCTCGTTTTCACCGGAGTAAGTCTCTCTTATTCCTTATCCCCATGTTATTCTATGCAATTCCACTTCCTTTCTTTATTTTCCATGGTTTTCTTTTCAAGTTGTGTTGATTTTTGAATTGTCGTTCGATGATTCTCGATTCAATGATTATAACATGTATGTTAAGAAATATTGTTAATTGTCTACTATCAAATCATTGATTCAAAGTACTTATTCAAGCTCAAATTCGCTTCTGGTCGCGTTAGTGATTATTTAAATTATGTCTACGCTCCTTGGAAACCGTGATTTCCCAATCATCAGTAGCCCTAACCCTAACCCTAGAACTAAGCTGCTGAACTATAATTTCCGTACCCTCCGAAGGCCAGTGTATCTGGGCAAAGGCAATTTTAGAACTAATGGCATTTAGCCTTATTTCGAAGAGCACTCAACTTTTGGAATGCATTTTGTGCGGCGGAAACCTGTCATATGCAAATGTGGTTATATATGCTTTGCATCTGTGTCAAAACATTTGGAGCTATTTCATTGTATCAGGCATGGAGTTCCTTTTGATAGCCATTTTCCCAGTTGATATGGCTTGAGGCAATTAATTTGAAAACTGGACGAGAGAGGCTATAGAGCTAGGGTGGATTTTTTTTTTTTTTTTTTTTTGTCTGGAAGTTAGGGTCTATGGATGTAAAGGGAACTTTTCAACTTTCCATTGTTAGTTCCTTTGCCTTTTGGTTTTCTACCATGTGGTATTCACTGCCTTTGGTTGAGTTTATATGCTAGATGATTATGGATTTGAGCTTGACATTGGTGTGTGCTGTTGCAGGACATTGCTTTGCGTATTGTTGCAGTGGTTCAGCATTGTTTAAAGTAAAAAAATTAGTCAAGGATGCTTGCTGGAGTCAAATTCATTCCTCGTGATAAGATTAATAGAGTAATGTGTACATCCTTTTGGTGTTCCTGTTTATTTCTCCTATTTTTGTTCGCTCTCTGATGGAAAAATTTTTGTGAATCATTTTGCATTAGGAACAAGATGAGAGCTCTAAATCCACTAGTAGAAAGCAAAAACATGGTAAAAAGGAAAAGAGTTCTCGATACAGTAGCTCAGATGAGGATGAGCTGGACAGAATCAAGAAAGGATCTAGAAAGAAAAAGTGGTACTCTTCAGAAGAGTATTCATCATCTGGTTTGAGTGAAGCTAGTTCAGAAGAAGACACCAAGAAGCATCTGGATCGCAAGAGGGATAAAAAAGAGAAAGATTCAAGGCATAAATCCAGAGGAAAAGCAAAAAGAAAAAGTAGAAGTAGTGGAAAGTACCAATCATTTGATGATACTACCTCCTCTTCTGGTCCTGAAGATCTTGCTAGAGATAAGCGTCCTCACCAAAAAGAAAGGCATCAAAGGATTAATGGGGATGATACAAGGGATGAGCAAAACGACTCTGAGGATGATCTTGGTCAACAAGAGATTGTTAGACGAGAAATAGGATTGGCGTGGATGCTCAGGCCCGAAAGCCGAACACAAAATACTCAAAACATTGATGGCAGTGTCCAAGATGAAACTTCAAAGAATGAGGATCAGGAGGTACGCATTTTGCTAGATAGGATCTAAAACCTGACTACCTTTCCCATTTTACAACTTAGTTCAATGTGTTATTTTAATTTATGTTGACTGGTGATTTTGGTTCCTGAGTTGTCTCCTATATTATTTGTAGCAAAACGGTTGCTTATTGTACAAAGTGCTAGGTGTCAAGTTTAATCTAGTTATCCACTTAGTGAAGTCAGAGATCTGACCTAAGTGTCAAGTAATGAATATAAATTCTCACACAATATATATAAGCTTAAATTTTTAGTTTAGTTGATAGTGGAGCTAAACTTATCAATCACTTAGACAAAGTAGTGATTAAGTATACTGCTACGATGAAATTCATGATCCCATGAGCCAATAGGGGGCAGTTGTATCTTGATGGGACTTGGGTAATATGATTGCTAAGAAACTACATTCCAACCTTGCTTTAAAACTATGAGCTAGATACCTTAGCATTATTTTCTATGAGTTAAGGAACCTTAGTACTAGAATAGGAAATTAATGACATACTTCAATATGTGATTTTGGTTCCTGAGTTGTCTCCTATATTATTTGTAGCAAACGGTTGCTTATTGTACAAAGTGCTAGGTGTCAAGTTTAATCTAGTTATCCACTTAGTGAAGTCAGAGATCTGACCTAAGTGTCAAGTAATGAATATAAATTCTCACACAATATATATAAGCTTAAATTTTTAGTTTAGTTGATAGTGGAGCTAAACTTATCAATCACTTAGACAAAGTAGTGATTAAGTATACTGCTACGATGAAATTCATGATCCCATGAGCCAATAGGGAGCAGTTGTATCTTGATGGGACTTGGGTAATATGATTGCTAAGAAACTACATTCCAACCTTGCTTTAAAACTATGAGCTAGATACCTTAGCATTATTTTCTATGAGTTAAGGAACCTTAGTACTAGAATAGGAAATTAATGACATACTTCAATATGTGATTTTGGTTCCTGAGTTGTCTCCTATATTATTTGTAGCAAAACGGTTGCTTATTGTACAAAGTGCTAGGTGTCAAGTTTAATCTAGTTATCCACTTAGTGAAGTCAGAGATCTGACCTAAGTGTCAAGTAATGAATATAAATTCTCACACAATATATATAAGCTTAAATTTTTAGTTTAGTTGATAGTGGAGCTAAACTTATCAATCACTTAGACAAAGTAGTGATTAAGTATACTGCTACGATGAGATTCATGATCCCATGAGCCAATAGGGAGCAGTTGTATCTTGATGGGACTTGGGTAATATGATTGCTAAGAAACTACATTCCAACCTTGCTTTAAAACTATGAGCTAGATACCTTAGCATTATTTTCTATGAGTTAAGGAACCTTAGTACTAGAATAGGAAATTAATGACATACTTCAATATGTCAAAGTCAATATGATGTTGCAGGGCTCTTGTCCAACTGACAACATTTACTGGGGCAATTGCCTGGCACCTGCTTACCACATTATATTGATAGGTAAAGCTAGAGGGGGTCTTTCCACAAGCTTTTGTGGGTTTTTACAGATGAAACATTTTCTTTTCTTTTTATGATCAGTAGAAAAGTATACGCTTGAATTCTGAGTGAATTTTTGTCAGACATTTTAAGATGAACCCATATCAGGTTCTACCACTGGTGCTGCATGTATATCGAAGGACAGCTAAGGGTGGAGAGCAAGTGTAGGAAAATTAGAAGTCTGCATGATGTCCTAATATGATGTCATAATATGATTTTTCTTATTGTATTTTGTGTCTAGCTTGCTTGTGTTAGATAAGCTGGCAAAGTTGTTACAAAATGCTGTAAGTATGGAGGTCATTTAATGAGAGTTTTTCTCAGTCTAGTATATTTCTGTGTGAGAGAGAGAGCCTGGTGAGCAGTAATGCTCAAGTCGCATCCCACTCATTTCCTTCCACCTTCGTGACCATTTTCCATTTTCATTACTAAACCCTACCTCATACAAAAACCCTATACACAACCCTATTTACCGCCTTGAACGGTTGTCCTACAACACATTTTCCTAGGGTGAAAAACATGTCTACAATGTTTAACCCAAAAAAATTACAAAAATACAAATTAGAAAAAAAAAAAAAATGCAAAATTACCATCGACGCATTGCATGAAGAAGATATGATGCAAGAATATGCATTGGTATCGTATCTTCATTGTGTGATATAGCGATGTACTCTGAAAAACTTTTGAAAATAGCTAAATCGCATGACCAATATGTGATACAGGTTTGAATGTATATTGTATGTTGGTTATGCAATACACATTGAATAATTTCGCATGTATCGTATGTTCAATATACAATACACAAAATAACCCCATATCTCATGTCCAACATGCGATATAGTGATGATAATTATATAATTTTTTTTTTAAGTGATGGTTATATATGAAATAATCTCCACTTTCTTAAATACCCATGTACACATCCCTAAACCTACCTTGCTATCTTACCCATATAAACACCTCAATAAATGTTAAACAAACACTCAGGTACAGAACAATATACATATACACTCACACAAACCCAGATACACATATCGGTACAAATTCTTTGTTAAGGACATGCTTCTTCAACCATACATACTCATTTACACCTTTCCACATATATTGCATAACTAGGCTCAAAGTCATTTGCATCATTACACTGTAAATATCAGTCAAATTAATGAAATCTCTCTCCCAGTTCAACTACTTGTTCTGTGTTTTGATGTGTTCAGCTTTAGCTTCTATTCTGTGTGCTCTCACTATTTCTATAGTAACTTCTTGGAGCAAAACATTTTCCAACTTTTTAAAATTTATTTTCTTTTTTAGCCCAATGAGAAATAAAAAGAAAGCCATTTCATTTCGACAAAAGACCCACACCCAAGTTCCATAGCCTTGGGTCCGCTATCCCAACCGTACCCCCATAGTGAAAGGTCCTTCCCCTTTTGAGCCGTTGTGGCCGAGGAGGGATTCGAACCCCCGACGCTGTGGTTCGTAGCCACGTGCTCTAATTCTCTGAGCTTTCATATGGTGGCTTTTAATTTTGTTCACATAATTCGAATAAATTAACATTCTTCTTCTTTGGTTGGCTATCTGACATGCTAATTATTCCATAAGGGCATCATACTGTATTTTCTATTCACAGTTTCATATATAATAATTTACTCTCCATCAGTGATCCCGTTTATGTAGCTATAGACACACACTCTCATGCATATATGGTGTCTGTTTTACTTATCATAGGTATCTGCATCTATTACCACATTCATTACTTGTAGCAATACTGTTGGATGAACTCCTTAATGTTGAGACACTGCATAAACAGAATATTTTTTCTTTTTTAATAATAAACTTTGGTGTTATCTTTTCTGTTATATAGATGAAGGTCAATCCAAAGGAAATGAATCCATACTTGAAGAATAATGGAAGTGGATATCCAGAAGATGAAGAGCAGCTAAAAGCTGGTGGAGACAAACTCTTATCATCCTCGGTTGTTGGTGATGGTGGTGCCAGCTGGAGATTGAAAGCCTTGAAGAGAGCCCAAGAACAGGCATCACGTGAAGGGAGAAATCTAGAAGAGGTAAACTGAACATCATGAGTAGCAGCAGCGATAGCATGTTGCTGATGATAGAAATATTCATGTTCTTTCAATGATTGTGACAAATTTAATTTGCAGGTTGTCACAGAAAGGTGGGGCTCTCTGGGTCAGTTGGCTGTCAATTCAGCATCTCGTATGGCTGCACCATCACGTGCTCATTTATCTGCTATAAAACATAGAAAGAAAGGTCTAACAGAAGTGGAAGGGACTGAGCAAAATCAAGGTGATAATAATCGGAAGGTAGGTTTGATATTGTTTATTGGACTTTTTTATGTCAACTGTATATGGTTTGTACATTCTCTTTCAGCAGTGAACCAGATTTATGCATTGATTTTCAATTGTCAGAATTATTCCCGAAGTTATTTGAAAGATGTCTCTACACGGAATCCAGAAATGAGGGTCCCAAAAGTTGCTGAATCCTTGTCATGGAAAAAACAAAAAGGGCAATCACTGTCTTCAAGAGATGCTGCTGCAATCTCTGATGCAGTATTGGGTTTAAATAAGTTTGCCAATGATGGAGGCTTTATGCAAGAAGCCCTTCGTCAACAAAGAAATGATTCAGAAGCATCTTCTGGATCACAATCAATACATATTGAAAAAGACCGATCAGAAGAACACGAGACTCGTGAATCAACGCAGCAAGTAAAGACAGGGCTGAGCGCAAACAGTTTAGCCGCTAAGGCTATGCAGCTTCGGATGCAAGGAAAACATGATCAAGCTGAGGAACTCATGGTAAAGTTAACAATTTATGATTATGCATATTTATCAGCTTATCAATTTTTGCTTTAGCATTAGCATATCCAAATGGGGGAAGACCAGGTTTACGTTTGAGTCTGTTAATTTGCAGTTTTCAATAAAACTTGTGGTTTTACAATCTCAATCTCACCGTATTATTGTTCTATATAAGCAAACTCTATTACCTACTAAGGTTTATTCAAGATTTTGTAGTTCGAAAAATGTATTAAATTTCTATATTCTTGCAATCAGTGTAATTAAGTTGGATGAATCTTTTGTCCTTCACTCTGCATATTCTTGTAGTTTGGGTAATCAGCAATCTCCATCAGTTCACAACTTAGAGTTAAACTTTAAGGTGATCTTTGGAAAATTGGCCAAACTCCATTTTATATAGATAGCTGTATGTGTAGTTCATATCATCAAGCGTATTATTGTTTTTTTTTTTTTTTTGGACATAAGCGTATTATTGTTACTTAATGTGTTTTTCTACTAATTTTAACAGAGAGAGGTAGAGTTGATAAAAAGTAGACCACCTGTTGGGGATGCATTAGGGAGAGAGAGGAATGCAGGAAGTTCAAGCAGGTAATATCTACATGATATTTTGAAATTCTTCATCTTTAAAGCACTCATGAAGTCCTAATGCTTTGTGGTTTTGACCTTTTTTGCAGGATTGTGTCTCATGATGTGTCCTTTCACAAAAAGAAGGATGAAGATAATTCTGATATGCACCTTGCTCGAAGTATTATGCAGAATAAGCAGTATAGTTTATCTGGCAAGGCAGATGATGAGTACGATTTTGAAGGAGGTCCCAGGAAAAAGAGTCGAAAAAGGGGGCATGAGAATGAACATAAGGTTCATACAAGTGCTATTGCTAAGCGCCTCTTGACTCAGCAGGAGCGCTGTCTTTTCTGCTTCGAGAATCCAAGTAGACCTAAGCATCTTGTGGTTTCAATAGCAAATTTCACATACTTGATGTTGCCACAGCGGCAGCCTGTTGTTCCAGGGCATTGCTGCATAGTTCCCATGCAGGTAAGTTGGTTGTTCTTATGTGGTACTTTGATTGTCTTGATCAAAAGCATGCACTTCTGGCGTCTAGATTTTCAATTTTTTTTCTTTTGAACTGCAGACGATGGCAAAAACTGTATGGGATCCTAATGCCCACTAGGTGGCATTGGCAGTTCCTTCTTTCAACTGCAATTTACAAATAGTCATGTTTTCCCATTAAGAAAATCCCTACTTGTCTAACCAGTTGGTGTGGCTGTAATTTTGCATTTATTTAATTTCTTATCAATGTGTTTCAAGAGGCCTGAAAGTACTCAATGTTCTAGGCCTTAATATTTATGTGCTTTTTAACAGCCTTTTTCCACACTGAAAAAATATGGAATCTTCGACTTTGAAGAAGATCATCAGTGGAAAATCATACTTGGGCAGAACTTCTGAAAGAAATAAGCAAATTAAGGGTTCCATTATTTACCCAAAAATGTTTGTTATCTGTTTTATCTCTGGAAATCCTAGTTCACAATGGCATGTTGAAGTTGTTATATATATTAGATTGATAATGGTCGTGTAATTTTGCACTCTTTTTCTTTTTTATTATTTTCTTGCTAATCCTCTATGTTTGAATTTCTTTTGCATGCTTAGAATTTCTTTGTTGTGTTTGTTAGTCCTTTCCTCTTGTTTCTCTAGTTTGTCTTTCTTCTCCCATATTGGTAATCCTTGAAGCAAATGCGAGATTAATACCTGGTCTTGTGATCCCTTGTCTGCCACCATATCTCTAAGGAGCTGCAATCTTCTGTGAAAATTGCAGCTTATCAATTGTTGGTATTTGCTTTTCATGATAATTAGCTTATACTAGTCTCATGTTGATTTTTTTTTCTAAACAAATATTTCTTTATTATCTGTAGCATGAGTCAGCAACAAGAACCATTGACAATAATGTGTGGGATGAAATTCGAAACTTTAAGAAGTGCCTTATTATGATGTTTGCAAAGCTGGAGAAGGATCTTATATTTCTTGAAACTGTCATGGGCTTGGCACGGCAACGCCGCCATTGTTTGGTTGAATGTGTTCCATTGCCAACAGAAATTGCAAAAGAGGCTCCTGTATTTTAAAAAGGTAATTGATTGTGAGTTCTGACTGTTTCAGATAAATTTTTATGCTTTTACATGTTCGGTTGCTTAAGTAAATGCTTGATGTCTATCCAAAAGAAGAGTGTGGCATCGACAGTTGGGACTCTAAACATGCATGAATAAATAGCAGAAGTTTGGGGTATGCGTTAGTTTAAATTTCTTTCAGCAAATGTACCTAGAATTTGAGCTTATGCCATCCATCTGTGACAGGCTTTTTTCTAACCACTGGTTACTGTATGGTGATAATGATCCTACACACCTACTAGTGGTGGGTGCCTCTAGATTTGGTTGTCGGTTGATATCATTATTTGTGAAGTATTGCATTGATTTCATATGATATGTGTCCTTGTGTAAATACACAACAGCATCAGGGGTTATCATGTTTTAAAGTATCCCATATTATTGCTATCTGTTAATCGTAAGAGCACTTTGTTGCAGGCAATCGATGAGGCAGAAGATGAATGGAGCCAACATAATGCCAAGAAGCTCATTGACACGAGTGTGAAGGGATTACGAGCTTCCATTCCCAAAGACTTCCCCTATTTCCATGTGGAGTTTGGTTTAAATAAAGGATTTGTCCACGTGATTGATGATGAAAAACAATTTAACAGTAACCTAGGTCTCAATGTTATTAGGGGCATGCTGCAATTGCCTGAGGAAGATATGTATCGGCGGCGAAGATATGAATCGGTAGAGGTGCAAAAGCAAGCAGCTGCTAGCTTTGCTCGAGATTGGGAACCATTTGATTGGACAAAGCAGCTGGACTAAGTGATTTGATTTACCATGTCTTGATACCCCCGTGTGAATTGCCCGAGAAATAAATGCTGTCCAGCTTTAATACGGTTCAGAAGCCCTTGGTTTACCTTGTCGATGATGACCAGGTGGTATGTGTGACCTATTAGTCAGGCTTTTTTTCAATAGTTATTTGGTTTCTTCTGTTGCCCGTTTCTCTAACGCTAGGTATTTGTAATGTGCCCAATGTGGTTTTGATTTGCGCTTTCTAGTTTTTCCTTTCCAGCTTATGGTAGCTTTAGTGGACCAAATTAAATTCTATATACAGTAAATCAATTAAAATCAGTTCTGAAGTATCAATATTTGTCTGCATATTTAAAGAAACCAAGTTGATCTTGAGCATATAGGAAATTTTGATATTTGTACACCCAAGAATGATATTTGGATATAAACGATTTAAGATGGTAGGGGATAGAATTATATTCTGTACAAATTGGTTTCCCTTTGCATCTATTTGTGTGATTTTGCACTCAGATCCGGGACCTCCATTAGAAAAAGATTATTTAATCAAGGTCCAAGCTACCTTGGTACTTTTAGGCCGTCCATCTTGTGAAAATTGAAGTATTTCTCTCTTATTGTCACATGGCTTCCATCCTTTAGGGAGTAACACACTTTTATTGTCTTTTCAAAAGGTTTCAGAGCGTTGCAATTGCAACAAGTCCAATTTATACTCTACTTTCACTTTACTTTTTTTTTTTAATATATAAAATTTGGAGCTGACATTCTTTATGTACGTGTTTGTCATTGAGAAAAAGAAAAGGGAGGAAGATGGGATGAATTAATCATTCTATACTAGGAATGGCTCTTTCACAATTCGTTTTATTCAGCATGTCTTCATCACAAGTTTCAAATCAAGATGGATGGTTTGAGGAAAGGCGTCACCTAGTGTTCATTTATTTATGTATAAATTACAATCTAAGTTATCTCATTGAATGAAATAATTTCCTCTCTGGTAAAGTGACTCGGTTGATGGCCAAATAGCGACTAGGTTTGATGTTGATTGTGTCGGATGGAGGGAGAAGCTGGTTATTTGGGTTGATTTAATTATGCCAAAGCTAGGCTCATCTTAAGGGAATTTGGAGAGCTCTAGCGACTGTTTGTTTCATCGGCATGCAGGCAATATATAGATATTTTCAAACTAATTATTTGTTAATAAACAAATAAGCAAATACAAATGAAAAATAAATATTTTTACTTATAAACACATTAAATAAATCAGATATAAATTGGATATGGATAAGATGTAGGTTAGATACATATATAGACAAACAATCCAAACAGATCTAATTGGTTAGATTGGAAGCTAGGCTCATTAGCATTGAATCATCCAATTTAAATTCTCCACCAAGTTCACTTATTAATTAATATCTGTTAAGGACTTTTAGGTCCCTTCCTATACACTAAGACGTCCTATAGATTTGTCACGCGTCTGATCATAGATCACAAAAAACAGTCTAATAATGTTCATTGATTACTCCCAACTAAACCTTATTTCAGTAGTTTCCTCAGGAAGTTTCTTATGACTGATCATTAAGGTTGTATCACTCTCAAACCCTTTGCATTTTATTATTTCCGTTGAATATCCTTCATAAACTTAACAAATTATTTATATTATGCTTTATGTGTGCTTCACCTTGCATGCATTTACTTGGAAATTAACTCTTAATTAGTGAAATTTCTCATATCAGTAGGCGAACAATAAAAATTCATCACTTCAACTTGTCCATAAGTTGGTAGGTGGCAGCATGAATAAGTGGTGTTTATGTAAAATATCAATCACACACGTGATGGCACATTGGTTATTACCCGTGAGAGGCCATTCGACTTTCGGTGGTTGGATTTTTGTTTATACTATATCCATATTTAATTTGTATTTATAATTTATTTGTATTATATTTATATCATATTTATTTGATTAGTTTATGTATAAAATTATTAGTTTTTTATTTATATTTATTTTTTAATAAATATTTATTTAAAAATAATAAAAATATGACAAAACAAACTGACATACTTGGAAAAAAAAATAAAAGGACTTGGGGTAATAAACGCATTTGCTTATAGTCATAGATCTTTTGGGCGTAAGGATCTCTTAGGAATTTTCATAATCGGCTCGTATACAGATTGCCTATGGCTCTCACAACACTCGTCGGATAAAAGAATAAGAAATATTCGTATTTTTAATTTTTGATAATTTAATATTTGAAAATTTTATGTTTTGCGATTTAGCATTTTGTTTATTCAATTTAGTATCCTGTAAATAAGAAAGCTAACGCTCATTATTTTTTTTTTAAATTATTGTTTATGCTATAATTTAAAACGTATTCTAGTGCATATATCTTAGTTTTGATGTTTTTAAATAGTTTATATACTAATTAATTTATCAAAATTTGTTTTTTTTTATTTTTATTGATAATTATTTTAATTTTTTTTTGTACAATAGATTTTTAATCAAATTATTATTATTATTTAGCCAATTATACATCACCGTATCTTAAATGATTGTTTGAGTCAATAATATTTTACTTATAAATGGAATAATTATCTTGCATGATGAAGTTAATATAACTGATGATTCATAATTATAAAAAAAAAAGATCATATAGCATAAATTGGATATCTTCACCAAATTGTTAAAAATAAAATCATATGGCATAAGCAGGGCATCATCATTAAATAAATTATTTAGATATATGGCAGTTTTTCTTTTTCTTTTTATAGTTTGGCCGAACATGTGATAATCTTCTTCTTTATCTATTAATTATAAAGCCAAGACATTTTCAGTTTGAACTTCATTTTTAAATATAATTTTTTTTTTATCTTACTACATTTTTATCTCCATTTACTTTTTCTCTACCCACTACTTATAACTTCCTTTATCCACTATCTATAACTTCCATATGCATGTTTAAATTGAAACCGTCATCTACCTACTGCACTATTTTATGTTATCATTCTTCTTTTTTTCTAATTAACCATTTTTATCAA
This sequence comes from Combretum micranthum, assembly GCA_024138025.1. Lineage (NCBI taxonomy): Eukaryota > Viridiplantae > Streptophyta > Magnoliopsida > Myrtales > Combretaceae > Combretum > Combretum micranthum. The sequence goes on from JAMXBD010000133.1 coordinate 984,009, forward strand.
GTCTTTTTTCTTTTTTTATTCTATTCTATATGTTTTTTAGTATCCGTGTAATGGGTGCACAGTCCTCTGGTATAATATTTAAGGAAATATGGTTACATTTGACTCCATGCCCACTAAAAAATTCATTGCGTAAAATACATGTATTTGACATTGATTTTGGTTATATTTACATTTCACCAGCCCTGTTCTTTAACCTATACTAAAACTGAAGATTCCGAACATTTTAAGAGGATATTTTTGTAATTTTATAGTAATATCCCTCTTTATACTTTTATCTATGGGACCATAGTATTAATATTATAAAATTAAATTGATTATAAAAGAAATTAATATAAAAAATTTAAGGATTCTATTATAATTAAAAAATATATAAATCGTTTATTGATATAGTAGCATCACTATCCTTGTAATCTTCAGAGGACAATAAAATTTTCCTTCTTATTTTCCCTTATCTCTTAGATGTGTCCGCAACTTCCAAAATTTCCGCTAGCTTCCTATGCAAGTTTCTTTTTCTTTGTTTTTTTTTTCTTCTTCCATGGTGTTCCTTTTTTCTCAAGTATACATGCCAATGATCCATCAATATCAAAAGTACCAGAGATATTTATTTACTCTCTCTTTATATGATGTAAATGGATTCAAACTTTTACTTACAAGAAGTGCTTTTTCTTTCTTTCTTTCTTTTTTTTTTTTTTAATTGAATGCAACCATTATGAAATCAAGAGACCGTTGCAGCAAGCCGCGACCCTGTTTGTTAAGTTTGTTTTCTTTTTACTTTACGGTTCGTTCATTTTGCTGAATGAATAAGACTATAATGAAATTTCTATTACAAAAAAATAGAATAGAGCTGTAATATGTTTTTTTATTAATTTTTTATTTAAATGGTAATATTTAAAAAAAAATGTATTTCCAGCATTGGATTGATATTCATAGGTTTGAATAAAGAATAACCATTCAATGTTTTGTGTAATAGGGATTCATCGTCGAATCGCTATTCAGTAAACTAAACATCGTAATAGCTATTCGTAAGGAATAAGACTGTAATGAAATTACAATTACAGCGAAGTAAACGAGTCATTAGTGTTAGATTTACGAATAAAAAAAGTCTGGTTTTGGTTATTTATATGTTGATTCAAACTTTATGTATCAGCTCAAATAAATTAAATTTTACACGAAAATTTGTGTCTATTTATTTAAATATATTTTTCTTCAAGTATGGATATTTATTAATTTAAATGATTATATGGCTGTTGTGCTTTATATCATTCATGCCAAAGAAGGAGATTTGTATTAATTGCTTTATCAAAGCTTATCTGATCTTCTACAGTATTATATTTATTATAACGAGTTTTTTTTTATTATTATTATTATTTTCTTTGTGTTGGCAACTCTTTTTTTTTTTTTTTTAAATTTATGATTAAAATAAGGATTTTTTTATGAGATGGGGTAAAATTTTATTAGCGACAGTTTGCTTCATCTAATATAATAATAAGATTAAGCGAATCTATACTGTGGTGTCCAAAAATATTTATTTTATTTTATTTTTTCTTCTTATTTTATAATATTATAAGTGATGGTTACTGTCCATCTTTCCTCCCTCTCTTTTCTCTCAATCTGAATTAAAAAACGTTTTTGCAACTGTTCTCACTCTTTTTTATTTCTTTCTTCTTCTTTTTTTGCATATGTTTTCTTTTTAATTGTTCCTCTTTTTCTTTTTTTCTTTTTTTAGCATATGTAATGCTGGTGCATTATACGCTGATTAATATTTATTGGAGTAGAGGTTTTTCTCGAAAGAATGGAGTCAAATTATATTACCACGTATGTCTGAGTGAAGTTACAAATGAAATTCGATAACTAAAGTGTGAATGATTGCATCTTTTGTTCTAATTTCTATATTGGATTATTGAGTAAATATTTTAGTCTGAGGATGAGATGGAGCAGTATGACATCATCATCATCTATGTTTTTTAATAACCCAGTGAAGTTTTTGACTGGATTTGAAGAATAAAGTGAGAAAAATTTGAAAGGGAAAAAAAAAAAAGAAAGAAAGAAAGGTAAGAAAATTATCATGTTTGAGTTTTAATGATTCGGTGATTTTTTTTTCTAATATTAATTCAAGATACATGTGTGAATTAATGTGTTTGGAGGTCTTCTATTCCTGTTATTATTTTTTTTTTGTATTTATTTTTTGGTTTTGAAGCCAATAAATTTATGTACTTGATACTTTTCTCAATTTTTATTTTTTCCTTTTATTTGTTTCTACTTATTTATTTATTTATTTTTGGATTCTATAAGAAAATTTTATGTCAAGTCTTATTAACTTTTGAAATAATGGATTTTGCGTCTAATCCATAAGTATATAATTTAAAAAACTCATGCAAACTATCACCTATTTTGTTTCTTTTGGTACTTTTTTTTTGGTATATTCATATTTTGATGAAATGGTAGTTAATTTAAAGAAATTCAATAAAAATAGTTACTTTGGCTTTCCTTGTTTCTATTTTTTCTTTATCTAATTTACTTATTTTATTTTTTATATATTTGTTTTTTTTTTGGCCAAAAAGTTACTTTGAGTTTGATGTTAATAAAAACAAAAAAGAAAGAGCTATTTATTTGGATTTGTACTGTCATGATAGAATGTGTTAGATTTAATGATAATCGATCTTCATTCTAAACTTGCTTTTATACTTGCACAGATTAGGGAAAGAAATGGATTAGAAGAGGATACGAAGATCCAATCTCAAGTATTTATACAAATTTGTTGAATTAGAACTTGAAAGGAAGAAGTAGGTTGGACCATTTTAAACTTCCATTGACATAAATTTAAATAACCAGGATTGTTTTCTCCAATGCATTTAGAGGCATAAATGTTTATCTTACAAAAGGAGTTGTGAAGTAGTATATAATGGTCAAGCCTCACTGCAAATTCTAAAATTATTTTCTATAATTGTACAAATTAACAAATATACATTACTTCTTTTTGTATGAGTTTGTGGCATAAAAAAAAAAAAAAAATATATATATATATATATAATTCTTATCACCCCAAACAAAGTATAAAGGTTAATAGGACTCGAATCTCTCTCTCTTTCTTGATTTATTTTACAAAGTATTTTGTTTGATTTAGATTCTTATACACACACATTGCATGCGTATATTTTTGTAGACAATACATGCACATAGCTACTATTAAAATAGTTTTATTTACTCTAGAATAAATAATTATGATGTTTTATTATTATTAATTCCTTTCTTTTTTTTTAATTTTCAATACATTTTCAGACATTTTATATATTTTTTTCTTTATTTATCATCACATATATGCTTAACTTCATTCAATCCATTTTGAGATGTATAAATATTTATTTTCATTATGTTTTATATGACTTTTTCACACGCAATGCCGGCTGCTAGTTTATAATTAATCATAAAAATTAATTCAAGGTACATCTCAATATAAAATTAGTATAGATAAATAACTTAAGAAGATTAATTGGATTTCCAAATTAACAATCTACAGATTCAATACAATACAGTTAATCGTATCAAATCTACCTAAGAAAATACAATTAATTAAACCATCAACTATAGTTAATAATACACAAAAAGGTAAATGTCAAATTTTTAATTCCTTCTCGGGTATTTTTCAGTGTATTTAGCAATACAACACAAAGTGAAAATCAAGAAAAAAAAAATAGAAGTAAGTTGGAATGAAAAGTGATGAAAGTAAAAGAAGATTATCTAATAGTACTAAGTGAATCTTGAATTGTGGTATCAAAAAATATTAATCTTGTTTTTTTTTTAATCTTATAGCGATTATGGGTGGTGATTACTCATCTCTCTTTATCTCTTTTTCTCTTTCCCACTCTTTTTTTTACTGTTTCTACTTTTTTTTTTTTTTCCGCACATGCGTATTTAAAACTGTTTTTTTTTAACATACAATGTATGCAAGTAGAAATAAAAGAAAATAAGATAAAATATTTCAATATTTTTTAAATGGGGCATTGTTTTTAAGATTATGGTTGTAATTTAGTCTATTTCTTTTAGAGGAAATTGCGTGTTTAGTATGCTTTTAAAAAAATTATGTAAAAGAAGATTAGAGGATAATAATTATCGGATTAGTGTTGTTGTATCGCATAAGGTATATGAGATATGGTATTTATAAGTGTGCCGTGATAAGCCATGTGATACAAGGTAAATATAGTGTATCGCATTGCCAAAAACGGCGGTACACGTGCCAACTTGTGTCGCCTATGGTGTATGTGATGCAGGTGCTTCCCTACAAAACAATATACCATGTACCTTCATTTTGTCCAATCTTTACATATACCTATAAAGTCACCTGTTATATGATATTCTTATACAATAGACATCTATTTTTTCATCATCCCAATTCATCTAGTTGTCAATCAACATTTGATCAATCACATCTTGTTTCAATAATCAACTCCACTATTCTGTTCAACTATCAATCAAATTTTCAATAGTAAACCAACTAAATAATGATAAAGAAACAGTATCAAGGTATCATGAATTACAAAAAAAAAATATTTTTACAAGTTTTTTATTTACAAATGAATCCTATACAATTGTCTAAGTTTTCTTTTTTTTTTTTCCTAATTAAATTTCTCTTAAATCGTCTCTCCTTTGTTTCTGTTTGTGCAGATATATTGCTTGGTCCTTCTTCATCCATGCTCATAGGATGAGGATCCATCTACAAAATAGATTATGGTTGTATTAGAAATATTTACATTGTATATTTAACTATAATGAATCAACATTAGTTTTGTTATACCTGTGATACTCCTTCTCCTATGTTTGATGATACTAGGCGATCTAGTTTCATAGGAGCCGGAGGAGTGCTCAACTCTGATATTTTCTTAGTAAGTGTCTCAGAGATCATCAAATCAAATTATGGACCCTCTGTATCAACTAAAGTCATACTATGAGATGGATCCTCTGTAACAGTCGATGCATCTATGTGTAGAGGCCGTATAGGATCAGAATGAATAGGAGGATGAGGAGAAGGATCTGCACCAGGCTCTACAGGCGGATGCATGGGAACATCTAGAGCGTAATTTACAAGTGGATGTGGAATCAGATCAACATGTGGAGGTATATCCACATTCTCATCTATCAACTGACCATGATCTCGTGTTCGTCCCCATCCCTGTCGTCATCCTTTCCCCCTCCCTCTCCTCATTTCTCTCCCTCTCTCTCTCCTTTGTCTCTGTATAGCGTCTTGATTTTGCTCTTGTTGATCTGGGTGTAACAATCTAACTCCTCCATATCCTTGTAATCTACTGATCCCCAGATCTACTAGAGCATGCATCTCCTCTATATCTGTGGATCTCTGGATCCTTGAACTGTGTCTACCTACACATTTATATGCAATAACAATAAGTTATAACGAATTATTAATATTTGAACATTTATTTTAGATATAAAACTTACAAGTCCAGCCAATAATGCTCTTGAGCAGCTGATATCTTCGGGTGATCCTATGATACTAGTCGTAGTAGTAGATAGAGACCATAGATGATAATGTATCGTCATGCTGTAGTTGTACGAGTTTCTATCATCTATCATCCCACTGGATGATAAATTTGGCATGTTTTATCCCCCAGTCCTCCCCAGATTTACCTTTAAGATCCATACTATGTATACTGTCTAGATCAGTCTCATAATCTTGTGGGATGGTTTGAATCCCACCAATCTGTCTCATAACCCTATCTGGTAGGTGCATCTCCATAACGTAGAAGCAAATAAGGGGGACTTTGGCTAGCCAGATATCACTCCCCTCTCTATAAATATCTGGTAAAGATTGTATCATCTCAAGAGTGTAAGGCATCTAACATATCTGTATAAAGATATACAACCATTTTAGTATATGAAAAAAATATTATACATAAATTTTGAAAAACTAAATTTTAGAAGTATGATATACCTGAGAGGGGTCTGGAGATCAATCTCCTCGCGGTACCGATGTAGTACTGATCTGATTAGAATGTGTATATAATTTCAGATACTACTAGCAAGTGTACTGAGTCTTGATCAAGTAATATAGAGATGAGTTGAGTATCGTTCCCACAAGGACTAAATTAACTACTAGAATGATATTAGTTTATACTAATATTTAGGCAATCAAAATATGTCAATCAACTAACTAATTCTATCTATTATGAATGCAATGAGATTGTGAGAAGTTATATAAAATGAATGTGGGAAGGAACAGAATCCATCCTAATCTTTACTAATCATGCTGAATTTATATTATATGAATAATTAGGATAATGGATATTTGTAAGAAATTGTCAAGACCTAAAACTATCAAGTTTTAGTAAACCATAAAATAATCTATTAGCTTCCGCTATACAAATTATCAATGGAATCTAATTTATAATTATAAATCTTCCAATTCTATAATTGTCTAATATCCTAAGTTAACTTCTCCTAATTCCTTAGTGAGAAATTAAAATAAAATATTGCATGAAGTATATAGAACAATTTCTAAATTAATATCAAACTTAATTGCTTCCATAATTGTTGTTTAATCTCAATTCATGATGAACCCTAATTCTTTTTCCAAATTATTAGAATTCTTATCAATTTAATTTCAATCGGAAACAAAATAGATAATTAGGATTTAATACAAATATTCCATAATTCTAACAATCCTATAATATAAATTCAAGAATTATTTTAGCAAAATCAGGATTTCATCACTTCCCACAAGGAAAGGTTTAGCTACTCATGGAAGATGATTCAATAATCAAATAAGAATATGCAATTGATAACTTTATGAACAAATAATTCAGATAAATGAATTGCATAAGAAAGAGATTAGATATCACCAATTCAAATATCGCAATCTCAATTACAATTCTTGAAAGCTCAATTCTCTCACAAATCTCTATGAAATGTTAAAACTATTTGTATACTGAAGTACTCTCTATTTTGCTTTTGCTTCTTCACTTCTGCTTCTTGCCTGTTCAACTAGAGGAGGGAGATCCCCTATTTATAGGAAAAATTTCGTGCAAAGCATTAATGGAAAATTGCAGTTTCACTTTGTACGCTGGCAGTTACAGATCATACGCCGGCGGCTTATAGACGGCGTATAGTCATTTTCTTCTTTGCGCAGGCAGTGCATTGGCAGCTTTCAACTTCGGTTACAAGGATAGGCCGCTTCTACGCTGGCGGCTTAGATATAGATCTAGCCGACGTATGTGATGAAAAATGAAAGGTTGGACCAATTTCTAACGAAAGCCGTCCCAAAGCCGGCGGCTTTGATGCCGGCTTAGACAATCCATCAAATTTGTTCTCTTCATTTGTCTCCGAGCATGTGTTATCTACTTGTCGCTTCTGATCCTTGATCTACACTGCCTCAACGTTGGCGGTTTAGTATCCGGCGTAGGTTGTAACTCCTTTTGCGCTGGTGACGTTTGAACTCTGAGCTGCCGGCCTTCAATGTACGCTGGCCTATTCATCTTCTACGCTGGCGGCTTTCAGGCGATGTATAATTGGTTGAGTCAAGGCTTGCAAAGCTGGCAGTGTAAGCAACGGCTTTGAATGAGTGCATTTTGTAAGCCGTCTCAACGCCGACAGCTTTGAAGTCAAAATAGCCGGCATGTCCTTGAATTTTTTTTTCAATTTTCATTCCAAAGTTTCTTGTTTTGATTTCTTTGTCCAAATAAGACCTGAAACATGAATTTTGACCAAAACAAGTATCCATTCTAGCTATTTTGAATATCAACAAGTTGTATATAATATGATCTTATCAAGTACATGTGTAGAAGTCTATGTGATATCAAAGACGTCATCCCATCTAAATGCAAGAGGATGCCCCTGATCTGATACACGCGTGAGGGTCCTATAGGGCGCTATACAAGAGAATCTATCCCATGCCCATATCTGCAAAATTATGCAAGCACCTCCTATGTCATAGGTATCTGCTTGGGCAGCTCTACATAGATATATGTATAAGAAAGCCAGGCAAGCCGATCCCCAGCTGTATGTCCTAGCGCCTGGAAATCCTCTAACAGTGGCAGGAACATCACTATAAAGTTGGATGACGTATCAGGAAATAGGATCCCACCATCAATAAGAGAATGTATGCCTTCGCATGTCTAGGGATGGCAATCTCATCGGCCTTTTCTGGTAGTCCCCGTAATAATCTCTCTTTCAACCACGTCATCCTTAACCTCTGACCACTAAACATCCTGGTATCTAGTCTAACTCCTAGTAAGTGCTCACACAGATTAGGCCATGTGTGTACAGTAGTCCCTATCGCTGCCCGCCCATCGATGGGTAATCCAAACTAGACAACAATGTCCTATAAAGTCAGCTCGACCTCTCCATATGGCATATGGAAGGTGTGTGTCTCTAGTGTCCATCTCTTTACTAATGCAGTAATCAAAGCCGAATCTAGCATGATAAATGGCAAATGGGCTACACCAGAAAATCCAGCCTGCTCAATATAGGGATCTATGTGAGGATCATATGCTGCTCTCATCTCATCTGGATTCTTTAATGATGCCTCAACTCGTCGGCATATCACGAGTCTATACTCCTACAAAAATTAAATAAATTATAAATATGTTGACATAATGAATAGATTAATTATACAAATATTTTAGCTTAGTTTTATACCTCTCTATCCCATATAAGTTGTGACCTATGTGTAGGTTGCAGGGTCAACAATGATGTGTCAACTGGTCCTAGATCCATCTGTAGAAAGTAAAGTAAAGACTTGGTAGTTGCCTTAACAAAACTTGTGTAAATGTAGAGTAGTCAATCAAACAATATAATTATATCATAACAAAAATTAAAAAAAAAAAATTATGAATTTGGTATTCTTAATTTTTATCTAATTGTTTAGACAAGTTCTTCCATTGTGTCCTTTTTTTCTATATTTTCCATAAGTATTCTTGGTATGTTTCTCCTTTAAATCCATTTCATTATGGAATCTACTTGTTCTTGGTCTTCTTTTTTCTCTAGCATTTTCATAGTGCGGATGTATACATGGCATATCTTCCACATCTATCCATGTTCGCCTGTCTCCTAAAGGCTGGAAATTGCTTGTGTAACAAGCTAGTTGATTCTTCTAATGAAACCATCTTTCAATTTTTTGCATGGGATCCATTTTTACATGTGTCATGGTTGTGAAGGCATGGGAGCAAGGTATTTTGAATGTTTGTCACTTATTACAGCTACATGTGTTATTAAGAATATTCACCACATGATAATGGCCACCCTTTTCCATGTTATGTAAAATAAACCCCTATTTGAACCTCAAAATGCCAGTTGTTCTACTAAATGTAACGACCTTATGTCGTGTAGATGCTCTTCTCCATCTTTCTATCTTAGTTCTAACCCATTTAAGGTAAGTTTTTCCTTTCCTTATAAACTTGTGAGCTTCATTGCTTCTTCTATCAAAATAACTAAGATAATTGTAGAAAATTTTAGAATCAAGGTTGATACGGACAATGATCTTGCACGTTTTAATACTGCATTGTAACTTTCATCGAGGTTTGTTGTTATTTGACCATACCTAAAACTCCCATCATACGCTCTTGTTCGTTGCTCAAGTGGTATGTTTTCAAAGTAGTTTTGGAGCTGTTTTGTGTCTCTTCTTTATCTCCTCCATATAGAATTCATATTTTCTTTCCTATGTCTAAAATCTTGTTCCTGTTACTAGTTTCTTCAAATATTGATTTTTGTATTTTGTGTTGAAATTGATAGCAACGTGTCTTATGCATTTCCACCATTGTGCAAAAGGGGGCTGCGATCCAACATTCTTGTCCTTTAAGGCTTTTACTATACCTTTATGTCGATCCGATATAAGACATAATGTGTGATCATCATTGCGCGATCCTTCAAGACATCTTCAGCTTTTTCAAGAACCATGACCATGTTTCATTTGATTCCTTATCCACTAATGCAAATGTCAGTGGAATGATGTGATTCGCTCCATCTACACAACATGCAATCAATAAACTATGTAGATATTTTCCATGCAAAAATGTCCCATCAACATTGACAATAGGCTTGCAATGTCTAAAGGCTTCTATGTAAGGCACAAGTGCCCAAAATAATATAGCAAATACCACACCACTATCACTTTCGATTGATTGCGCTTTCCATGCCATACGTGTTTGTGGGTTAGTTCTCTTGATAGCAGCCATCAATTTTGGCAATTCATTGTATAATTCATCCCAATTTTCATACACTTCTTCAATTGCTATCCTTTTAGCGCCCCAAACTTTCCTTGTTGACATCACATACCCATAAGTTTCCTCAATCTATTGTCTAAGAGTTGAGATTTTAACATTAGGATTTTTTTTTATTTGACCCAAGAAACATTGGTTCATGAATGTTTGGTCAAGCTGTGGATGATCTTGTTTGAAGCTCTTATTTGTGCATGTGTGTGGACCGTCAACAATGGTAATCACAAAGTCAACATCCTAACGTTTTTGGTGTCCACGAAGTCGTCATTCATAATTACAAGTCGTCTTGGCTTCATAAACAATATTCCATATCTTCTTATTTGATTCTGTCACTATGAAGTTATAGTGATTCTTTATGTACTAGATTTTCACCACATAAACCAAATCAGCTTTAGTTTTAAAACCTCATTCCAGCCTTAGATTCATTACCTAAACACAGGTCCTCAGATTTAAGAAATTCTTCCTCATAAGATGCATAACCGTCATCAACATCCATATTACTCAGGAATGGAATAGGATCTTAGAATGATGAACTTTCACTAGTTTATTGTTCTGCTTGAGCACTTTCTATAGTAATAACTTCCTGAAGAATTTCACTTTTGTTTGGAGACTTGTTTTCATCACTTGATGCGTCGATCTCAAATGGTATTTCGTTCTCCTCATCTTGATTCTCCTGAAATATTACCTCATATTTTGAATCAGTTTCTTGTAAGGCCTCCTCCATTTCTTCCTCAATATCATTTGCAATGTAAACATTTTCTTCAACTTTCTACATTGAACTGTTGCGTCTTTTCAGTAGAGCTGGCTGATCTACTATGTTTTGCTCCAGAGCATGGTTATGATATTTTTAACTTCAACATACAGTTGTTGAAGACATGTCATACCAAATGCCTTTGCAATGTCAATTAAAGCTTCAACATCCATATCGGTACTAATATCTTTCAACATGACTTCTTTGTAAGTTGGACTATAGATTGATATTTGCTTGTGGTACATTTCAACTTTGCTTCCTCTAATATCAATTCCCAACTCTTCACATACCATATTTAAGAGACTGATGTAATTGGTTTCCATCCTTACTTTAATATTCCTCAGTGGTCCCCTATCATAATATGGTTCATCTTGACCTTGCAAAATCTTGCCATTGGCAAAAAGAGAGATTCTGACATAATCTGCCATTGCTATTGTTCATCTAGACATACAATAGCATAAGATAGATTAGTCATGTTACTTGTGTAATATTAGATAATCATAGTGCATATATGATATGCATGACTATTCATTACTTTGTAATTTCCATATCATTCCATTGTTCTCATTTTGATTCACAATCATTCTATTCAATTCAATTCTTAACCCCTATCTAGTAATACTCTTATAAAGCTTAATGATATATAGAACAAAACTAGCTGCATGCACATGCTCACATACTTCAAATGATAGCATTTAAATCATGACTTTTTGAAGGGTTCGTAGGATGGATATCTAAACAATTTACCCTATAAGTTCATGCTTAGTTATACCAAGCACATTAGGAAGAAGTTAGAGTAATGTCTAAGATAGAATGATAGCCAATAATAAGAACTTTGCACTATCCTAATTAGGTAGGAGCTTTTCATTCCAAAGGTATTCCAAAACAATGGCAGGTTGTCTAGCATGGATTGTTCTCTCTTTTTCATTTCCCCCCTCTAAGTAAAAGTATTTTACAGATATCATGTTCAGATTAAAACCAATGTTGTCATTAGATGAATGTTACGATGCTTGTTGCTATATATTTCATGATCCAAAGGAATCTCACTAGTATCAGTCCATGTTTACATTTACAACAATAAAATACATAAATTGCAAAACAAACACCCCCACTCAATTATGCCAAATTAAACTATACATAGAATAGATCGAGGTTATTGAATTAATCACACTGAAGTATCTAAGATTGACTCATTGTCAGGCCATATCCCAATCCATATGCTTTCAATATGACATGCATAGATCATAGACTGTTTATAACTTTCTACACTTATTATAATCCACTATCGTGTTTTACTTCCACCATAATGCATATTCCAGGTCAAAAAGAATATTTATTTTGTAAAAATCAAATTAAAAACCAATAATCAGGATTGATGAATTACCAAATGATTGCAGAGACACGGGCTTCGATTTTGGAACAAGGAAATCAATAAATTGGAACCCTAGTTCGTCGAAATTAGCAAGTGAATTCGTTAAAATTAGCAACCCGATCCGATCCTTGTGCTCATTAAAATAATGAAATATCAGATATTCGATCAAAACTTTTGGAAGAAAAACACTAGAAACCGAAAGATTACAGAAAAAAAAAACCAAGTAGAATTTACCTCTTCGTTTCAATGTCTAGCGTCGATGATGGAGGATGATTTGCGAATTAAACTTGAGGATGATGATGGGACGGATTGTTTTTTGAAAGTTATGAGGATGATTTGAGCTTGAAGATACAAATTTAGGTAGAGCTAGGATTAAGAAGACGATAATTCAAGCTTGTTGAAAAAAATTTGGGTAGAAGCGTTTTTTTCGTTTTTAAAAGGGTTTAGCGCAAATGAAGAAGAAGGAGGATTAAAGTTCTAATAAAGAAGGGTGGCGTAAAGGAGAAGCAGCGTGTATCGCAGTACCTATATGTGATACAAGTTTGTATCACATATAGGTATGACGATGTATTTCATCCAAACATATCCCCAATGTATCACATAAAGGTATGACGATACATATGTGAAAATGTATCGCTTCGTTAATATGCGATACTCGTATCACTGTCTTGATATGCGATACAAACTTAAACACTGTATTGCTTGGCTTGCATGCAATACACGTATCACGTCTTCATATGCGATACAGACTTTAACACTATATCACCTGGTTACATGCAATTACGTATCGCCGTCTTCATATGCGATACAGACTGCTCTTAAAAGTTTGCAACAGTAGGTCGCTGTATTGCTTTCAGTATATGAGATACATGTACAATTCCGAGTGTCTCTTTTCCTTTATGCGATATAGAAGCCCTCTTATTGTATTTTTTTCATTTAATTTCTATTTAATATTATTTTTTCGAAAATATATTAAACATGGGTGCTTTATCCGTTTCTCTTGACCCTCATTGTCATTGCTTTTTACTCGTGAGTGGAGTGAGGAGAATGGGCATCAAATTTCCACAAGCTTTGGTCCATTTTTGCTCTTTTCCTTTTCATTGTAGGAACTCAAAACACCCTACTTCCATCTGAATTCCTTCCATTTTTGCTGGTTTTGATTTCAAGGTTATCAAACACAGCCTTGGTTTGCTATGTTTGGCTAGCTTTTAGAAAATGGAAAATAAAAGGAAATTGAAAGAAAGAAATGAGTAGAAAGAGAAATAAAAAAAATGGAAATAAGTGGAATGTTTGTTTTATATTTGGTGAATTATAAAGGAAATAAAAGAAAAAAAAGGAGAAATAGAGTTAGGGACTTATATTATTTTTATAAAATATTGATTAAAGAAGATAAATTAGGGTATTTAAGTCATTTTCATCATTATTATTTGATTTCATCCTATTTTTGAAGAAAAATTTACATAACCTATTTTTGTTTTGATTTCTCTTCAAATCACTTCATTTTCTATTCACTAAACAGACCCAAAGACACACATTTTTCTTCATTTGTCTCCCTTTCCTGATTTCATTCGTGCCAAACACAGCGTTTTTCTCATGCTTCGTGCAACTTAGACGATGGTGCTAGTTCAACCCCGCCCTAAACCAGCGTAAGCCAACCTAGAACCTGCTCGCCAGGAGAAGGGCCGGTCTGGTCCAGGTTGAACTGGGAGTTCAAGGGCCGGTTCAAGGCCCTTTGAACCACCGAAAAAAAAAAAAGAAAATTAAAAAAAAAAAGAAAAAAAAGGGGAAAATTTTTATTAATTTGCAAAAAAAGTTCCAAATGAACCATAAAAATAAAATAAAATAAAATAATAAAAAAGAATAGAAGAAAAATTTTCTAAAAAAAGGCAAAAAATTTAAATTAATTTGAACAAAATTTGGAAATGAACAGCAAAAAATTAAAAACAAAGAAAATAAAAGAAAATTTTTTATAAAAAAGGGAAAAATATTTATATTAATTTGCATAAAATTTCCAATTCCCCTATATTTATCATTACAACTTGATAATTAAAAATTACACATGCTCACAGAGATAATAATTGAAGAACGAAATTATACAAAGTTGACACTTGTAATAGAACAAACCATTACATCACTATTCAATGTATATAGAGAGAGATAATAATTTAATGAAATTATACGAATATTTAAAAATAAGATAAATTTGGCGTTATAACTATATGCACAATTTGAAATATCAAACATGTTCATATCTCACAAAAAAAGTGAACTTAACTGCATGCTTAAGAAGAAACTTTTTATTCTCCCTTACTACTTGGCTTGGGCACGTTCTGGCATGAAGCCACCGGTGGATCCACCAGATGTGTTGAAATCACTAAAATACTCATCCTCCTCACTTGTGCTGCAGGTCATATCATGTAGGCGTTGCTCAGCTCTATTCCAGTCATCGGTGTAGGCGAGAGACTCAACTATTACTATTGACATTCTTGATTTCCGATCATCCAATATTAACCTGACAGTACTAAATGCTTGCTCAATTGTGACATTTGATGCAGGAGCAGCTAAAATTTGTCTTGCGATCGAGATAAAATAGAAAATGTTTTGCTGTGGCTTCATCACCATTCAATGATTTGAAAATCATGAGCATCAATATTATCGCCAAACTCAAATGCAGTATTGAGGTAATTAGTGATTTCCTCAACAGCTCTAGAACTACTAGAACCTTCGGACCTCTTAAACCACTGCTAGTATGCAGCAAGACCTAGTGGTCCTCCCTCGGTTGTAGATGTTTTCCCGTGCGAAATCGAGGATGGACTTACGGAAATTTGCCTCCCATAAGTAAAGGAAAACTAGTTATACAAATCGTTGAAAACTTTCTCCGCATCACGTACCACTTGCATTAGACTGATAGTACACCTATCATGTGTATTCGACAATTGATCAATAATCTTATAGTACAAATCAACATAATGTCTGTGCCCTTCAACCCAGAACCGTGGATCCAAGATCATTCAAATGTGGTAAATCATTGGAATTTCCCTGTAGTAGTCCAACCACTTCACGCACTTATCGTTTATACCACCTTGCATGAGAACATCACTCCTCACTTGATGTAATGTACTAACAATGTTACAAGCTTCCATGATGAACAAATGCACACTAGGAGTATAAATCCTCGAAAATGTTTTCGTGCGATCATAAAAAATTTTTAAAACTTGCAGCAAACTATCACACAAGTCCCAATCGGTTGGATGCAATGGCATATCTGGAAGGTTAGCACGGGCAAAATCACATAAAGGCTCCTTATAGGGTACTATACTTTGCAACAGCTCGTATGTAGAATTCCATCTGTGTTAAATATTCTTCTTAAACTTTCGTAGTCTGACACCATTTTCAACACAGTATCTACGCCACGCTTTATTCACTGTTGGATGATCAGCCAAATACCCCACGACTTTCTTGATTGGGTGGTACTTAATTTGCAATGTTTCTAAGCCACTCTTAACACACAAATTAAGTATATGACATGCACATCTGACATGGAAAAATGTTTCACCTAATGTAGGCTGACATGGCCGTTTTAGATCTAAAATAGTTTTTGTGTTAGCTGTTCTATTGTCAAACCCTATTGAGAATTTTTTTTTTACTCAAACGATATTCTTGTAGGATGATAGCTATGATTGAGTATATGTTTTGTGCAGTGTGCCTACCATCCATATATCTAAGTGATAAAAGTCGCTTATGCATCACCCACTTATCATCTATCCAATGACATGTTATACCCATATACAAATTTTCATTCGATCTATCTGTCCAAATATCAGAACAAATGAAAACATTCATATCTAGACACTCAAACCGATATACAAGCTCTCGCTTATTTTTATGGTAAAGCTCGTCAGTGTATCGCTTCATTGTCTTTGCACTATAAGGGTAAGCCCGAGGGTTCAATGTTTCATCGTGGTAATACCTGAGATCGGGATGTTGCCTAACGCCATAAGACAAATGCAAACCACTAATCATTCATGCTAGACCATGCTTGTAATTCACGTCACGATATTGCAAAATTTTTGCTTATTTTTTGCCCCAGAACGACCAATTTGCTATTTGGTAGCTGCAAACCGAATTCATATAGGTGTTTGGACCTCATGTGCTTGGTAAAAGTGCCGTATCCATCCTCTGATCTCCATGAGTAGCGTGTCTTTCCATCTTCGTCGGTAACTTTGCGGAAATGTTTAGTAAAAATTTCAGACTTAAGAGGACGGGGAGGCCTACCTTGGTTTGCAGCCTGACCCATAGCATCAGAGATGTTGGGCTCATATTGTTCTTCTTACTCCTCAGGTGGTGGAACTTTTTGCACTTCTGGATCCTCTGTCTCTAAGCCACTATGTGTTTCATGAACAATGGTCCGCTGCTCAAACCCATGCGGAGCAGGGGGAAATACTTCCGGATTTATATGTCCTGAATGGAATTCATTGTAATCAACATACCTTGCTTGGTCATCTACATCAACAGAGTGGTAGGCTTGTTTAGACTTCCCTTTCTCACTACTACTATCACCCCGAGACTTCTTTAAGCTACTAGAACGTCCGCCAAAAAATGATCTCATTTTTTTAGAGCAACAAGTATCAATTTAGTAGCAACGAAAAAAAATATTGTTAAGGAAGGAAGATAATTACATAAATAGATATTGGAGATAAATATAGAGTTTTCAAACCAAATGAATTAGCAATGAAGTCAATTTAGTAGCAACGGAAAAAAAATATTGTCATGGAAGGATGGTAATTGCACAAAATAGATATTGGAGACAACTATAGATTTTTCAAAGCAGATGAATTGTCAATGAAGTGAATTTATTAGCAACGAAAAAAAATATTCCTATGAAACGAAGGTAATTGCATAGAGTTGATATTTGACACATAGATTTTGCAAAGCAGATGAATTGACAATGAAGTCAATTTAATAGCAACGAAAAGAAAATATTTCTATGGAACGAAGGAAAATGCACAGACTTGATATTTGACAGAAACATAAATTTTTGAAAGCAGATGAATAGACGAAGAAAATACGCACCTCTTATATATTGCAAATATATGACATAATTGTATGGATTGAAGGCCTACACAACTACGCATAGGTGCTGACAATTTCAAACATAGCCATAGCAAATATTTCAAAAGACATGTTAGACCACTTGCACCCTGTTTCAAATGAAATAAAAACAAAAGCAGTTTACGGATGCAATAATTCTATGCATTAAGGCCTGCATAGCTACGCACAAGTGGTCACAATTTCAAAATAGCATGTCAAATTTTTCAAAAAGCTATGTCATACCATTTGCACCCTCTTTTAAATGAAATAAACACAAAAGAAGTTCACGGACCATTACTTTTCCTTATTTGTTAGGATTGGTCTTATGTCTTCTACTGTAACATACTTTCTACTTGAATCACTTAAGGAAATGTGACAAAAATTGGGTTCACAACAATTATTCGCATGCAATAGGTGCACTAGCCCTTATGATTATTACTTATATTGTATATATAAATATATAAATAAGGTTAGTTACAAAAACATAACCTATTTTTTGGTCAATTTATAAACATGTGAATTGTGTTACTTTTTTTGTTAAGTAGGTGAACTGAGTTTCATATAAATGTGTCAACATAATTAATAACTGTTAGATGAATAAATGTTCAACTTTTATTGGTATGGAAAAGTTATTTCAATTGAAAATTAGTATTATATATAATATTCAATATTACTTTTTTAAATAAGAAAAATTGAAATAAAAAAATTGTCGCCTTAATTTATTATGACTAGTATAATATTAATACGTGTTATTCTACAATTATTTACTAAGCTTTACAATTTTGTATAAATCACGGGTCACTTACTTGGCAAAAATATTAACACAGGTCATCTACGCTCTACTAATTATTATTTGACTAATAATAGCATAGCAAATTCAACTTTTGTTTTCCAAAAATCACGAAAATATTTAGGACATATGTATACACATTTTTATTATTTTGTATAGATTACTTTCATTTTATTATTTTTATAAGTACATAAAAATAATTGTAAAAATAATTGAATTTACATAAAAATAATTTTCATATATACATAAAAATATACATGGAGGTTTTTTTTTTTTTTATCTTAACTTGAACCGCCGAACCAACGGGTCAGATGGTTTAAGAATGACGACCCGCCGGTGAACCGTCAATTCGGCAGTTCTTCAAACGGGCCTTTCAACGGAACGAACGGGTCGGTCCGCCGGTTTAAGCCCGCTGGTGCAGGTTCCGGTCCGTTCGCCGGTGGTGCGAACCGGCCCTTGCCGGCCTCTATTCGTGTCGTCTTTTACTCATTATAAGTATTTCCTGCACATTGCCTTGTTCATTAGCACCATCACCCACCGTGAGCAATCTAGCAGACCTTCACCGTTCTCGCCGGAGAAACACCTCCTTGAGCTCGGAACATTCATAACTGTTCACCTCATGTCAACACCACTCGACATAACCATCTTTGAAACCCTAACCCTCTCGGTTCATCGTCTTCACTTTCCCTAATCCTAACACCGCTTCTATCCTCCGAGTCGCTGTCCTCGACTCACCAATCCAACCTTCTGACTCATCCCAACCCCAAGTCGCCGCCATTTTCGTCCCTAATAATCGGGAATCCGACTGGGTCTTCACCACCGAAGAGGGTCATCTTCAACTCCTTCTTAGCACTCACATCTCTCGCCTCATTCTCATCGGCCATTACCCTAACCCTAACCCTGATCCTAACAACTCCCATGTTTATGATGATGAAATGACATTGCTTGAAGAGAAGCTTAAGCCTCTCTTACTAGGTTATCTCCTAAGGTCTGTCGAGATAATATGTTTTTTGATGTGCCCGTTTTGAGCTACGAAGATGGTATAGTTAAGAGTGTTGTGTTAGAACGACGTGTCGGACAATCTGTTGGTGAAATGTTAATTGAAGATGTAGAGATTGAGATTGGTAGAGAAGATGATGGTGAGAAATTAACTGATGGCAATTTGATAGAGTTTAGGAGGAGATTAAGGTTTAAAAGGCTTCCCAATTTGGTACAAACTCAGGTTCGGATAGTTCCGAGTTTGGGTTTAGATGGAAAAATGATGAGCATTGGGGAGGTTGTGTTTGGAGTTGATGTAAAGACTTTGGTTCAGCCGTATTTGGCTCCAATGGTAGCAGGCTTATCTTTAATTGCGTTTGTTATGGAGGAAAGGATGCGGATTGGGGTGAGGCCGCGCGCGTTTTGTGCTGGTGTTGGTGGTGGCGCGCTTGTTTCGTTTCTGAAACATCAATTGGATTTCAAGGTCTTGGGAGTTGAAATTGACGAAGAGGTTGTGTGGTTGGCAGGAAGTATTTTGGACTTGATGAAGATGATGAATTTAGCCATATTATTCTTGGCGATGCGGTAGTTTATAGGGAAGCTTGCGAGTTGGAGTAGTCAAGAAGGTTCCACATCTTCTAGTGGACTTTTAAATGGGTTTAGTCGCAAGGCTATCGATGGTAGTAACTGCACATTTGATGTTATCATGGTGGACTTGGATTCCACCGATGTCAGGAATGGTTTAATGGCTCCTCCATTGGAATTTATGCAAAAGGACGTTCTTTCATGTTGCAAGTTAATTCTTTCAGAAGTCGGGATTCTTATTATTAACGTGATTCCCCCAGATAGATCCTTCTATGAGACATTGATTAGTTTGTTTAAGGGATTTTTCATGATGTGTATGAAATTGATGTTGGGAATGGGGAAAACAGTGTACTCGTTGCTACTATCGCATCGGCTTGTAATACTTCTAGTAGGGATGGAGGAAAATTTCTTAGAAAATTGAAATCAGTTATTCCAGCTGTTTACTTGGAATCCATTAGGAAAATTTAAGGTGTATTAGAGATGCGTTTTTGAAGCTCATGTTGCTGAGATAACTGCACCATCTCATGGTCATCTATCTGCAGAAAACATAGAAGAAAGGTCTTACAGAAGAAGAAGGTTTGATCAAAGTGAAGGTGATTGTAATAATCAAAAGGTAGTTTGGTAATGGTTTAGTGGACTTTTTTTTACTTCCAACAGTATGTGGTTTGTGTCCTCTTTCACTGGTGAAACCAAAATTATGGATTGATTTTGAATATTCAGAATTCCCAAAGTTTTCAAGGAATGTCTCTAAACAAAATCTAGAAATGAGTTAAAAGTTGGCTTGGAAAAAGTAGAGAAGGCATTCTTTCTTCAAGAGATGCTACTGCTGCAATCTCTGGAGAAGTATGCCAATATCAAATATTTGAACGAATTTACATTAGTCTCATGTTGATTTTTTGACAAATATTTCTTTATTATCTGCAGCATGAGCCAACAGCAAGAACCATAGACAACAATGCATGGGATTAAATTTGAAACTTTAAGAAGTGCCTTGTTATGATGTCCGTGAAGCAGTAGAAGATCTTCTTTTTCTTATAACTGTGGTGGGATTGGTACAGCAATGTCACTGCTGTTTGGTTGAATGTATAACCTAACAAGGAGAAATTGCTCCTCTGTATTTTAAAAAGGTAACGGGTTGTCACTGTTTCAGATGTATTCTTGTGCTTTTTACCTGTTCAGCTGATTAAGCAAGTTTCTAATGTCCATCTGAAGGAAGAGTGAGTATAGACTGTTGGGAATCTAAATCTGCATATAAAAAAGTAGCAGAAGGTTGAGTACACATTAGTTTGAATGTTTTTTAGGCAAATGCACCTAGAATTTGAGCTTATGCTATCCATTTGTGGCAGGCTTTTTGCTTAACCATCGTTTGCTATTATGCTATATGGTAATGATGATCTTTAGCATCTTGGTGGGGAAGCTAGATTTGGCTGTTGGTGGATATCATTGTTTGTGAATTATCTCATTGATTTCATCTGATATATGTGCTTGTGTAAATACACAACAGCATCAGGATTATCATGTTTCAGGGTTCCCCATATTAGTGCTCTCTCTTAATTGTAAGAGCACTTTTTTGCAGGTGATTGATGAGGCGGAAGATGAATGGAGCCAACATAGTGCCTAGAAGAGACTAGCAGAGAGAAGATTGTAGTAGGGCTCATTTAAGTTAAAGTAAGCTCTAATCTTCACTTTGTTGCTTTAGTTACTCATATTGCATCATGAAGCATCATATTATTCTCTATATATTTGAAAAAACCAAGTTGATCTTAGTAATTACATGTTCTATGAAGGAGATGGAGCATACAGGAATTGTATTTTTTGCAGTGTAATATTGTGCACTATTAGCTATTCTATTCAAAATAGTGGGGGATATAAATTAGATATCTTTTGGTAAAAATGCCCAAACTGCATTTATAGATACATTTATGTGTTTCTATGATCGTGCATATGTATATATTACTCATTTTTGTCCCCTAATTTCAATAGCAAGAGGTAGAGTTGATAAAAACAAACAAGGTTACAAAAGAGCTGAATTTTTGAAGGGTTTGGATTTGACACATTTGAATAATTATTGAGCTTAAGCGGAGTTGATTTCTTTTATTGAGCTTGAAAATTTTTGAGCATGATGCAAAAGCTCATGTACATTATTTATGTTAGGGCTATAAACGAGTCATATTAAATGTTCAAGTAGTACAGTATTGGGCTCAAGTTCAAATTTATATTCAAACTCACTCTAACTTGATTGAGTTTAGAATTTTAATTTTGAGATCGACTCGTACTAGAATTGAATAATTTTGAGTTCGACTTGATTAAGTGTTTAAACTCAATTTAGCCCTACTTGTTTATGTCCTTAAATTGAACTATTCTTTAGGGAACTTTATGTTTGAGTCGACGTGTCTTCCCTCTTATACTCTAAAGGGTGAATATTGCATTTACTATATGAATTTTGCTAAAATATACAATTAATTATTGATAATTTGAATTGATTAATTTAAGCTCCAAAACTTTTCAAGTGCGCTAATGGGTCACAAGCTAAGTTTCTTATTGTTTTGATATCTTATTTTTATCGTTTTCAAACAAATTTGTTAAGAAACAGTTATAGATAAAAAGCAGAAATTTTTACTCATAAACAAATTAAACAAATCAAATACAAATAAGATACAGATGTAGATCAGATACAGATACAGATACAGATAAGATACAAATGAAAATTAGATAATCCAAACAAACCCTAAGTTGATATGGAGTTTTCATTCAATATGAGCATGATATGTGTGAGTGGGCCCCTTTTTAACACTATACAGACATTTTAAGAAATTACTTTTGTAATATTACGATTAGACTAGTTAGAAGCGGGTCTTGAGTTTGGTTAGCAAGTGAGGTGTTTGGGTTAGACATAAGGGAAAATAGGCAAAGCTTCCGTGGGTCAACATGAAGGGTTGACATTGGCTAGAAGATGTTAAAAAAAAAGCTTAGGAAAGAATAGTGAACAACTAGGTGGCAAGGAATTCACATCAGGTCACAAAGTGGAGGAGCTTGAGTAATTGCCTGAGTGTGGTGTTTTCGATAGAAAGGTGGTGGTGACTTTGAGTGTTTGAGTGTGTGTAGTTGATGATTGTGGTAAAGGATTGGGTCAAAAGGGTGGTGGTTAGTCAAGAGTGGAGAGAGAAGAAGAGGGTCGATGGTGGGTTTAGAGCTTGGAACAATGGTGGTGGCTCCTAAGGGTGGTTTAAGGGGAAAAGTTAGTGCTTTTGTGTTGTATAGGTTGTGTAGAAGGTGGATGTGGTGGTTTAAAGAATAAGGTGGTAGCTTTGGGCCTAGTAGTGGTCACTTGGTGCTCTGGTGTTGGTTTGATGGTTCAAAATTGAGTGGTTGGTGTTCAAAGTTGATGTAGCAATCGCGGGTATGGGGTATAAGCAACGAGGATTGTGTTGTTTGGAAACTTTGGTTGGATGTGGTTTTTGGTGTTTCATGGTTGAAAGGTGATAACTTTGGGTGGTGTTGATGGTAGAGATGCCCTCGGTGGCGGTTTGGAATGGCTGATGTGGAGAATTTGGGTATGGATGATGGCACATGGTTGAATGGAAGTGATTGAGGGTGCTTAGTTGAATGGCGGTGGTAGCTGTAGGGTGTTAATTTGGGATGGTGAAGGAAGTGAGAGAAAGGGTAGAGAGGGAGTCGAAGGTTTGATTGAGATAAGTATAGTAGAAAAAGAAGATGTCCATTATTTTTGGGGATTTATGAGACACGTCAATGCACCATTGGTTGATTCATCCAACAAGACAGATGGAGCTAATAGAGTTAATGTAGGCACTAATGGCAAGTATGAAAATCTTAATTAGGTAGTAAGTTGATTAATTTAAAGTTTAGTCATTGAATGTGACATTAACTCTACAATAAATAATGCGATTAGGTCTAAGAAAAAAAAAAAAAAAAAAAAGCCCTGTGATTGGTGCTATGGGCCTATGGCCTCTAGGACTTTATCGAAAGTTAATCCATACAGTATTGGATTCTTGTTTGCAAGGAATTGGGTGGCTGTGATTTTGTGGTTTTGGATCCTCAATGTAAGGCGAGTGCATTTAAAACCATATATGGGTCAGGGAGGCCTAGCGTGGGTGACTTTGTCAGAAATCAGCACGACTTGATACTTCGTCCTGATCCGTTTGAGATGCTACAAAGCTCAATATATCTTCCCAAATATGATGAAGATAAGATGATTATGAAACAGATAATGATGCTACAGATTTGTTCTCTAATTATAGTTCTAAAAATTTGCAATGTATGCTTTAAATTTTTTTTTTTTAAATAGTAGTCAAAACTACTCATGTTGATATAAAAAAATAATACTAATTACTTTTTGTATGCTTGTAATAAATGCAAGATGTCTGCGTGGGAGTTCAAGTCTTAAAACTTTTAAAATTGTAGTAGGAAGAAAGTGGTCGGTTGACTGTTGACAATAGTTGGTGGGGGATAAGGCAAGTTTGGTTGCTTTTTAGTGTGTGTGTGTGTATTTCTAAATAATATAAGACACCAGAGAGGTGCTTAGAACGTTAACATATTAGGGAATTTAATTTTAGAGATAATGACAAAGAATATCATAAATAATGGGCTGTTGTCCTTGTATTTTTGGGCTTTCTTCTTCTCATGGTGGATGTTGCGATTGAAATGGATAATGCTTTTGACCCTTGCTGTATAAATTTTTCTGAATTTTTCCATACGTGTTAAGTTTGTATCAATTGTGTACAATTAAATACTAATTTGTGATGAACTTTGGATTCTTTTAGAAGCAACATTGTGTTTGTCATGTCGCTGTTGGGTTTATTTCATTTTTATTTCTAGTTTTTTGGGCCAGAAGAAGAATTTATTAGCTTAAATCAAATTGTACATTGGTCTGGGAAAAGAAGTTCCTAATGAGAGAAACGACCATAACATAGAACAAGAAGTAAGTATCCCAGAATGAAGCAGTAAACCTGACTTTCCTTGAGAAGCAACTCAGTGAGCACAACAATTTGCTTTATTTATTTATTATTATTATTATTATTATTTTTGTTTTGAGAGAAAACACCGTTAGAAAAGTTTCTAGAAAAATATATGGTATTGGTCACCAAAGGGCGAGTGCCCCAATGACAATGATTTTGGCTAATTTATTGACTTTATGACAGGCAAACTGTCAGACTCAATAATAATCTCTGTCACCATCTTTCGAAACAGCAGCTATCTCGGTATTCTCCACGGGGCTTGTCTGACATGGCGTTGCAACAGTGTGGGGTAAATCATCTCTGGAATCCCTTGCAATCACAGATATCCTTGCTTTATTGTCGACGGCTTCATAAGATTCATCACAGTTCAGTTTAACTGTGTTTTCCCACAGAGGAATGAGGAGTCCATCAGCAGCAAAGTTGTCATCAATCTGTGCTGCGTAAGCCTCATGATTTGAGATTCCAAGTCATCTGGTGGTTGACACTGGGTTTGGGCTGTTATCACGAAATAGTCCTGAGTTCCTTTCTTTCCAATTTGCCCAATATACCAAAATATCTCCTCCTTGATGTCCTTGTGACAAGACAGGGAAGTGCAGTAGCAAAACGTCAATCTTGGCATCTGTTGATCGCATGGAAATCAATGTGATAGTCCAGCAAGTAAAGCCAAATACGAAAAGTCCAATCAGAAGAAAGAATGCTTAATGGATCCTCTATTTTGCAAAAAGGGAA
Organism: Combretum micranthum; assembly: GCA_024138025.1. NCBI lineage: Eukaryota > Viridiplantae > Streptophyta > Magnoliopsida > Myrtales > Combretaceae > Combretum > Combretum micranthum. The sequence continues at coordinate 1,009,504 of JAMXBD010000133.1, forward strand.
AGAGAGGATCTTGTCGTATTAAATGGATTAAGATTACAAGATGATGCGTTTGAGCACTCTCTCCAGAGGAAGTGTTTCAGTTTGGACCCGAATTCATTAATTTAATGTTGTTTTATGTCTAAATAGTAACGATTATGGTATGGAAGGTTCTGATTATTATAATGTTTAGAATTGTTCTTTTGTCAATCTTGTCGGTGAGAAATTAATTCGCTATCTAAATGGAAAATTAGAAATAATTCGTGGTGAAGGTCGAGCTGGCGGTGCAAGGCTGTTCTCTGTCTCTCTCTCTCTAAATAGTGAGTGATTATAGCATACAGATTTTACTCTTACAAGTAGTGATGGTGGTTCTAATCTCAGTTGCCTTGCCATCTCAATTTAAGATCCGAATTTTCTTTGTCTGGAGTTTTAAAAACTGTAAAAGGTGATGGGGTTGTAAATTATTTATGCATTATCTGGTTGTTAAAAAAAAATTATGATTTAAGCATTTCGATATATTGGAATTTTAATAGTTAGTAAGAGAAAATTTTCATGACTATCTGTATCTAAGATTGTTAGGCTCGTGACTCTTTGTAAAATCATTAAAGGGTCTCTAGAATTGTAACGTAGAAACGTGAATTGTTATAATCTATGCAAAATAACTTTGAAAAACTATGGATATGATTACAAAATTAATAAAAATACTTGAAATACATAGTTGATATAAAAAATAAAAAATTAAGTTTTTTTTTTTTAAGGGTAAATTATATCAGAGGGTTTCAACGTTTAGAGGTAAATTTAATTAAGGTTCCAACGTTTGAAGACGTAGATCAATTTGGATCTTCAATGACATATGTTAATAGAAGAGAATATTTAATTAAAACTTACAAGATCTTTCTCCTATTGACATATGTCCTTAGAGATCCAGATTGACTCACTTTTTCAAATGTTATGATCTATTTTTTACCACTTGAAACGTTGAGATTTTAAATTAACTTACCCAATTAGGACCTTTTGATATAATTTATCCTTTTTTTTTCATAATAGTTTTTAATCTATAATATAACATTTATATATATATATATATATAAACAATAAGTAGAGTTAAAATTAGTTTTTTTTTTTTCTGTTATTTTATTTAGAAGAAGTTATGAATTGAAAGAGAATTAACTTTTAGACTTATCTTAAATTCTTAATTATATAAATAACATAAATTTTTTTTTTTTTTTGTAAACTTCATAGTTATAACTCAACTCGAATGAATTCTATAAGTGTAAAAAAAGGGAGTTAGGGGAGAGAGGGAAAGAGATAGGTAGTGTGAAAATAAAATTAAAATGCAATAAGAAAAACTTTATATTTTATCCTATTTGACTTAAATAGGTAAAACCATAAATTCGGTTAAAAATGTAAGATTCGACTAACTTTACATAGATTTGGTTTAAATAGTAAGATTCTACAAAATATGACTCTATGCATAGATGAACTTGAAATGGCTCTTTAAAATCATAAATCTGTAGAATCATTCGAGTAAAATTATAATTTTATGATCTATATTAGTATCCACGTTGAGTTATATTATCCTATAGCACTTTTCTTTTCCCACTTCCCTTTTTCCTTTAAGAAATTTGGAGTTTGGACGCTCAATTTCTATTATTAGCATAGGTGCACATAAACCAAATAGGAATTGCGATCTATTAAAAAATATAAATTAATCAATATGCGCAGGTTTAGAGTATTAAAAATATTAAAATCCATAGAGTTTTACACAAAATTTACTTCTATTGTTATAAATTAGTATTCCAAATAAATTCATTCTAATTTCTTAGTCGATAGAAATCATAAATTCAAATTATATTTCTATATTAGAGGCTTAATAATGTTACTTTTAGTTTGTAGGATTGTTTTAAAATGAAGCAAGACAGTTCAATTGATGTGCTTAGTAAAATCACAAAACTACACAATGCTATTTAAGTTGTGTGTTTGGTTAAGCATACGTGAAACGTATATGCTCATATTTGTCAAAAATATTTATGATCTCTTCAAAATATACCAATATGATATGATGAGGGATGAATTACACATTTCTGTTTTCATCCTTCTTTCAACTTCCACACCTAAGTTTTTCTTTATACACTTTGTATACTTATATTTTATTACTATTTGTTAATGTTGTTAAGAAGACATTTGCTACCTGATTACTTCAAGATAAATAATTTAATTAATTAACATTATTATATGATTAATTAAGTAATAATAAAAAGTAAAAAAAAAAAAAAAAAAAAACAACAACAAATGAAAAAAAAAAGGATTGCCTGTGGAAGCCAAGGGTGTTGGCCAACATTTGGAGGAGGCTGTATGGCTTTATTAAGGTACTGGGCTTCTAACTTTTTTGATCTTAGGGTGCTTTGAGTTGGTGTAAATAAGTTTCTTTTTTCCCCTTCCTTTTTCCGATAATCGCCTAAATAAGTTGATGGTCATGTGAGTTACATATGGAGGTGGATGACCATCCACCATTTCCTAAAACAAAAAAAATAAACAAAAAATTTCAAAGAAAGAACTGCCTAGTCTTTTGCTCATTATTTTTTATGGATAGTTTAGGGTTTATATGCTAATCTTGGGGTTGGATAACCATTATAGGATGGTAAATGACTGCTTACAAACTTTTGTAGATTTATTATATCTCAACAACTCTCATGATGGTTGGATGTTCTCTGATCTTAGGATAAGTGGCCAAGTCCTTATATATATATATATGGATGGTTTTTTAGTGGTCCTTTGATATATTTTGTTATAACATACAATTAATTAATTTAAAATTATTGAATTTATTTATCGATAAACATGAGATAAAACATGTTTCCATGTTAGCATTAATGAGTAGTGATAAAATACATGTGAAATATAAAAAATGAAAACATAGCATACATAGTAAAACAAAAAAAGAAGAAGGCATAAACGCATGTGAAGTGCAATTTATCTTATAGTGAAGATACAAATGAGCACCAAACCATACTCGTTTTAACCTTTTGTTGGACAAACCATCCTATTAAGACCTATTTAATAAATGAAATAAAAAATTTAAACTTGACCATACCACAATAAGTTGGTGGGTTGAACAAGTTAGTCCACCAATCCAACCCATTTAAACCAATAAAAATTAACACGAAAGGCACACCATCTTTTTCTTACACATTTCGCATCACTTATAGGCATTACTTAGATCTTTATCCACATCTTCCTTCCTTTCAAGAAATATTACAAAAGTAAACACATAATAGGTTGGGTTAGATCCTTGCTATGACATGAACTTGCCTTTAGATCAGCAAATTGGAATCGACTCAACAATTGGCTCTTAGTTTACTCATAGATTCATTAAGTGCATAGGCAAGTATGTTGGATGGTCTTACCCATATGCACATAGGTACACATCCAAAGGTAGGAGGTGGTTAGCAGTGACCCTTGACAAGCACTATTTGGTGTTCCTTCTATTTATTTATTTTGTGCGTTTAAATTTTTCTAATTTCTGTTGGTTTAATTTTTTTAATATGATCAATAAAATATATTTAAAGAATGTGGGGGTAAATTGCCATGTAAGTATCCACTTTAGCTTTCATTTATGCATAAAAACTAAATTAACAAAAAATTAAGAAAAAAGTGGTGTTCACACTTGTTTCAAGGTATAACTGATAAATGCTAATTTTTGAAAAAGTTAGAGTCCAAGTAATTTTTAAAGTTTAAAGGAGTTGTCCATTTAAGTTGTCCTTAATTTTAACATGAGCATGCTGATATTTATTATAGGAAACTTAAATAAATTACATTGAAGGTATTAGCTTATATAGGTAAGTTCAAATAAGGTATAAATGTTTCAAGTGATTAAAAAAAAATAAACATTTTATAAAGCAGTGCAAATAAAGTATTAATATTTCAATGGTTACAAAAGAGATTAATGTTACATAAAATTATGTAAACAAGGAATTCTTGTGATCCTCCTTTTTTTTTAACCATTTAAAATATTAATATCTTATCTGCATTGCGTTATGTAGCATTGATTCCTTTTTTAAATACTTAAAACATTAATACCTTATTTGTACTTACCCTCAGACTTTAATACCTTATAGTGTAATTTACTATAGTAAACATGAAGATATGTAGAAATCATGTATGTCGTAAAAAAGATCTTAGTCATGATAACCAATGATAAATGCTTTATTATTGCTTAAACATCCGTGAAACATCTAAAATAACCAAACATGATATAAAGAGGAATTGAGCCCAAATTTAACATAAAGTTCAAATCAACCTTTACTCTTTGCGAATACAAATGCCTCCAAATGAGGACGCTGCACACATTTCTATTAATGAATAATGTTTACAAGGAGCTATACAAATTTTCTACATAAGTAAAAGATCTCATAAAAGAAGTGTTGTTATCACAATTTGCAAAGGCCGTCTCAAGCACTACTTAAAATCCACTCAAAGTTTCACTCACAATAAATTACAAATATTAGGTTCTCTTTAAGTAGGTTTTGATGATAACAAAAGTGTAAAAAGAATACTAATAACTCTTTTTAAGTGTGTAAGAAATTATTTAGAAAATAAGATGATATTGTGAGTAGTACTAGGATTTTAGATCGTTACCCAAAGCATTCACTAGATAGACTAAAGAAGCAAATTTAACACAGAGTCTACCCGAAGCGTTACTAAAGCATAAGTTTAGAAGTTGCAAAAAAAGTTTCAAATCATCCACAAAATGTTTAGAACGTGTTTTAAACATGATTTCAAGGCCTAACTCCAAAGAATGAATAAATTTGAGCAATGTATTCATATACTCTACTAAGGAGGATTAAAATCTACGGGGATCTAAATCAAAATTCATCAAGTTATTTAAGTGTTTGCAAAGTTTAATTCAAGAAATGAAAAGAACTAAATCTAGACTTGCACATCGAAGCTTATTATGTGAAGTTCTAAATTTTTCCATTATGGATATGAAGATACAGTTTAAGATGCTTCTACGGTCGTCAATGGGACCGTCCAGTTAATAATCTAACCATTTAAATAAATATAGTAATTAGGATATTACTTATTTTAATGATTTAATCACGGTTAGGTATAGTGTAAGCCATTGGATAGTGACGGGACCAGTCCGTCAAAATTAATGATGGAACCATAGGATTTCTTTAAGGTTTAAGGTTATTCAAATTTTAGTTCAAAGAATGATTGGATAAAAGTTCAAACATTTATTTCAATTGGTACAAGATATTCTCCTTCTTTTAAAGCATATCATGGACATGATCAAAGAATGCATTAACTAATTGTACATGATCCAAGCCAGTTTAAATGAGATAATTACGTGAAAAAAAAATCAATATTAACACATGAAAGCTCCAAATAATTATAAAACTAAATTTGAATTTTTGAAGCTCTAAAAAGGATGGGAAAAAGAAGATTTAGCTACAAAATATCAAGAACATCTTATCTAACCAACAATCAATCTTTAGCATTTCATTATCTAAATTTAGGCATTGAAGACGAAGCTATAGAGGCATTCAAATTTTCTAGAATACACGCAAAAAAAAAAAAAACAATAGTAAATATTATCTTCAAGGGCTAAAACTTGCAAAATAACCTTTCTACAATTTTCCTTTAATCTTTCTTTGCATGCTAGTTTGTTTGAAAAGGAACTTAGTATATCATTCAGTTTTGGTTACATTTGTGTTGATCACAAAGGTTACAAATAGACTTTATACTCAGTGATAACTTGAAGATAAGTTAGAGAGGCTAAATAGAGAGAATTGAGACCAAGTTGTTGGCAACTATTTATAATGAAGTGTTATTAGATTTAGTAGAACATATCAGTATGGATTACGGGATCCCAACTTGAAGCTGGAAGACTGGATGTAGGTACAAGGCTGAATCACTACATATCATTGTGTTCAAGCCTTTCTCTTGCCTCTCTCTTTAGTTTTGTGCATTAAATATTTGTGTTTTAATTTATGTATTGCAATCATGAAATCACATCAATTTAATTTAAGTAATCAAGACATTAATATTTTGTACTAAAATTTTTAATTTGAACTAGCAACAAATAATGGACAAGATACAAGAAAAATCAATGGAGAATTAAAGTTTGTTTTTACATTAGTTAATAGCTCTCCAAAAGTTATTATTTCCCTAAAATCTCCTACCTATACCTCTTGAAAAAATATAGTTGTTGCTAATTTTTTTCTTCTTTGCCACTACACTAAATACTAACCAACAACTAGTTTTACCCTTAGCATTCGACTTTATACTTGCTATCATCCTAACTTTATCTAGAGAAGACTAGGCATCCAGGCTCCATGCTTGGCATCCGAACCTTAAACCAATTGAACATAATTAGTAGCTTGCTAATCATAACTAAGCATACTAGTATCTAAAACCTAACTATAGATCATGATCAGTATCATGCTAGCCACCAAAATCTAAATCTTGGTGTCTGGACTTTAGTTGTAGATAAGTAAGGCCCTGCAAAACAAGAAGGATCAATGCAAAAGTAACAGCCAAGCAATTCTCATATGTACTTGTCAACATATAGGTTATGCAATGAAAATATTTTATTCATTTTTAAGTTAAGTGTTATGGCGTTCGTGAAATAATCTAATCAACATAATTTTTTCTATAAAATTTGCTTTATTATGCAATACTTTGCCTTATCAATATCCAATACGAACCTTTTGGTTTAACAATCTCCTCATTTTTTATAAGGACATCTATTGCACAATATGCCCCCCTTTAACCGGACACTCCCCCTTCATCAGACACTTCCTTAGTTAAACATTCAAGTTTTAGAGAATTTTTACTATATAAGTTCAAGCATGATGCTTATTTAGAGAGCCACAAGATATTTTAAGAAAAATTTCACTTTATATTTATAGATTACTTAATTATGTTAATTATGCAAAGTCAATCCTTCTCCCTCTTTAACTTCATCAAAATCAAATAATGAGTACTAAGATGTGAAGAGAAAGAAAAATTAAAGTAGAAAATGGACAGAGTATTGCCTTAAGCTAAGACATATGCAACACTACAAATATATAGCAACGTAAACACAAATAAACCAACAATACAATACCCTATCAACAATCCCTCAACACACAATGCTACGATGAATATTACATCCAAAGATACCTAAACTTCTAACTCCATATAATTCTGTGACCTCATGCAATATAGCACAAAACATTGATCTTTAATTTTACAAGAAATTTGTAAATGTTGTCCATACGCTTTAGGAACTAGCAATTAGATGGCAGCTATTAGAAGCAGCTACTAACAAATTTGGTGATGAAGCATGATTTGATTTGAGTAAACACAATTCAAGCTAATGCGAAGTTGATTTTGGACTACATTGGTGATGACTAAAGGCTTGAGTCACAAAATTATAGGGATTTTTAGTCCATAGACACTAAAGATAATGTTTTGCCTATTTTTGAGCAAGGCAAATTCACTTTGAGTGCGAAAACACGAGTTTTAGGAATTTGATCCTTCAAGTAATTGGAAGTAAGGACAATGATTAGTGGGTAGATATTCTCAAGATTTCTACATGAGTTTCTAACATTGGATATAGAGCTATGTGGATTCTAAGGACTTTGCATCATTAACTTGCATAAACTCATTTCTAAAAACTCGAGAGGATTTAAGTCAATTTGAAAACCTAAAATAAACACGTGCAAGCATGTCATTTGCATAAATTTTAAGGTATTGCACATGTGTGCATAATATGACTAAGCAAAATAAGAATTTAGCTCTAAGTTACACAAATTTGCCTAATATCACCATTAAGTAAGTCTAACTTATCTAGTGAGTTTAACATACTAACTAAGGATGGATAAACGCGATTTGGGCATGATTTTCAAGAAATTTCAGTTGTGTATTAAAGACCTAATTATAGTATAAGAGCACTCTAAAAGGCACAATTTAATACATATCACTAAATACCAAAAATTGTATAACAAATCAAATCAAATCAACAAGTTTCTTCAGTTGAATATCAAATTCTAAACTAGTTTAAAAGGTGAAAAAGTTGATTTGTCCAAAAGATATTGCTTGAAGCCTTAAGATCAAATTTTAATGAAATCAGGGTTTAATATGTCAAGTTTGCACCAAATCAAAATTCTAGCAAATTAATCGAACACTTGAGATTCAATTCTATTTTCATGCATGTGTAAAGCATAATTCATGAACAAAAATTAAGGATTCACAAGGGGATGCATATAAGAACTAAAGTTAGTACAAATTTACTCAAAATTGCACAAACTAGCATAAAACTTTTGGTAGATTACTTTATTACATTACACATATTAGATTAACTTCATTTTGTAGGTTTATTACTTAAGTTCCACTAAAAACGCTATTTAAGCCTTATAAGTGCAAGAAGAGGAATTTTATACCCCAAATTAATTATTATGTACAAATGTTTCAAATTGTTTTAAAAACGTGTTTGCACACATGGAAGCATTATTTCTATGTGGTGACTAAGCATTTAACAAATAACAAAATATAAAGTATGTCAAAATATTAAGTAGGGACATTCAGCATAAACTAACACATTTTAAGGCCAATAAGGTTGACTTAGACACAAATTCTATCATATACCTTAATTATTGACCCCCTAAGTATCTTTGGTTGATTTTCCTTGAACGTACGTACAATGAAAGAAACTATTATTTGTTACCCATTTGTATTTGGATCCATTAAGGCCAGCTGTAATATTTTAAACTTGTCCCTTTGGGAGTCAAACCATCTTGCCTCCATGATTCAAAGCCCTCTTATTCCTTAGTGCACAATTATAATGTGCGATATGGTTAATTCTCCCATAGTAGTTACAAGTGCTATGAGTTGCTTTTGTAAAGTAACTCTTGTGAGACTTGCTTATCTCCCTTATTATAACCAATCCTACCTTTGTCTAAAACAAGTTTTTATCACTCAAGAAGCATTTTCAAATTCTGATTGTCTTTGGTGAATTTAGCTATAGTCTACTTAGAATCATCAAGGCTAGATTTTAAGATAGCATTTTCTATCCTAAGCTCCCCTAGTTCTTTTATATACAATTCATTATTTTCTTCAAAAATTTGTTTTCTTTTGACACTATCATATTTCATTTGCAACTTTTCGTTCTCCATAATTATACATAATTCTTCCTTTCTAGTTTTCAACTTCTCATTATCTAGCCTCAAGTATTTATTGTCTTCACTTGGTGTTCCATTTCCACCTTTAAGCTCATAATACTTATTTTTGAAAACATCGAATTCATTTCTTACTTTCACTTCCTTCATTGTGTATTTCAACACATTATTTTTCTTTTGCATTTTGACTAGTTCATTACACATTTTATCATACATGTTTACCAACTCACTATAAGAAATGTTAGAAGAGGGAGGACATATCCCATCATCTAAAGCCATCAAATAGACATCTTCATCTGAATTATTATAATCATCATCACTCCATGCATCATTAATGCTTTCTTTTTTGGTCTCTTACCAACCTTAAGCTTTGAGCAATATAAATGTGTAGTAAGGACCTTCTATTTCTCTTTTCAGGATTTTGGTGCATTTCCAATGTCCTCCCCTTTCAGCTTCTTGTTGAACTTCAAGAAATTCTGTGAACTTTTTAGCCATCGGTGTTAAGTCCTCATCCTCATCATCATCATCATCACTTTCTTCATAATTGAGTTGGAGCATGCTGTCTTGAATGATATTGATTTCTTCTTAGACTCTTCCTCTTATCTCTTAATCATCTCATGAATTTTAGGAGTTGATGAGGTTCTTTCTTCAATACAATGCCTAAGATTTTTGGACTTAATTTAAACTTGTTGAATTTTTTTCCCTAGAAAACTCAAAAAATAGATAATATTGATAGATCTGTTAAACATTTCGTCGATTGTTTCATTCGGATTCATTTTGAAATTTTCAAATCGTCCCCATAATAGACTTATTTGTGTATCTTTAACATGGGATGTTCCTTCATATGCACTTTTACGCTCATCCCACATTTGTTTAGCATTTGTGCATGTACATGTTCTTCTAAAGCCACACCCCCACAAAGAGCTTTATTTGCTTTTGTGGTTCTGGTAGGAGGAGACATTAAAATTGGTGAGGAGGCAACACAAAAAATAAAACAAGTAAATAAAATATTTACAATATCCCCCCATCTACTCCTAATATACAAGAGATCATCACACCCTCCCCTACTTAATCTATTGACGTCCTCGGCAAGGTGTGCTGCAGCTTGATCCTAATGCTTGAGTCTTCGTTGCTTTAACAGCTCTCCTCTCAGGATGAGGCATAAGATCTTCTTCTATCTCCTAGCTGTTATCTTCTTCTCCACGATCTTTCCACTTAACTAAGTATTTAGTATGTACTGCTCCAGTGGTTGGATCTTTGACACTTAGTTCAGCAAGGATGTCTTCGACGACTTCTCTGACGTTGAAGTTGAACTTGGCATTCGACCGCTTTGACTCATTACTCTTTGGGTCTTCCATGTCAAGATAATATGGCTTCAAAACACTTACATGAAAGATAGGATGAAATTTCAACCCTTTAGGTAGCTCCACTTTGTAGGCGGCTTTTCTAATCTTAGCAATGATGGGAACTGGACCAACATACTTCTGCATAAGTCTTTTGTCTTTATGCTTCAACGGTCTGATCTGGTCTGGAAAAAACCTGATGAGGACTTGATCTCCAACATTGAATTCTCTAGGTCTTCGCTTCTCATCTGCCTATTTCTTCATGCGTCTAGAAGCTCTTTCAAGATATACCTTAGCAACTTCAGATTTCTGCTTCCAATCCTTTGTAAACATATAAGCCTTTGGGCATTTCCCAGTATAGGGCGCTGCCACCGTGTGGGGCAACAGTGGTTGCTAACCCATAACAATTTCATAGGACCCTTGTTGGAGGAAGAGCTCCACTGGATGTTGAAACAGAACTGGGCAATATCCAGCAAATCCACCCAATTCGTTTGGTTGGCAGCAATAAAGTGCCGCAAATACTCCTCCAGCATCCCATTAAACCGCTCTATCTGTCCGTCACTCTGAGGATGGTGACTGGAGGACATACTAAGTTCGGAACCTAAAATGCTGAATCATTCGGTCCAGAACTTCCCTATGAATCTGGCATCCCGATCACTCACAATGTTTTGAGGCACACCCCAAAACTTCACAACAGCTTGAAGAAAAGCTGGGCAGTCTCTGTAGCATTCGAATTCTTGGTGGTTGGAATGAAGGTGGCATACTTTGAAAACCTATCTACCACAACCAAGATGGATGAAAGTTCACCTGCTTTAGGTAAGCAGGTGATGAAATCCATGGAGACACTCTCCCATGGCCAAGAAGGCACTGGAAGAGATTCCAACAACCCTGCAGGTTTCTGCCTCTCGATCTTGTCCTGCTGACAAGTTAAGCACGTTCTGGTGTAGTTCATCACATCTTCCTTTATATCTGGCCAATAATAACCTTGCTTATCATCCTCTGCCATCCGGGATGACCACCCACAATGTATCATGGCACTCCTTCATGAGCGCCTTCCTCAAGTTCCCTACCTTGGGAACATACAGGCGTTGACCTTTGGTGTAGATAAGATCACCTTTAACCTAAAATCTGCGAGTCTTACCCTCCTCGATCAACTGCTTCAAGTTCTTGGCCAACAGGTTTTGGCCTAAGTGTTCTTTGATCTTCTCTCGGATAGTACAGCAACTCGATTGGCAGACTGTTGGGTTATCGGCCAAATAGGCCAAATCTACTCTTCTACTCAAAGCATCTGTTACCTGATTTGTACCCATTGCGATACACAATTTCCATATCAAACTCTGCAAAAATTCCTGCCATCTCGCCTGCTTAGCTGACAGTTTTGGTTAAGTCAGAATATAGCTGGCAACAGAATTATCAGTTCTCACAAGGAACTTCGACCCCAATAAGTAATGCTTCCATGTTCTGAGGTAGTGCACAATAGCTAACAGGTCCTTCTCCTGTGCTGAGTATCCGCGCTCAGTGGGTTCAACTTCCGACTCTCATATGCTACTGGATGGCCCTCTTGGATCAACAATCCACCTAAGGCGATATCAGAGGCATCGTGTGGACTTCAAAAGGTTTGAAGATGTCAGGTAGGGCGAGGACCGGCTCCTCTGTCACAACCCGCTTCAACTCTTTGAAAGCAGCCTGACACTCCTCATTCCAAGACTATACTCGGTCCTTCTTCAAAAGATCTGTAAGGGGAGCAACCCTCCTAGAATACCCCTCTACAAACCACCGGTAATAATTAGCAAGTCCAAGAAACGAGCGTAACTCAGTGACACTTCTTGGAATAGGCCACTCTCGAATAGCATCTACCTTGGCTCTATCCATCCTGATGTACCCTTCTTCAATCACATGCCCAAGAAAGTTGATGCACTTCTAGGCAAAAGCACATTTTTCACACTTCACGTACAAATGGTTTTCCCTCAACTTCTGAAATACCATCTGCAAGTGTTTCACATGGTCATGCAATGTCCTGCTATACACAACAATGTCGTCTAGATAGACAACAACAAATTTATCCAGATAATCACGAAAAACATTAGTCATTAAAGTACAAAAAGTTGCAGAGCATTAGTGAGACCAAATGGCATCACCAGGAATTCGTAAGCCCCATAACGAGTTACACAAGTGGTTTTGGGCTCATCTCTCTTAGCAATGGACTTGATGATAGCCTGAGCGAAGATCCAATTTAGCGAAGTATTTGGCACCACTCAGTTGATCAAACAAATCAGCAATAAGAGGAATGGGATGGTGATTTCTCACTGTAAGTTTGTTGAGAGCCCCATAATCAATACACAATCTCAAACTCCCATCATGCTTCTTCTGAAATAAGACAGGAGCCCCGTATGGTGCTTTCGATGGATGAATGAAACCCGCCTCTAACACTCATCAAGCTGCTTTCTCAATTCTGCTAATTCTAGAGGCGACATTCTATATGGAGCCTTAGCAGGTGGTTTGGCCCCTGGGATCAGCTTAATTTCATGATCCACTGGCCTTCTTGGAGGTAACTCCTTCGGGAGCTTGTCAGGCATAATGGAACCATACTCCTTCAGGAAACTCTGAATTGCCCCCGGAATCTCAGCATTCCCTCCATCATCCTTTTTAGTCAAGACGGCAAGGAATGTTGGCTCTTGGTGCTAGAGCCATCGCTTCAATTGGAGCGCTGAAAGCATCATTGCCCCAATGTTCCTACCACTGCTACTCCCATTACCAGCTTTTCTCCTCTGAACGGGCACACAACATGGCTTTTCACCCATAAACACTAGGCAATCAGCTGCTAGCAAGGAAGCAACTCGAGCACTTCTCAAAAATTGTATCCCCAGGACTATTTTAAAGTCATCTAAAGGGACAGCAGTGAAGTTGAGATTCTCACTCCAATCTCCAACCTTCACCTTCACACTCTTTGCAACTCCCCGAACTGGACAGGCCTTGGAGTTTACGGCTTTAATTTGGCTAGAATCATCAGATAACACTAGCCTCAATCTCTGTGCTTCAGGCACATCAATGAAATTGTGTGTGGCTCCTGAATCAATCATTGCACTGGCAATCTTGCCATTGATGTGCAACTAAACAAATATCAGTTCATTGTCAGTCTTGGCTTTGCTGGGCTCTGTGGAGGCCTTCCTAACGGCTGACAACATGTGTAAAGCTCCCATCCTGGGCTGCTCTTCACAATCTTCCTCAGACTCCTCATTCGGACAAGCACCTTCTGCCTTCTTGGTTAGGGTATTGAGTGCAGCCTTAGTTGGACATTCTGCTACCCTGTGAGGTCCATTACACAGGAAACAAGCGAGTGTAGGCTTCTTGCCACTGCTTGATGCACCAATTTTCCCCGTCTGTCGAGAACCATAAAATTTCTTCTGGCTCCCTCCATTGCAATGGGGATTTCTTTAATCTTGCATTGAATTGGTTAAAGATGTAAGAAAGGCATTTAATGTACTACATTATACTTAATTAATAGGTAAATTACATCAAAGAGTAAGTTTATTTAAAATATTAGTATTTTAAGTGATTAAGTTGAGGAATCAATATAGGTCTATTAAAGAGTAAGTTTATTAAAAATATTAGTATTTTAAGTGATTAAGTTGAGGAATCAATATAGGTCTATTTAAGGTATTGATGTTTATAACGGTTAAAAAATCGAATCAACATTTGCGAAATGAGTCAAATGGGTGTCAAGAATAGACATTTGATGAAAATTAATTGAAAACTAATTCAATTGTTCATACCTCAAATGACATTGCAAAATGCTGATATATCGTTTAATTCACTTTGTAAAATGTGATTTTTATTTTCAATTATTCGAAAATATTAATATTTTAAAGAAATTTATCTCTTAGTCCAATGTAATACTTTTTAATATAATTTATTCCTTAATTAGTTGGCCTTACTTTCAATTTATTTTGCTGTATAACCATTATGCCATATAACCCTTACGGAGATGTGATTTGTTCATGCCCCCCGTAAATTTTCTTGAAAAACCTGAGATAATATGCCTCATAATAGATTACCGCAAGTGTGTAATGAAATTTTTATGGGCATTGGACTGTGGACATCTTTTGAAAGAGACTTTTCTTTAATTTCATTTCCATTACATTAATCAGCTGGACCCACTTGAGCAGAGTTATTGATTCATGGTAAATTTTATTTCAATAAGTACTATGAATGAAACTTTATGAAAAATATATGCTTTATAACACAATAACCCTTATGCTCTAGAATATATTCTTTAAATTGATAGTGCTTTAAAGTAATTTAGTTGTTTATATCTTGTGAACATCAGGTTTATGATGGTGGGTAAGTGTAGATATGGGCACGGTTCGAAATCGAACCAAATTAGAATAGCAATCATCTTCAACGGTTCCGATCCGATTGCGGTTTTGGAATTGCGAAATCATCTTTTTTCTTTAAGTAAACAAAATCAATTTTATATTTTAATAAAGTAAATTTTAAACTAAAAATAATTAGCTATTTGGTTTAAAAGTGTTAAATTATTAAGTCAAATTTTTTTAAAATTTGTTTAGAATGCGTATTTATTTATATATAAACATAACTAATATCAATTATAGTTAGTAATATGAGATTACAAAATACTCTAGAGGTTAACATGAATATTACAATACAAAAAATAATCTCATGTTATTAAGGAATGAATTTTGCTTTTAGGAGAAGTTTGTATAAACTAAATTATATATAATTATAAGTTATGTTTATTTGTATTATTGATAATAAAATATTAAATATTACAAATAGGTAATAAAATTTACTATTCATATAAAATAGTGTAAATATTAATAATTATATATTTAATATAATTTTTTAATTAATTTTCTAATTATTATTTTTTAATAGAATCGGTTGGAACTACTAATTCTACTAGGTTCTAAGTCGTAAAACCAACCAGGAACTGCTTGTTCTAGAACTAGCCAATCGATACCGTTCCGATTTGGAACCGAATCGTGTTTATGTCTAAGTAAGTGATAAGTAATACGTTGATGTACAATTAGAATAACATGTTTTTTTTTTTTTTTTTTTGGCCCAAATATGGGTAGATCACTTTTTGAGCATGATAATTGAATAGAATATTATGATTTATTAGATAATATATTATATATCTTATTTATAAATACTTGAAACAACATAGAATATACTTCTACATTCAACACAATATACACAGTACATTATATTTTAAGTATAACATATACAAATTATATATAGTAGATCTATCCAATGACATAATTGCAACGTATTACACATTCAACAATAAATTGTGTTAAATATGAATATAATATGTATTCAACATATTATAACTACTTGTAGAATATATAAGTCAACATGTATATATACGTATATGTGTATATGTATTGCAATTTGAGTTGTAGTTAAGAATTAGGAATACAAATGAGCAAAACAACTAGTTAGTTATTTGAATTTAGATTAATTTTTACTAAAATTTGACCCACTAACATTTTAGCCAAGTAGTTTGCATTAAGTTTAAGAGAAATTCTATGGTCCCATAATTAATTTTAATGGGATCGATCCCGTCATTATCCAATGGCTTATACCATTCCCAACTGTGATCGAACCACTAAAATAGTTAATATTTCAATTACTATATTTATTTTAATGATTAGATGGTTGACTAGACGGTCTAGTCAATGAGATAGAAACTCTCCAAGTTTAAATGATAGTCAAATAGTTGAATTTGAATATTAAAATTACTTCAATTAGACAAAAAGGGATTGTTTGATTAATATAGTTTAAAAGAGTTTAATCTAATTGAGTTTGCACTTATTAATACTAATTTTAGTGGAACTCATACTTTAAAATTTTGAATCAATAATTTATGAACTAATTGAAAATCATAGATAAAAGTATAATTTTTCCTTTCTAAAATATGGAATGTAAGTTTTTAATGAAGCTCGAGTTTAACTAGAGTATTGTGTTGCTAACCCGATTTAAATTTCTAATCAAAAGTATAATTTCTTCTTTTTGAAATATGGATTGAACCACAATCTACCACCTACAAACTTAGAACATCATGACTTTAGCCATTAAAATTCACATTCAAACACATATGATAGCAAATTCAGAATAATGATTTCTTTATGTTGATTTGTATGGCACAAGATGTTGCTCCTTAGGTGTGTATGAATCAACTTAGTTTAGAAACTACTTGAGTTTGACTTGATTTTTGTTTGAATTTGATTCTATAATAATCAAGTTGAGTTCAAATTCAATCTATTCAAGTCATCTATTGAGTTTAACTTAAGCTTCATAATGTTTACCTTGATTGATTCACATGCCTAATCAAACATGAGTCAAACCCAAATTAGTCAATTTTGCATGAAGTTTGAATATTAATATTATTTTAATTAGAATTATTTCATTTGTTTTTTATAAGTTGAGCTTAAACGAGTTGAGATTGAGTTATATACCACTATTTTGAATCAGGCTCAAATTGAAAATATTAAACTCAATCAAGTTCTAGGTTTGAAATTTCAAATTGAACTAGAGTTCTAATCTTGACTCAATTGGAGTTTTAATTAGAGCTGCAAACAAGTTGAATTAAGATGATACAGTGACAAGCTTGAATTCGACTAGAGCTAGATTGAGTTTTAATTTTTAAGTTTGAACTTGACTTAAATTGATACTCGATAAGCTTGAGCTTGACTCAACTAAGCTCGATTATTCTTATAAAAATCAATTAAACTAAAAAATAAATTAACATTTGGGAAAATAATTGAGAATTTAGTTGATTTAATGTTAAATATAATTAATGTGAATTATTGGATATGAAGAAAAAACAAGGTACAAAAATAGGCTTTCAAAATAAAACAAATATAAATTTTCTAATTCTTTTTATAAAAATAATATAAAAAGCTTAATTAAACTAGCGAACTACTCGAATTGAGTATTTTAAAACTCAAACTTGAACCTGACAATTACTCGAATTCAAGCTCGAGTTAATGGTGGTTGAGTGAAATTTGAATTATCACTGGTTCGAACTTAGGTAACTCATGAGTAATCTCAACTTGTTTACGACCGTAGCTCTGATGGTCATATTAGAGGACAAATAAAAAAGGCAGGGATTTTCCAATCTTCGGACAGAGTAAAGTTAAAGCGCACCCGAACCTTCCGACGACAAGGCGAAGACCAAATTATAAAAGGGTAGGCGTTATCCCTTTTAGACACAAAGCGACGAAACTTTCTGAGCCCACACTGATGCCCATTCCATATAAAATTCCTGGGCTAACTTAGAAAAAGCAATGGAGATGAATAAAGCGAAAAGCTGAAAAGTGGGCACGCCGAAAAAGGACAAAGATAATCACTAACACCTCCAATAATCTTACAAACTATTTGTACTTCTGCAAACCCAACTACCAAAACTTCCCAAAAATAGCTAGTCATTAAAAAGAAAAGGAGACCAAAATCGAAAGGGAATAAAAAATAAAGACACCACTATTTTGCAATATCTACAATAACTCTAAAAGATGGCTGTATCACATTAGAATTACAGAAGCTATCTTTTTCATTGAACCCCCATTTCCAACCCCTACATGCCACATATTGTCTTACGGAATCCTGCATGATGTTTCCATCCCAAGATGGTCAAACAGTTGATGGGCTCTCTAATGGTTTGTTCCCTTTATCTCTCCCGGATGGCCGGTTGTCCTCATCTACCGAGGGGGCTCTTTCCCCTTCTTGTGCCTCATTGTTTTCAGCTCCAAAACAATCCTCTCGAATAGAATCCATCCGCGTTTCACCACTGATTCTTGATGAAAAAGCATGGCCTGGTAACATACAATTTGGGGAATGACCAGGAATTCCACATGGCCGGGGATGTTGATTGAAAGGTGCCAAACTTCGGTGAGGTCTAAGAGCTGAACCAAATAGCGGTTGCATTGAGCGCTTCTTCTCAGAAACTTCTCGCAATGATATGCGGCAGACAGGACAAGTGGAGTGCTGCCGTAACCATATGTCTATGCAGGTGACATGAAAAGCATGTCCACAGTGTGGAAGGATACGCAGAACATCTTCATTGTTGTATTCAGCAAGGCAAACTGTACATCTGTTAATACAGGATGCAATCATATCTGACATGAGGATAAGAGTCCAAAGATCGACTGGTTAACATGACAACAATAGAAAGAATCACTTTGTCCCACATTTATCGAACACAGCAACAATTCAACAGTTATAAGGAACTAACTGTCTTTAATTAAAATAGGCGACAATGAACAGATATGATTTGTGTGACAATATATCTTCAATAACAGTATAGGCTAGATACCTAAACATTACTTATAGGAAAAGTCAAGACTCAGAATAGAAAATTTTCTTTGTTAATGATCATTAAGTACAAAAAAATCATGTGATAGTGACGGTAAATTATCAATCATCAAAAGATAGATGGTGCCAAGAGAGGAAGAATTGTCCCAGTGTCATTCAACAGGAAAAGCTAAATTTTTTATATATACACAGAGAAGAAGCAAGAAAAATCTCCCCCAAGGCCTGAAGCATTCAATGTAGGTTTCAAGAACCTTTAATAAAATTTGCATATTAGAAGAAAGCATAGCCAGGTGGTGACAGACGATGAAAACTATCCAATCTGTGCATTTATTTCCAACTCATTAAAATTTTCAAGCAAACTTCTCAATATGCGAGTCAATTGCTATATATTAGTAATGACCTTTTCACAATTTCTTATGAGCAAAGTTGCAGAATTAAGTCTCTCTCAGCTACCAACAGGTTACAAGTTCAAGGTGCAGAAACAGTCTC
Organism: Combretum micranthum; assembly: GCA_024138025.1. Taxonomy (NCBI): domain Eukaryota; kingdom Viridiplantae; phylum Streptophyta; class Magnoliopsida; order Myrtales; family Combretaceae; genus Combretum; species Combretum micranthum. The sequence goes on from JAMXBD010000133.1 coordinate 1,028,813, forward strand.
TTTGGAATATGTGAGGTTAAGGCTGCATAATGCATGTCCCTCCCCTATACACCAAACATGATTGAGAAGCACTTTATAGCATTGGAGTATGCCTTTACCCCACATTCCTCATAGATCACCTAATGCAGTTGTATGTTACAAGGTATTTTGCCACCTAGAACAGCAATTAAGTTGGTACGCAAGCAACAGACCACACCACAGCAAAACCAAGCAATGAATGCAAAATACTCCTAGAAAAGCCATGATTTGCTTTCAGAGCATAGCCAATTTGTAAAGCCTGAGTTGGTCTGTTTTAGTTTACATTTTCTTATAAATAATTATGTTCCCATTTGGAAGTTAAAAAGATACAATGAAAGACAAACTTTAGATGTGCAGAACAGGGTGTTGTATCAGATGGTTTTAGAATGGTATAGACTCTATTTGGATTATCTGATTTTCATCTATATTTTATCTATATTTGATATGCATTTGTATTTTATCTATATCTGATTTGTATCTAATTTGTTTGATCTGTTTCTGAGTATAAATATTTATTTTTCATCTATATCTGTTTCTTGACAAACAACTTATTTGAAAACAATAAAAATAAAATGCAAAAACGACTACAATAAGACGAATCAAATAGACCTAAATCAGTAAAGTGGAACAATGCATTATCAGATGGCCACTCTGTGGCTTCAAATAGAACTGTTGTTTTGGCCAAAAAGATAACGAATCATTAATGAAAGATAAAATAAATCTTTTTCTTTTTTTTTTTTGTTGGGTCCCATTCACTCATGAGCACGGCTTTAAGCAAGGAACCCCTACCAGTGCAAGAATCTTGTATATCCATATACCATTTAAGTGGACAATCTCAGAAGCATGTCTAAAATAAATCTTATGATCAAAGGGTAGAAGAGTAGTTTCAATATTGAACAAGCCTTGAAGAACTGAATGTTAATCAAGAAATGTGGAATGAGAAGACCAAATATAACACATACTAGTATGTACTGTCTTGGTGAGCATTCAAAGGGACTCACTGCCTCTGTGATAATTACTAAATTGATTCATTTAAAGGGTGGAGGAATTTTTTTTTTTTTTTTTTTGGGGTTGGGGGGGTTGGAGGGGTGTGTGTGGGGGGGTGGGTGGGGCGCGTGGTTTCCTATCATTTCAAGACCTTTTCTCTATCAGCCTACTTAGTATTTATTATTTTATGAAGTTCCATGCAGTATTCATTCATTTCACTGATGTAGTTGTATTCCAGCTTCTGCAGTAGGGTAAGGTGGAACCAGATGCAATTCAGACCATGCATTCATGCAATCAATGATCAAACCAGAAATATATCTGATCAAGGAGATCCACTCATTTGCCAAAAGCAATGGTTCCTAAAGACATTTACTAAAATTAATGCTTTCCTTAGATATATAGGTTTTTGTAGAACGCATAAAAGTAACTGAAATCCACATAAAGAAGGAAAATAAATTAAGAAATAAAACTTTAGAAAGCCCTGAACCATACAAAAACTGTCCTGAATACCAGCTTAGAAATCTAAAATGGGAAGGAAGTTCCGATCATGTCCCCCCACCCACATTTTGGATGGAAGAAGCGGATATCAGTGGAGTTGAATCTAAATCAACAACTTAAGCAAGGAACTAATCATTTCATTCTTAGTTACAAAAGTCCTTCCCCTCCCCTGCACGGGGAGAAAAAGCGTAGAAAAGATACTGTAGAGCGTTGAATACATTTTAGGCATGTCTATTTCTTTCAGGTCAATCATTTCATGCCAATAAAACAGTAAGATGCTTTCAACAAGAAAAGTTCGAGCAGCAACCAAAACTCAAAACTTCCCTTTTAATTAAACTATTATTCACAGGAAATACCCTTCAAGCAAATAATATGAGGTAGAAGATTCTCAAGGTCCCACTCATTGTTATCTCCAAATAATGCCAGGTTTGCTTATTGAGCATTGGATTCCTTTACTGGGTATCCTAGGCAGGAACACAAACGGGTCTACTTATTGTTAAAAGTACATCAAAGAGCAAAGGTTACCTCATAAAACTGATCCAAAACAACAGGACCTGAATCTACATACAAATAGATGAACCGAAGTGCATGCATACGGAGTGAATTTATACAGAGCACAGAGAGATGGCATTTTGCAGTCTTTTCGATTCATCCTGATGAATTGCAGTATACGCCCCGAAAAAGCCGAAAGAACAAGGAATTGAACAAGTTTTAGAAAGGAAACATACTGAGAATCATCCAGGGCTGAGAAGAACTCGTCGCTGTAACTTTTTGTTGGGAAATTGGATACAACTACAGGCTCTAGACCATGTAAACCGCGCTCCATCTTCATGCAAAAAAGAAGCAAGATTCAATTAAACCTCCATAGCTTCAACTTTCCAGAATGGAAGAACAAACCATCTAAGATTATAGCTTATAGCATATGCAAAACTCACATGATTTCACGAAGTACAATGTAAACAGACAAATTCTTCAGATTACAACCATAATCTAATTAGCCAAAAGATTATAGAAAAACAAGATCCATTTAAAATATAAAATTTTTGGCCAAAATTAAAAAAAAAAAAAAATACCACACCTAATTCATACATCTCAACCGAATTTCCTTAATTGGCCCAAAAATAATAATAAATAAACAATTGCCTTAAAAACTAAAAAATTATATGATAAATTATTAATTCACAAATAAAATACAAGAAAACTAAGTAGATGCCAAACTAGTGAACCAAATGAATTCAAGTCAAACACACACCAAAAAAGAAAAGAAAAAAGAGAAGAAAATAAAACCCCAATAAAGATAAGAGCAACACCTTTATCTTCAATAAAAATAAAAATAAAATAGAAGAAACAGAAAGAAGATGGTATGACAGAGGAGGAAGGAGCATACAATGGCGAGATCAGACCGTGAAGCAAGAGGAAACGAACGACGAGAGGCGTTGTGATGGATACGTGCACAAATGAGGCGCGTGCATACAAACACTATGAACATCGTACTCACGGAAAACCCAATCACCGTCATCACCAAATTTATCCCCGTTGATATCATCTTCTCCTTCTCTTCTTCCACTCTCTCTCTCGCTCTCTCTCTAACTAAAACAACAAACCCCCCCAAAACAAATTTAAAAAAAAAGGAGGAAAAAAGAACAAAACTTTCTGAAATTTCTTGAAATTTTGCCTTTTGGGTTTTCGACTCTCTAACTCCAAAACACCACCACCATCATCGTCTGTCTTCTCAATTTCCTGTCTTTTTTTCTTTCCTGCTCTATATACGTTAACGTGAGATCACATATATATAAATATACAGGTATATATATCATGTGAAGCCAACATGCGACGTGGCATGCCCGACAATGATACGGTGTTGGTGTTGGTCAGGAACTGGATTCTTCGAGCACCCACGTGGCATCTTCATTTGCTTGTTATTTTTGGAGGCAAGAGGGAGAGAAAGGTACTATTAGTATTTAGTACTACTACTAGCACAAACTGCAGAGCTAAAAAAGACTTAGTGTGAAAGTGATGTTTGCCAAGAAGTAGTAAGTATTGGGTATGGGGAAGTTGGGCGTGTTTGGTGAGATCATGAGGTTGAGAAGAAGTGTAGCCGAGGAGGGATGGTATGTAGCTGCTGAAGAAGCAGCAGGAGCAGCAGCCCCATGTGATTGATTGTAGCTGCTGATTGAAAGTCTGGAGAGAGAGAGACAGGGACGGAAAGAGAGAGAACGGAGTTGATCGATATCAGAATTCAGATCTGAGTGGTAAAAGACGGAAAATTGATTACTTTCAAGATGTACAACTGATAGTACCCAAGACGACCAAGTTATTTTTATATTCTTTTAATTCTAACCTTACTTTTTTTTGCCATTCAATCTAACCTTACTTCAATCCCTATATTTTAACTTTATCGATTTTTATAACTAAATTTTTAAAAAATTAAACGATCAAAATTATTGTTTTGTATATAAAATTATCAAGATTATTTATAATACCTAAATTAAATATTTAATTATAAAAATTAGTAAAATTCAGATAGTTTGTTATAAAAAATGATTAAATTTAGATGATTCATTGCAGAAATATAAAAAATTTAGGTGTTAGGTTAATATTTTTAAAATTTATGTAGTTAATAAAAATAAATTTACTTAGTTATTTGAAAAATTTATTTAAATTCAAGTAAAATAGTTATCCATTATAATGGTTAAATAGGTTAATTAGAAATTTGTTGAATGAATGAGTAGTTTATTAATAGATTACATGGTGTACAATGTCAAAATCATTACAGCATTAGCTCTATTTTTTCATATGTTTTTTTTTTTTAGTTTTATATCTAAAGTATATACTATAGAGGATGATCCTGTGGATAATTATGATTAGCCAACATGAGTAGATGAGTAACTAAGATCTATTATATTATTTGTGCTTGTAATTAATGGCACATGTAATGCAAAATAATAATACAATTGTTGTGAAGAGCATGATAAGAATGAATTATGACTTGACTTGGTTGCTTGTGATGCTAATACGAGTTAATGGAAGTGGTAATACAATTGTTTGATGATTTGGAATAACATGTTGATTAATGTGTGTAACGCATGATCACCATATATCTGAATAAGAATTATTGGCTTATTAAATAACATGGTCATGCATTTGACGTACTGCATTATTGCATATTCAAAAAGGGTGGCAACTTGCTAGATATTAATATTTTGGTTCTCCGTTAATGCTTGGTTTTTATAAAGTGTTAGATCTTCCAAGGTTTTTTTTTTTTTTGTTTCTTCGGTTCTATGGGAACTGAGTGGCAATGAAGAACGCTGCCTATAGTATCGCTCTGAAATGATTAATACTTACGAAGTTTTTAAAGATTGTTATAGGAAATGGTCAGTTAAAATATCAGTAAACTAAAGAGATAAATTCTAAAATGAGAAATCATTGATTTTCCTGTAAACTTAGTCTTTCCTAGGCAGGTGGGTTATAAAGTAATGGTTTTTCAATCCTAAAAAGAGGGTATAAATCTTTTTCCTATTTGGATTCTAGATCATCTAAGCTCGTATCTGAGCATATATTTGATTGTTGTATTTCATATGATTTGTTGATAAACTTACTTGATGTGTAATATGTCTGGTTATTCATTGAGCCCGTGGTTTCGCTTACACTCCTAAAGACCTTTCACGTTAACTATACGACCTTGGTTGGTTACTTCCAAGAGCATAGCTTTGGTAAGAACGTAGAAGCTAGAAGAATATGGGATCTTCGAGTTAAGTTATCTATTTTTATTTCTAGTCATAAGATAGTTAGTACATGAATTATCAGTCATGAATTCGAAGACTTTTAGAATAGAATTATGGTTTGTAGTACTTTTATGATATTCACTGCTTTTGATGGAAAATAATTACTAATTTATGTCTTTATGTGTTTATCATTTCTTATCAATGTAACTAAAAGATCCTATTGTTAGAAAATATGTCATTCTCCGAAGGATAACTAGTAATAGTACAAGTGTGGTTTGTGTACTACTAGTAGGATACCTTCAGGGCGTGACACCTAACATACTGCATCTTTCTAAAGTTACGATCAAGCTCATAACCTTATCTGAGGGTGTCACTTACTAGAGCAAGTGGCCAAGTAGTAACCAACACACTTTTATGTCAAATTTAAGTGATTATTTAGTTATTGATTCAATCTTTGGAAGCAATACGCATTATTGTGTACCTAATGACTGTTTGATGCTCTTTTCTTCTTTCTAACTTGAAAAATATCAACTTTCCATGATTAAATTGCTCATGTTAGAATGATGTTAAATTAACTTGATATTACTCAATTTTATTTCTGAGTTTGCACGAGTTGGGGTCCATGTGATTATGGATCCTTATTGGGGACTTAACTCATTTCTGTACATTAATCTTATTTATATATATTTTCCATTTCCTAGTTTGCTAAGTTATTCTTTTTAAGTGTTAAGTTTTCTAAATTGATTATTTAGGTTTTAGTTGGTTAGGGATTGAGGTATAACAACCCATTAATGATCTCATTTTTTTGGTAGCCAGCACTTGATCAACTAAGAGTTAGTCATTGAGATCATTATTTGTATATTAATCTTTTATGCCTTAAACCCATTTATTTCCCATTTTCCATCATCCATTTGGCTAAATTTACCATCTCAAATATTGATGTTCTTAATAAGTTTATAGTGATGATTTCTCATTATACCCTCTCTAAAACTCCAAGTGTCTCCCTTGGTATTTATTTCCTTTATCATCACTCATTAAGAAAAATATTAGGTAAGTTGGCCATAAATTTCCCAATATGTATCTAAATTTCCCAACATGTAGATCATACAATCCTTCAAATTTCTAACAAGCATTCCATAATCATTTTTTCAAGTCTAATAACCAAATAATCACTTCTACGTGTCTATTTTTATAATTAGGTGTTCACATGTCCGTAATCCACTTAAATGTCAATATCACCACTTAAGCACATTTAACATGTCATCCATTGAATCAATATTCTCATGTCACCAATTTCATTTGTATTATTAGCTATCTAAGTCCTTTCTATATTATAACTCATTGATAAATTGTTTTCAATCTCGTAATTACCACAAGTATCCATGTATTACATATTCTTATCAAGCATATCCCATATCTATTCAATTGTTCCTAAAAACGTTTTACCATAGAAATATTAATTTCCCACTTGATATAAATTAAATCTGCCCATATACAATTTACCATATTTCAAGCTTCATGATTTGTCAAATAAAACAATTATAATATGAAATTAATATTTCTCCCATTCCTTTCCTAAAGGACTATTTTTCCTAATACTTTATATTATTATCTACCATTTCCAACTTCCTGTTGACCCTTAATCTACTCCAATTGAATTAGGTTTTTCTATCAAAATTGTCAATTAGTGTAAAACTGAGAATTTATGCTACCTACATGCAGCCATTCATCAACATACCTTTCCTATTAGCTTATAACTTCAAAATTTATCACCTAAACATCAAATTTCTCATATTTAATAAAACTTTAGATTTAAAAGTTCCTCTTCATGCATTAGTCAATCATGCCACACCCACATAACATTCACACACAGTAATTTCCTTCAATTCCAATCTCAAAGCTCTAATTAACCATATTATTCATCGATCACTCATAATTTCCTCGATAATTAGCACATGCTCATAATTAATTTACTTATTTCATTAGTCCTTTTAGAATTTTCAGCAAACTAATTTAAAATTCCAAGCTACATATAATACCCACAACACTCATAATCCACATAATCATCCCAACACTTGTTTTTCCTTAAGAATTCACATGTATAATAACCAAACCACCAATTTCAATAGAAATCTCCAAATTTCAAAAAACAAAATCTCCTAAAAATTCTCTCTATACGCCAACTTTACGTGTATATAGCTAAAATACCACAAACTTTATCATCCAAGCATGGTTTAGTAGCTTACCTTGATAGTTTTTGGCTTTCAATAACTTGTTTTAGCTACAACTTTACTTTAATATAGTCAAATGTCTTCTAAACTTTATTTTCAGCTTATCAATGCCCTAACTTATGGCATTATTAGCCCGCCACGTGTCACGACCATAGATTGACACGCAAAGGCTATAATTTCTAATCATCAAATATATATCTCAAATATCTCCAAAATCTCACAAATATAGGATACTCATAAAACAAATTGTCCTCAATTCTCCTAAATTATAAACTAAACTAGTCAACTTTAAAGTAATAAAAGAATATCTTTAACATCATAAAATTCTCTAAGATAACTAATCAAATATGAAGTTTTTTTTTCTTCTTGGTCCACTATTCATAATATACTAATCTCGATTGTCGGTAGAAGGGTCAATCCACTATCGCTTTCCACATAATCCACAAATACGTCGTATCCCGTTAGATCATAAATAACAGATTCTTCACCTATACTTATGGGAAAAAATAAGGATTGAGCGAAAAAACGCGCAGTATGCCAAACCAAAAACACATGCACATGATCACACAACACAATATCACATACAATTTAAATGCTAATGCAACAAGAACAATTTATCATCTTTTCTTAAGCTTGTAACCAACACAGTTTAGTATTATAGATCTCTAATCCCAAACCCGGAGTAACTCATGGTCCCAAAGAAAACATATGTAAATAATAATAATAATATATTATTGCGTTCCACAATTAAGCTAGTAACGACTCCTAATCTACTGGAATCATCTCTAGGTATGGCTCCACTCGGGACAATGCGATACAAGGATCATCAGGTTGTTAGCATTAGTATCATACTCCTGCGTGGTCTTTATTAACCACATCCAGACACAACCAATACACGTTTCAATTAAAGTCAAATATTTGTCAAGTTAAATTTTTCAACTAATCCTACAAGCACAAACAAACATACATGGCAAGATCGTACCTAGTATGGCTTCCAACTCAAATCCACCAACAAATCTTCTTAAGGAAAAAAAACCCTAATCTCACGAATACTCCTGATCAACAACATGTCTCAAATCAAACTCAGTTGTAACCACATAATCAAACCTTAACCCTAATTTCCATAATCATACTCAAAGATCCATAACCAAATCATAGATCTATAATAAGAAATTATCACACCTTTTTCCTTTTCTCACGATTCAATGAAACTTCAAACTCAGCTATTCCAATAACCCCTATTTATCTCCACAATTCCTTCAACATATATATAAATCTTAAATTAACAACTTGAAAAAGATAAAATTCCTTAGAACAACAAAGTTGGATGGATTCTTATATACTTAGAGTTTGTAGATCTCCAGTTGGAAATAAGAACCCTAGTTCCACAATTCTCCTAAATGAAATTAATAGACTATGATTATAATCTTATAATCTATATATCTTATAAACTAAAAATCTAATAAAATCCTTACCTTTTCCTCGATGTGCAACCACGACTTCAAATCTAATCTTCTGTTTAATCAATAATCCCACAAACCCTTGTGATTTCCTTAAAAAAATCTCATAAATTTACAATTTGCAACTTAAGACTACTAAGGGAAAAAGGAATAGGTTAGAGAATTACCTAGTTTTGGTTTTTGAGAGCACTTAGGGTTTCCATAGACTAAGGCTCTTATTTATAGCCTTGGAGGAAACTTAGAACTAATTTGAAATTTAGAAGTTCTCGGGCAAAAGATAGGCTAGCAGCTTAGGGGTAGCTTTTGTCGAAACAAGTGAAAATACAAGAAAGGTCGATCCCAAGGCTGGTGGCTTATGATTCAACTTTGACGGCTTTGGTTTATATGTTGGCAGGTTTAGGTCGGCGTAAGCCATTTGTCCAAAATTGTTTAAATTTCTTCAAACTTTGCTCAGAGCTCAAAGCCATCTATGGCAGCCTTCCAATAAAGGCTGGCGGCTTTAATGCCGGCCTTGATTGTCTTCGTCCAATTCTTAGCATATAAGTTCCTTGTGTCCAAATTCGTCTGATCAAAGATAAAAATACCCTCTTAACAACATTATATTACATATATACCCTTCATTATAAATTATTTATTTGTTTTTTACACCAATCATGTACACAAGGATTCATATTAGTTTCTAAGCTTAAATATACCAAAAACTCTTAGTAAGGTTGTTGGGATTCCTCCTCCTCACAACTCCATCAATTCCTACATTACCTAATGACGAATACATTTCAGGAGGTAGTTGGTGCTAATCTTCTAATAATTTAGTTTAATTAACACTTTAAAGGAGGTTGAGGGTTAAGGTTTTATCTACCTTTGTAATGAGCCTTAAGAGTATAGGAAGAGAGGAGTTTAATGTATGTAAAGGGAAAAAAAGAATAAGAGGGAGAGAATGGGAGGAGGGAGCTGGTCACTAAAGAACAAAGAGACCATGACATGTTCCGTTTCATCAAATGGTGTCACATAGTGCCATCTGAACCCTCCATAAATCTTACAAGTGAGGAACAACTTTGCTAGTTTAAGGAATTCATTCCCATGTTAATACTAATTGTTGTCTAAATTGTTCAACTAAATTTATTTTACCTTTTTAATTAAATTTAAAATTTTAATTCATTTGGTTCCTAGTTAGGGGGCAAAATGATAATTTTCAAAAAAATAGGTTCTTAAAGCATTGTTTTGAATTCTCATGTAAAACTTTCAAAAAAAAAAAATAAATAAATAATTGGTCCTTTAAGCTCCTACAAGACATTACTTGGCTTAAAGTTTATCTGACAAGCTATTATATTAGCTTGTTCCGATATTTAAAGTGGAGCAGAAAACCATCAATTCAACTTTTTAAAATCTCTTCTAACCATTGAATGTTAGCAAAAAGGCCTAAGTTTAATGTAAACGTAGTTTCCCACATGAAATCCCACCTCACACCTTAATATATCAATAAAGAACTTCGTATGCTCTAGGGTTGTTGAAAGATTGATTGTGTCTGTATATGACTAAGTTTTTGTATCAATTAACTTATGTCATAAATCTAAACTACAATCAACACTTAGGCAAGTCCAGTTATTAGAGTAGCATAAGAATTAAGTACAAAGTTGCTTCTTCGGAGATCTTAGCAAATACTAATACTCGTCCTTTTCCTATTATCTAACTATTAAAATTGAGTGATTGTAAAGATTACTAAAATGTATTATTAACTACTGCTATTATCACTGTCAATTCACAACCTAATTCACTCAAAAGATAATTTAATTGCAATAACACTTAGACTTTGCTTCACCACTAAACCCTGTCATGTAACACACTAAATCCTCAAATATTTTTATTAATTTCTTGAATTGCAAAATTCTATAAGTATGTTAATGTCATCTCAAGATCACTGACCTTTAACCCTAAGTTTATCAATCAGAATCTCTTCCTAGATCAATAGAAACTTAAGATCACATAGATCCATAATTCATTGACTCAATCAATCAATTACAGAAGAACTCCACTACTTTATCTCTAAAGTAATAATCAATTCTCGTTAATACTATATATATATATATTCAATAGAATGATTTCTCAATCGACTCTAATGAAATTACTCAATAATCTACATCATGCATTATATAAATTCAAGAACAATTAAGTCTCATTAGTCACAATAGGAGTTACATGAATCAAGCTTAGGTTTCCACAAAATCTAAGCTAATGAATTACTCTTCCATGGATAATATATTACATATTAGAAAATTAGAGAAGTAAAGTAAAACCATGATAAGAAAAAGCCTAATAAGTCCAAAAGTACTTGCAATCCAAATGTGTAAAGGTTCGATGAATGGTCTCCTCAAATTTTTTCTCCAAAAACCCTAAGAGACAAGGTTATGAATCTCTCTAAATAATGCTTTGTCAATTTCTCAATAATACTCTTTGTTTTCTCTACTTACTACCTTGGGTTTCATGCCATAATGTCTCTCTCTCTCTCTCTCTCACGCACGCGCATAGACAAACACAAACACACATAGATTCTTACGAAGGCTGATGTGGTGGTAAAGCTAAAAGTGAAAAATCTAAGTAATTAAAACAATCAGAGTGCAAGATGCACCCCTTGGCATGGCTAGTCTCAGGCCAAATCTTCATTGAGAACACACATTTTACACTTCATATGGCTACACCACAATAATGTGAAACAAATTATGGATGATGTTCAAGGATTCCTACGCCTATTCCTTAGCTAGTGATCTAAACTGTGGTCGAAATTTAAGCTTTGCATAGGTACGTCTTCATATAACATACCAGGCACGACCACATCCTTAACAATGCCATCTTCTATAAACTTCTTTCTCCTTTGAGTACTGCTGTACCTTAGCTAGTGCCATCGTTTGAGTAAAATTCTTCTCCTCACTAGTTTAGGCATGCACATGGTTAGCTCCATGTACCTAAGACTTTGTAATTTTGTTGATTGTTGTGTTGTTTCTTCTCTAAATGCTGATGAAGTGTTCAAATAAGTTCTATTGACTTAAAATCAACAAATAATCATATTAATTCCCAATTTCTTAGGATTATTGAAAAATATATGCGCAAAATGAGTCTAAATAACCCTTAAATGAATATAGTAAATGGTCCCTTTCAAAGATTCCACTTCAAAAATTGTAGTACCAAATCTCCTTGTTTCAATTTTAAACCATAACTTCTCTTTAGTAGTATTTAGAAAATAGAATGGAATTGATGGTACTAAGTTACCATGAATGATCTTTGAAGCAGTTAATTTCATGCTACATTGGAATGATGTATTTAAAAAAAAAAAATAAATCTACTTAACCTGACCCATTTGGTTGGATAATCCAAGGCATTATAACAAAAGTAGTGTTTTAAGCATCTATTCCTCTCCTTGAACTACCTATTTATTTAGGGTTGATCAGCACTTGAAAAATTTAACTTATTCTTACTTAATCAAAATAACTCCCTCCAAAACTAACTCAAAACTAGTAGATCTCCATTGAATGATACTCTAAAAAAATCCATGCTCTTGAATGCTATCTTAATATATACAAGGCCACTTTAGATTTTTTATATATCCAATAGCTAATTAAGCACAATATTTATGTCATGTTTGGTATACAGAAATGGACCCAGATTGGAATCATGATTTTGAATTTCATTCTTATTTTTATGTTTGGATGCATTTTTAAAAGCCATATCGCAATTCTTGAGAATTTACAATACCAACTTTGAGGAGGAATTTGATTTTGCCCATAAGAAGGCGAAATCGTAATTCCATTCCATCATCTATTATAATTACATTTTTATCCTTTTATACATTTGTTATCAAGGATATTAATACAATGTCAATTCCATTATATTTCATGATATATTCAAACAAAAGAATGGACTTATGATTCCATCTCTCATTCAATTCCATTCCATTCCAGTCCTCCCGTTTCAATCTATTCCATTTAGAACGATTCTCGTATACAAAACGTGACATTAAAGTCTATGCACAATAAACTTTATTATTATATACCCATTAGGAGAAGGCAAACTAATAGGAAATTCTATAATAGTTTCTTCCTAAACCATATCTAGTAAAGCCAATGGTTGTAATAAGCAAGTCAACTTGAATGTCTAATTTTGCAATTATTGACACATGTTGGCATTATTGAAAAAAAAAGAAAAATATCCTTCAAACCATAAGAATAAATCATCTCTAGGAAAATTATACATCTTTAGTGCCCCACTATGAGCACCTATTGTATATTTGTGAATTTTTGCTTATATATCTAAAGGTATAAACAAAAAATTGGTTAAGACAAAATAAATTAAAAGTCTTATTTAAATCTTCGGGGTGAAAAACTCATATGAGGGACTTAAGTTTTCTTCTTTTCCTTTCATTAGTGGATTTATGTTTTCTTTTCTTTTTCAATGAAAAAGAGTTAATGTAAGGTCTCTATCTATCTTATCCTTATAATGATATGATGTAGCACTGCAAAAGTGTAGCTACGGAACATGGAGTTGCCAAATTAGCCTCAAACCAGAAAAAAAAAGGTTCAAACCTAGGAATCGAAAAGGAAAAAAAAAAAAAAAACCTTATCAAAAGGGGAGAAAACTGCGTTTGGGAAAAACATAGAAAAACGAAAAAGTAATCAAATCCTAACATTTTCCAAACCTACCTTTTAGAGATCTAGCTTTTGTTTTATTTTTTTTTTCTAAACCTATCTTATAATCCTTAGTTCACAAGTAAAACACTACAAGAAAACTAGTTTTTAGATATAGAACTTATGCAACAAAAAATTGATAAGAAGTTATATTTGTACAAATAGATTCAACGAGAATGATTCTTGCTATAAAAATTTATTTTCATAGACAAAAATTTTGTCTCTAAATCTCAATATTCCTATAGTAAACAGGGGAAAAAGTTTGTATTATTTTGTTACTTAAGATATTCCCATGAGGTAGTATAGGTGAAGCACCTAAGGGTGATTCACTTGGCACGTCCAAGTTGATAAAATTTTATTTTTGTGCAATTTTTAATGCTTCAATATTTTTTTCCTAAACAAAGCAAAATTCCTTGTATGAGCGGTTCCAATAAAAAATCAAATGGATATAAGGTCTATGATTGCACAAATTTATACAACACAATTGATGTGGTCCTAACAAGTTTGGTGCAAAGGGATGTAGATGTGAATATTATCTTGAGTTAATGTAGAAGAGAAAAGATTTGAGTGTACAAACAAATAATGGGTTCTTCTATAAAGGAGCACATGATGCTTGAGGTTCATGCCTATGATCTTCATATGTAGAATGCAAGAAGCACAATAGATCTAACAATAATAACACAAGAATAAGAACAATATAAAGATCATAAGTAAAAACCCCTTTTAAACTTAAATATGGTAATCTCCATCATTTCCTATGATTTTAACTTGCTCTCCTGATTTCTCTCTTTAAGAATACATAGTGTTTTTTTTTTCTTTTTGTCTATTTTTCTCTCCTTATGTCTCATTAAGAAAAGCCACCTATTTATAGAACAAAAATCAAATCTTCTTTAAACTTTTAAATCTTTATAAATCCTCTACTTCCTTTTCTTTAAAAACACTCTCGCTACTTCTAATATTTTGCATATATCATATTTTTGTCATATCTTTTCAATTGGATACGAATTTTATAAAAGATTTAAAAAATATTTTCAATACATGTAAAGTATATAGCCGTGTACTTTGGTCATGTACTCTTAAATTTCAAAGATTCTCGTGAAAACAATTTCAACATGACTCTAAACATTAATTATCTTCGACCTTATGTACTATTGAGAAATCGATTATGTTCTCAACACAGCTTCTTAGCATAGGTTGTGTACCCTATACTTATTTCAACTTTAATAAACCTTCACCAAAACCGCTCTAACTTATCAATTTTTCTTCCTTAAGCTAACACAAAAAAAAAAAAAAACCAAACAAGTATCATTTTCTTCAAAATATTCATAGAAATACACTCAATAACAGTAAATTAGTATTTATCATGAATCAAGACTTTGAATAGGACCTATTAACATAGAAGGATTTAGTAGTGGAGGGGATAGGGGCACCAAACCTCTTAAGCTCAAAAAAGTCAACTTTTGAGGTTTCACTGAAAAAAGGGGAGAAAATATGTATAATATGTATATTTTATAAGAAAATTAAAAATAATAGAATACATACCTAAATGGTAAAAGGTTTAAGTTTGTAATTAAGAAGCCACGGGTTCAAATTACATAATTGCTATTTATTTTTTCAAGATACATTTATTGCTTGAATGATACTCTCTCTTTTTCTCTCTAACTTTACTTTTTCTTTTTCACCATATCTAATAACATTATATTCATTCATTATAAAACTATATTTAACTAAATAAATTATCTTAGTTACTTCTATTAGTATTATAATATAAATCATAATTTCATTACCCATATTATAAATGTTTTGTCCTGATCACATCAATTATTAATAAATATTACCAATTATATGACAGAGTCTAGTAATTTTTTTTTTTTTACACAATTACTGTTATGATGTAAATTATCAAATGATCATCATTGAATAACTATATTCAAAATGTTATTTTTTAGTATTATTAATTAAATGAACATGCAAAGTTATTATGAAAAAGAAATTATCGAATATCAATATTCATGTAAATTTGCTCCTTTTTTTTTCATTTTGTTGTTTCTCTATTAAAATATTTTTCCAATCTACTTTATTAAAAAATATATATTATATTAACTTTCATGTATTATTCCTCTTTTTTTTTTTCAATAAATTGATGGATAGATATAGATTAATAGATATGCTATAATGAAAAGGTGAAAAAAAATAAATATTCTATACATATAAGATACTATGAATCCAACCCCCCTCCCCCAACTAACTGTTTGATTCTATGTTTATACCTACTCATCAAGTAAATAACTTAAATTAGTTGGATTGAAATAAGTACGCATGGATTTGAACTTTTGATACTATGTACAATAGTGGACTTTGATAAATTTTTTACCTTCGTTTAGATTAATGACAATGTAAATATGTACAAAGAGAGAGATTAAGTATGGAAACCTTAATACACGTAAAAGTACTACCTAATATGAAGCTATACACTAAAAAACATGTATACAATATTATCTTTTATTGAGTTCCATTATATTTTGTTTTATAAACTCCTCAGTTATTTACAAGTATGTCATTTTGAGGGCTTAGGCTTTATATTTTAGGGTTACAACATTCTTTATCATTTTTATGAATGTTGTCAAGAACTTCCTCTTGCATCTATCTTTGTTATTGAACTTTCATTATCTGTTTAATCTCTTAATATTTTGAGTTATTATGGTGAATTGTTGTTGAAACTTGTAAGTATCCTTTAATACCTTGTAATTAGGTTGAAGAGTGTGAGCCTTATTCTAATTGTAAACCCAATTCATATATATTACTAGTGCATTATATTTCATATTATTTACATCTATATCCTTTGTTTTTTTTTTATTATTTATGTATAAGACTCACAAAAATAGTACTTTCCATTTGATTTGCATGGGGTTCCTATTTAATATAAAGTTAATGATCATATCATCAGATTGCATGTATTCACTCTTTTGGATTGAAAAACATGTTTAAGTCTCATCACCTAGGTCCTTACGGCACATAGATTTTCCTTCGTTCATCCTTAGAATATTGTTTCATAAGCTATTCATATCAGTAAAACATTTACTAATTTATATGGTTTTCTTTCTTTTTTCTTTTCCATTCTTTTTTCCATCGAAACTCTTACTTTAAAGCTATGTTAAGCTTTATTTCCTCCTTTATGATTATTCAAGCATGAGATTTATGGCTTGATATACAAGTTTTGTCACGCCCCTAAGGGTACCCTGGTAGCAACATACCCATTATGATAACAGTTAACGCATTGAACTTGTGTTTTAGATTTTATGATAACCATCAGATAGCATCATAATGGCATGTTAATACTTGATTATCCTTGGAAGATGACTAAATTTAACAATACAGGATCTTTTTGGTTGCGTGGTTAGAAACGATGAAAATAAGTAGAATACAATAGCATAAATAAAGTTCATGATCCGAATAACTCAACTATTACAAATAAAAAAATATAACTAAAGTATTTGAACAATAAAATGATGTTCGAATAACATCTGATAAAATAACTAATAACACTTATACTTCTTATCCCATAATTCTTCCAGCTTTAGGACCTTATCGGTGTTAAGCTCCTGGAAGGAACCAACCAAAGTTAAGCGAAACCACAAACTCAGTGAATAACCAGAACATACCACATAATAAACAAGTTATTAACAATCATATATAATGCAATAGTCAAGCATATGAACAAATACATGCTTGGATAACCCGTAACCCAAACAAGATGGAGATTTATGCCCTTTCATCAGGGTTGAAGGAAGTCTTCGTCTATGGTCCTACCTATCCAAAAGAGAAGCATACATGAAACTAACTTTCGTTTTAATTATCTCTTTAAATTAACCATATCTTAAACACCCGTTTCTTGTTTCAAGCCTTAGAAACTCCACTAAGTGTTAGTTATTTCAAAGCGATACCATGGGTCCTCTGTGTTCCAGTTAGTTCCCATGGAACCGACATAACAAAGTTAATCTTGCTAAACTATTTAATTCTCTTAAAATATGTTTTGATATAACAAAAGAGTACAAAATGATTACTAAGTTTATTAAGTGTGTATCAAGTTAAAGAAAAAAAAAAATGATGAAATATTCAAAATCCAGAATGTTTTCTAAAGGTTGCCTTTAAGTATAAAAATAATATTTCTAGAAATCCAGAACCTTTGATAGAACCTTTCACTCACTTTTGACACAGCTCATATTACATTTCACGTTCATCTTCTCCAACTGATGCAAATCATTCCAGTTCATACAAAAATGAAATCTTGAAGCCCTACTCCGAGTAAATGATTTAGTTTAGGTAATATACTCATTTATTTCACTAAGTTGGTTTAATCTAAGGATTTAATTTTTCATCAAAGTTTCTCTCTCATCAATGTCTTTAACAATGGAAAATCTTCATGAACATACCAGACCTTGTTTGGACAGATTTTACACATTTTTCTCCTTCAAGACAAGTGATTTATCAGTATCTACATATTCAACACATCTATTTGCATGGGATTTTGCCTAGAAGATTAAAAAGAAGATAAACATTATCTTGATAGGATGAGGAAGAAGATCACGATGAACAACAACGACAAAGAACAACCAGATTTTTTGCAAAAATCAAACAAAACTTATCATCATCCTTCCGTTACATAATTTGAATTTGAAAAATGATAAATCTCACAAGATTTCATCTGAGAAATACAAGGAAAAGCCTATCCACAACTTGCAACCAATTTTGAAGATAACAATAGAATTTGAATTTAAAAAAAGGGATAAGAACATCAGATTTTTAACCAAAATTATTGGGAATTTTTATCCATCTTCCAATAGCTTTTTGAACGTTACAGAAAGAGTATACTTATCGAAGCAAGGAAGAAGAAAAGTGTGAGGCTGAATACTTACGATGTTTTAAAAAGAAAATAGAGAGACTTGCACCTGTTGTGAAAAGGAAGAAAGAACATAACCAATACTATTCATGTTGCAAACAAAAGTTTTCTCTTTCACTAAGAAAATATAGAACCTTATACAGAACCTCACGAAACTTGCTATTTCTCCTTCTAGTCTTTGAAACTGATCTCTCTCTCTTTCTCCTCTAGAAGAAATACGATACCAATAAACACCCTGCTCTAGAAAAAGAAAAGAGAAATAGAGAAAGAAGAAAAAGAACACTTACTTTACCAACCCAGAAGGTTTTACAGAACCTTGTGATCAAAGAAAAGAACACCTTCTTTACCACAAGAAGCAAATAGAAACCGCTATTGTTTATAATCCTACACGAGCTGATTAGTGCAATTTTTATTCTCTATTGCAATCTTGATTTTGTTATTTCCTTGTTGACAGAAGGAATGTGTTGTTGCCTTCTAGTTTATTTGATTACAAGATTAGACTCTGTAGATCGATTGTAGCTAGAGGATAGCTATGAGAATAGAGTAGAGAGGATTGCACTATCTTGTAATTTGAATTTATTGGATATAGTGGAACAAACCCATAGGATAACGGGATCCTCGGCTCGAAGCTGGAAGAGTGGACTGACGCACAATGCGGAACCACTATAAATTACTGCCTGATATTCTTTTCTCTATTCTTTTAATTTTATGCAATTTGTTTTTATATTTGTTTAATTGTTATATTGTTCTCATATACAAAATTGAAGGGGAATATTTTTTTAAAGGCAAAATTTTTTATTAATAATCAATTCAACCCCCCCCCCCCCCCCCCCCCCCCCCCCTTTTTTATTATTATTTGGTACCAACAAGAACTATTAATCTTTATCATAGAAAAACCAAGCATTACCAAACAACCGAAAAACTAACACGTGATAAGCTGCCATACTTTTGATATGTAATTGATGCAATATAAGCAATGTATGTATAATTTCCTTTATGGTACCAATAGTTATTAATCAGGTTAAAGGCGATCAAGCAATTACAGACAAACCACATACTTTTCATACAACAAGATTTCAGGGCATTCCATTTCGCTTTTACTTAATGTGGTTTAGCAAGCAAACAATTCAAGTAGCATTCAATTCCTATAACTCAATTCAACACAAATATTATCTTTTATTTTTAATGCAGCTATACTATAAACACAAACAATGTAATAAGTCTGAGTTACTCACTTGCTCATATTGTCCTAATTGTAATAATCGACTGGAAAGTGCTCAACAATATCAAAATCACCTATTAAGATGAATAAAATATTCATCAATAAAATATAAATTATATAATTAAACTCCTAGAAGTGCCTATGTGTCCTAGTTTGACGTTTGGTACTATTTCTATTACTATACTGATCTTCTTATGGTCCTATGATAACAATTATTATTTAGTATTTATTTATTTTCATCTTGTTTCTCTTTATCTTATTTAATATTTATGTGTTTTTAGTGGATAACAAGGACATTTACATCTATTAGATATTTATCTTACTTTTACTATTAATATTACTGTTTTATTATTCTTTAATTAACTCATTTTAATAACTAATATTTGTAAGATTTTATAGTGCTTTTCTTTATTTACTATATGTAATTATCTTGTAAATCTTAGATATCACTTTATTCATAAAATTAACATTTTTAAATTTCCATTGTTATGGATTTGCTTTATGCATATAAATAAATTATTTAATAATTACTATAATTTCATTTTTTTATTTGTAAAATATACTAAGTATAGTAATAATGATTTTAATATTAGTAATATAAACCTATAATTAAGATTAATTTAAGAAAAAATAAATATATTACTTTTAGTAACAAAATAGTAATGTTAGCATTAACAATAATAATGAGCTTATTAGTAGTTATTAATATTAATACTAACAATTTTAATATTAGATCAATAATAACAGTAATACGGGAAATAATATTATTCAAAATAATTTTAATGATAATAGTAGCAGTAGCAGCAGCAGCAATAGTAGTAGTAAACATAACTAATACACTTAAATAGAACTTTAACAACTATATTCACAAAATAATATTAATAATTATAAAAATAATAAACAATTTTTTTTATAAGATTGAGAGGTATATGGGAGAATCACGCCCATGTACTCAGGCGCGTATTTCTAGGGAAGATATTGTTCATCGTCTTCCCCAGCTCATTTGATCCATTCTCTACCATTTTATACGTCCAAGATGCATATAAAACATTCCTAAGTATTTATATAAGATATTTCTATAATTATATCAACACAAAACACTCAAACAATTTCATGATTCTTAATTTTTCGGATAAAAAGGGTGCATGTAAGGTTTAGGATAATTTACCTTGTTGTTGCTGTTTGGATGTTTTTAAAACTTGTTCTTGGTTTGTTTATGATCCTAGGATATTCACAACACATTTTAGAACAATTTTTAAGCAAAGAATCAACTCAAATTCCAAAAACTTACCTCGTGCTCTTCCTCCAAGTTTTATTTGTGTTTTAATAGTAGCTGTGTTCCTGATTCGAACTACTAGTTTTTTGTGACGAATTTGGTTCGGTTTTGGGACTGGTTTGGTCGTAATTTCAGTGATGGTTTGAACTGGAGAGTTGAAGATTTTACTGTTCTTGTTTGCTTGTGTATAAATAAGTGTTTATATAGAAGTAAAGGGAGAAAAAGAAGAAGAAGTGAGGCAGCTGCGTGTGGGTGTTTTGCACCCGAATTTCTCTAGCTTCTTCCACTATTTCACAACTTGTTTTTGCTTCATTTAATGATTCATACAACTAGCCAATTATGAGTGGAGTGTGTGTGTGTATTTTTGACTAATTGTAGTATTATTTTTATAATGAAGATGATGATTTTGACTTGAGAAAATCGGTGCAATCTCCATCGTATATGAAGCATGTTCATTCCGTAATTTGCTACTCAATTTGTGCAAATTTGAGAAAGAAAAGATTATAATATTATTTAGTTGTAAGATCAGTTAGTTTTAGGGTTGTTTATTAAGCTATTCGGATATAAATATGTCAATTGTTTTGAAAGTTTTATCTTCAAAAATTTATGTAATATTATACAAATTTTTTAGATTGTTATTGAGTTCAAGTTTTGAGTTTAAAGTTTACAAGATTATTTATTTGTAGATTTTTAACTTACGTGATTAAAAATTTCAGGTCCAGGTCAATTTAGGGTCTAAGTTTCAATGAACTCAAAATTCCCTTCTAAACATTGTAGTGGGTTTCGAAATTTTGATTTGGGTTTAGATTGACAATTATTGATCTGTTTAGCATTTATGGTGTGTTTTATAACTCTAATAGTTCATCTCTTATTTATTGTTTCTTATCTAATGGTTGTACTTAAGAATTTACAACTTATCGAATTTGAAATTTTGGTTTATTTCAAAATATATTTTGAGTTTTCAGCTCAAGATACGAAATCTTGTCTTTGGTATCAATTAGGGTCAACGAATTTTGTATATTCAGGTTTTTAAACTATAGACTAGTTCAATACAACTCATAGATCTATTCTAAGATTCCTATCGGGTTCTAAGTTCACTATCTAATTTACATTTCTATCATAAAGTTGTGTACTAGTGTAAAAATTCTTAGGGATTACAAGTTTAGCAATCACATTATAAGCTAATAGGTTAGATATTGTATCACACATTGCGCATGCTTTGTTGTGCTAAGTAAAATTAACAAAGAGTCTAAATGAAAATAGAGACATTTCATGGTTGAGGAACTTGTTTTCCTATGCTACTTGTGCACTTCCATTTGCTTATGCTAATTGTAGGTTCAATGTCCTATTATCATTTATGATCTCATCATTTGTTGACATTTAGATTTTAAGAGTTTATAATCAATAGTTAAAGCAATGAAGGCAATGGGTTCAAGATCGGGGCTTAAAAAATGATACATGAATTTTCCCAAAAAGTTCAATTAGGTACCTAAACAAAGTTTTCGTAAACTTTTTTATACCTAAAATTTAGTTTTGACAATTTCGGTACATGAACAAAGTTCTTATACCATTTTTATCATTAACCCAATCATCTTTAAACATTGGTTTAAAAATAATTTTCCATTTTACGTTTTTTTTTTTCCTACGTAAAAATAACTTGTTTCATTGATATAATACTATACTAGCATCTTAGATTAAAAAAAAAAAAAAGGAAAAAAGTGAACTAAAGAGATAGAGATCATGCACCGAAACAAATGGTCACGTTCCACAAATTAAAAAGAACTATCAACAACCCTTGAACAAATACACACGCTAAGAGAACAAAAAATCAACGCTCTAGTGGGTAAAAGTACATAAATAAAAGGTAGAAGACATAACTAGAGAAAAAGAACAATAATAAAAAAAAAAAAAAAGGACCTACACCATCCGCACTTCAAAATGCGCAAAGATGAAGATGAAGATGGAGTTAGCGACACATGTAATCAAGACCCACAATACCAATGTTGCCCCATTGCAACCTCCTCCTACTCTACCGACCCAAATCAACCATAGCTCCCTGGATTGACTACCGATTGAGTCATAATAATAGTTCAAGTGCTTAACTACTGTATTATGCTAGGAAACTATTCCTCCTAAGGCCACGAAAATCTAGTCTGGGGTTGCTATTGCAGTTCCCAACACGACCAAGTGCAACAACACAACAATTACTAGTTGAATAGATATTAGTATTTTTCTATTTCTAAACCTTACGGACACATATAACAAGTAACAGTATAGCTACTCACCCCTTTTTGCCAGCAAAACCTTTATTGGATTTCATTTTTCCAGTTTCTTAAACTAATGAATTGAATAATTAATTTCCTAGCTATAGTCAAATTTATTTTCTTGTGAGTTTTTACTTTTATGTAAATTTCATAACAGACTATCAACTCCTTATCTCATATATATATATATATATATATTAAATATAATGTTCTCACTTATTAACATGATTAATCTTAGGAACAGGTGTATATTAAAATGATCGAATATAAGGGTGGCTAGCCTTGATATAATGCGCCTAGGGTTTCTCTTGGTTTAGTTCTACATTATTAATCAAATTAGGATAATTTGGTTATCAAACTAGGTATCAACTCATTAATGATCTAGTTGGCGTTCGTATATTTCGATTGAGGGTATTAACATATTAGTTATATAATTAGGATTGATACACATCATCTATTTCGGATTATGAATTCTAATTCCTTTTAAATCTCGAATCAAATCTTCAAGATGATTTTTTTTTCTATAAATCTTCAAAGTCTAATATCGTAAATTTTATCTTAAGTTATTTTAAGTTGAAAATCCATAGCCTATGTTTATAATCGATTGATTATTAAATATACACAATTATTATCTTATTAGTATTAGATTCTTCAACAATCTCTTGACTCTTGAGTTTTACTTTGGAGATCAAAGATCAATTCCTAATTACTATCATGGATTTACTTCTAATTCTAAGAAAGAATTAAGAAGAAAGTTATGAGTGCTCCGTCTTTTCTTTTTACCACAATAAGAAAACATTTACCAAAATGATGTGTGAGGAGAGTGAAGAAAGGGATATGGGATACCTTTCCCATGCTTATATGCTTTTTTTTTATATATAATTTATTATTCATTTGATTTACGTAACTCTGACTTTCTAATTTATTTTTTCTTTTCATTCCTGACGTATTATCATTTTGTTCTACTATGTAGCCTTTCTTCTTTCTTTATTGTCCATTTACTTTGTTTTGTTTAATATAAAATCATTAGTGTTTTACATGTAGATACATTTTTTTCATAGTCGACCCTTTTCTAAAAAATAAAAAGTAAAAGTAAACATCAAAATAATTGTTTGAGGCATATAATAATTTATAATTAGTCAGAAAAGCTAATAAGATAAATTTTAGGTACAAAATCCCACATTACCCTATTATTATTATTATTATTATTATTATTATTTGTCTTCTCCAATCTGCCATTGTTGATTTTTCTATTATCGGTACTTTATCCTATGTTATATCATATACTGACCTAGCCATCTTTCCTCAGCTAAAGGTGTCTTTTAGGGTTTTGTTGGATCACAAATGGTTTCCGGGTTTATCTATAAGCATGTGTTAGAGAGCTTAAAGCTCAATAATATACATGCTAGGTGCGCCCATGGGTATACATAGTTTAAGATCCAGGGCTTAGTTAAAGTCAACTTCTCAAATGCATATTTCTGTTTCTAATTAACAAACCAGATTATTAAATCAAGATAGACCCTTTTCTTTGTAAATTAAACGAGCCTCCAGCGCTTGTGGTATCTTCTTACACACGTTAATGTTGGAACATGACAACATGTGGATAATATAGAAATTAGAAAGGGATGGCCAACGTCTGTTTTTTCTTCTCTTTTCCAATCTCTCTCAAAAGTTGTGGCTGCAATTTCATATTGACCAAATTGAAAAAGATGTCTGATTGCATAGGAGTTTCCAATGAGTGGATACTGCTGAATGGGTGGCGTATTGTCATAATGATACAAAGTTTTTCGCATTTTGGTCAATCTATGAGCTGTTGATTTATATGCATGTATACTATATGTTTCAAACTTGTAATAAAATTAAAAAAGAGAGAGAGAGAGAGAGAGAGAGAGAGAGTATAAATAATCTTTCTAAAACTTTTGGCTTCGATTTGAGTATATTGTTCGAACTGTTAAATATTATAAATAATTCTTTTAAATTTTAATAAATTGATAAATAACTTCTAAAAATTGCAAATAACCTCGTAGTTTTGATCATATAGAAGCATTCCTTCAAATTAACCAAAACACACCTTATTAGTCTTTAAACTTTAATTTTAGTACTTTTTTATGATTGAAAAAGTAAATTTTTTTTTTTTTTTATGTTGCCAGCTTATACATCAAAATTTAAGAGAATTATTTGTAATATATATAAAAGTTTATAGATATATCACACAACGCTATGTTTGTCATGATGAATCCATATAACCAAGAGAAATGGAAAGAAAACTTGTGTTTGGCTCTTTTAATTTCAGGTCAACATGGGATGAATTTAATGAAAATGGAAAGAACCATTTTCACTTTTACAAACTTTCTTTTCTCTCCATAGTTGGAGAGTAATCTACTAAAGTTATTAAAATACCCTTAAAAGGAGAAGGAATTTAAAATGGCAAAATAAAATATAAGGGTAATTTTGTTTCTTTTCTCTAATTTCCCTTATACCAACCAAATACAAGAAAATGAAATGTTTTAATGGGTTTCTTTCCATTTCTATTTTTTAAAATATTCAAATGAGAGTGAAATTTAATTTTCCTTTAATTCCCTTATAGCTTTCCACAGGTTTCTGCTTTTTTTAAAAAGTTGAAAAGCATAGTGTAAAACCAAAAGCTTCGTAATAAAAATTCTATGGTCTATTATTAATTTTAATGAGACCATATCTATCGACTATTTAACAGCTCAAATTTATATCCAATTGTGATTGCACTATTAAAATAGTTAATATATCAATTACTATATTTATTTTAATGGTGAGATGATTGACTAAACATTCTCATTAATGGGACTATAGAAGTTTCCATTTAGAATTATATGGAATTACCTAAAAAGAAAAGATTAAAAGAACATTTATGTACATGAGTTCTCTACAATGAGTTTCTTAATTTAAAGTAAGTAAAATGATGTACATTTCTTTGAATTCAAAGAAAAGATTTAATTGTATTACATCCTGTGTTATGTATACGTAATATGCGAATACCAATAAAATTTTGATATATATAACATGAATCACACGTGATAATTGCTTCGAAAAGTGCTCTTTCTTTATCTTACATGTCGATATTTTATTATTTTAAAACCCATTAATTTTTTTCCCAAGACAATGATTATGGGCAAAGATTTTCCTTATCTTTTTTTCTACATTTTATTTAAATAAAATTAGGTAAAGAAGACAAAGGAATGCGATGTATCTATAGGGCATCTATAAAAGGATGTGTTGATAGGTAATTTTCGGGATGGGCTTCCCAGTCTCAGTCAGACTTGGTTAAACCATGGAGCAGCCTATCAAGACTTGTGTCCAACCTTTTGGAAACATTTGGAAGATTCTGCAACAATTATGAGCAGAAAATACATTGTCTTCTCCAATCTGACTCTATAGGTCAGCCTTTTAACAAAGAGGTCTCCATGCTTTCAACCATCTAAGATTTAGGTCGTGCAGTCTAAAACTTAGCAGCAACAGCTTAAAAAGAAACTGCCATATGGATAGACATATCTTCTGAAATTATCACTAGAGCCTCTTTCACTTGCAAACTTGCCTTTTGGACTTGGATATGCTCTTGTCGTGTAGAGGACAAAGCTTAAGTGGTGCCCTCCAACCTTTCTCATGCTCCGATCTTTAACCTTTCTCCAAACATATTCAAAGTTATAATTTCTACAAGGGGTTCTTCTTCTTAAGCCTATCTTTAGGGATAGCCATCCCCTTTTGCTTCTCTTTCTAAGCTGCCTCCTCTATAACTTATCTCAAGTGTTTCAATGCCCTCTTCTTGATCATTATTCCCTTTTCCTTAAGCCAAAGTGGAGTTGAAGTCTTTCTCTTCTTAGCTTATTTCTTCTAA
This sequence comes from Combretum micranthum, assembly GCA_024138025.1. Classification (NCBI taxonomy): domain Eukaryota; kingdom Viridiplantae; phylum Streptophyta; class Magnoliopsida; order Myrtales; family Combretaceae; genus Combretum; species Combretum micranthum. The sequence goes on from JAMXBD010000133.1 coordinate 1,055,938, forward strand.
TGCATGCTACTAACTTTTTGAGTAAGTTAATGTCTACTAACATAGCAAGTCTTCTTTCTACAAGTACAAAGGAACAATGTTACAACAAATAGGTTAGAAAGAAGAATGCATTACTGTCACGCCCCAAATGATACCATAGTTGTATTGTACTACATGTAACATAGAATAATGTACAATAAAACTAGTTACTCTAAGGAAGATGACTTATAAAATACAATCTTTTGTTTGCTTGATAAGAAATGATATATATACATAAGTCACTCATTAACAGAGAAATAAAACTACATTTATAAGTCTAGCTGATAGATATTGCAGACTAATTTTGTAAACATAATGTCTTAAAAACATAATTTAATGATCTAAAACTACTGCTATACTACTTTAAATATCTTCTATCCAAACCCATTTTCCTTCTAGCTTTAGCTCCTTACTAGTGAAAAGCTTTTGGAGGACATTTACTAAGGTCATAAGAGAACCCTGAAAAATTTATAGGAGTGTGAGCATAACTACGGCTCAGTGAAGTAACTAGATCATATTACATATCAAGCATATCAAACAATTTCATTAGTAAGAAGGTGCACTCAAACATTTGCTTAAGTACAAGCTTGGACAAACCTAAATCTAAATAGGATAGAGATTTATGCTCTCTCATTAGGGTTGAAGGAACCAAGTCAAGGAATTCATCTTTATGACTCACCTGCCCAGGAGAGACTAAGAACACCAGGAACAACAACCAAACTCACATTACTTATCACGTTGTCCATGTGCATTTTTAGTACTCAATCTCCTTTAGAACTTAGAAACTCAATTAATGTCAATCATTTCACGCCGATATCATAGGCGGTGTTCTTTCTTTAACCAGTTAGTTCCCCTAGAACCGATTGGAACAAAGATAACCTTATGTGGCACTAGGAACATTTCATTTAGAAAAACCAACCATCAAGAAAGAACTGAAATATTAACACGTAGTAGGCTGTCATGTCTTTTATGCAATATGTGCAAGTTATTCAATGCATGATTGTTTAAATTTTGAAGCCTTATAGTCTTAAGTCAACTTTTCAGGTGATCAAGCATTTCACAGATACTAGCTAGCATGCTTTAAACATTATTCACAAACAATTCAATTTATAGCTTTTAATAGCATAATCTTAACATCAACTTCATACACCACTCGGTAAGCAACATTCCTAACCCTATAATCATATCAATTTCAATCAATTGAGTTAATACAGTGCAACTAAGCTACAAACACAAACAATGTAATAGATTAAAGTTACTCACCTGCTCATTATGCCTTAATCGTGGTAGTCCTTTGGGAATTCTTCTATATGATATCACCTAACAAGATAATTAAAAAGGCATTTATTATTACACAGAAGCCATGTAATATTTTCTATTAGTGCTCAATTGTCATATACTTAGTTTTATTTCTTTTATTCCTATTTTCTCAATTCTAATTAAATTTTATCATATGAATAGTCATTTTTGAGCTCACAAAATTTAATATTTCGTAATTTTAATATAAAATTCGTATAAATGTACTTTTCTTAAGAAAAGTACCTTAAATGAATTTACATATTTGTTTTTGCTACCTAATCTTCAACTAAACTTATAATGCTCGTTTTAACTTGGATTTTTAGGCATTGGAAAGCTTGTTTTGAGTACTATCTATTGATCTATTTAATTTATTCAAGTTGCAATTATTATGTTAATTATGCTATAAGATCAGAGAGGTATTCTAATGTAACTAAGCTTCTCATTTTGGTTTTATGACCTTTGTTTCAAGTTTAATTCCTTATTTAATATCTTTGTTAAATTTTTTAAGAATTAAAGTTATATTTAATTCATTAATCCCTATTTGGCTGAAATCTATATTTAATTTTATTTTCATCATGTTTCTCTTGATCTTTAATCTCAGTCATACTTTGATTATCTTGATCACTTTTTAAGATTTCTTAGGTTCATATTCATCTAAGCTCTTTAACTTTAAATAGGCTAAGCATGCCATGAGCTATAGATGTGTATATGGGTTCACTTTTGATTCTAATTATTTTATCAAACCTACTTATAGTTTCGTTTAATTAATTATGATTTAATTTATCAATTTAGGTGTCATTTCCCTTTAATTCTATATGGGCCTTAAGGCATAGGGTTTAGTGTCCTAGGTTTTCTTGACTTGTTAAGCTTCTTAATCCATTTCTACTTAGAATTATATGATATGAGAAGTTTAAAGTAATTGAATTTCATTAGAATATGTAGAGATCTTATAAGGCTAAAACTTACAGGCTTTGTTAAAGCTCATTCCAACTAGATTTTTCTTCATGAATCTTATCTACTATTCGTATTACTAAGTGTAATCTAAGTTTTATAATGAAAAGCATTTGCTAAGCTCAACTCCTTATGATGAACAAAATTTATAGGTGGTATTAGTGTAGATTCTAGTCTATTTTCTCTTGAAATCTATTAATAGATAAATAGTATGTCTAGAATAGAGCTTGAATCATTTAAGTTACATGAACAAAATGTGGAGTTTCCTAACTTACATGAAGTGACCGAAATCTATAGGATAGATTCTTCATGCATTCTTTTGATTTTCCTAGTTTTTTATTCATAGGCATAGTATAAGTTTAGGAAAGTGTAGAAATTACCTTGAGTCAATAGGGATTGAGATAGGTTAGCACTTCCATTATAGTGGGCAAAACCTATGAGTAAGAATAGAAAAGTGAGTTGATGAAATTCTAGAATAAGTGTATTGATTGAGACAATTACTTACCTTTTAGCTAGTGGTCCCTTGATGCTAATATCTTTAGTGATTCTTTAAGAGCTTTTTGTTTTAGAAAGTTTGTTTGTTGAAAGTGAAGTGGGGTAAGATGACTTTGGTTTTTATCTTGTAAAAGTGGAGGAGTTTGTGACTTTTTGGATGTTGATGGTCCTTTTATGTATGGGGATTGTAGGCTTACGGCAAGCCTTAACCTTTTAGATCCACTTATTTGTTTGTTTGCAAATTAAGAGCATTTATTAGAGGATTTCGGGGGGGGGGGGTATGGTGGAGGAGGAGGGCATTTATTTCACAGCAAAAGAGGGTTCTAGAGGATTTTTGTTTGTTTGTTCATGATTTGCATTCGATGAAAGATATACATGATTAGCTTAAGATATTTGACATGTTTGAAACTATCTTGTAATGTTTAAGAAGGTTAGGTTTCATGGTTTGGCATGAGATGAAAGAGAAATCTTGTGGTTCATGTTTTGCCATTTAAGAGTTTGTTTGGCAAAGTTTAATTGGCGACAAGTAGTTAATGTAATGATTTATAGAGAAAATATCTAGTTCCTTCCCCTAGAAGTCTCCTAGTGCCACAGTTTTAGAAGGAAGAGAAGAGGAATCTTCTAAGTTGGTTGTAAGTTTTGTCACATTTAATGCAAAGATTTTATCCAGATTTAGAAGCAAGGTCACAGTCATGGGTTATCACTTAGATTTGAAGATCATTTGTTTACTTCTACAAGTAAGGTGGCACCCTCTCTCTCTCTCTCTTCTCTCCTAGGACGTTTCAAGCTCCTTCTTGGAGAATCTACCACATTTTAAATTCATTTTGATAAGCTTATGACCTCTAAATGTGCATTATATATACTATAACGTAGCTTATTTGATCATACACATCTAAATGTATTAGTTAGTTTAAGAATACATCTTCAAAAATTCATCTAAGGCCTCTATATAAAATCTTAGATTATCCTTGAATTGAAATCTAGAGTTTAAAGTTTACACGATTAAGTATTTTCAGAATTTTACCTTAGCAATTGGGTTTCTAGGCGTAAAAGTCTATTTAGGGTTTTGTTATCATGGAACTCAAAATGTTATAACTAACATGTTTGTGAAATTCAAGCTTTTATTTAGAGTCTAGATTTTTAGATATTGATTTGTTTTTGGTCCTATCGCGTATTTATTAGCCCTATTGATTCACCTTTAAACTATCATTTTATAGTTAATAGGTTCTATAGATTAATCGTCTCCTATTGCACTTGAAATATAAGATCAATTATGTTCACTAGTTAAGTTATTGACTCGAAACACAAAATCTTGTCCTTGGTATATTTATTAATGGAAAATCCTTATTCGAGTTTCAAGCTATTATTAAGCTCACGACTATTCATGGTTCTAATCTATTTTTTAATTACTCATTAATACTCTATTTATTGTGAATCTCGCTACTACTATTCTTAGATCATGGTGAAATTCTCGGGATTACAATTACCATCCGTGCCAAACATGCAGCTACAAAAGATCCTCCTTCATTACACAAACATTATGTAGTACACATTAAAGGCTCTAAATTACCTTAGCTCGGCTTGGTAGAAAATTAGTGATGATGCCTTTATTTTCCCTGCATTCAAAGTATTCTTAGTGGGCAAGGCACAAACGAGTGATACAAAATTGATGTTCTATATTACTATCATCAAGACACTGGTTACCTCTCCATTTGATGAAAATCAGTAATCTTGTTAACCATCTCTTCTAGTCTTTACTTAAAAATAATATCCACATAGCATAGGCGTAGCATGTCAAACCAAGCTTTTGTAGAGCGTTTAAAATGCAACTAATAACCTTCAAGAATTCAATGATAGCTGTCCTGGATTAACTCTGAAGTAGTTGTGCTTTCCTTCTTAAGATTCAGTAAGGAACTAGAAGCCTAAATTCAACTAACTTTGATACAAATAGAGCTTACTCCAACAAATGAAGGGAACTAATTCTGTCTTGCTTAGCCTCATGAACTTCCTTTTATCTAGAAGGGTTCAATTATGGCTTGAAACAAAATCATCAAACTTTATTCTTTAATTGTATTGACCCACTCATTTGGCCTGAGACCTAGGGTTTCTTGCTTTAGTTTTCCTCTATGAATCCTTTGCGACTTGATCATCTTCCCCATCATCTGCATACATATCTTAAGGGAAAAAAACTAATAACCTCCATTACTACTAGATCGAATGACCTCACCATTGCAGTTTTAAGGTTGGAAGAAGGGGCAACTCTCCTTGCATGCTTCACATTAAACCTTGATCTATTGTTTATGGTCTTTAATAAATAATTGGAAGAAGAATTTGAACTTGAACTCAGGTTTCTCAATGCCATTATTGTGGACTAAGTGAAGAAAAAATATTTACTTAAATAGTACTTTAAGTGATAATTGCTTTGGGATCTAATGAAAACTCTAAGAAATTCTAAGAATGTAAGAAAGAAAATGGTGTGAAAATGAAGATTTCATGAGTATTTATAATTGCTACTATGAAGAGACAAGTTTGTGGAAGTACAACTAATGAGTAATCTTAACCTTCCATCTTAAACAAAGCAAACTCAATGGTTTGAAACCTTTGACACACTTGACACATAATAGAGATTTGGCAAGCGCACAACACTTCATTTAATTTTGCACTAGCACCAATCACATGTATAAGTTAACATATTCAAATTCCAATAAGGAAGCTTCATCTACATCGAACTCGTTCCTTCCTTGGATTACTCATTATTGACAAGCCATTTGTTAAGTGAAATAGATTGCCACCTTGAAGCTCTCCACATTACAGTTATGACGTCAACATTAAAGAGACAACTCACAACCCTTTAGTTCTCCATTTTATTACACGAACTCTTGCATTGTCTCCATTTCTTGCCTCATTCAACTTGGGTTGCAACTTAACATGCTCTTAGCTTGCTTGTTCAAAAAGGTATCATTGCCACTCGACATATGAGGCAAACACCACATAAAGCTCGACTAACTTGGGTCTCCTTCTTCCTTGTCAACTTAACTCGTTGCTTAGTACTTACCAAGATTTAAATTATTCTTCAGCATAGTCATCCACTTAAGATTATCCATTGCTGAGCGACTTTACGTTGTGAAAGACTACAGATTTCAAAGAATGGTTACACCCTATTTAAAGGTCGGATCTAGTTCAACAAACAAAGCTCAGTTCGATTCTCAAGCCAAAAATAGCTTGGAAACTAACTTACAAAGCCTATCCAAAGCTTCCTCTCCTTGCTTGTCATTGGTGAGAGTAGGGAAAGTGTTAGTAGCAATCCTTGGAATGGGCTTCCACACCCAATCCAACCTAATCGGACCATGAGCCATCCTGACAAGGCTCACCTTCAACCTTTGGAAGAACTTTGAACATTTATGGGTAGATAACATGCCAACCTTCTCTACTACTAACTCAACAAGTTAGCTTTTCATGGCATGGCAAAGCAAACCTACTCATCATTTCCAACACACCCCAAAGACGTTGGAAATTGCATTAGTGGCAAGTTGCAACCTCCAGCATTCTCAAGGGCAGTTTTCTCACTAAGGATAATGGCCTACAGTAATCATTAGGGCTTGAGACAATCTCCTATGTTAGCCGCTTTTGCTCTACTCTATGAATAGCTTCTAGGGGCCTCGATATGAAACATTTGAACTCTCCTTGCTCACATTTTTCCATTGTTTATTCTCAATTTCTTACTATTCTAAGTATTAGAGTGACCACACCAGGTAAACATCCTAGTCTACCGAAGTGTCCCTTTACTTGCAAGTGTACTAGTGGATATCTAATCTTAAGTTATCTCCTTAACAAATCTCCACTAGCAAATGTTTAAGTTGAATAGAAGGAAATTTCTATAGTTTCATTGTGGTTCGTCCTATATGATATGATTATTAAAATGATCATAGAACTCATTAGATAGCTTATAGACTTAATAAAAGAAGAAGAAGAAGGAGGAGGAGGAGGTTATAAGACTTTGACAAATCCTAAAAAAAGAAGGGAAGAAAAAAGGGAAGGATAAGGTGATAGAATAAACGAAAATGGCCGTATGAAAAAGATGGAGAATTCTTCCGTGAATCATGATATCCGCGGCTCCTAATGCGTTTTATAATTGAGTACAGACATAAGTTGACCTCAGCCAATGTAGGCATTAGGCAACGATATATAATAGTTGATGGAGCCTATTATCAGGGCCAGCATGTACTGTTCACGATTTCTTTTTCCCTCCAAATATTGTTCAGGATTTGATTGAACCTCTATAGTGAACGTGAAGTAAGAAATACAAAATTCACCACTTATCCGAATATGATACCAGATTGTAGATTCTAAATATATAAAACTTATACTGATTTTTTAAGTTTGAATTTTCAAATAAATTAATCGTTATACCAACATCAAAATAAACTAAAAATTGTAGGCCCTGCTTTCAAAGGAACGTTTCAGATCCTCAAGGGAGGTTTAATACCATTAATAATCACGCGCAGAATTTCAAGAAGATTTAGGATAAGTCAAAGCGTGTATTTCAATTTTAGAGGGGCAAAAACAATCATATTATTAGGATTGTAAGTGAGTTGAGATAATTTGTGAGTTAGTCGAGTTCGATTCGGTTAAAGCTAAAATTTAACTCATTTATAATTGAGTCGAGCTCGGATTCAAACTACTCGAATAGTTACTGAGTTCGAATTCAAGTTTTAAAATACTCGGCTTGAAGAGTTCGCGAACTTAATCGAGTTTAATTGAGTATTATATCGAGTCGAGTCAAGTTCAAGTATTATATATTAAATGCCTTTTATAATTAAATCAATATTTTAGAGAATAATCGAGCTTAGTCGAGTTGAGTTCGAGTTTATTGAGTATTAAATCAAGTCAAGTTCGAGCTTAAAAATCAAAACTTAATGAAGTTCGAATTTCAAGTTTTTTATTCGAGTCAAGTTCGAATTTGGTACTGTATTGACTCGACTCGACTTGTTTACAATCTTGCTTGGTATTAGACTTAGATTGGCTTTTGAATGTCCTATTTATCCAAAGCTAAAAGACACTGCATCTGTTATATTGATACTAAAAAAATAACTAATAAATAAGATAAATTACTTATTTTGCTATTTTATAAATAAAGGTAAGTAATTAAATAAAATAAACCAATTAAATATAAACAATCCCATATGCCATATCTAAATTCAGGCTGTAAAAACTTAATGTAAATAAAATAAAATAAAAATGAAAAACCAACTCCTTTGGGAAGCTAATAGGCAGTTAAACTGTAGCCAGGAAGAAGTTTGATTTCATGAACTTGACTAGGGAAAAGGAAAAATATCTTGTAGAGAATATAAGACACCTTTGAATAATATAGACTAAGCATCTTTTTTCTTTTTCTTTTAATATCTGATCACTAGTTATCCCAATAAAAAAAAATATAAATAATCGTTTATCCACTTTCTCAATAAATATCTCAACAGCAAAATATCCAGAAAGTGCACAGCTCTCTCCTTCTCCGAGAATGTCCTGATGGAGACAAAGATGCCTCCACTACATAATAGTGGACCTGGAGGAATCAACCCTATGATGATTGTAGATATTTCCACTTTTGATGCTTTCTAGTGGTGATTTAACATCGCTTTCTAATGCAACAGATCATGAAGGTTGCTGGTTTTGGGCCAGCCTTCATTGGTTTGAGCTTGTTGTCAAGTTTAGGTCGCCTATGTTTTGTTATATGCTGACAGCTTACTTACCAACCTTTATTTATCCAAATTATTTATTATTATTTTTTTAAAAGTTTTATGTAATAGTATAAATAGATCTTTTAGATTTGTTATAAAAAAATCTTATCATATTACATTATTGAAACCCTAAATAGAGAGATTTTCTCTGGTTATTGCAAGTTCTTATAATTGCCGTGTGTTTGAGATTCATTCGTTGAGTGTTCTCGTCCTATCTACGCTATCTCGTTGCATTAGATTGCTATCAAAACGGGAAAATTTCCTATGGAGATGTTAGGAGATGGTAGTTTAGGAGGCAGTCACGTTTCATACTTTGTTAGGAATGTGGAATTCTTGCGAACCAAGTCACAGGTTCCTAGGGTAGTATTGGAGAACATAGGTAAGAGATTCTGGTATATGGATATATGGAACAACGCTTTGATGACCTGATCGATCGATCCGATGCCAACAGGAATAGGAATGGTTATAAAAGACGACTAAGGGTAGAATATACGCACAGCGATCCTATTATCAACCTGCTGCTACGAAACGTAGGTTATATGATCACGAATATGATTTTATGGAAGAAGATGAATTGATGGAGGAAGATCAGCCACGAAGATAGGGCGGTTGTGGTAGATTTGAAAAAGGTAAGATTTATAGATGATGTAATTTTGATAATTATTACAGGTATAGGAATGAATATGGAAGGAATGATTTCAAGTTAAATGTAAAAATTCCATATTTTAGAGGAGATTTAGGGGTTGAGAATTTTGTTGATTGGATTTTAAAGATTGAACAAATCTTTAAATATATAGAAAGCCCTGAAGAAAAAAAAGGACAAAATTGGTGGTTGTATATTGAAAATGATATGCATCTATATGGTAGGAGAGATTGCAGAAAAAATTAAGTCGTGAAGGAACAACACTTGTTAGGACATGGTTTAGGATGAAGATATTTTTGGAGGATAAGCTTCTTCTCTTAATTATGACGAAATCATGTTTCAACAGGACAACCGATTTCATCAAGAACATAAAGTGAAATATGAATATCCTGCAGAGTTTATGAAATCGGCACAGAATAATGGTTTGAAAGGGGAAGAAATTCCTACTGCAAAGAAAATGGGAAAGAACACATTGAAAAGACTAATAAAGAGACCTTATCCAAATCTTCAGAAACCATCCTTCCTAAAGTAGAAAGAAAACCTGTAGATGAGAAGAATGAACATCCGCTAGTTATTTCCATTGAACTTCATAAAAAGAATCTATCCTTGATGTAGTGCCTAAAATTGTAACTAAAGATGCTAAGACTTCTGAAGTAGTTGAAAGCAAACCTATGGAAACACTGGTGTTGGAGGAGTAAACAAGTGAAACAACTATTATTGAGCCAGAGGAGAAGAAAGATAATGAAGTAAGTGAGAAACTAGTTAAAGTAGTTCTTGGTGAGCCAGCGAAGGTAGTAGAAGAGGAAAAACCAAAAGTTAAGGTGATTGTAGAAGAAGCAAAGGAGGAGTTAGAAAGTAAACTGGTCTAGACTGAAAACAAGAAGAAAATAGGTGAGGAAGAGAAGGCCAATCTTCTGGTGACTTTAAATGCTAAGGTTGTAGGGTTCAAGCCATTAAAAGAATTATATGAAGTTGATGCAGGTTTCAAAGGGATTTAACTTGATATATTTCCTTTTAGATGAGAATTTGGATTCTCACTGTTATATTCAGACGAGTACTCAGGGTCGAGTTCTTTGTAGGTGAGAAAGAATAATGCAGTAAGGCGCGAAGCCGGCCCAAAGTCACCGGCTTTGAACTTTAAGGTTGTTGGCGTTGCCATGAAGGCCATCGGACTTAGGCCAACCTTCATCGATTCGAGCTTGTTTTCAAGTTTAGGTCACCCACGTGTTATCCTAGGCTGTCGACTTATGTACCACCCTTTATTTATTCGAATTATTTATTGTCATTTCTTTTTAGGGTTTTATGTAAAAGTACAAATAGGTCTTTTAGACTTGTTACAAAAAAACTCTTATCGTATTACATTATTGAAACCCTAGATGGAGAGATTTGCTTTGGTTATTGCAATTTCTTGCAATTGTTATGTGTTTAAGATTCACTCGTTGAGTGTTCTCGTCCTATCCATGCTATCTCGCTACATCACCTTCCCTCTTTTTCTGTCATCCTTGTTGGATTTTTATCTGTATCGATAATTTATCAATATCAAATCAGTATAAGTTCAGTATGGGTTCAGTTTGATCAATTTATGAGTAAATTTGTCATTTATTTATTAGGTATCATATATGTATCGGTTTAGTATTAGTTTAGTTTAAAAACAAAATCAAAATAAAACCAAACCTAGTATTCAACGAGGCCCTTATTAATTCAAAAGTAATAAGAAAAGGTTTATTGAGTGTAATAGATGGCGTATTGTGTACACCTGTAGAAAATATATATATATATATATATATTATATACCTATCTCATAATATAAAGTACCAAAGTAATTTATCGAGGATAGGTACAATCAATTATCAAAGGGATATTAAATTTCCTTATTGCTAAACGTGCTTCCCATTATAGATTTTGTTTTCTTTCTCGTGTGTGACAATATATAATTAAAGGTGTTTAAGTGTGTATTTTAACTTGAATGAGACTTGGAGCATTAGAGAATAAAAGAGATAAAAGAATTTAGCAAAAGGTTAACAAAGGCTTGTGTTGGACTTTGACAATTTTTATTTTGTGTTTTTTTATTATCTAAGTTAATTCTTATTTTATGTAATAAGGTTTGGGTACCTTGTAAATGCACTATAATATTTATATGTAAATATTATGAAAACTCTAGGAACTTCAGAGTATTGAGTTCTCTAAAATCGTATGAAAATAAGTTTATTAGTGTTGTTACTCTATTGTGAATCAAGTCAACCTTAACCGTTATAATTTTACCCCAATTCTTTTGGACTTTTCCATGAAAATTTGATCGAGGATCTTTCTCCTCTCTACACTTGTTAGCTGTCTTAGAACGTGTGTTTCATATTTTGGAGCAAAAAGTTCTGATATGGTCCTTAAAAATTACAATCATAAAAAGGTTTAGAGGTCAAGGGTATCTAGAGTCTGTAATACACACACGAAAGAGATGGTTACCAAAAGTTTGATAGTTCTATTGAATTTCCAATGTGCCAAGGGTAGATATGAGGAGTCCAAGTACAATCAAGCTATCAAAAGGCTTTGGATTAGTGGCTCAGAGATATGAAAGATTGGCAAGTGGGAAAAACTTGATGAAAAGGCCTTGGCAACGATCTAGTTAAGTTGAATAATTGACGCTTTTAAGAGACAGTGACAGAGAAAACGATGATTGAATTATAAAAGAAATCAAAAGAGTTGTATAGGATCTTACAGATTAGTTAATGTTAAAGTAAAAAGTGTAATCAGTCCGAATTAGGGATAAGTCATTAATAAAACAATGGATAAATTATACCAGAAGGTCATAACATTTGAGGTAAATTCATTTGAGGTTACAACGTTTTGAATAGTTAAAAAATGGTTAACGTTTAGGAAGTAAGTTCATTCTAAGTTATAACGTTTTAAGTAGTTAAAAAAATGTCACAACGTTTAGAGAAATTGGTCAATTGAGGTTACTATTGGCATGTGGCATAAAGTGCTGGATCTTCTAAGTTTAAATTTTAAATATTTCTCATATGAACACGTGTCAATAATAACCTCAATTAACTCACTTTTCTAAACGTTGTGATCTAATTCTAACCATTCAAAATATTATAACCTTAAATGAACTTACCCCAAACATTAAGACCTTCTAGTGTAACCTATAAACATTAAGACCTTCTAGTGTAACCTATAAAGCAAACATACATCAAGTCTTATGTATGGCAAGGGATAGCTTGTTAATAGAATAATTCAAGAGTAATCTTTTGACTAAGAACTAGCAAAGCTATGATACAAGATCCGCTAATGGCGAGGTTACAGATGATTTAATTGCTAAAGGTGGACGATTCAACAGTAAAGCTATTCAAGGAGATGTAGTACGGGCATGATCATATTATCAAAGCAAACAAAAAGGTCAATATGAAGGCAAATTGTTTTGAAAACTATAAATGATAGAGGCAAAGCAATTGCAAATACGTAGACGATTAAGTTAGAGGAGAGTTAGGTGTTATTGGCATCTAATACTCATAACCAACCTATGGACCGGGCTTTAAACTTTGAGAGTGCCTTTCGTATTTGTTATAAAAGAGATTGTTTACAAACCTATAAAGTCGTATAGAGTAGTTTTTATATAGATAGATAGCAACCATAAGATAAACATTGCTAGTTTAGATAGAGACTTAGCCATACTACACAATGATCAAATGTAGGAAATATAAAAAATGGGGTGTCTGCTAAAGTTGATTGATTGTGTTGTTTATTGTAGCACAGTGAGATTCAATAATATGAAGATGGTCCTTAGAGGTTTGTTGGTAATAAGTGGAGCTAGTCTAAAAACTTGTTCCCAATGTAAGAGGTGGTGATTCTTTATGGCTTTGTTAGAGATGTTAATTCCGAGGTAGAGTATCTTTATTTTTGTGCTATTTTTTATAATGGGATAATCCTAAAGAAAAGATAGTCTAAAGAAGTGTAGAGCTTAGGGGGTCTAAGAAGTGCTTAGTGACTAAAAGTGCGTTTTGTGAAAAGAGTAAAGAGGTGTCTTAAGGGTTGATGGTCATTATTGGGCAAATAAACAATATTATATCTCAGCATAAAGTGACTAAAGCTCATGGATTAGTGTAGTGGATAGCCTAGAGACAAGTATATTTTGGCAAATATAAATTAGATGAGCTATCTTATTCTTACCTATGTTGCTTGGGTGTATGAGTAGGTATAGTATTAGCAAATTTGAGTCAAGATAAAGATATACCGAGTTTATATCATAAAGCTACAAGAGACTAGAGTTTTAGAGCATAAGTAAATAAATGAGTAAAAAGGTTGACCAAGGTGTGCTTTAGGGTAAAGCAGTTTCCTCTGTCTTTTTGCTACTAAAATTACATTCCATACTATACATAGTACGGTTTTAGAATTTCATAAATACTAAATATATGTTATTATGTATATGGTGGGTCTCATTATTAAAATGAGCGCTCCGAAATTGTGTGAAAATCATTTACTATTATTATATCATAGGGTCTCGATTTAAACTTTCTCATGAATTTTTATCTCTTTTGTTTTATTATTTTCCATGTAAGTTCTATGAGTATATTTCTTTTGTAGCTAAAATTGCATTAGGTCCTAACAGAAGGATATGCAAAAAAGAAACAAATTTTTCTTTATAACAATAGCTTTTTTTTCCTTCTTTCAAACAAAGTTGTCTTGCTACAAATCAAGTTCTCTTCCCACCTCTTTTTCTTTTTTTCTTTTCCCTCTTTACTTTGGAAACAAGCAAATATTCTTCCTTTTTTTTTTGTTATTACATCAGAGAGGAGGCGAATCGAACCCAATACCTCTCCTTTTAGAGATCAAGAGAGATACCGCTAAGCTACAAACTCATAGGCCAAAAAAAAAAAAAAAAAACCATATATTCACCTACCAATTTATATTTATCCCATCTCCATAAATATCATAAGTATTGGTTTCTATTACAAATTTTATTTAAGATACCCATAATTTGACACATCAAAAGATATTGCAAAATAATAAAACAAATCAAATAATTTCTCAATCATTAGATTTTTAGCAAAATAAAAAATAAAGATATGAATATATCATTAGAAAATGGATAATAGCATATTTACTATCCAAGCTTTAGCATTTTTCTTTGAAAAAAAAAATTAACTACATGATCTTTGACATTGTCGATATCAGTATTTAATTAGACATTTCAAGGTCACAATTGTACGCACGTTAATTTTGTTGACAACTTGCCTGTTCACTTGGCTTTTTAATGTCATACGTCTCGATGGTTATTTTAACGTTGATTGTCCGTGAATATTTGATTTTTCCAACTAATTATATGTTAACTTTGTTTTATCATATATTGCTTAAATATTCTAATTGAAATATCTTCACAACATAATTGTTTGAAATTTGTGATAGTTCAAAATTAGTTGAAAAAATAATAGTAATGATTAAACAAATAACTTTGGATTAAATTGACATTATATGCTGTGACACGAAAAATTCAATTAAGTAGTGAAATTGGTTGTTAAGATCTTATAACCAGATGATATGAACATCAGTCACCTAATGGGATTAACTTAGATTTGGTTCTTCTCTTCTCAAAAGTTTTAAATATAGTAGTTGACAAAAAGTACTAAAATTGGTAAACTTAAAGTTCAACTCCTAATTTGAAAAATCAATGATGATTCAGATTCTTATGATAGTATTCCAACGAGATGTTGCAAATAAGCCAAATCAAGGTAGAATTTTGAAGATTTGAATAGATTATAAAAGATTATTGATCTCAAACCAAGCTAGGTCTTTTACTAAACCAAGTTAAATTTTTTAGTGCCAAGTTTAATTTATTTAAAAGATTATCAAACTCAAGTTGGGTCAATTTTTTATTTAATTTAAAATACAGTTTCAAACTCAATTTATTTAGATAAATAAGTTTTATTTTGAATTCAAACTCAAGTTGTTTATAAATTAAGCTTTGAGTAAAGTCGACTTTAAAGTTAGCAAAGTTTCAATAATTTGAGTTTAACTTATGTCTAGCTTAACATATAAAAAGTAAAATAGATAGATAATAAATAAATATTAGATTATATATTTTATATAATGTAATAGAGCTAGAATTCATCCATTTAGATAAATAAATTTTGTTTTAAATTTAAACTTAGTTCGTTATGAATTGAGGAAGGTAATAAAATCTCAACCGCTCAAAAGTTCGCTACTGGCTATTTCGATATTAGCCTTTACCTTTAGTAAGGGTCCAGAAAATATCCACTTAAGTAAAGTGCTGATGTGACGGATACATAAAGAAACACTGTAACATCATGGTATGAAAATTAAATTGACAAAATTAGAGGAAGAATGGTCAAGGATACAAATTATTATGTCGCATGTTGCATCGAGCCACGAGTTGGAAGAGAAAAGGAGGCTCGTGGAAAAACGATGGCATTGGAGCTAAGAAAGATGTCACATTATTGTTTTAAGGAGCAATTTTCGCAGAATAATTTGTTAATACCACTTGCTAATCATATTTATTATGAAAATGCGAGTTTTGGATAACTATTTTACATTCTAGTGATTAGACATGAGAGAGAATTGCTGGAGATCATAGAATAAATAATGTTTAATAACATATTAATTTATAGTTGCACAATAGGTACTGACTAACAAGATTCGTTTTAAAATGCAGAAATAACAAAAAGTTGCTTAGGGCATTTAATCTCCGGAACCATCTCTCCTTGTCTGCTTCACTTGAATCGTATTGAAGGACACTACGGTGGGTGGGGCTTTCTCCGCAGGATCTTTTGAGTTAAAAGAACAGAAATTCTCTCTATCAAGAGCCCATCACCCCATTTTGGGGAAGGCTACATCAAAATAAGGGTGGTATCTCACGAAAACTACAATAAAATAAATAAGAACAAATAGTGAATATATGAAAAAAATATTTATAATTATTTAAAATTGCTCTCTCTCTCTCTCTCACTCTCTCTCACATCCATTTAAAATAGTTCACTTATTATGGTAGGTTAAGTACTAGTTTTTAACTTAATCATGTTTTCCCTAGTAAGTGTTAAGATTTGATTACAACGATCACACACGTGTTATGTGACTATCGCACCACATGTGATCTAAGAAAACAACACCTACATGAATGATAAGGAGGAGAGTGTGTAAGAAGAAGGAGCAGGCGATCTCAGCAAGTTCAAAATGCAGCCATGACAGGTGAGAAAACTAAAAACTCAAAAGCATCACCAAGTATAATAAAACAATATGCTTTCTTAATTTCAACAAATGATTAATTTTCTGAGACAAAAATCTAGTAGCATAAAGATGTTTTCCCAATATTCCCGCTTCACTTTCAAAGTGGATATCAAAGTGGGTGCTTTTCTAGACCTCAGCCCATTATGGTCTTCCTTTATAGTGCATGAGCTCTCATGAAAAATGTTGAAACCGAGCATGCTGATTCCAATGAGTCATACTCCAAACCTACCATGTTAATTCTCCCTTGATCATCCTAATATATAAAAGAGTCCGGCTTTATGAGCCTTTTCACCTTAGCCCAAGGAATAAAATCTACACAATTATCAGGGTCGAAGCCTAAAATTAGATTTAACCCTCTACACCCCTAAATATTACACATGATTTTTTATTGAATTGTTTTTCCATTTTAAGAGAGATGTGTGGAATTTCGATATTTCACTTGAAGAGTAGCTATAGAAAAAATTTTGTCAAAACCAAAACTATTATCCATTAAATTAGATGGTAGTTGGATAATAATTTAGCATTTCAATTATAATAGCACACCTTGATGAGAGGAAAATTTGTTAAACATGTCTTCACATCTTAAAATAATGAAATGTACATATTGAAAATTTATATCAAAACATGTTATTAATGATCCATGATAGATGGTTTCAATAATAGTGACCTTAATGAGAGCAAACGGTTACTATTATATGTGATAATTTCATGCTTAAAATAAAGCTTAAAGCAGGTCTAAAATGAAAAAATAAGCCATGCTTTGGCAATTTTATTTATTAGGTTTAGGGAAAAATACTAAACATAATCTATGTTTTGATATTTTTATAAACAAGTAAACCAAGTTCTATTTTTTGACA
Organism: Combretum micranthum; assembly: GCA_024138025.1. Classification (NCBI taxonomy): domain Eukaryota; kingdom Viridiplantae; phylum Streptophyta; class Magnoliopsida; order Myrtales; family Combretaceae; genus Combretum; species Combretum micranthum. The sequence goes on from JAMXBD010000133.1 coordinate 1,073,175, forward strand.
AATATATTACATGTGTTTTGATATTTTAGCAATCAAGTAATTTGTGTTTTATTTTTGACAAATATATGATATGTGTTTTAATACTTTTGCAAACAATAACTTGATTTTTCTATTTTTTACAAATATATGGCCTCTATTTTTCACTTTGTGTTAAAAAAAAATATTAGAGACATGTGGATATATGATGGGGTTGTTGTAGTTTGTCAATCATGAGTAGTAGGTGTGTTGTTCAACCTGAAATGAGTCTTTAGATGATGATATGTATAAAGATGTCATAGAAAGAGATATAGGAGGAGAAACATATAAATCCAAGTTCCCAAGCTAGCAAACATGATAGAAGATCAAATCAGGTAGAGTCGACTATTTCTCATTTATTCTTCATTAAATAGATATTTTGATCTTTCCTAAGGATATTTCAACAAACTTTTTGCATTGCTCTCAATCTTGGAAATATGTAGAATGTCCTTAAATGAAAAGAAAAGCTTCTTATTTATAGATATTTGAGGTTGATAGTAACCATCATATGACATATGGATGGATGGTTGAGATCAAGCATTGCTTGTGATTGTTGGATTTTTATTGTGGATCCAACAACGAGCATCCATCCTTTTTTTTTTTCCTCATATGAGCATGCACTTTAGATGTGGGCTTGGAAGAGAATAAGGGCTTTTATGATATAATAGGAGTTCAATCTTCTTTCAAAATAGTCCCGTCACGCCCCAAAGGTACCCTAAATAACAGTCCGCCACACTCAATATTAAAGCTTAAGTATGACAACCTTAGCCACTCCCAAAAGCCTTGATATTAAGTGTAAGGCGTGCTCTCACAAATTTAGAGGACCATACATGGAATCATGAAGCTTAAGAAGATATAATAATATATTAAGAAAAGAGGATTCATAATATTCAATTTACTTATAACAATGATCTTTACAAATTTAGGGACATTTCCCTAATTCACTAATCTATTACAAGTATATTTGTATATCTCATCCAACACTAAACTTCATCTAGAAATTTCTCATTCAAAAGGAAATACATGACTGCAGGGTCCTCGTGGTTTTGGTTTTTGTTGTAGATAGAAGTTGTTTTGGAATTATTTTGAGAGAGTTTTGGGAGGATATTTGGAGAGAGTTTTGAGAGGAGAATTTGAGAGAGTTTTAGTAAGAAATTTGTGGGTAGTAATTGTGTCAAAGAAGTGAAAGAGGAGGGGGTATTTATAGGAAAATGTGGAGTGATTTTTATGTGATTAAAATAAAAGAAAATTGAAACAAATTGAGGAGAGAGGGGGCATGGGGGGCGCCGGCCATAGGTAGAAGAGAGAGGGAGTTAAATGAGGTAATAAGTAAGGTAGATGTGAAATAAAATTATAAGAAAGGTAAAAAGTAAATGTTATAGGTTATGGTGTGTGTAGAGTAGGTGTAAGAAAAAGTAGAGATAAAAGAATAGTGTAGAATAGTAATGAATAGTGTATGTAAAGTAGATATGATTAATAAAGTACCGGTAATAAGAAAATACGTGTATAATTGCGATATCTGTTATTTTTACTTACCAAAAAATTACAAAATTGATATTTTTGAAAACCTTATATTTTTATCAGTCTAACGGTATATTCGGAATATTTTTACTATTCCTAGCTCCGAGACACGTTTTTCAAGAACCGTGTCCGATCGGGTTCGAAACGAGTTGCGGTTTTACTAATCTAATCTTTTTATGCTACCTTAGATAATTACGTATTATTCTACATTCTAAAGTTCTACTTATTCTCACCGAGTTTCTTATTCGGGATTGCCGGACTTAAGCTATTACGTCTAACTAGGGTTTTGTTGACCTTTAGAGCTCCTGTTGGCTTTCGGTTTAGGGTTTTAGGTTTAAACTGATTCCAAAAATTCAGGGGTTTACAAGTCCATCTTAATATAAAAGAGTTTAAGGCTTATTTTTGCCCATATAGGCCATTTTTCAATCAAATAAAGCCCAAATTAACTTTGAAAAATTCTTTTAGAGTCTACTTTTCACAGTAAGAAAATTGAATAAGGTTGAGAATATAATTAACCGGTTAAGCGATTCTTGTTTTGAGATCCAAGTCAAATCTTTCTAAGACATCCCTTTTAAACTCAGTCTTCTAAGCCCTATTATTAATGCAAAATATCAATACATTACATTGAATTTGTCACTCCTTGATGGTACCTTAGTAGTAGTAAACAAGCTACACTTGAATACTATCATTAGATTACCTTTAGAGAATGACATGTTTTTAAATAACATGATCTTTTAGTTGTTTTGACAAGAAATGACAAATTCATGTAAGTCATAAATTAGTAAATAACTATCATCTTAATGCTTAAATATCATATTACAAACCATAATGTCTTTCTAAAAGTCTCTAAACATATAACTAATAATTTAAATACTAACTAGCTTAAACTAAAAATAAAAGTAAATAACTTACCCCATAATCTTCCATAAACTTTCAGTCTTGAAGTTCTTATCGGAGCTAAACTCCTGAAAGTGACTAGCCATGGGCTAAGTGTGAACCTAAAAGAATTGTTGGAGTGTAAGCGAAACTACAAGCTCAGTGAATAACCAAAACTCACCACATATCAAACAAGTAATTAACAATCATATGAAATGCATCAATCATGTATATGCACAAATACAAGCCTCGATAACTTGGAATCCAAAGCAGGATAAAGATTTAAACCCTCTCATTGGGGTTGAAGGAACACAATACTATGGCCTATCTACCCAAGAGCGACTGCATACAGGAGAGCAATAATACTCACTTTAATTATCATTTTGAATTTATCATACCTTTAACACTCATTTCCTCTTTTAACTTTAGAAATTCCACTAAGTGTTAGTAATTTCAAGCAATATCATAAGTGGCATCCTTTATTTACCATTTAGTTTCTATGGTATCAATAGAACAAAGGTAATCTTGTGAATAACTAATAGCTTTTTGCCTAGATAAACCAAGCATTACCAGAGATCCGAAACACTAACATGTAGTAGGCTACAACTTACTCAAATGCTGCTTATGCAAATCATGCAATGCATATTCATTTCATTTATAGTACCAGTAGTTTTTAATCAGGTTTAAGGTGATCAAACATCTCATAGGCAAGCAGCGTACTATATAAACAATACGATCATACAGAATTCTGTTATTACTATCATTAGAGTAACTTACAATCAACAATTCATACAGCAAACAATCCCATAAACCCATATAACATATTCAGGTTATTATCTTTTATTAAAGATCGGCTAAGCTACAAGCACACACAATGTAATAAGACTGAGTTACCCACCTGCTCATACTGGCTAATCGTAATAGTTTGCTGGGAAATCTTCTATGGTTTCAATATCACTTATTGAGATGAATAAAAGATTCATCAATAAAACATAAATTATAAAACTAAATTCTTATGAGTGTTTAAGTATCCTATATTGGTATTGGGTTTTCTTTCTATTACTATATTGATCCTTTAATGATCATATAATAATAAATTATTATTTAATATTTATTTTCATTTTTTCTTTTCTTGATCTTGTTAGATATTTACATATTTTTATCAGGTATTCTAAAAATTAGTATTTAGTAGGCTTATATTTCTATAATTATTATTATTGTTATTTTTATATCGTTCTTATCTGACCCATTATAGTAACTCATATTTATTTACTACTGTCTAGTGTCATTGTGTTTCTCTTAGTTCACTTCATATAATTTCCGTGTTATGCATAGGTATTACATTATTAAAAAATTTAGCTTCCTTAAATTTCCATTCTTATGTATAAAATAAGTATTTTACAATTATTATACTTTATTTTCATTTATAAAGTATACTAATATTAACAATAATGATCATAATAATAGTAATAATAATAATGATAATTATAAAGTAATATGCTAGTAATTCTAATATTATTTTTCATAATAACTTTATTAAAATAGTAGTAATCTTAATGACGACAACAACAGCAACAAAAACAACAACAACAATAATAATAATAATAATATTCGTAATAGTGATAATGTCATTAAAGTAATATTCATAATAATATTATTGATTATAATGATAATAATAATCATTAGTGATAATAATAGCAATAATAATTAATATTAATATTAATAATTATTATAATATTATAATAATTACTAATATTAACATTAGTAATGATAATAATAACATTAATAGTAAGGATAATAATAAAAATAATAACATTAATAATTATTTGATTAATAATAATAATAATAATAATATCACTATTGATAATAATAATAGTAGTAATGATAATAATAATAACAGTAATATTAATGATGATAACATTAATAACATTAACAACAATATATAATAATAATAATAATAATAATAATAATAATAATATAATAATAATAATAATAATAATTTTTAATTTTAATTTCGGAACTAAATCAGATTTTTAGAATTTAATTTAATTTTAATTTTTTTTTATTTATGGCCAAGAGAAACACAACTTGGTACATAGCTGTGTATTAGCCGTGTTTTTTTTTATAAATAGGAAGCTCGTGGAAATTATTGCCGAGAGGTACACAGGGGAGCTTCACGCTTGTGTTCACCCCGTGCTCATCTAGAAATCTGACCTTCCACGCACATTGATCCATTTTTCTTTGATTTTTCACGTTCAAGTTGTATATAAAGTGTTCCTAAGTGTTTACACATGTTATATACACACACATATCATCTCATAACACCCAACATGTCCATGATCCTTGTTTTACGAATTCAAATGGTGCAACTAGAGTTTTTAAGAACTTACCTTGTTTTAGATGATTTGAACTTCGTTTTTGAATTTTTCTTGAACCTAGAATCAACAAATCTTTGTTTAGGCTAGTTTTCTAACATAGTACTAGCTAGAAAAACGAAATTACTTACCTTGTTCTTCCCTTATAAGCTTGAAGTTGTATTTTAATGGAGTTTGTGTTGTGTTGGAGTGGTTGATTTTTTGATGGTTTGTTTGGAATGAAAATTTTGAGTCACTGTTGCTGTTGTTGTTGTGGGGTTTTAAGTTGTTGTTTGATCTATATAAAGAGCTTTGTTTTAGTTCATTAAGTATATGTGTGTGTGTGTGTGTGTAAGGAGTGGTAGAAGTGGTCGGCCAAGAAGAAGAAATTTTCTTCTCCAAATGCAACTTGATTTTTGCATTATTTGCAGTAGTTAATGAGCTTGCTTTGTTGGACAAAAAGGATTGGTTGTTGAGTGTTACTTGTCGACTTATGTGTGCAATTTGGAACAATTTTCGGCTGTGAGAAGTTCAATGTAATTTTAGCCATATACTTGATGCAATTTGCACCGAATTGTCTAGAATATGGCACCGTATATGTGTAGTATAAGTGTATATATTAATATAATATTAGTTAGTTAATAATTATCTATATTTTAGGGTAATTTATTAAGTTAAACGGGTACAAACGTGACAATTATTCAAGAGTTTTATCTCCAAAAATTTATATATAGTTCTACAATTTTTCTATAATGTTATTGAGTTTAATTTTTGGTTTAAAGTTTATGCGATTAATTATTTTTAGATTTTATCTCACCCGATTAGGGTTTTCTAAGCTTAATAGGTCAATTTTTGTTTTAGGCTCCAATAGCTTAAGAATACTCTAATTAAAACAATGGTGTAATCCAAATATTTATTTAGAATCTAGATTATTAGTTATACATCTGTTTATGTTTTTATTGTGTATTTATAACCCTAAAGGTATCTTCAGGTTATCGTTTTCTAACTATAAGCGTAATTGATTATTTATTCTTTATCGCACTTAATATCTTAGCCAAGTTATTCTTATATCTTGATTTTTTGATACCCACAATGAAATCTTATTAGTAGTATTTAATACTATATAGAAATCTTTGTTTTAGCGTTTAAAACTATATATATGCTCATTATTACTCGTAGTTCTATTATAGAGTCTTTGTTGAGTTTAATATTAACCATCTATTTTCTATATTTATATTCCTATCTATTTTTACTGGTATAAAAAATTCTCGGGGTTTATAGAATTAATCCGTGAGCCCAATTATTGAAATGACACCTTATAGTGACTTTTTCTTATTGGTACATAATGATTATTAGGTGGATTCTATCAACGAATAAAAAAAAGTCACATGTCACTTATCTATTATTAACACAGTGAAAAAATACATATAATGTATGTCTAAAATCAAAACTGAGATAAATTTTTTCGTCAAAATATCAAAACATAGGTCATGTATTTATCTAAAGGTAAAACTACAATCACTTATTTATGAAGTACCACAACATAAGCCATATTTTTTTGTAATTTTCCCTTGGGTTATTGTTAAATAGATTTAGCGATTCTTGTGGATAAATTAGATTATAGGACTAGATCAAAAGCTTCATTGATGGATTTGATGATAATTCAATTTTGAGACCAGTAGAAATATGTTAAATTACTATAAAATTTGGCTCTATTGAAATAGTAGTCGGATTTGTTGAATGCTAATGAAGGTTTTTGAATGAAGCCAGTCTCATATTGGTCGCTTACTTAATATTAGCATGGCTCTATTTACTACTTAATCTAAACAATTCGCCATATGTACCATACTTAGGGGTGGGCAAAAAAAACCGACCGAACCGTGAACCGAGCCGAACCGAACCGAAAATTCGGTTTTTTTTCAATTCGGTTCGGTTCACGGTTCGGTTCGAAGATAGAGATTCGGTTCGCGGTTCGGTTCATAATTTCGAACCGAACCGTGCGGTTCGAACCGAACCGAACCGTCTTGCTAATTAAAAAAAAAAAAAAATCCTGTTCAGCTTCACAAAGATTAGAAGGTAATTATGAAGCCCTGATCCGGTCCATCATATTGCATATTGCGATATGTATAACAACGTTCTAAACACTTACGCGAAATATCCCTGTTTTATGTCTTAACTAATTCTTGTTTTTATATCATTAATTTATTCTTATTATTTTTCCAGTCGCAGTGCGTGCACATGCATGGTGAGGTTCAATCATTAATTGTCTGTGTATACATGTTTTCTAAGCATGGAGGACAGGGAATAGTATTTATTTTGGTTTTAAAAGGAAATCGTGAGAGAAGTGTTTCCTTGATGACATCAGGTCGATTAAAACAGATCTTAAAAGAGAGGGATTTCTAACCTGATCTTGGGTACACTATAAAGGGTTTTTTTAGTCTAATGATTTTTTTTTTTTGGAAAACGAAACCATTAAACAAAAAAACGTCATCATTAAATTTATTTCTTTTTCCCATAATTTTTTCTATAACTGTCCTCATTTAAAAAAAAAAAAATTCTTTTTCCCAGATAAAAGAAATGAAATAGTAAATAGGGAATAAATGTTATGTTAAGAAGTTCATTTGAGAAGGTATAATGAGAAAAAGTTTAAAAAATTTGAAAGAATACGATACTGAGAAGATTTCAAAAATTATATATTATAAAAATATATTGGTCATTAAAAAAATCTTTGCATAGAATTAACGTGGACGTTAAATTTAATTGCTTTTATTTTATTTTTGTTTGGATTTTTTTTTCCTATTTTGCAGGGGCTAACATAAATGTTTGCACACTGAAAAGAATTTCGCTGGAGATGGAAATTTAAGGGTACATACAATCTTGTTTTACCGGCTACTGCCGGTTGCTGCAATGACAGGTCCGGTACTGCAAAAAACGATGATGGAACCTGATCCTCATCTCTCACGTCCGAAAGTATCACATTCCCTTATATGAGAAATGAGAAAGAAGCAAATTCTCTCTTTTTTTTTTATATGGTTCGAACCGTATATCGAACCGTACCGAACCGTTTTTTTTAGGTTCGAAAAATTAGTGAACCGAACCGTAAGGTTAGGTTCGTTTTTATAAAAATAACCGAACCGTTATTTTAGGTTCGGTTAGGTTCGGGTGGCGAACCGGACCGAACCGTACCGCGCCCACCCCTAACCATACTATGATGCTAACCAACTATTTAACTAGCAATTGCACCTCGATTTACAAAAAGATTAAATAATCAAACCACTCTAAAGAATATGTATGATCAACGAAATATACATTAGAAGAGGGTAGAGGTTAAACTCCTTAACTTTTAACTTTTTACTAGGGTTCTTGATTGAAACCATATGAACAAAGATTTATCCTCTACATAGATTAAGTACTTTTTACTCTATTTCTTATTGTGCTTGGTGTTGTTCTTGTTTAATTTTACTATCATTCTCCTATTCTAATGATGTTTTAGCTTTAAACAATATAAGAGGTAACAATATAATATATGCACTATAGAATTTATGAAAATTCGTGTTTGACTTGATTTAATGTATGTGTGCATTTTTAAAAACAAGCAAACACAAAGCTGAAGTTTTCCAAAAATTTATAAAGATATTAATAAGTTCTGTTCAACTTCAGTTACAATCACCAACATAGGCAAACACATCTACCAACGTAAAAAGTATTAGGTCGTATTCCTTGGGGATCGTTAGCATCTACCGTACTCACTTTTCATCTATTATCTTGCTAGGAAAAGATTTAGAACATTACAAAGATAAAAAAGTTAAGCTAAGGTTAAGAATTGTTTAGCTACACATTTTTAAGGCAAATTAAAGATATAAGTTTGTAAATTCAAGACAACACTTATGATTTACTTCACCAAGTCCTTGTCATGAGATTTCTTAACAAACTCAAAGAGTTGTTTGCTGGGTATACTTGTATTTTTACATTCACTAAGGTAAGCTAAAGCCTCTCTCAAAGTCAGAAACTTAGATTTATATCAGACCATCGAAATTTCTTCACAAACTATCAGCAATTTAGACCCACATAAAAATTAAGAAGCCTTTGATTAAAACCCACTATAATGAATTTAAAACCAAGTGACAGAAAGTTTCACCATCTCTATTTCTAGGTGATTATGAATAACTTCATTACCAGCTTAGATCTATTCAAAAGAATGATCTTTCGATCTTTTCAGCTGAAATCAAACATGAATCTAAAAGGTGCACCACACAATTAGACTAATGAAAAATAAGTTCAAGCCGCTAAATACAAGTACCCAATCAACATTCAATAAAATGCATTTGAAATCATACGAATGAGGTCTTGAATTCACAAATCCTAAATTAAGATAATTATTTCTCCATAAATGTAAACATTAAGCACAGATTCAAGAGAAATAATATGAAATTAAATATGACTATTAAAGATTAAGCACAAAAATCTTACAAGAACAAATGTTGAGTTTAGTATGAATTTACCCAGAAAAATTGAATCTCAAGTAAGAAGAAAGATTTCTCTCACTAAAAATTCTTTCACTACTCTATACCATGTCAAGAATTTGTGATATGTGCGACAACATATTTTATTTCATGTATATGTACGATTTTTTATAGGTGACAGGGCACAGAAATTATGAAGATCTTATTCGTTGACGTGGCAAATTCTTTATATTAGATTTTGTCCTTATCTTCATGCACTTTATATTAGGGCAATGTGTCTATCACAGTAAGGATAGGGTCACTTTTCAAAACTCAAATCACAGGCTTACAGGTTGGCCACGATCTAAGCTATGTCTTTTTATCAGAGGTGAGATTTTAGTGCTGCTCGAACTGCGGGTTAAATCAGGTGCGATTCTTAGGCGCGATTGGTTGAGTTATAAGGCGTGGTTGTCTCCGTATAAACCGTAGGGTTAAATCAAGGATGCAATTGAGGTGCAATTTACACTTTTACTTTGTTTTCGTACCCTTGGTTGGGGTCTTTAGCAGTTGTAGTTGAGTCTGTCTTGAAATATTGTTGTTATTTTGCTCTAATTTTGATTCAAATCACTTTATTTCTTCTTTTCTTTATCTTAGGAGCTGAAAAACTACATTTAACCCATAAAGCATAGAATCATAGGAATTTATCTAAAAATAAAGCAAGTAAAGTGTAAATTCCTATGCATGGAATAGAGTGTAAAAAGACTTTTTTAGCAATGTTAGAAGTTCCTATGACTTTTTTAGTAAAGTGTAAATTCCTATAAATTTATCGTCTGCAGCTTTCATGGTTGAATTAGAAGTTCTTAAACTTTATATAAATTTTTTTAATTGCATTTTTAAGGCTTACGTCTACTGATATTCTTGTCCTTGTGTTCTAAACTTTATCGAGTTGTAAATTTGATGAATAAATTTTAATTGTAACAATGTCTTTTATTAAATTAAATATAAACAAAACGAAAATAATCTTTATTTATCAAGTAAAATTTATAAACAATTACACGATAGCTTATAAAAAATAAAAATTTGATTGTTTAATATAATATATTTAGAAGTATTTATTCCTAAAGGTAAAAAGAAGGCTTTAATTTTTAACCACGTAATTCTGGTCTTTTATTTTCAGAATTGTTTTTTCTTTTTGCAAAAATGATTTTGTTAATTAATAATTGAGTTAAACTAAATGTGTTTTTCATGATATTTGGCTAGTACTATCAGCTAATTAGACTTTCATTAGATTTCCAATTACATGAACATTTTTTATAAATTATGTAAAATATCCAATAATATAGATTAATGTATATAATAATATATTCATCTCCACTAAAAAAATAATAATATATTCATATATTTATCGACCCCGGTTGAACCCGATTTGACCCCTAACCCCTTCACATGTCCGGGTCATTACCCGGGCCAGGTCTGACAACATTGCTTCTTTGTGTTTGTGTTGTTGAACCGTTTGTTGATTGATTAAAAGTGTGTATTTTGCTCTTAAGGCAATTCATCAATCCACTAACCATGTTAAATGATTATTAAATTTGTAATAAGATTGGAGAAATGAGTCTCTAATTTTTTTTCCCTAAACAGACACCACCTATGAGAGAGAGACAGGAGTATTACATTAGTTTCCCTAATATTTTAGTCTTAGAGAATTCAACTCAGTACAACCATATGAGCGAACATAATGGCCAAAAGTTTGTCATTGCAATCTTAGATAACATAAATCTCGAAAGTTAGAGATGGTTTGAGGATTTATGTAAAATCTATTGCAAATACTTAAAATTCATTAATATGAATGATCACATCTCAATTAGATTGACTAAGTTATAGTGTTATGTCTAGTATGTAGAGAAATGAGTCTCCTTTTTTTTCCCTAGAAAGACACTACCCATGAGAGAAGGACAAGAGTATTGTACTGGTTTCCCTAATATTTGAGTCTTAATGAATTCATCTCAGCATTACCATATGAGCAAACATAATGGTCAAAAGATTGCCAATGCAATCTTGCATAACATAAACCTGAGAAGTTAGAGATGGTTTGAAGATTTATATAAAATTTGTCGCAAATACTTAAAATTCATTAATATGAATGATCACATCACAATTAGATTGACTAAGTTATAATGTTTTGTTGAGTACATGGAGAAATGATTCTCCTTTTTTCTTTTTCTTTTTTTTTTTTGGACAGACACCATCCATGAGGGAAGGACAAGAGTATTGTATTGGTTTCACTAATATTTGAGTCTTAACGAATTTAGCTCAGCACTACCATGGAATAGATATAATATTCAAAATTTTGTCAATACAATCTTACATGTTATAAACCTTAGAAGTTAGAGATGGTTTAAAGATTTATATAAAATTTTTTGCAAATACTTAAAACTCATTCTTATGAATGATCACATCACAACTAGATTGACTGCATTATGATGTTATGTTTAATACGTGAAAATGGATCCAAAATTGAATTGTGATCTTGGGTTTCATTCTTATTTCTAAATTTCAAAATATTTTTAAAAGTTAGAATGACGATTTGCAAAAGAAAATTTGATTCTACCTTTGATAAAGTAGGATTACATTCCATTTTGTCCTCTTTAATCAACCATGTTTTTATTATTAAAGATATTTCTATAAATAAATATTTGTTATTCCATTAATGTATCCAAACATAGGTATGTATTTTATTCCTTCAATTATAATCTATTCCTTTGTAGACAATTTATGTGTAGCAGATGTAGCCTAAGAGTTTTGAATGTTATTTCTCACTAATTGACACTTGTCCTAGCAATTTTATCAAGAATACTTGCCATAAAGACTCGGTAGAGACCCTTCACGACAAAGCAAGTTCTTTCCTAAGGATCAGGTCATTTCTCAAATTTTTATTTTTCCTTTTTAAACTTATTCTAGAGCACACCGTGAAGGTCAAATGTCATGCCATGTCTTTTAATTTCGACTTATGTCAAACTTTGAATGTGATTGGATTGTAAATACTCTAATAGCCATTTCTTTACATACATATATACATATATTAGTAATAATTGTATGGTATTCTTAAAAGTTTTCAAAAATTGTCAAAAAAAAAACTCTCCCAAGAATTTTAGAGGTAAGTTAGGAGGTCTTCAAAGGAAAAAACTCCAGATACTGAAATGATATCTAGAAACTCTAAATAGAATCGTTAAGATTAAAAGTGGTCTCAAAGATTGATTAGTGCCTCTACTAATACCGTTTTGAATATGTAATTGATCGATTTAATAGAATGTTGCATTTGGTTCTATGAGATTGGACTAGACAAAATATTTAGTTTCTTAGTTAGTTTTTGTTATGTGTCATGGTATTGGACAAAGAAAGCCCAAAGTTCAAGAAAAAATTCAAAAATTTGTCCCCTACATTCCATAAGACAAAAAAACAAATTCACACAACAAATAGTTTCAATTTCTAAAATTCCAAACTTATCCTTATTTCTAATTGTCAAAATGTAATATCTTGTTATGAACTCATGTGTCTAAACTAAATACTAGATAACACAAAAATCCTATCTAACATTATAGGAACAACATATTAGATATGTCTATTTTACATGATCTTTATAGTTTGGCATATATCGTACACATTTCGAGTCAATTCATAAATAAACAAGCAAAGGAAATATGGATCCTTAATTTGTCTTTCACAATTTATATCAAATCAAGCTAGGTCAAAGTTTAATTTCCTTGGAAAAATTTGATTTTATGTTTCCAACTAATCATTATTGTGACAAGGGAGGTTCCATAGACACAAGGAGACATACAATGGGCTTTTCTATTTTCATTGGCAACCCACTTATTAGTCCAAGAAGCAATAATTGTACTTTGAGGTTGTCTGTTTATTTTGTGACAATCAATTTATACATATTGTGTGCTATTAAGTTTTTCATAGGCGCATCAAACCGTTGGAAGTAGATCTTCATTTCTTTCATAACAAGGTTCTTGCTCGTGTGATTTTACCAATTCATGTTTCACCCGAAAGGATCGAAACTCCAACTCACATATTAATGGCAACTGTTCACTTCCGTAGTGTGCTTGGAAAAAATGAGCATTTTATATACATTTATGTGCATCTTGAGAGGGAGTGATGAAATAAAAAGTTTCTTGATCTTATAATTATACAATTGATTAGAGACATGAGTAGACATTTACTAGTCAAAAAGACTTTATCCAACTTGTTCTAGCAGAGTACAACAGTTTATCTTATTTTAGTACACACGTAATTATCACATGATTTGCTTAATAGTTACACCAGAATTATTGCAACGTAAGAATATTTACTCTGATAACTAATCCTTAGCTTTAATTACTTCGCACTTATGTTACGTATGAGCTAGGATTTTGAAGACTACTTGCATGTACCAATCGAACAATTTAATTAGGTAAGATTGAATGACATTTCTAATTTTATACCATGTTAAAATTAACAATGTTGCCATCTAGTCTTATAAATTTATTGCTAAGTTTCATGATTATTGCTTGAAAAAGCGTGTAATTTGGATTCTCTCTAGTCAATTCTTCTCTCAAACTCTATTTGATTCTTGATTCATTCATAGCTTATTCACTTCATTATATGGAATAAGTGGGGAATAGAATTCCAATTCAATAGGTTATAATTACTATTACAATGTTCACCTGCTGTAAAAAATAAAATAAGTAATTATTAAAGTGAAAAGTAAAAATCTATAATACCACTTATCTTTATTACAAAGAGAAGATAATTGTATAGATTATATTTTTCAAGACTAAGGTATTTATGATAAAATTAAAAAAAAAAATCATTGAATGACAATTCATGGTGTAGAAACATAAATCGATATTCATCATTTTACGTAATAACAATCGTCATTCACCTCAAATGAATACCGTAATAGTAACTTTACATAAAATGAGAAAGAAATGAATAATTAGGATTTAAAATGAACAAGCTTTCAATATTTACACTAGGATTAGGGTTCATTAAATATCATCATCTTAGCTTTTCCACACAACCAGGATTAAAAGAAAGTGATCATCCAATTGGCTGATTAATTTTAAATATTGAAACTATCAAACATTCAGAGCAAAGTGCCATGAGAATACTAAGTACACTAATAACTATTCACAACATTGAATCAAAGAATCTGTAGTTCTACATGTAAAATTAGATCAAATAACATGTTTTCGTGCTCGAGTCTATGATACATATAATACAAAACTTCTCAATTGGAGCCAATAGGATTATTAATGGTGCTACCCTTCGGACCACCTGGTCCTTGTCCTTGCCCTTGTCCATTATCATCTTCTAAATCAAATTGACGTACTTTGAACCTCTCAAGCCTCAGCTCACCTTCTTTAGATTGCGTTCTTGGTGAACCAAAGCTAAAATTCCTTTCCATGACCGCAACTTTTCTTCTCTTTTGTTTCTCATGGGCAGCTAGTACTTTTTCCAGCTGCTTTTTCACTTCATCACTTAATTTGGGAAACAGTTTCTTGAACAAATGTCTCTTCTGAGCATAGAGTTCCCTTAGTTCTTCTACTAACAATTGCGGGTCGGTCGGTCCGGCCGGTCGGGCCATGGTTTCTTCCATCATCCGTGGGTGGTATCCATTGTAGTAAGATGTGTAATCATATGAAGGTCTAGGAACATCAATTGAGATTGCACATGTAGAAGCCAAATGATGAGCTTGGAACGAGACATGCTGCAAGGGATTATTCTTTACCGTTATTATCCAACTCTAGACTGTCAAAGGTATTGAATTTGAATGCGAAGAATTTAAGGTTATATTGGATGAGAGTGAATGGTCTTTTTTAATTGTAGGAAAATGTAAATCTGATTGCCAATAGATGGCTTATTGGCGGTTTATTTATAGTTGGTCCGAATTTTGGAGGTTTTGATAAAGTCCAATGTCAAATTATTGACTCTTTGAAACAAGCGAAGGACCTCGTCATTGGATAAGTTATATTCCACACGTTTATCTAAATTTCTACGGTTGACTGTTAAAACCGCCTTAAAATGTCTGATGCTTCGGCTCGGGCGCGGGCGCATGCTGTAATTATTGAAAAGGTTTTAAATACCTAAATGGTAATATACTAATTGGAATAAGCATTAATTCGTAGCCATATTTCTTGGTAATTATTTTAGGAATTAATTATAAAAACATAAAATGTGTTTTGATTAATTTATAAATATATAGTGACCCGAGTTTCATATAAAAGTATTAATATTAATTAATAATTTTAGAATGACACATGTCAATTTTTTTAGGACATAAAAATTAATTTGACATTTTGTTTCAATTTTCTCATTTAAAAAAATAATTTTTAATATTTTATTTATTTAGTAATATTTTTTATTAAATTAAGTTCTTTTATATCACTAAGACTCTAACGCATATCCCTATAATAGTAATTAATTATAATTATATTTTTATATAAAACTCAGGTCATTTATTTATAAAGAAAATTAACATGAGTAATGTGTTTATAGTTTGACCAAAACATTGGTTTTTTTTTTTTCTATATTAACCCTTTTAGAAACTAGCATTATATCTCTTATACATATTAAAATTTATATAGAGAAATGGCCCTATTATGTATTTTTACGGAACCAATCTCATTACTTATTTTATGGTTTAAATCTATATCCAATTATAATTCTATTATTTATTAAATTTATTTTAATAAATGTTTGACGTTAGAAATTTTCAGTTTATACTTATCAGCCGCGTATACATAGGTGTTTTGTCTTATCGGTGAATATTTTTTTCCGTAACGTTATCGATTATCCTTAATTAAATTCCATCGTTATCTATGTTGCTGGTCAAGTTTGTCTATTTTTCTCCTGTAACATTATTCTTAATTTTGATAGATATATGTGTATCTATACGATTTTATATATTATACCTTTTTCATTAGTAATACCCTTAACTTTCTATAAATTTTTCATTTCTATCGGTTATACTTTTTCGATATCTAAACTTATATTTGTTTATTTTTTGCTTTTGTTATTTTTTATATTATTTATGGAAAAATGAGTTTAATTTAAATAATTTTTTTGCACAAAGTGTGAGAATTCAACTGGCTTATTAAGATTGGGTTAACTTCACGGTAAATTTATATCATTTAATAGTTGAAATAAATATATTAATCGATATATTAACTATTTTAGTGATTCGACCATATGGTGCGAGCCAATAAGTAGCGACACAATCAGCCCATTCAAATCTCATAATGTAACCATAAAATTTCCCAGAATTTATATTATAACACCGGTGCTTAAGAAGAAATTATTAAAATATTTATATAGATAAGTTTGCATGAGAATGTCTTCCCCAAAGTTCATGCTTGTTTAACTCGTAACAGCTATAATTTCTTATTGATTATACTTCATTGGGATTTTATATCCCTGAATTTGAAATTTCAACTCTTAATTTATTTGGGTTTGCTTGAAGAAGATTCCTTCGACTTCAAGAATGCATGACGATTCTAGCAACGAGATTTTGACATTAGCTATGGTTTTTATAAATACTCTCCATGAATATAAAATATCCAAAGAAAGCCTTCTTTGATGCCTTTATTGGTATTAATGGTGATGTACTCATGCACTGGTAATATATATAGATATCTAAATATTTAAATTTGAAAGGGTTTTTTTTTTTTTTTAGATATTCAATCATCTCTCGGGCAGCTTAAAGATCTTATGACACGTTTGGTACGTACAAATAGACCGGAATGAGATCGCGATTCCGACTTCCATTCCCTTTCTCAATATTTGGAAGCGTTTTTAGAAGCCAGATTCATGATTCCTTAGAATCAACGATTCCGCCTTTGAAAAGGAATTCGATTCCATTTTTGAGAAGGTGGAATCACGATATCATTCCATTCTTATTAATTATATGAACGTAATTACTTTTTTATCCTATCATATATTAATATTTTATTACTAAGGGTATTTCCGAAAATTACTGTAAATCCCCGAAATTTGGATCCGAATTATAGTTTAAACCCTAATCGGAAGTCAACCGGATTTCCAGAGTCAACCAAACCCTCGTTTACCGTAACCCCGCTTAAGTCCGCATTGCCGTTTTCTCAACACCCTAGAAAACGAAGTTGGAAAAAATTAGTTATAATAGTTCGTAATAGCCATAGTTTTATAAAATATCAGTTTTTCAAATTCGAGTGTCCTTTGATCCCGATCGAACCCGACTCTTGAAAAACGTGTCCGGGGAGCTCGGAATAGGAAAAATATTCCGAATATACCGTTAGACTCGTAAAAATATGAGATTTCCAAAATATCAATTTCGAATTTTCGGTAGCTAAAAATATCAGATATCGCTTTTATACGCGTATTTTCTTACTACCAATATTTAATTGTCATGTCTACTTTTACATTACACTATTTTTTACTATTCTACACTATTAACCTATCTCTACTTTTTCTTACAACCTATTCTTACAACCCATACACCTATTTTTATACATTTTCATTTCCAATACAACTTCACATATTTCATTTCTTACTTTTAATTAACAAAATAACAAAAAAAAAAAAAAATTTCCCCCTCTTCTAAGCATGAATGTAGCGCCGCGCACCCCCCCCCCCCCCCCCCCCCCCCCCCCCCCCCCCCCCCCCCCCCCCCCCCCCCCCCCCCCCCCCCCCCCCCCCCCCCCCCCCCCCCCCCCCCCCCCCCCCCCCCCCCCCCCCCCCCCCCCTACAAATGACTCAAATTGTTTTATTTTTCAATTATTTAATTAACACAAATTATCTCCCACATTTTCCTATAAATACCCCTCATACCTTCACTTCTTTCACACCACTTCTTCTCTAAAGTTATTATACCAAAATCTCTCTCAAATTCTTTCAAGAGTTCTTTCCAAGAGTCTTCTACAAGGAGCTCCTCTCTTCTTTTTCTTTTAGGTAATATGCCTTCAAGAAATCCACATGTTCATCTACTTAGTATGAACTTAGTGTGTGTTTTCTAAAACCATAAAGGTTAAGAAAGCAACAATAGGTTCATACTTTGTTTTTGTTCATAAATCAATTCTTTATGTTCCTTTATGTTTCTCTATATTTCCTTTATGTTTATTACTATCTAATATATCTATATAGCTATATATTATTTAGAGCATATAAGCTCATAGTCTTGCAATTTATTTACCTTTCATGCAATTTATTTACTCCAATGCAATTTATTTAATTTCAAATTGATTTTTAAGACTAGTCATTCTAGTCTTAGACTTGTCCTCATCAAGTCAAAACAATTCTTTTTCTTTTCCTTTTTCGGGACTAGTCTTTTCTTAGTCCCGGGTACCTTGATGAAGCTAAGGTCCCAATACTTGATTTACTCTATTATTTACTTAAGCTTTCAAGTTATTATGTTCCTTTATATTTCTATAGTTTATGATTCATATTCATGCATGAACATAATGTTTTTGTCTCAACAAAAATAGATGAGGAAGTGTCTTTCTAAAACTAAAGGTTCTTGTTAAATAAAAATAGGAAATAGATTTCCTAAAAACTCATGAACATGCTTGGAAATGATTTTTCTTACATAAACAAAAGGTTTTATGAAAACTTATCTTTCATCAAGAAATATTCTTTTGGAATCATTACAAGAAACAAAAATTGTCATTTTATTACTTTTTGAATCCAAGTTTTGAAAATAAAACCACACCTTAGGAATTTAAAGAAATTACGGAGATTAAATTTAGAAAAAGAATATTCATCTCAATAACTCAAGATCTTTCAAAAGTAAAATAAATATTCAATAAATCTCAAGTTCAAAGTCTTTTAAAACCTTACTTTTTATAAGTTGAGACAACTTCATTTACTTCATACATTTGTTATGAGTCATTACAAATATATATATACCTTTCAAAAGTTTACAAAATAATTGAAATATTTATCTTTTCAAATGAGCTTTGTTTACAAGAAGGAAAACAAGTGTTTGCAAATTCGTGGCAAATCTGGTCGCTGTCTTTTCGGACCCAAACGGCCTAGTTTTATGAAAATAAGTTTAGAAATGCGTAGATCTTTCCGAGTAGGTAGAAAACGGTATATTATACGCGAAATTCCGAGTTAAAATGAGCAAGTTATGGCCATTTTAAGTTGGAATTTCCCTTATACGATTTTACCGCGATTTTAAGAAAAGATTAGAATCTTCAAGAAAAGAAGTTCATGAAATACTCATCTTAGGTATTTTCTTTCTTTTAGATAATCTCGAGGAGGATTGTTCATATCCGAAGATTACTACGATTAGTGGAAATCCCGAACGACTCATCCGCTTCAAGAAAGGTGTCATCATGGCTGAGTGAGTTTATTCCCCGTTATTTTTCATACTCTTGATTGTGCTTGTAAAATTAGTTGCACTAGAATTTAAGAAAAATCAAAAGGAAGTGTATGATAATATGTTGAAAGAATACTAAGTATATCGAAACTCGATTTGTTTGTAATAAAGTTGTATGCGAATTAATATCTTGAAATGTTTGAAATTGATGATCACTTGAAAGAAGTTAAATGTAACTACTAGACTTTAATTAAAGAAATTATTCATGCACTTCATATGTTGAGTCACATTGCATTCACTACTATACAATTGGTGGGACAAGTGTATAATAGTGGTGGTAACATAACCGGTATATCATGTGAGTGGCGAGTAGGAGCCAGTAAGAACTACTTAAATTGGTGGCTAGTAGGAGCCTGTAATAACTACAAGTTTTTATGGCGTATAGCCGGTAAGATCTATAAAAGTGTTTTTAAAAGTTGTGGCTGTAATTGGCCTGAATACCCAACCCCGAATGAAGGGCGTAATTCATTCAACATATGATTCCCGAAAGTCATATGTCTTGTATGCTCACGTGGTTGTTGCATTTCATATTTGAATAATAAACTTGATTGATAATTTTCTTCGAGTATGAATTTTGGGATTTACTCACTATGCCCATAAGCTTA
Organism: Combretum micranthum; assembly: GCA_024138025.1. NCBI lineage: Eukaryota > Viridiplantae > Streptophyta > Magnoliopsida > Myrtales > Combretaceae > Combretum > Combretum micranthum. The sequence continues at coordinate 1,093,393 of JAMXBD010000133.1, forward strand.
CACCCCTATAGATATTTGTATTCTCAGGAACACTTATTTTTGTGCCCGGGATCTCCCCGTATCCGTGTAAGTTTTATATATTGAAGCTTTTAGAGGAAATCTACTCGAAGATTTAGATTAGAATTCCTTTGAAATCTTTAATGTAGTATTTTGGATGTTGTAAAGATTATCACGATCCTTGGGATTAGCGGGGGTATGCCCCTAAGAAATTATGTAATAGACCTTTGATTATTAATGATATGATATATTTTATTTCTGGATTCTTGTATGTTCATCTTTACTTGCTTAAACTATGCTTCCCAAAAGCGTCTCCTATTACCGTGCTTGACGCCTTACATATAATACTAAGGCTTTCGCATGACTAAGGTAGCCATCCTTAAGCCTTGATATTATATGTGGCGAACTGCCACGTTTAGGGTACCTTTCGGGGCGTGACAATTATACTTTTAAGTTTTAGTCATTCTATTCCATGTAATCTATGGATTTGTCATTCCCAAACTCATTCCATTCTAATCCAATTCATTCTATTTTAAATTATTCCTGTATACCAAACGTGGGAAATCTTAATCTGGTGACAAACGGTAAATAGAGGATGTTATAAAGAGACATGGACAACTCGTATTCTTATAGTGCAACAATGGATCAATCGAGATATTTCTTTTATTTGCTCTTGATTCGTTGTTTAGCATTTCATTTTATTTTCTGCAAAGTCACTCCAGCAGAATAATAATGTTTCTTCGATCAAATGTTGCAAATGGGGTGGGGAGACCCCTACTTATAAAATTCGACCTAGGATTTTAGCTATTGGACGAAGTTTAATTGTATAGAGTAAATTAGCCATTGTTGAGAACCGTTGGATTACTTTTCATGATGAATGCTGAGATTGAAGCATTATTTCTTATGTCGCAGCCTTTAAACTTAAATGATAGATTTAGTAACGGTCATTTTCTTTTAACCTTTACAAAACTTAATCCAAGTGTATAATAGGAAAATTCACTTCCCTTTTAAAATAAGCTCAATACTTATTAATGTTATATGGAACCTAAATGAACTAACAAGGACCTAGTCCAGGCCAATTTTTCACCCATGAGAAAATTGAAAAAGACTAAGAACAAATAAACAAATCCAACGATCATTAATTTGAATATACCAAGTCAAGTCTTTATAGACATGATTTTCTAGACCCTATCACCAGCCAATGAAATCCATCTATGGCACTAAATTGGGTTAAAAGCTATTAACGAAATATCTATTTACATTTTTTGTTATGACTATGAAAATGGGTAAATAGCAAAGAAATCCCAAACGTGTTAAATGAAAACATCTAACTGAATATTGGTATGAATAGTGGGAAGCATCATGACAAGAAACAAAACTGGCCATCTTATTTGAAAGATTATAGAGTGAATGTTTAAATAGAGAGACTTATGCATACTTTCAATGGACTTAAGCATACTCGATACAAATAATATTCAATTGATAATAGATTTATCAGTTAATATAGTTACAAGTCAAATTTCATATAAATAGGGCACAAGATAAACTTGAAAAGGGATAGTTAGATATTACAACTCTTGATCTTATCATCTTTCTTTTTTCTTCTTTTCTTGGAGCCAACTGAAGCTAGAATCTAGTAAAGACCTTTTCCTTTCCTTCTATCCAATTTACCTTGCATAAACATAGAACACACATAACCTTAGAATTAGCACTAGCTCATGTCAGATAATGAAAGTTGCACCAATAGATAGATGTTTCTTCTGTGATTACAAATCTATTTTCTTGAACATTTCAAAGAGAAATTAGAGGCAACATCAAACCTTATTTCACTTCTTTTGTCGAAATAAGAAGAGCAAGAAGATAGTGTTAAGTTTTGAGTCTAACTCATATGGGCCCATAATATATAATAATAAAACCCTAGCATATCTTTTATAAGATTTACTATATTTTTATAAAGATATATTGTAGCTTTAACTTATATTTATATATATTCAAAAGAAAAAAAATGCTAATAGATGAAAGGGATCCTACAGCTACGGAATCAAAATTATAGTTGCGGACGAGGAAGATAACCTAATGTTATGGATTTAGATTCAAAGGCTCACCATTATAAGATTTAAAGTAGAGCAAAAAAAGCACTTTTAGTACTGTGACACTAATTGTCGAGAGGAATCAAGGTATTATTTTATTCATGGTATTATACAAACTACAAAGGAAGAAAAATTACTTTTGGTCGAGTAACTTTAGATCCACAGTTGGGAGGCTTATTAAAACCAGACTGTCACAAAACTTCTTTCATTGAATTCGTGAGGTAGAGTACTATAAGATGATTATTTCCATTCTTTATTAATCCTTCTTAATTGTCTAAATAGAATAAGTATTTTTGCATTTTCACGAATTAACTAGTTTTAATATTTTATTGATATCCACCGTTGTAGTAAAGGATTAGTTATCCACTAACATAAATAGTAAATAAAAATATTATAATCCTATTATTGTTGATAGTGGAAGTTTTTGTGCTGTGGTCCCGTGATTTTTCCTTAGTTAGGGTTTTTCACGTTAAATCATGGTATTTTTTATTATTTTATATTCAATTTTATTATATTGGTGATCGCGATAGGCAAGAGAAAAAAATATCTTTTTATTATAAGGCATTAATTTTTTTTCATAAGTGGTATTAGAGCAGGGTTTAAATTTATTTTTCTAGTTTTACAAGCATGGCGGAATCATCGGGTACCATGATAAAATTAAACTTTTCAAATTATTCAATTTGTAACTTAATGATGGAAGATCTTTTGTATTGTAAAGATTTGTATGCACATTTAGGTGGTGATGATGCAAAGCTAAAGGATAAATCTGATGAAGATTAGGTGATTATGCATAGAAAAATTGTTAGTTATATCCAAACAATTAGTTGATCATAATGTATAGCATCATGTTGCTTAGGAAACTAGAGTTGATGATTTATGAAAGAAATTGGAGTCCATGTATGAGAGACAAACTACCTTGAATAAAACCTCCTTAATTAGGAGAGTGGTGAATTTGAAGTGTAAGGATATATCTAATATGTCTGAGATCTTGGATGATTTTTAAGGTCTAGTGAAGTAGTTATCTACTATGAAATTTGTATTTGATGATGAGATACAAGCACTTTTGTTACTAAGTTCACTACCTAACAATTGATAGACATATCTGTTAGTAATTATGTTTCGAAAGGAAAGCTTATTGGTGCAATGATAAAGAATAGCTTGATGAATGAAGAAACTAGAAGAAAGAAACTTGGTGTAAGTTCTTAACTCAAGCACTAGTTACTAATAAACAGGAAAGACTTACTAAGAGCAAGACTAGAGAGTCATTTGATAAATCAGATAGATCTGACAAATCCAGGGCAAGATCAAAATAAAAATGAAGAAATATTATGTGTTATCATTATGATAAGCTAGGACATCTAAAATGAGAATGTAAAATATGGAAAAGAGAGTAAGCAAAAGGTAAAAATGATGAAAAAAGTGATGACATGATTGTTGTAGCAGCACAAGATGAGATTGTAGTTGCATGGGATGATGACTATGTTTATCTCACATGTCATGATAGTGACTAGGTCATTGACTTTGGTGCCTCCTCTCATATGACATCACATGGTGAATTCTTCATAACCTACACTGCTAATAATTATGGCAATATTAAGATGTGAAACCATGGCACATCGAAAATTGTTGGCATTGAAAATATTATTTTAAAGATTAATACTGGTTGCAGACTCATTCTCCATGTTTTGAATATTCACATGAACCCGATATCTACAGGAAAATTAGATGATGAGGGATATCATAACTATTTTAGTGAAGGTAAATCAAAACTCACCAATGGCTCTCTCATAGTGGCTAAAGGGAAGAAAAACTATACTTTTTACTTAATGTCCACAAAACTAAATAAAAGAGAGGTGAACATGATTAATGAGTAATCAATAGAATTTTGGCACAAACGGCTTGGTCACATGAGTGAAAAGAGATTACAAATACTTATCAAGAAACAACTTTTACTTGATGTGAAAGGTACGCCTGTGAAAACCTATACTAATTATCTTGTGGGTAAACAACATAGAGTTATATTTCATAAAAATCCATGTACTGAGAGATCTCATGTACTTGATATAGTCCATATAGATATGGGTTATGTGAAAGATAGAGCATTAGGTGGTGCTCTTTATTTTGTAACATTTATTAATGATCACTCTAAAAAGTTATGGACTTTCGCTTTGATGTCTAAAGATCAAGTTTAGGATGTGTTTAAGAAATATCCTTCTAGAGTTAAGAGAGAAATAGGAAGACAGTTGAAATGTGTCCAAGCAGATAGTGATGGTAAATTTAGAGGTCCTTTTGAAAAATATCATAGAGTTCATGGAATCAAACTTGAGAAGACAGTTCCAAAGACCCCACAGCCAAAAAACGTTACAAAAAGGATAAATTATGCTATTATAGAGAGAGTAAAGTGCATGTTATCCAACTGCTTAAATCATTATGGGGAGAAGCAATGAGAGCAACAGTTAATTTGATCAACTTATCTTCCTTTTATGCTACGGATGGTGACATTTGTCATGCCTTGAGGGATACCTTAAACGTGACAGTCCGTCGTACACAATATTAAAGCCTAAGAATGACTTCCTTAGTCACGTAAAGCCTTTCGTATCATGCATAAATCATACAATACATTAGAGAGAATGCATCGGAGTAATGCAATTTATTTTGATAACAATTGAATAATGAGATTAGAAGGATACTTAACATAAAATATAAGCAAGGTCAATTACAATTTTTAAGAGCATACCCCCGCTAATATCTTCAAAACTATACAAATACACTTCCTAGAAATATCCAAACATTAACATAATATGACTCATAAAGAAATTACATGAAAGTCAATCTATCCTATGGTTCCACTTCTTCCACAAAGGCTTAAAGATTCACCAACGATTTCCTTAATATTCCGATCCTCGATAGTAACCGCAAACATACCTGTTTCAATAAAAGCCTATGGGAGTGTACGCTTACGACAAGCTTAGTGAGTTATTCCATTTTATTCACACCGTGATTTCAAATAAGTTTATTAATTTTCACGCATAAGTTACGCATGCTATGCAACAAGCACATGATAACATAAGTATATATGGTTATTCGGAAACCATATATAGAACGGATTTATCCCTCCATATCGAAGGTTAGGGAATTTAGGTAAAAAAATCCTTCCCATCTTCACTACTAGTCCCTGAGTACTCTGCTATCAGCGATCGATCGTTGTGGCTCATCCTTGGGATGTATTCCTAGTACGCCTTAGTTCTCTAAGAATGAGCATGACCTCTGGCCCTTCCGATTTCTTGCGTAGGAGTAGCAGTCCTTATGATGCAACTCGACGGATGTAATGCATGTCCATTTCATTTATATAAAGGCCGAGTATAATTATGGTAAACTTAAAGGTGATCAAACAATTATCGTACGCACGTAAGCAACATGTAATGTTAACAATATACTTAAACAATCATTTATAGATTCCGATATGCTTAGCATCCATTGTCACACATAAATAAAAGCATAAACATATAAACCCATATCCCATATGTGTTCATTTTATATTGTACTTATAGATCTATTGCAACTATCTATAAGCACAAACAAGATAACAAAATTAAGAGACAAAACTCACTCGTCCATATCGTAATCTTCTTAGTCGTAGTAATCCTCAGGAAGGGAAATCCCGTATTCTTTGTTACCTAGAGAAAAGAAATACTCAGGATGAGTATTTCATAGCAATTCTACTTAAACTTTTTTTATTCTATTTGGTTATTTTCGTCAAATTTTGGATTATGTGAAATCCCAACTTAGAATGGTTATAATTTGCTCATTTTAACTTTGAATTTCGCACATAAGATGTCGTTTCCTAACTACTTGAAAAGATCTATCTATTTCTAAGGTTATTTTTAATATTTGAAGCCACTTGTGTTGGAACACAAGTTGGCACAGCTCTAGCATGAAAATTCTAGCCTTAGTTTGTAATTTTTTTCAATTTTATTTCATCTAAAATTCTATAGCAAACACATAAACATTTATATAGTTGAAAAAAAAAATCATTTTAATATATAGATAAACTCAAATTATACGCATGATTCTAGTCATGTTGTCTTAGAAATAAAATTTGTAAAAATTTTTTATGAAAGATAGAGTTCAGTGAAGCATCATTCTTTGACTTGTGATTTAAATTACTATTTTGTAACTATGTGATTTAATTAACAAGAAAAATCATGATTTCAATATGTGTATATATTTTTTTAAAGGTTTTATATTTATTCACAATTTCTTGCTTAACAATTTATTTCATATAACATGGTTTTATGATAAAAACCCAAGTGTAGTTTTCTTTAAACAATTTCTTAAGTTTGATTCTTTCAACAAAATTCTGATTCTTAGATTGGTAAATGTGAAACTTAATTAAAGAAATTCATGTTTCCATATTTTATTTTGAGTTCATGAATATTTTATTTTTACACTAAACTTTTTTTAACTAATTATTTTCGGAAACATGAACTTTTATGTTGTTATGAGGAAAAATCATCTAAGTTGTAGAAAAATGTTTTTAAGTTTTAGCTTATGAGGAAGATTAAAGGAATAGCTTGTTTTAAATTCTTACTCTCGTAATAACTCTTTTCTAAATCCATAATATTTCAATACATGGACCTTTGTTGGAAAAATCATATTATTTGTATTTTCTTAATTTCATAAAAGAAAATGGATTTTTGCTTTAAAAAAATTAGTTCCTTAAGTTATACACCGATTTATTCCTAAGTGGATTTCTAACTAGTGAGTTGATTTTAAACATGACTTAGAAGAGTTGTTTGGTTCCTAGTGTTTGTTAAAGTGTTTATGATAATCTTATAAATAACTTTTTAAGAAAAAAAATTATATAACAAATAATTATCAACCTTATGGTTTTAAATGATAATTTTATTTTGGTAGTTTGAAAACAGAGTAAAGAATTACTTAGTTAAACTTGGAAAAAGTCTTGCATAATATCAACACTAAAACCTATGATGAACTTGTCTAAAATTTTTGAAAAAGCATTTTGTTGGAAAAAAATTCTAAATTTTAATAGAACCTTTTCTAAAGACAAAATTTCATTTTTATGGTGAGCTTAACTTATTTTCTTTATCAAAGAAAGAACTTCTCTTATTTTTATTAAGACAACAACAACATGGTCATGCATGAACATGAGTTTATAATTAAATAACATGATAAAAATAATTAATATGAAAGATGGAAGATAATGAAATAAGCAAATAATAAAAGTCAAGTATTGGGAAGTCTTAAACTTATATAAAGACTTCCCAGACTTAGACATGAGCAAGTCTTATAAGAAAATAAGAAAATCATGGGAGTCTTAAATTTATTTCAGGGCACCCCGAACTTGGATTATGGACAACTCCAAAAAGAAAGAAGAAAAATTGTTTTGACTTAATGAGGACATGTCTAAGACTAGAAAGAGTAGTCTTAATGAAATTGTATGAAACAAATAAATTGCAAGAAGAAATAAGTAAATAAATTGCATGAGCATAAATAAAGTTTTTGTTAATGAGCTTATATACTCTAAGAAATATATATATACACACACATAAATATATTTAATAACATATAGAAGTTAGATTAGAAGCATGAATAATATAACACAACAATATAATAAAATATTCTATGAACAAGAACAAAACATGAACATATTGTTGTTTCCTCAACACTATGGTTTTAAGAAACACACACTATGGTCATGTAATGTTGCATGACATGAAGGAGAAACATTAGGAATTTTTACCTAAGGTCTATGCGAAGAGGGAGGAAGAAGGATTGCGTTGTTGGTTGTATAGAGATAGTAATGAGATGGAAAGAAAAGAGATAGTGGGAAAGAGAAATTTAGAGAGGAAAATTAGAGAGAGAAGTTGAGAAATAATTTTAGTAGAGTTTTGTTATGATAAAAGAAAAGTGTGTAAGAAGTGAATGAGGGAACTGCTATTTATAGATAAATATGGAGGGAATTTAGAGAAATAAAAATAAATGAAAAAGAAAATAAAATATGGGAGAGAGAGAGAAAAGTGGTCGGCCGTATGGAGAGGAGAGAGAGAGTGATAAAAAAATTAATTGTAGTAAAGAAAAGTAAGTAAAGTATAAGAAAAGTTAAGCAAAAAGTAATATTGGTAATATAAATGTAAAAAATAGGTTTATAGGTTGTAAGACAAAGTAGAAATAGATGAATAGTAGACTAGGTAAATAGAATACCGGTAGTAATAAAAATATGGATAAACGGGCTATATCATATATTTTTAAATTCGGAAAAATTTTAAAACTAATATTTTTGAAGTCCTCATATTACCACGAGTCTAACGGTGTTATCGGAATATTTTTACTATCTCAAGCCTCGGGACACGTTTTTTGAGAATTGATTCCGTTCGAGTTCGAAACGAACTAAATTTTGATGAATATGATCTTTTTAGGTTGTATTACAATATTATAGACTATAATTTTCAATTATCTCATTTTTATTATTTTATAAATTAAAGTGCAAGATCACCAGATCTAGACTTACTCGGGTTTGTTACTAACCTAGTTGACTTTAAGGTTTTCGGTTTTGATTCCGGCTTTAAGATTTACTTGTAAAATTTTAAAATCTAGGAGTTTATGTTGTACTTATATTTTTTGTTCAAAAGCTTAAGTTTTCCTTTGTTTTTATGATTCATTTAATCTTTAATGGTTCTCGGGATTGTGCAATCGAGTCTAGGATTATATGTTGACTCGGTTTGATTTTTGTGTGTAATTGAAACTTTTGATTCTATAATTCACCAAAGGTTTTAAGGCTTTACTATCTTGTCGTCGAGTGTTATTTGGATATATCGTCTTGATTTGCATGTTAGGGATCATATAGCTGATTTGTTTCACGTAAGATTCGATTATTATTATTATTATTATTATTAAAGGTTCTATTTTTCTTAAGGTTTTCGAAATTTTGTATTTTGACCTTGTTTATGATTTAGTTTTAACTTGGGTCGGTTTTCAAGGTTTTAGTTTTCGGCACTTAATTCTAGGATTATTTTCTAAGAGTTATGGAAAATTCAAGAGTTTACAACATCCTAAAGAGAATATGGACAAGTAAAAGTTTATCCTATGATCACTTACGAGTGTATGGTTGCAGGACATTTGTACATGTTCCCAAGGATAAAAGAGCGAAACTGATATAAATTCATAGTATATTTAATTTGTTTAGGTCATACACATGATGAGTATGGGTATAGGTTGTGGTATCCAATAGAGAAGAAAATTGCTAGAAGTAGAGATGTGGTATTTCTAAAAGATCAAACTATTGAAGATATGGAGAATCAAGAAAAGTTTGAATCCTTAGGCGATATCCCGATTAATGTAGACCTAGTGCCTTGTCTTGAAGATCCTAATAATGATGGGAGAGATGTGCAAGACTTAGTTGAAGATGATGAGATATCCCAAGAGTCTGATAAGTAGATTGAGTTAAAATGGTTTAAACGAGAGAGAAGACCATCCATTGGATATAATATAGATGAGTTTGTGATGATAATAGACAGGGGAGAGCTAGAATGTTATAAGAGGCTATTTACATGAGCTAAAAAAGGAATGGGTATCTTTACGTAAGAATCATACATATGATTTTGGTAGAAATATTGAAGGGCAAGAGAACTTTGAAAAATAGATGGGTATATAGACCAAAGACTAAAGAACATAACTCATAGCTAAGGTATAAGGCAAGATTAGTTATAAAGGGATTCAGTTTGAGGAAAGGTGTTGACTTTGATGATATTTTCTCACCAATGGCGAAGATTTCTTCCATTCGAGTTGCACTCAGTATTACTACCAATTTAAACTTAGAGATTGAGTAACTGAATGTCAAGACAACATTTCTTTGTGGTGACTTAAGGAAGAGATTTATATGGAGCAACATGAGGGGTTTAGTGTTAAAAGGGAGGAGCATCTTATATGCAAATTGACGAAGAGTTTGTATGGCTTGAAACAAGCTCTAAGACAAAGGTATAAGAAGTTTGGTTCCTTCATGATTGACTAGGGATATACCAAGATTGCATTAGATCAGTGTGTCTTTATAAAGAAATTCAGTAATGGTGAAATTATTATTCTTTTATTATAGGTGGATGATATGTCGATTGTTGGTTATGACACCAAGTTAATTCAGATTTTAAGAAAGTATTGAGCAAGTCTTTTACCATGAAAGACTTAGGACTAGTGCCTCTAATTCTCAATACGCGAATTATTCATGATAAAAAGAGCTAGAAAATGTGGTTATTACAAAAGAGATACCTAGACAGGGTATTAGAGATATTCAACATGAGCAAGGCAAATCCTATCTATTCTCCACTTGCAGTTCCCTTTAAACTCAGTCCTTAGCAATGTCCTAAAAGTGAGGCAAACAAAGAAGACATGAAGAAGATACCCTATGCTTTCGCTATTGGTAGTCTGATGTATGCTATGGTATGTACTAGACTGAATAATGCTCATGCTATTGATGTTGGTAGTCACTATCTCTTAAATTAAGGCAAAGAGCATTAAGCCATAATTAAATGGATTCTTAGGTATTTCAGCAATAGTTCTAGCTTAAGTTTGTTGTCTAGTGGTTGTAAACAGGTATTAGAAGGGTTTACAAATGTTAATACGGAAGGAGATCTTAATTTTAGGAATTCAAATTCAGGTTATCTAATTACTTATGCAGGGGAAAGCGTCTTGGCAGTCTAAATTACAGAAGTGTGTTGCACTATCCACCACATAAGTAGTGTATATTACTATGGTTGAAGCCTACAAGGAAGTCTTGTAGATGAAGAAATTTTTAGAAGAGCTAAGCCAAGAACAAGATGATCTGAAATTACATTGTGATAGCCAGAGTGCCATACATCTCAATAAGCATCCAAACATATTGATGTTAGATATCATTAGATTTAAGGTGTTTTGGAAGCAAGCCTTTTGAAACTAGAAAAGATCTACACTAATGACAACGATTCAAATATGATGACTAAAGCTCTTTCAAAGTATAATCTAATTTGTTGCAAATAGATAGTCGATGTGTTAGGACCTCCCATATGAGTTGGAAGGGGGATCCATAGCATATACTAATAAAACCTTATTATATCTTTTGTAAGATGTATTATATCTTTATAAATATATGTGGTATCTTTAATATATATTTACATGTATTCAAAAGAAAAAAAATTGTCGATAGATGAAAGTGAAGCTATGGCTATGGAATCAAAATTACAGTCATGGACAAGGAAGATGACCCATTGCTATGGATTTAGATTTAGAGTCTCACCATTACGAGATTCAAAGTAGAGCAATAAAAGCACTTATAGTGCTCTGACACTAATTGTCGAGATGAATCAAGGTGTTATTTTATTTATTGTATTATACAAACTATGAAGGAAGAAAAATTACTTTTGATTGAGTGACTTTGAATCCACAATTGGAAAGCTTATTAAATCCCAATTGTGACGAAACTTCTTTAGTTGAATTTAGGCATGGAGTATTATAAGGTGATTATTTTCGTTCTTTGTTCAGATTCAATAGGTATTTTAGCGTTTTCGCGAATTAAACAGTTTCGAGATTTCATTAATATCCACCTTATGGTGAAGGATTAGTAATTCATCAATATAACTAGTAAAGAAAAACACTGTAATCACATTGTTTGTTGATAGTGAAAATTTTTGTGTTGTGGTCCTGTGGTTTTTCTTCAGTTGAGGTTTTTTACGTTAAATTCTAGTGTTCATTATTTTTTCATATTCAGTTTTATTATATTGGTGATTACTACAGCTAAGAGAAAAATGTATCTTGTCATTGTAAGGCATTAATTTTTCCTAACAAAGAGACACAGTATCCATAAATGAGAAGATATTGAGTTTTGTCGATAGTGAAAACAAATGCCTTACCTTTATGTTTTGTGAGAACAGTATCTGGGAGTCTCTTACATTGTATAAGGTTCTTTTGTTTTGTTGTTATGAGATATTGTAATAGGCTTGGGCCATGTGATTTGTATGGATGTGTACATTTGATGATTTGGTTTTAATTCTTTGGATGAGCTTTGAAACAGTTAGAATTTTCCTCTAACTAAAAGTTCCATGAACAAAATTTAAGCGGTTTTGGGCATTTCATTAAATTTGGTTCCTTAACTATTATAGAACATGTGCAAGAATAGTCATTATAATGGTTTCTCTAATATTTGAGTCTTAATGAATTAAACCCAGCACTGCCATATGAGCAAACATAATGGTCAAGAGTTTGTCAATGCAATCTTAGATAACATAAACCTCAAAAGTTAGAGATGGTTTGAGGATTTATATACAATCTGTTGCAAATACTTAAAATTCATTAATATGAATGATCACATCTCAATTAGATTGAATAATTTATAATGTTATGTTTAGCATATAGAGAAATGAGTTTCCTTTATTTTTCCTAGACAAACACCACCCATGACAGAAGGATAAGATACTATATTGGTTTCCCTTATATTTGAATCTAATGAATTCAGCTCAGCACTATCATATGAGCAAACATAATGGTCAAAATTTTATCATTGCAATCCTACATAACATAAACTTGAGAAGTTAGAGATGGTTTGACAATTTATATAACATTTGTCACAAATACTTGAAATTCATTAATATAAATGATCACATCACAATTAGATTGACTAAGTTACTAAACAGAGAAATGATTCTCTATTTTTTATTCTTGGACAAACACCACCCGCAAGAGAAAGACAAGAGTATTATACTGGTTTCCTAATATTTGAGTCTTAACAAATTCAGCTCGACACTATTATATGAACAAATATAATGTTCAAAAGTTTTTTAATGCAATCTTTGTCACGCCTCAAAAGTGGGTCTAGTAGGATTAATCTAAAGCTATCATACCACGTATGCACCCATTATACAAGAGCTGTCTTGTAAGTTAGAGTGTACAAGACTCTATTTATTTATCAATGTCTATTATATAAATGATATATTATATTACTGGATTTCAACTATGAAATCCGATTGTCAACTATCTACCAAGACCTCAGAGAATCGATATCCCCTACCAAATAATGAAATTGAGTTCTAACTTACAAAATATAAAGTCTCATTTGTTTATACACATTATAAATTTTACATTCTAAGTTCAATGCCACTTATATATCTAACTTTCCTATAGTCTGATGGAGAAGCACTCTTCACACATCCTTATCCCAGTCCTAATTAGCGTTATACCTGCACAAAAACTACTGGGGAGTGAGCAAAACCATAGGCTCAGTGAGTTCATCCCTCACTACCACTGGCCACGTAAGTAATCAAACATTAATCATACATTCATGCAAATCTATCTACACACAATATGAATGCATATGTGATGAATGCAAGCAACACATATGTGGGAGTCTGGATCCATAGACGATGTAGATTTTCCTATCTACATTTCAGTTGTCTCCCATACTTAACTGCATGGGACACCTCGTCTTACTCGCACGAGGCTGTCTGGTGGTAGCATCCATTTAGACTTACCCAATGGTAAACGCCATTGGTAACAGCAAATATTCCCCAAGGTGTTCATGTGATCTACGCTGGTTAATATTTAAATATGTATAACACCAATCAATGGCGAATTTCACTAACCATCACCAAGTTATGGTGAATCAGGCAAGTAGACCCCAACTCAGGTAACATCAATTGCTAATGCAATCCATCACCTAATGAGGGTGAATCTGATAGATAGACCCCACCTCAGGTAACATCTATTGCCGTGTGACTAGTGGACCCTGACTCAGGCAACATCCACTGTCACAACAATACTCAGAAATGTCCCATGTTTATCTCATAAACTCCTTTAGTAAAAAATTGTCCTTTTCGAAGGATATAAAAGCAACCTAGAATATTCCAAGTAGATTTCTTTAAAAATTCATTTCAAAATACTTTCGATTTCAAATTCGGGACATTTCTTACAGGGGGTCAAGCACATGCGGTGAGTATATCCAATTAGTTTAGTCGAATTATTATCTTTATCCATTTATTCAGGTGATCATGCAGATGATCGCACTAACATCAATCAGTCATTCCACATACAAGCAATACAATCAACATAACAGTAAGCAATAACAATCACAAGCAAATAGTAGATCATCAGAATTCCCTCACCTGTGGTCCTCGCTAAATTGTTGTATAAGCTACTGGGAATTCGAGAATTGATCTATTTTTCCTATGAAATGAAATAACAAATATTTATTATTCAACAAATCTATTCTTTTATTAGTTTCGAAAATAAGATGTTTGAAACAACATATTCACCATATTAATTATAGTAGTTATACTAATTCTAATTTAGACGTATTTTAGAAATTACGTACTCCTTTCTTTTTATGGTTTTACCTAGTATATTAATCTAAGCCGAGTTGATTGAAAATATTCACCTAATTCAATTACTAAATCCACTTTAATTAGATTAATCAACCTAACATGATTTTACTGAGTAGAATAAGTCATTTAAGATATATCAGCTTTATTTATATTATTTACAATTTATTGTCATTTATTAAGACAAAATACTTAATGATATAATGTGAATAATGCAACTAAACTTCTATGATCGTCTAATTGTCTTATCTTGATATTTAATTTTATTTCTATTACCTGTATTGGTCCTTTTATGTTTTTATGGTAACAAATAGTTATTACTTATTATTTATTTTCATTTTGCTTGTCTTGATCTTAGAACATTTTATATTTTATTTTTATCGAGAAATTATGGGATTCACACTTAGCAAATTAGTAATTTATTACGATTGTTATTATCATTTTATATCGTTCCTTAGCTTGACTGATTATAGCAAGAAATATCTATTTCTAATTATTTATTTTTATCTATTTCTCTTGATCTTATTGGATACTAATATTTTTATTGAGTAATCATAGAATTCATTCGTAATAAACTGATATTTCATTATTACTGTTATTATCACTTTTAGACTTTTATTTATAGTAACTAATATTTATTTTCTATCATTTAATCTTATCGTGTTTTTCTTATTCTACTTTATGTAATTATTTTGTTATTTTTGAAAATCACATTATTCATAATTTTAACTTATTAAATTTTCCATTCTTATATATCTATCCTAGATAATTGTTTAGAATATTCATAATTCATTCATTTTTTTATTTGTACAATATATTAATATTAGCAATAATATTGTAAGTGATATTTTCCAATAATTTTAGGAGTTGCTAAATTACATTTGTTACATTTTATCATTCCCTTTTTGAGTATTGTATTTATTTCTCATTTATATATTTTCTTCTTCATTGCATATATATATACATATATGCATATTTAAATATAAAATATAATATATACAATGATTTGGATGAATAAGCTTGATCCTCGAAAATTTTGCGTATACATCGGCAACAAACGCCACCGGCATTGATTCCCAGGTGTCTACATTCGTGTAAATTTTTATTTTATTCAAATGCTAGCATACGCTCAAAGGCTGCCAGCATTCATCGAATGCCGCCGGTGTTGGGGTGTACGCCGTCGGCTTTGAATTCCAAGGGCTAGTGTTTGTATAAAAATTTCGTGTTTCAAAATTTACGTAGCCTCTGTTCTAAACTACGCCACTTCTACACTGCCGGCCTATCCCTGTAAGTGGCCAGCGTTGAGGGTATAAGCTGCCGGCGTAGGGATGGCATTGGCACTGTTCATTGTCTTCCTCATTTTTCCTCTATTTCAAACTTATTTTTCTTAATTCATTTATATATTATACTTATGTTTAAACTTCTTCTAAGTATTTTTCCATACTTTACATGTATCATACGCAATATATTAATACATATAACATCTTATAATCAGCATACTTTATGATTTTCTAGCTTCTACATATCATAATACATAAATGAAGTTTCAAAGTTAGATTTACCTTGTTTGGGTTGTTATGATGCTAATAAATCTTTCTCCAAGCTTGGCACGAATCCTAAGTTAATTAGAACACAGTTTAAGCTACGGTTTAACTTATAAACTTACTTTAAAACGAATTGCACTTACCTCCACTAGTTGATTCCTTAAGCTTATTTTAATAGCTGAGTTTTGTGTTGTTATATTTTTAAATTGATAGGGTTGTTTTGTGTGTTGTTTTGGTTTTGTTGTGGTTTATTGGCTGCTAAGGAGTTCATTGGCTTTGTTCATTTTTTCATTAGAAAATAATGTATATATAGAAGAAGATGGAGGCAGCAGCTCAAAACTTTTAGCCAAGGATGAGCAAATCCTCTCCATCGAAATGCAATTTGCTTTACATGATTTCTTATGCATTAATTATCCTTGCTGATTCGGCTAATTTGGATTGGTTTGGGTCATTGTTTGTCTTGACTTTAAATGTGTATTACTTGATCAAGTTGAGGTGTATTTCGGCTGTAGCATCTCCAAGGAAAATCAACCATAAATTTGAAAGTTTGCATCACATTTGTTCAAGAAATAACGTGAAGAGAAACAAAAAAAATATAAGGGAGATAAGATAAATGGAGATGCAAAAACAAAGACGAGATGATAAATTTATAATCAACAACTATGTAAGGAGTGGGGAAAAATATGACCTTATGAAAAAAAAATCAATTTTGTGGGTCCATGTGACACGTATGATAAATACCGATTCAGTAATATTTTTAGACAAAAATTTCCATATCCTCGTTATTAAATATTCTGAACACTATGGTATGCATAGAATTTTTATTAAAGATATGTGTATATGTGCTAAATTTTTCACTTTTGTTGGACTTTTGCACGTTACAGAGAAGTTAAAATGAGAAGAGAAAGGAGAATGTGAAATGAAATTAAAAAATATATAAGAGAGTTAGGATGAATGGAAATACAAAAACAAAAAGAAGATGATAAATTTATAACCAATAAATATGTAAGGAGTGGACAAAAATATGAACTAGTGTAAAAAGTTAATTTTGTGGATCTAAATGACACATATGATAAATACTGATTCGTTAATATATTTGGATAAAAATTTACATATTAACAGTATTAAATATTCTGAATACTATAGTATATATAGAATCTTTAGTTTAAGGCTTTTACTTTTAAGCTTTTATACCTACTATCATAAATTATATTTTATCTATTTAAAAGTTTTGTTTGGTGGTATTTTGATAAATTAAGTATTATATTGCCCTTAATTCGACTTTATTATAAATTTATAAGGTTTGAAATTACATATGAATTCATTTCTATTTATAGATTTTTTCCTAGGTTAGAAATTTAATATTTATTTTATATTCGTTACTTGATTCTTTTTATTAATTATAAGTTACTAAGTTAAATTAGAATTTCAGTTTCTATAAACTCAGAATTATTTAACTTATTGGTATTGACATATTTCGAATATTAAAACTTAGGTTCTTAAATAATAAATAGTTTTTTTTTTATTCTTTATTCGAACATTATGAATTTTTAAAGTTTTAGTAATAAAGATTCTTTATTCTAATTTGTTTATACTTAAAATGTAAATCACGAAAAATTTGGAGTGATTTCTGATATTTTTATTATAGTTCTTTTGTAATTCTATATTTTATTTATAGTTTTTATTATAATCGGGTTATGTAAAATCAAGGGGATTACAATCTTACATATCGTAAACCTTAGAAAGTACAGATGATTTAAATATTTGTATAAAATCTCTTGCAAATACTTAAAATTCATTAATATGAATGATCACATCGCAACTAGATTAACTAAGTTATAATGCTATGTTTAGCACGTAGGAACATATTCAAAATAGAATTGTGATCTTGGGTTTCATTCTTATTTCCATATTTTAAAATATTTTTTAATGTTAAAATCACGATTCACAAAAGGGAATTTGATTCTGCCTTTGATATAGCAGGATTGCTATTCCATTTTGTCCTCTTTGTTCAACCATATATTTATTATTAAAGATATTTCTATAAATAAATATTTGTTATTCTATTAATATATCCAAATATAGGTATATATTTTATTTTTTAATTATAATCTATTCCGTTGTAGACGATTTATGTGGCGCAAATGTAGCATAAGAGATTTTAAATGTATTTCCTCATTGATTGATACTTGTCCTAGCAATTTTATCTAGGATACTTACCGCGAAGACTCGATAGAGGTCCTTCACAATAAAGTGGGGTTCTTTCCTAAGAAATTTTTATTTCTCCTTTTTAAACTTGTTCTAAACCAAATCGTGAAGGTCATATGTGATGCCATTTCTTTTAGAATTATGTTAAACTTCGCATGCGATTGGATTACAAATACTCTAATAGCTATATATTTATATTGGTAATAATGGTATGGTATTCTTAAAAGTTTTTAAAAATATTAAAAAACTCTCTCGAGAATTTTAGAGGTAAGTTAAGAGGTCTTCAATAGGTATGCAACCAGTTAGGGACAAGTTATGTAAAACACAAACTAGATCTGTCACACCTCAAGGGGTACCCTAAACATGGCAGTTCGCCACATATAATATTAAGACTTAATAATGTCTACCTTAGTCACGCAAAAGTCTTGATATTATATGTAAGGCGTACAACATGGTAATATAAGATGCCGGTAGGAAATGTAATTTAAGAAAGCAATAATAAGCATATAAGAATCTAGATAAATATTTACCTACATAATATAGTTCATAAGTCCATTGACAAAAGTCTTGGGGACATTCCCCCGCTAACTATAGTCCAAGGATCAAAACATAAACACTAAGTCTTTACAATAAACTTAAATAACTTCACCAAAAGATTTTGAAGGTAGTCCGATCTAAGTCCATGATTGGATTTCCCCCAAAAGCTCCCAAAAGATGAGTTACTTGGATAAATGGAGATCGTAGGTACAAAAGTAAGTGCTCCTACACATACAAAAATTTATAGGGGTATAAGATTACAAGCTTAGTAAGAACATTCCCAGTTTAACATACTCGGAACAAAAATTGTCAAACAAGTCTAATTATTCAAACAAGTGAAATGCAACAAATACATGAGCATACAAGACATATGGTTTTTCGGAAACCATATGTTGAATAAATTTACGCCATTCATTTAGGGTTGGGTATACTGGCTAATTATGGCTAACTAAATAATTTATAGTTCTTGTCGGCTACTAAATGCGACCAATTATATGTAGATCTTACTGGCTACTACTCGCCACATGCAAATACTACCGGTTATGCCAACCACCACAACCATACACTCGTCCTACCAAATGTATAATAGCATATGCAACGGGACTCAACTCGTGAAGTGTACAAATCAATTTTATTAAAAGTCTAGCAATTATTAATTCGTTTAAAAGGTGATCATACAAGTTTTAGACATTCCAACATGATAGTAAACATACAATTTAGTATAAACACTTTAAAACTCGATAGGCTTAACATCAATTCACCAAGCAATATAAATCACATGCACTTTTCCATTTTATCTTTTTCCTAGATCTAGTGCCACTAAATTACAAGCGCAAACATGCCATGACTTGATGGTACTTTCTTAATCGAAATAATCTTTGGGATAGCAAATCTCCTCCTCTTTGTTTTCTAAACAAAGGAAATACCCAAAATGAGTATTTCATAGAGATTCTACTTTAATTTTCTAACTCTATCTTTTGTTTGTAGTAAAGTTCGATTTGTGGAGGTTTTAACTTAAAAAGGCCATATCTTGCTCGTTTTAACTCAAATTTTCGCATATTATGTACATTTTTCTACCTACTCGAAAAGATCTATCCATTTCTAGGGTTATTTTTGTAATAAAAATTTATTTGGGTCCCGAAACAGCAAGGCACAAAATCATCACGAAAATCCCAGCCTTCAAAACACAATTTTTCAAACTTTTCTCCATCCAAAAATCCTTATACAAAAATAAAGATATTTGTGTAGTTGAAAAATCTTTTGAATACATACATATATATATATATATATAGGGAGAGAGAGAGGGGGGGGAGAGAGAGAGGGAGAGAGGGAGAGAGAGAGAGACTTATATTGTATGCATGAATTTAGTGGTGTTGTCTCAACAATGATTTTTGTAAAGCAATGTGTCTTAAAAGTTGGAAAAAATTAAGACTTGAAAATGCACTTTACTTTGTTGAAAAAATTTCCTGAATTATTATAAGTGAGTGTTTTTCTTCCTTTAACTTCATTTCCTAACTTTTTGAGAATAAATTAATTCGCCAAAAAAAAAATTAGTCTTTTTAAGATTTCTATCAATTTTATTTCTGGTGGTTGAAAAATAAAGATTCTCCAAGTATTTCTTGGTAGTGACTAAAATTCCTTGAAGTAGTTACTTGTCATGTTTATATGTTCTTAATTTTTCCAAAGTTAGGTCCACTTTAAATAAATAATAATGATCTTTTAAGTTATTTACTAATTTTATTTCCTAAGCAAGATTTGTCTCTAGAAAATTAATTCTAGATGATCTTGTAAAACATGTCTAGTCCTTAGTATTTTAGGGTGCTAGTGAGAACCTCATAAATAAGTTAAAAAATAACCTTTGCCAACCAAAGGATTAGCAATATTGAGTTTTAAAGAAACCTTCTTATTTTATTGGTTTGAAAAGAGTGTGTGTGATAAATCTACTTTATTTATTCTTTGATGAAATCCAATATACTAGTATTACTAAAAACTTGTGATGGATTTATCTAAATTTTGGAAATGATTTGTCTTTAAAGAGAATTCTGCTTTTTCTTCATTAAGAAAACTCTTTTTTATTCTTATTGAGATAATATCAATATGTTCATGCATGTTTATGAATATGTAGTCATGAGAAAGAGAATAATATCACATAATAAGATAGAGATATATATAAGAAGCAACATAAGCATAATAATATAGTCAAGTATTGAGAGCCTTAATTTCATCAAGGCAACCCAGGACTAAGAATAGACTAGTCCTAAAAAGAAAAAGAAAAAGAAAAAAAAAGCATAATAAGAACATAATAAGAGCATAATAATATAAGCACAATAGCAAATTCATAATAGCAAAAATACAATGTATGAACAAGAACAAAATATGAACATAATGCTGTTTTCTTAACCTCCATGAGTTTTTAAAAAACACACACCATATTCATGCTAAGTTATATGAACAAAATAAATAATCCATTAACATAATTATAGCATAGAAATGTATATATGAACAAGAATAAAGTATGAACATATTGTTGTTTTCTTAACCTCAATGGGTTTTTAGAAAACATACACTATGTTCATGCTAAGTTACATGAACATTAAGAAGATTTAGGATAATTACCTATTGGTTAGAAGAAGAAGAAAAAGTGGTAGAGAGAAATTTGTAGAGAGGATTTTTTTGAAGTGCTTTTGGTAGAGTTTTGGTATGGTAAATGAGAAGTGTAAAAGTAATGGAGGGAGGGGGTATTTATAGAGTTTTGTGGAGGGAAATTAGATGTAATAAAATAAGTTTTAAAAGAAAAAGAAATAGAAGAGAGAGAGAGGGTGCACCGATTTGCATGTAAGGAGGAGGGAAATTTTATTTTATTTTATTTGTACTTTTGTTAACAAATAATAATAATATGTAAAGTGTGATGTAATTAAAGTTGTATGAGAAAGGTAAAAAGCAAGAAAATAGATGTATACATAGTAAGAATAAGTAGTAGAAAAAGTAAAGATAGATGAATAGCAAAATAGGACAATGAATAGCAAATAAGACTAATAATCTACCGGTAGTAAAGAAAATACGCATATAAATTCCATATATGATGTTTTTAGCTATCGAAAAATTATAAAACTGATATTTTTGAAATCATTATATTATTACGAATCTAACAGTGTCATCAAAATATTTTTACTTTTTCAGGCCCTTGGACATGCTTTTCGAGAACTGATCCCACTAGAGTATGAAACAAACAAAATGTTGACGAATCTAATCTTTTTAGGCCTTATTATAATATTACGAACTACAATCTACCGTTTTCTCAATTTTATTGTTCTCGGATCTAAACTTTAGGGATTTGCTACAAACTTCTTTGACCTTTAGGGATTCCGGTTGACTTCTAATTATAAGATTTAAGCATAAACTTAGCATAAATTTTAGGGGTTTATATGACCCGCTTCCTTATAGGGTCGCCCAAACCCAACTCGAAACCCTATAAGGTTTTATGTGTAATACCCAAACTTGTCCCTATAGGGTCATGGTTTTGACCTGCCCCGCACCATTGACCCGATTCTTTCTTTACATTTTTTTTCTTTTTTTTTATGGTAAAACTACACATAAAAAAAAATGTCAGTAAGCTAAAAAATTGATTTTCGATGTACCACAATCAATTTATAACCACAATCAATTTATAACACAACATACTATAATTTATTTTACTTGAGAACTGATATAGATACATAACTACGAATATTGCCTCTTATTAATCATAAAAAAGCATTTGGAAAAATAAATCATAAAAAATGACATTCTCAAGTAGACAAAAAAAAAAAATTATACAATCATAGAGCTATAAAAATAATAAAAAATGGATATATTCATGTTTTGATGTTGTAAAGTTTTATTTTACTTCTAGTAATTTTAGCGGGTCAAGTTGACTCTATAGGGTTATAACTAAGACCCAAACCCGACCCATGACTCTATAGGGCTGCAAAAATTTTTCTCAATCCCATCCCATAAGCCTATATGATTTGACTCTATAGAGCTTTTAGCGGTTTGGACGGGTCGGATACTTTATAACAACCCATCCAGTTGCATCCCCAGTCTTCAAAGGAAAAATCTCCCGATATTGAAATGGCATCTAACAACTCTAAATAGGATTGCTAAGATTAAGCGGTTCTAAAGATTGACTAGTACCTTTTGAATATGCAACGGATCGATTTGATAGAAGGTTGCATTTGGTTCTTGGTATTCTATGTCACTAGACCAAACAAAATTTTTAGTCCTCGTTTGGTTTTTGTTATGTGTTATGGTATTGGACAAAAAGAGCCCGAAGTACAAGGCAAAATTGAAAAATTTGTCTCATATATTCTATAGGGCAAAAAACAAATTCACACAACTCATAGCTTCAATTTCTAAAATTCCAAAATTATCCATATTTCTAATGGTCAAAATGTAATATCTTGTAATGAACTTATGTGTGTAAACTAGATACTGGATAACACAAAAATCCTATCTAACATCATAGGAACAACTTATCAAATGTGTCTATTTTATATGATCTTTATAGTCTGGCATATATTGTACACATTTCGAGTCAATTCATAAATAATCAAGCGAAGGAAATATGGATCCTTAATTTGTCTTCCACAATACATATCAAGTCAAGCTAGTTTAAGGTTTAATTTCCTTGGACAAATCTTATTTTATGTTTTCAACTTATCGTTATTGTGATCAAGGAGGTTCCATAGACACAAGTAGACGTACAATGGGCTTTTCCATTTTCATTGGCAACCCACTAATTAGTCCAAGAAGCAACAATTGTACCTTGAGGCTGTCTGTTTATTTTGTGACAATCAATTTATACATATTGCGTGCTATTAGGTTTTTGATAAGCACATCAAACCGTTGAAAGTAGATCTTCATTTCTTTCATAACAAGGTTCTTGCTCGTGTGATTTTACTAATTCAAGTTTCACCCGAAAAGGATCGACACTCTAACTCACAAATTAATGGCAACTGTTCACTTCCATAGTGTGCTTGGCAAAAATGAGCATTTTATATACATTTATGTGCATCTTGAGAGAGAGTGATGAAATAAAATGTTTCTTCATCTTATAATTGTACAATTAATTAGAGACATAAGTAGACATTTACATGTCACATAAACTTTATCCAACTTGTTACAACAAAGTACAACAATTTTTCTTATTTTAGTACACATGTAATTATCACATGATTTGCTTAATAATTACACCCAAATTATTACAATGTAAGGATGTTTGCTTCGATAATTAAGCCTTAGTTTTAATTACTTCTCACTCACGTTACGTATGAGTTGGGATTTTGATGACTACTTGAATCTACCAATCGGACAATTTAATTAGATAAGATTGAATGGCATTTATACTTTCATACCATGTTAAAATTAACAATGTTGCTATCTAATCTTATAAATTTACTGTTGGGTTTCATAATTATTGCTTGATAAAGCTTGTAATTTGGATTATCTCTAGTCAATTCTTCTCTCGAATACTATTTGATTCTTGATTCATTTATAGCTCATTTACTTCATTATATGAATAAGTGGGGAATAGAATTCCAATTCAATAGGTTGTAATAACTATTACATTATTCACTTGTTGTAAAAAATAAAACAAGTAATTATTAAAGTGAAGGGTAAAAATCTATAATACCACTTATCTCTATTATAAAGAGAGGATAATTACATATATGATATTTTCAAGACCGAGATATTTATGACAAAGTTGAAAAAATAAACCATTGAATAACAATTTATGGAAATAGGGATATAAATCGATATTCATCATTTTATGTATTAACAATTGTCATTCACCTCAGATAAATACCGTAATAGTAACTTTATATAAAACGAGAAAGGAATGAATAGCTAGGATGTAAAGTGAATAGGATGTCAATATTTACACTAGGATTAGGGTTCATTAAATATCATCATCTTAGCTTTTCCACACAACCAGGATTAAAAGAAAGTGATCATCCAATTGGCTGATTAATTTTAAATATTGAAACTATCAAACATTCAGAGCAAAGTGCCATGAGAATACTAAGTACACTAATAACTATTCACAACATTGAAATAACATGTAAAATTAGATCAAATAACATGTTTTCGTGCTCGAGTCTATGATACATATAATACAAAACTTCTCAATTGGAGCCAATAGGATTATTAATGGTGCTACCCTTCGGACCACCTGGTCCTTGTCCTTGCCCTTGTCCATTATCATCTTCTAAATCAAATTGACGTACTTTGAACCTCTCAAGCCTCAGCTCACCTTCTTTAGATTGCGTTCTTGGTGAACCAAAGCTAAAATTCCTTTCCATGACCGCAACTTTTCTTCTCTTTTGTTTCTCATGGGCAGCTAGTACTTTTTCCAGCTGCTTTTTCACTTCATCACTTAATTTGGGAAACAGTTTCTTGAACAAATGTCTCTTTTGAACATAGAGTTCCCTTAGTTCTTCCACTAACAATTGCGGGTCGGTCGGTCCGGCCGGTCGGGCCATGGTTTCTTCCATCATCCGTGGGTCGTATCCATTGTAGTAAGATGTGTAATCATATGAAGGTCTAGGAACATCAATTGAGATTGCAGATGTAGAAGCCAAATGATGAGCTTGGGAACGAGACATGCTGCAAGGGATTATTCTTTACCGTTATTATCCAACTCTAGACTGTCAAAGGTATTGAATTTGAATGCGAAGAATTTAAGGTTATATTGGATGAGAGTGAATGGTCTTTTTTAATTGTAGGAAAATGTAAATCTGATTGCCAATAGATGGCTTATTGGCGGTTTATTTATAGTTGGTCCGAATTTTGGAGGTTTTGATAAAGTCCAATGGTCAAATTATTGACTCTTGTGAAACAAGCGAAGGACCTCGTCATTGGATAAGTTATATTCCACACGTTTATCTAAATTTCTACGGTTGACTGTTAAAACCGCCTTAAAATGTCTGATGCTTCGGCTCGGGCGCGGGCGCATGCTGTAATTATTGAAAAGGTTTTAAATACCTAAATGGTAATATACTAATTGGAATAAGCATTAATTCGTAGCCATATTTCTTGGTAATTATTTTAGGAATTAATTATAAAAACATAAAATGTGTTTTGATTAATTTATAAATATATAGTGACCCGAGTTTCATATAAAAGTATTAATATTAATTAATAATTTTAGAATGACACATGTCAATTTTTTTAGGACATAAAAATTAATTTGACATTTTGTTTCAATTTTCTCATTTAAAAAAATAATTTTTAATATTTTATTTATTTAGTAATATTTTTTATTAAATTAAGTTCTTTTATATCACTAAGACTCTAACGCATATCCCTATAATAGTAATTAATTATAATTATATTTTTATATAAAACTCAGGTCATTTATTTATAAAGAAAATTAACATGAGTAATGTGTTTATAGTTTGACCAAAACATTGGTTTTTTTTTTTTTCTATATTAACCCTTTTAGAAACTAGCATTATATCTCTTATACATATTAAAATTTATATAGAGAAATGGCCCTATTATGTATTTTTACGGAACCAATCTCATTACTTATTTTATGGTTTAAATCTATATCCAATTATAATTCTATTATTTATTAAATTTATTTTAATAAATGTTTGACGTTAGAAATTTTCAGTTTATACTTATCAGCCGCGTATACATAGGTGTTTTGTCTTATCGGTGAATATTTTTTTCCGTAACGTTATCGATTATCCTTAATTAAATTCCATCGTTATCTATGTTGCTGGTCAAGTTTGTCTATTTTTCTCCTGTAACATTATTCTTAATTTTGATAGATATATGTGTATCTATACGATTTTATATATTATACCTTTTTCATTAGTAATACCCTTAACTTTCTATAAATTTTTCATTTCTATCGGTTATACTTTTTCGATATCTAAACTTATATTTGTTTATTTTTTGCTTTTGTTATTTTTTATATTATTTATGGAAAAATGAGTTTAATTTAAATAATTTTTTTGCACAAAGTGTGAGAATTCAACTGGCTTATTAAGATTGGGTTAACTTCACGGTAAATTTATATCATTTAATAGTTGAAATAAATATATTAATCGATATATTAACTATTTTAGTGATTCGACCATATGGTGCGAGCCAATAAGTAGCGACACAATCAGCCCATTCAAATCTCATAATGTAACCATAAAATTTCCCAGAATTTATATTATAACACCGGTGCTTAAGAAGAAATTATTAAAATATTTATATAGATAAGTTTGCATGAGAATGTCTTCCCCAAAGTTCATGCTTGTTTAACTCGTAACAGCTATAATTTCTTATTGATTATACTTCATTGGGATTTTATATCCCTGAATTTGAAATTTCAACTCTTAATTTATTTGGGTTTGCTTGAAGAAGATTCCTTCGACTTCAAGAATGCATGACGATTCTAGCAACGAGATTTTGACATTAGCTATGGTTTTTATAAATACTCTCCATGAATATAAAATATCCAAAGAAAGCCTTCTTTGATGCCTTTATTGGTATTAATGGTGATGTACTCATGCACTGGTAATATATATAGATATCTAAGTATTTAAATTTGAAAGGGTTTTTTTTTTTTTTTTATATGATATTCAATCATCTTCGGGACAGTTTAAAGATCTTATGACATGTTTGATATGCAAAAATGGGCTGGAATGAGATAACGATTCCGATTTTCATTCCCTTTCTTAATGTATGGAAACGTTTTTAGAAGCCAGATTCACGATTCATTAGAATCAACGATTCCGACTTTGAAGAGGAATTCGATTCCATTTTTGAGAAGGTGGAATCACGATATCATTCCATTCTTATTAATTATATGAACGTAATTACTTTTTTATCCTATCATATATTAATATTTTATTACTAAGGTATTTCCGACAATTACACTTTTAAGTTTTAGTCATTCTATTCCATGTAATCTATGGATTTGTCATTCCCAAACTCATTTTATTTTAATCCAATCCATTCTATTTTAAATTATTCCTGCATACCAAACGTGGGAAATCTTAATCTGGGGACAAACGGTAAATGGAGGATGTTATAAAGAGACATGGACAACTCATATTCTTATAGTGCAACAATGGATCAATTGAGATATTTCTTTTATTTGCTCTTGATTCGTTGTTTGGCATTTCATTTTATTTTCTGCAAAGTAACTCCAGCAGAATAATAATGTTTCTTCGATCAAATGTTGCAAATGGGGTGGGGAGACCCCTATTTATAAAATTCGACCTAGGATTTTAGCTATTGGACGAAGTTTAATTGTATAGAGTAAATTAGCCATTGTTGAGAACCGTTGGATTACTTTTCATGATGAATGCTGAGATTGAAGCATTATTTCTTATGTAGCAGCCTTTAAACTTAAATGATAGATTTAGTAACGGTCATTTTCTTTTAACCTTTACAAAACTTAATCCAAGTGTATTATAGGAAAATTCACTTCCCTTTTAAAATAAGCTCAATACTTATTAATGTTATATGGAACCTAAATGAACTAACAAGGACCTAGTCCAGGCCAATTTTTCACCCATGAGAAAATTGAAAAAGACTAAGAACAAATAAACAAATCCAATGATCCCTAATTTGAACATAACAAGTCAAGTCTTTATAGACATGATTTTCTAGACCCTATCACCAGCCAATGAAATTCATCTATGGCACTAAATTGGGTTAAAAGCTATTAACGAAATATCTATTTACATTTTTTGTTATGACTATGAAAATGGGTAAATAGCAAAGAAATCCCAAACGTGTTAAATGAAAACATCTAACTGAATATTGGTATGAATAGTGGGAAGCATCATGACAAGAAACAAAACTGACCATCTTATTTGAAAGATTATAGAGTGAATGTTTAAATAGAGAGACTTATGCATACTTTCATGATCTTATCATCTTTCTTTTTTCTTCTTTTCTTGGAGCCGACTGAAGCTAGAATCTAGTAAATACCTTTTCCTTTCATTCTATCCAATTTACCTTGCGTAAACATAGAACACACATAACCTTAGAATTGGTACTAGTTCATGTTAGATAATAAAAGTTGCACCAATAGATAGATGTTTCTTCTTAGATTACAAATATATTTTCTTGAACATTTCAAAGAGAAATTAGAGGCAACATCAAACCTTAATTCACTTCTTTTGTAGAAATAAGAAGAGCAAGAAGATAGTGTTAAGTTTTGAGTCCAACTCATATTGGCCCATAATATATAATAATAAAACCCTAGCATATCTTTTATAAGATTTATTATATTTTTATAAAGATAAATTGTATCTTTAATTATATATATATATATATATATATATTCAAAAGAAAAAAAATGTTAATAGATGAAAGTGATCTTGCAGCTACAAAATCAAAATTATAGTTGCGAACGAAGAAGATAACCTAATGCAACAGATTTAGATTCAGAGGCTCACCATTATAAGATTCAAAGTAGAGCAAAAAAAAGCACTTTTAGTATTCTGACACTAATTGTCGAGAGGAATCAAGGTATTATTTTATTCATGGTATTATACAAACTACGAAGCAAGAAAAATTACTTTTGATTGAGTAACTTTGGATCCACAGTTGGAAGGCTTATTAAAACCAGACTATCACGAAACTTCTTTCATTGAATTCGTGGCGTAGAGTACTATAAGATGATTATTTCCATTCTTTATTAATCATTCTTAATTGTCCAAATAGAATAAGTATTTTTGCATTTTCGCGAATTAAGTAGTTTTAATATTTTACAGATATCCACTGTTGTAGTGAAGGATTAGTTATCCACTAACATAAATAGTAAATAAAAACACTGTGATCCTATCATTGTTGATAGTGAAAGTTTTTGTGCTGTGGTCCCATGATTTTTCCTTAGTTAAGTTAAATAATGGTATTCTTTATTATTTTATATTCAATTTTATTATATTGATGATTGCTATAGGCAAGAGAAAAAAATATCTTTTCATTATAAGGCATTAATTTTTCCTCATAAGTGGTATTAGAGCAGGTTTTAAAAAAAATTGTTTCTAGTTTTACAAGCATGGCGGAATCATCGGGTACCATGATAAAATTAAACTTTTCAAATTATTCAATCTGTAACTTAATGATGGAAGATCTTTTGTATTGTAAAGATTTGTATGCACAGTTAGGTGGTGATGATGCAAAGCTAAAGGATAAATCTAATGAAGATTGAGTGATTATGCATAGAAAAATTATTAGTTATATCCAACAATCAGTCGATCATAATGTTAGCATCATGTTGCTTAGGAAACTAGAGTTGCTGCTTTATGGAAGAAATTGTAGTCCATGTATGAGAGACAAACTGCCTTGAATAAAATCTCCTTAATTATGAGAGTGGTGAATTTGAAGTGTAAGGATATATCTAATATGATTGA
Organism: Combretum micranthum; assembly: GCA_024138025.1. NCBI lineage: Eukaryota > Viridiplantae > Streptophyta > Magnoliopsida > Myrtales > Combretaceae > Combretum > Combretum micranthum. The sequence continues at coordinate 1,123,539 of JAMXBD010000133.1, forward strand.
GCGCTTGGATGATTTTTAAGGTCCAGTGAAGTAGCTATCTGCTATGAAACTTGTATTTGATGATGAGATACAGACACTTTTGTTACTAAGTTCACTACCTGACAATTGATAGACATTTATGTTGTCTGTTAGTAATTATGTTTCGAAAGGAAAGCTTATTGGTGCAATGATAAAGAATAGCTTGATGAATGAGGAAACTAGAAGAAAGAAATTTGGTGCAAGTTCTAACACGCAAGCACCAGTTACTAATAAACAGGAAAGACTTACTAAAAGCAAGACTAGAGAGTCATTTGATAAATCAGATAGATCTGACAAATCCAAGGGAAGATCAAAATAAAAAAGAAGAAATGTTACGTGTTATCATTATGATAAGCCAAGACATCTAAAATGAGAATGTAAAATATGGAAAAGAGAGTAAGCAAATGGTAAAAATGATGGAAAAAGTGATGACATGATTGCTATAGCAGCACAAGATGAGATTTTTGTTGCATGGGACGATGACTATGTTAATCTCACATGTCATGATAGTGACCGGATCATTGACTCTGGTGCCTCCTCTCATGTGACATCACATGGTGAATTCTTCATAACCTACGCTGTTACTAATTATGGCAATATTAAGATGTGAAACAATGGTACATCAAAAATTTTTTGCATTGAAAATATTATTTTAAAGACTAATACTGGTTGCAGACTCATTGTCAAAGATGTTAGACATGTTTTGAATATTCGCATGAACCCGATATCCATAGAAAAATTGGGTGATGAGGGATATCATTGCTATTTTAGTGAAGGTAAATCGAAGCTCACCAATGGCTCTCTCATAGTGGCTAAAGGGAAGAAAAACTATACTTTTTACTTAATGTCCACAAAACTAAGTAAAAGAGAGGTGAACATGATCCATGAGTCATCAATAGATCTTTGGCACAAATGGCTTGGTCACATGAGTGAAAAGAGATTACAAATACTTGTCAAGAAACAACTTTTACTTGATGTGAAAGGTACGCCTGTGAAAACCTTCACTAATTATCTTGCTGGAAAACAACATAGAGTTGCATTTCATAAAAATCCATGTTCTAAGAGATCTCATGTACTTGATATAGTCCACATAGATATGTGTCACATGAAAGATAGAGCATTAGGTGGTGCTCTTTATTTTGTGACATTTATTAATGGTCACTCTAAAAAGTTGTGGACTTTTGCTTTGATATCCAAAGATCAAGTTTAGGATGTGTTTAAGAAATTTCATTCTAGAGTTAAGAGAGAAACAGGAAGATAGTTAAAATGTTTCCGAACAGATAATGATGGTGAATATAGAGGTCCTTTTGAAAAATATCGTAGAGTTCATGGAATCAAACTTGAGAAGATAGTTCCAAAGACCCCACAACCAAACAACGTTACAAAAAGGATAAATTGTGCTATTATAGAGAGAGTAAAGTGCATGTTATCTAAGCTACCTAAATCATTATGGGGAGAAGCAATGAGAGTAACTGTTAATTTGATCAACTTATCTTCCTTTTATGCTCTGGATGGTGACATTTATCATGCCCTGAGAGGTACCTTAAAAGTGACAGTCTGCCATACATAAAGCCTAGGAATGACTTCCTTAGTCACGTAAAGGCTTTCATATCATGCACAAATCATACAATACATTAGAGAAAATGCATCAGAGTAATGTAATTTACTTTGATAACAATTGAATAATAAGGTTAGAAGAATACTTAACATAAAATATAAGTAAGGTCAATTAAAATTTTTAGGAGCATACCCCCGCTAATATCTTCAGAACTATACAAATACACTTCCTAGAACTATCCAAACATTAACATAATATAACTCATAAAGAAATTACGTGAAAGTCAATCTATCCTATGGTTCCACTTCTTCCACAAAGGCTTAAAGATTCGCCAATGATTTCCTTAATATTCTGATCCTCGATAGTAACCGCAAACATACCTATTTCAACAAAAGCCTATGAGGGTATAAGCTTACAACAAGCTTAGTGAGTTATTCCATTTTATTCACACCATGATTTCAAATAAGTTTATTAATTTTCATGCATAAGCTACACATGCTATGCAACAAACACATGGTTATCCGGAAACCATATATAGAACAGATTTACCCCTCTATATTGAAGATTAGGGAATTTAGGTATAAAAATCCTTCCTATCTTCACTGCTAGTCCCCGAGCACTTTGTTATCAGTGATCGATTGGCATGGCTCATCCTTGGGATGTATTCCCAGTATACCTTAGTTCCCTAAGAATGAGCATGACCTCTGGCCCTTCCGATTTCTTGCATAGGAGTAGCAGTCCTTATGATGCGACTCAACGGATGCAATGCATGTCCATTTCATTTATATAAAGGCCGAGTATAATTATGGTAAACTTAAAGGTGATCAAACTGTAACGCTCTAACCTAAAGGCGTTATCAGCCCGCCACATGTCCTTAGAAGAACAGAAAGCTAAGACTATAGATTTCTAAGACCACAAATATGTGTTTCAAATATAACCAATCACTCATATAAAGTATAACTTTTAAAAACTTTTCATATCAAAATAATTTGTTCTCAACATTAACTAGCATAACTTAAAAAAATCCAAACTAAAACAGAAATGATAAATCCTTACATATAAAATTCTCCAAAAGAAACTAACTAAATCATCATATATTTCTTCTCCTCAAATTACTAATAACTAATCTTAATTATCAGCAGGATGGTCATAACCGCTATCACTCTCCCCATCATCGACAAATATGTCATAGCCCGTCAGATCATAAATCATAGAATCTTTACATGTACCTATGGAAAAAATAGAAACTGAGCGAAAAACGCCCAGTACGCCATACCGAAAGCACATGCACATGAACACACATATCACAATATCACATACAACTTATTTTCTAATGCAACAAGCACAATTTAATTATCTTTTCATTAGCCTGCAACCAATATAGTTTAGGACTATTGATCACTAATCTTAAACCCGGAGTAACTCATGACTTTGATGAAAACCATATTATCATAATATATACATATATAGATGCGTTCCACAATTAAGCTGGTAACGACTCCTAATCTATCGAAACCATCTCTAGGTGTAACTCCACTCGAGACACCACCACACAAGGATCATCAAGTTGTCAGCGTTAATATCACACTACTGTCGTGGTCTTTACTAACCGTAGCCAAACATAACCAACACACGTTTCAATTAAAGTCAAATATGTGTTAAGTCAAATTTTACAACTACTCCTACAAGCACAAACAAACATACATGGTAAGGTCGTACCTGAATCAAATTCCAAAAAATAGGACTCTAAACCACCAAAATCTCCTTTAGAATCAAACCCTATTTCACCAGAGCCTGGCACTATGAATATATAGATTTCAAAATAATATTTTCATTACATAATCCTCATTCAAACTCCATCTAAACCCTAATATCAGCAAAAGCAGAAATTCACACCTTTCTCCTTTAATCAAAATATAAAACTCCTCCAAAATAACAAATCTCCTTAAGATCTTACCAAACCCTAGAATTTCATTCAATGGTAGAAATTCAAAAATCAACACAACTCATAACCATAATATTTTAAGGATTATAAATATATCAAACTTACCTAAATTTGATCCTCAATCTTCCTTAAACACTAAATCTGCAACATAATAGATTTCTCCAACAACTCCTACAAACCAAAAAATTCCATTTCACATTGTTAATGGCAAAGCCATAAAAAATCATCAATTTATAATGATAAGATTAAGGATATACAAAACTTACCTAATAATGTAATCTTTAATCCTCCTTGATTACCAAAATCCAGATCTCCAAATCAAAACAGAGTTTTTTGTCAATTGCTCCTTCAAAACCAATTGGAAATCCTAAAGAAAAGGCAGATATGCGATTACCTTGATTAGATCTTCTGCATATTCTTGGATGCTAAGAAGAAGAATAGAGAGGATTTTCCAAGTTTAGGAGATGTTTTGGAGAAGAAAAGAAAAGGGATTATAAAGAGATTTCATGGAGACTTTTCAGCTTCTATAACATATGCCCACAGTCGTTAATCCTACATCAATTAGCCTTGTGCCTATTTGATTTCCCCTCCGTCTCTTTGTCTTCTTTCTCATATTTGATAACCGACAAAAGTAATTAATTTAGACATTAGGGTTGACCATAAAACACTCTTATTTTATATGAAATGATATTTTTGCCCTTCAATATAAAATATTTATTTGTATATTACACAAACAATTATTGTACGCACGTAAGCAACATGTAGTGTTAACAATATACTTAAACAATCATTTGTGGATTCCAATATGCTTAGCATCCATTGTCACACATACATAAAAGCATAAACATATAAACTCGTACCCCATATGTGTTCATTTTATATTGTACTTATAGATCTATTGCAACTATCTATAAGCACAAGTAAGGTAACGAAATTAAGAGACAAAACTCACTCGTCCATATCGTAATATTCTTAGTCGTAGTAATCCTCAGGAAGAGAAATCTCATATTCTTCGTTACCTAGACAAAGGAAATACTCAAAATGAGTATTTCATAGCAATTCTACTTAAAATTTTTAATTCTATTTGGTTATTTTCGTTAAATTTTGGATTATATGAAATCCCAACTTAAAATGGCTATGACTTGCTCATTTTAACTCGGAATTTCGCACATAAGATGTCATTTTCTACCTACTTGAAAAGATTTATCTATTTCTAAGGTTATTTTTAATATTTGAAGTCACTTGTGTTGGAAAACAGGTTGGCACAGCTTTAGCATGAAAATTCTAGCCTTAGTCTTTAATTTTTTTCAATTTTATTTCATCCAAAATTCTATAGCAAACACATAAACATTTATATAGTTGAAAAAAAATCCTTTTAATATATAAATAGACTCATATTATACACATGATTCCAGTGATGTTGTCTTAGAAATAAAATTTGTAAAAAATTTTTATGAAAGATAGAGTTTAGTGAAGCATCATTCTTTGACTTGTGATTTAAAGTGCTATTTTGTAAATATATGATTTGATTAACAAGAAAAATCATGATTTCAGTATATGTATATATATTTTTAAAGGTTTTATATTTATTTACAATTTCTTGCTTAACAATTTATTTCATATAACATGGTTTTATGACAAAAACCCAAGTGCACTTTTCTTTAAACAATTTCTTAAGTTTTATTCTTTCAATAAAATTCTAATTCTTATATTGGTAAATGCGAAACTCAATTAAAGAAATTCATGTTTCCATATTTTAGTTTGAGTTCATGAATATTTTATTTTTACACTAAATTTTTTTAACTAATTATTTTCTGAAACATGAACTTTTATGTGGTTATGAGGAAAAATCATTTAAGTTGTAGAAAAATATTTTAAGTTTTAGCTTATGAGGAAAATTAAAGGAATAGCTTGTTTTAAATTCTTACTCTCATAATAACTCTTTTCTAAATCCATAATTTTTCAATACATGGACCTTTGTTGGGAAAATCATATTATTTGTATCTTATTAATTTCATAAAAGAAAATGGACTTTTACTTTAAAAAATTTAATTCCTTAAGTTATACACCGATTTATTCCTAAGTGGATTTCTAACTAGTGAGTTGATTTTAAACGTGACTTAGAAGAGTTGTTTGGTTCTTAATGTTTGTTAAAGTATTGATGATAATCTTATAAATAACTTTTTAAGAAAAAAAAATTATATAACAAATAATTATCAACCTTATGGTTTTACATGATAATTTTATTTTGGTAGTTTGAAAATAGAGTGAAGAATTACTTAGTTAAACTTGGAAAAAGTCTTGCATAATAACAACACTAAAACCTGTCTAAAATTTTTGAAAAAGCATTTTGTTGGAACAAGATTCTAAATTTTAATAGAACCTTTTCTAAGCGATAAAATTAAATTTTTATGGTGACCTTAACTTATTTTCTTTATTAAATAAAGAACTTCTCTTATTTTTATTAAGATAACAACAACATGGTCATGCATGAACATGAGTTTACAATTAAATAACACGACAAAAAAAAAATTAATATGGAAGATGGAAGATAATGAAATAAGCAAATAATAAAAGTCAAGTATTGGGAAGTGTTAACTTATATAAAGACTTCCCGTACTTAGACATGAGCAAGCCTTATAAGAAAATAAGAAAATCATGGGAGTATTAAATTTATATCAAGGCTCCCCGAACTTGGATTATGGACAACTCCAAAAAGAAAGAAGAAAAATTGTTTTGACTTAATGAGGACAAGTCTAAGACTAGAAAGACTAGTCTTAATGAAATTGCATGAAATAAATAAATTGCAGGAAGAAATAAATAAATAAATTGCATGAGCATAAATAAAGGTTATGTCAGTAAGCTTATATACTCTAAGAAATATATATATACACATAAATATATTTAATAACATATAGAAGTTAGATTAGAAGCATGAATAATATAACACAACAATATAATAAAATATTGCATGAATAAGAACAAAACATGAACATATTATTGTTTCCTCAACACTGTAGTTTTAAGAAACACACACTATGGTCATGTAATATTGCATGACATGAAAGAGAAACATTAAGAATTTTTTTACCTAAGGTCTATGCGAAGAGGGAGGAAAAAGGATTGTATTTTTGGTTGTATGGAGGTCGTAATGCGATGGAAAGAAAAGATAGAGTGGGGAAGAGAAATTTAGAGAGGAAAATTAGAGAGAGAAGTTGAGAAATAATTTTAGTAGAGTTTTGTTATTGTTGGTTTATCTCAAATGATGATTTTGATGATAACAAAAAGGAGTAAATAATTACTAACATATTCATTAAGTGTGCAAGGATTTAATATAATCAAAGTAATTTACAATGACTTAAGAGAATGATTTCAAAAAAGACTCCATGCAAAGAATACTTTAGAAAGTGTTTAGAGAAGATTTCAAGAACAAATGAGCTGTTAGAAGGTTCATCAAAAGGTTCTCCGCTGGCTTTTTAAACTATTAGAAGGTTCGTCAGAAGGTTCATCAAAAGGTACATCAAAAGGTGAACTGCAACAAAAAAAAAAAATGACGAGTTTCAGCTCCAGATTCAAATTTTCTTTTAGATTTAATATGTTGAAGACCCAGGTCCAAAGATTGAGTATATTTGGGTAATATACTCAAGGTGTTCCATAAAGTTGGTTCAATATCCATGGGGATTCGAATTAAAGTTCATTTTTTGAGAAAATTCTTTTTTGACAGCAAGGAAAAAGAACGTGACTTATAAGGATCCATCTTCAACAGTTTATTCAAGTTTTATTTGGAAATATGGAAGACATGATCCAAATATGCAAGGAACTTGTCTGATGATTATTTTTCTATACAAGGAAGTCAAAATTTGTGGAAAATACGATCTTTTTGTTGCATGAACAGTACCAGACAAAGGAACAAGTCAACAACAGTGATTTCAAATTTGAATTTCAAGTTCAAGATAATTGTACAAGTTGTTAGAGATTTAAACTTATCCAGTGGAGCAAGAATTTCGAGATAATTACATTAAGATATCAAGAGTCAAAATTTGCAGATTTTGAAGAAAGAGATAAGCTGATATCTTGATAGATATTGCTGATAAACTCCAGCTGATACCATGCACAAGAAAATAGGAATAAGCTTATCCATTTCTTTTACTAGCCGTTGGTGTTATGAAGATAAAACTAGCATTCATCCAAGAAAGAGAAAATATAAGAAAAATCTCATGTGAAAAAGAACAAGAACCATCAGTGATAAAAGCCCTCCTTCTTTATACACAAAATATTGTCATTTTTCTATTATTGCATTTTGAGCGAAATTTTGAGGATACCTACTCTTTATTCCTCTGATTTGATTTTACATAATTAGTGTAAGTTAAGAGTTACAAGTAGGCTTAGTAGATTGATTGATTAGGAGAATCAAGCTAAGTGAATTGTAGCCAAAGAGAATTCGCAAGAACTTCTTGTAACTTTGTTGATTTGATTGGATAGTGAAACACAATCGGTGAGGAATACCGGGACCCCTGCTTGGAGCTGGAAGAGAGGATTGACGCTCGAGGCGGAACCTCTATATATCGCTTTGCACTCTCTACTCCTTATCTCTCTTTAATTTCGTGATTTATTATTGATGTTATATATGTGTGATATATGCTTAGAAGGTTAATCAGAGAGTAAATCATTCATATTTTTCTTACTTAGAGAGTTAAGAAGAAGGTTTCTAAGTGTGAAAATCTTGAATCACTTTTGATCCGAATTTTTGCTTAAAGCTTTTATTTGTTAAGATTATTGTCTTAAGAAAGTTTTAAAGCCATTTTAGTTGAATAACCGAGTGGTGTGAAATTTATTCAAAATTTTGAAAAGTAAATTTTATAACCAATTCACCCCCCCTCTTGGTTATCTTTTCAGGACCAACAATTGGTATCAGAGCGGGGTTCAATTTTTAGAAAGAGTTTTTGTTTTAAAATTTTGATAACTACAATTGATATCCAAGCTAAACTCTTTTCTCATATTGAGTGATCCTTGAACAATGGTTGACAATAATGTTGCAATTGATAGAGCACCATTCTTTGATGGCATGAATTATCCTTATTGGAAAATGAGAATGGAGACATACATCAAAGCTAATGATTTTGATTCATGGCAGGCCATCTTGCTTGGAGACACACAAGTCACGATGAATGGCGATGGGCATATAACTCCTGATCAAAAGAAAGCCATTGGGAAAAACAACAAGGCTAAGAATCTTCTTTTAACTACCATTGCATCATTTGAATTTTATTTATTTTCTTCATGTAGCACTGCTAAACAAATATGGGATACTCTTAGTGAAACATATGAAGGAACAAGAATAATAAAAGATACTAAAATCAATGCACTTTTGCAAAGATATGAAGTGTTCAAGTTTAAACCTAATGAGAAAGTTAAGGATGCATTTAATAGATTTGTTGCTATTACTAATGAGTTAGCTTCTCTTGGAAAGAAGTTAGAAGAATCTGATCTTGTCAGGAAAATTCTAAGAATCCTACCGAAATCTTGGGAAGCCAAGAAGACAGTAATAGAGGAAGCCAATGATCTTAGCACCCTCTCCTTAAGCCAACTCAAAGAAAAGTTGATAGCATATTAATCTCACATGGATGTGATAAAAAAATTAATTGTAGTAAAGAAAAGTAAATAAAGTATAAGAAAAGTTAAGTAAAAAGTAATATCGGTAATATAAATGTAAAAAATAGGTTTATAGGTTGTAAGAAAAAGTAGAAATAGATGAATAGTAGACTAGACAAATAGAATACCGATAGTAATAAAAATATGGATAAATGGACTATATCATATATTTTTAAATTCCAAAAAGTTTTTAAACTGATATTTTTTAAGTCCTCATATTACCATGAGTCTAATGGTGTTATCGGAATATTTTTACTATCTCGAGCCTTAGGATATGTTTTTCGAGAATTGATCCCATTCGAGTTCGAAACGAACTAAAGTTTGACGAATATGATCTTTTTAGGTTGTATTACATTATTACAGACTATCATTTTCAATTATCTCATTTTTATTATTTTATAGATTAGAGCGCGAGATCACCGGATCTAAACTTACTCGGGTTTGTTACTGACCTAGTTGACTTTAAGGTTTCTAGTTTTGATTCCAGCTTTAAGATTTACTCGTAAAATTTTAAAATTTAGGAGTTTATGTCATACTTATAGTTTTGGTTCAAAAGCTTAAGTTCTCCTTTATTTTTATGATTCATTTAATATTTAACGGTTCTCGGGATTGTGTAATCGAGTCTAAGATTATGTGTTGACTCGGTTTGACTTTTGGTGGTAATTGAAACTTTTGATTCTAAAATTCACCAAAGGTTTTAAGGCTTTAGTATCTTGTCGTTGAATTTTACTTGGATATGTCGTCTTGATTTATATGTTAGGGATCATATAGCTGATTTGTTTCACGTACACATTCGATTCAAATTATTGTTGTTGTTGTTGTTGTTGTTATTATTATTATTATTAAAGGTTCTTTTTTTCTTAAGGTTTTCGAAATTTCGTATTTTGACCTTGTTTGGGATTCAGTTTTAACTTGGGTCAATTTTCAGGGTTTTAGTTTTCAGCGCTTAATTCTAGGATTATTTTCTAAGAGTTATGGAAAATTCAGGAGTTTACAACATTCCAAAGAGAATATAGACATGCAAAAGTTTATCCTATGATCACTTACAAATGTATAGTTGTAGGAAATTTGCACATGTTCCTAAAGATAAAAGAGCAAAACTGATATAAATTCAAAGTAGTGTATTTTTTTAGGTTATACACATGATGAGTATGGGTACAGCTTGTGGTATCCAATAGATAAGAAAATTACTAGAAGTAGAGATGTGGTATTTCCAAAAGATCAGACTATTGAAGACATGGAGAATTAAGAGAAGTTTGAAGCCTTAGGCGATATCCCGAATAATGTAGACCCAATGTCCTGTCTTGAAGATCCTAATAATGATGGGAAAGATGTGCAAGACTCAGTTGAAGATGATGAGATATCCTAAAAGTCTAATCAGCAGATTGAGTTAAGATCGTCTAAAAGAGAGAGAAGACCATCCATCGGATATAATGTAGATGAGTTTGTGATGCGAATAGACAAGGGAGAGCTAGAATGTTATAAGAGGCTATGTTACATGAGAAAAAATAGGAATGGGTATCTTTATGTAAGAATCATACATATGATTTTGGTAGAACTATTGAAGGGCAAGAGAACTTTGAAAAATAGATAGGTATATAGACTGAAAACTAATGAACATAACTCATAGCTAAGGTGCAAGGCAAGATTAGTTGTAAAGGGATTCAGCCAGAGAAAAGGCGTTGACTTTGATGATATTTTCTCAACAATGGAGAAGATATCTTCCATTCGAGTTATACTCAATATTACTACCATTTTAAACTTAGAGATTGAGCATGTGAATGTTAAGACAACATTTCTTCGTGGTGACTTAGAGGAAGAGATTTATATGGAGCAACCTGAGGGGTTTAGTGTTAAGAGGGAAGAGCATCTTATATGCAAATTGAAGAAGAGTTTGTATGGCTTGAAACAAGCTCTAAGACAGGGGTATAAGAAGTTTGGTTCCTTCATGATTGACTAGGGATATACCAAGATTGCATTAGATTAGTGTGTCTTTATAAAGAAATTTGGTAATGGTGAAATTATTATTCTTTTATTATAGGTAGATGATATGTCGATTGTTGGTCATGACACCAAGTTAATTCAGATCTTAAGAAAGCATTGAGCAAGTCTTTTCCCATGAAAGACTTAGGAATAGTGCCTTAAATTCTCAATACGTGAATTATTCATGATAAAAAGAGCTAGAAAATGTGGTTATTACAAAAGAGATACCTAGAAAGGGTATTAGAGATATTCAACATGCGCAAGGAAAATCCTGTCTATTCTCCACTTGCAGGTCCCTTTAAACTCAGTCCTTAGCAATGTCCTAAAATTGAAGCGAACAAAGAAGACATGAAGAAGATACCCTATGCTTTGACTATTGGTAGTCTGATGTATGCTATGGTATGTACTAGACTGAATAATGCTCATGCTATTGATGTTGTTAGTCACTATCTCTTAAATTAAGGCAAAGAGCATTAGGCCATAATTATATGGATTCTTAGGTATTTCAGCAATAGTTCTAGCTTAAGTTTGTAGTCTAGTGGTTGTAAACAGGTATTAGAAGGGTTTACAAACGTTAATATGGCAGGAGATCTTGATTCTAGGAATTTAAATTCAGGTCATCTAATTACTTATGCAGGGGGAGGTGTCTTGGCAGTCTAAAATACAGAAGTATGTTGCACTATCTACCACATAAGCAGTGTATATTACTATGGTTGAAGCTTGTAAGGAACTCTTGTAGATGAAGAAATTTTTAGGAGAGCTAGGCCAAGAGCAAGATGATCTAAAATTACATTGTGATAGCCGGAGTACCATACATCTCAGTAAGCATCCAAACATATTGATGTTAGCTATCGTTAAATTTAGGGTGTTTTGGAAGCAAGCCTCTTGAAACTAGAAAAGATCTACACTAATGACAATGATTCAGATGTGATGACTAAAGCTCTTTCATAGTATAATCTAATTTGTTGCAAATAGATAGTTGATGTGTTAGAACCTCCCGTCTAAGTTGGAAGGGGGATCCATAGCATATAATAATGAAACCCTATTATATCTCTTGTAAGATGTATTATATCTTTATAAAGATATATGGTATCTTTAATATATATTTATATATATTCAAAAGAAAAAAATCATCGATAGATGAAAGTGAAGGTATGGCTACGAAATCAAAATTACAGTCATGGACAAGGAAGATGACCCACTGCTATGGATTTAGATTTAGAGGCTCACCATTACGAGATTCAAAGTGGAGCAATAAAAGCACTTGTAGTTCTCTGACACTAGTTGTCGAGAGGAATCAATGTGTTATTTTATTTATGGTATTATACAAACTATGAAGGAAGCAAAATTACTTTTGATTGAGTGACTTTAGATCCATAATTGGAAGGCTTTATTAAATCCCAATTGTGATGAAACTTCTTTAGTTGAATTTGGGCATGGAGTATTATAGGGTGATTATTTTCATTCTTTGTCTAGATTCAATAGGTATTTTTGCGTTTTCGCGAATTAGATAGTTTTGAGATTTTATTGATATCCACCGTTATGGTGAAGGATTAGTAATTCATCAATATAACTAGTAAAGAAAAACACTGTAATCCCATTGTTTGTTGATAGTGAAAATTTTTGTGTTGTGGTCCTACAGTTTTTCTTCAGTTGGGGTTTTCTACGTTAAATCCTAGTGTTCATTATTTTTTCATATTCAGTTTTATTATATTGGTGATTACTATAGCCAAGAGAATAATTTATCTTGTCATTGTAGGGCATTAATTTTTCCTAACAAAGAGACATAGTATCCACAAATGAGAAGATATTGAGTTGTGTCGATAGTGTAAACAAATGCCTTACCTTTGTGTCTTGTCGAGAATAGCATATGGGAGTCTCTTACAATGTATAGGGTTCTTTTATTTTCTTGTTGAGATATTGTAATAGGCTTAGGCCATGTGATTTATATGGATGTGTACATTTGATGATTCGGTTTTAATTCTTTGGATGAGCTTTGAAACAATTAGTTCGATTAACAAAGTTTAAGCGGTTTTGGGCATTTCATTAAATTTGTTTCATTAACTATTATAGAAAGTCATTATAATGGTTTCTCTAATATTTGAGTCTTAATGAATTAAACCCAGCATTGCCATATGAGCAAACATAATGGTCAAGAGTTTGTCAATGCAATCTTAGATAACATAAACCTCAAAAGTTAGAGATGGTTTGAGGATTTATATACAATCTGTTGCAAATACTTAAAATTCATTAATATGAATGACCACATCTTAATTAGATTGACTAAGTTATAATGTTATGTCTAGCATATAGAGAAATGAGTTTCCTTTTTTTTTTTCCTAGACAAACACCACCCATGACAGAATGACAAGAGTACTGTATTGGTTTCCCTGATATTTGAATCTTAATGAATTCAGCTCAGCACTACCATTTGAGCAAACATAATGGTCAAAAGTTTATCAATGCAATCTTACATAACATAAACCTAAGAAGTTAGAGATGGTTTGACGATTTATATAACATTTGTCGCAAATACTTGAAATTCATTAATATAAATGATCACATCACAATTAGATTGACAAAGTTTTAATGTTATGTTTAGTACGTGGAGAAATGATTCTCTATTTTTTTTTTCTTGGACAGATACCACCCGCAAGAGAAAGACAAGAGTATTATACTGGTTTCCTAATATTTCAGTCTTAACAAATTCAACTCAGAACTACCATATGAACAAATATAATGTTCAAAAGTTTTTCAATGCAATCTTTGTCACGCCTCAAAAGGGGGCATAGTAGAATTAATCTAAAGCTATTATACCACGTGTGCACTCATAATATGACAGCCGTCTTATAAGTCAGAGTGTACAAGACTCTATTTATTTATCAATGTCTATTATATAAATTATATATTATATTACTGGATTTCAATTATGGAATCCAATTGTCAACTCTCTACCAAGACCGCAGAGAATTGGTATCCCCTACCAAATAATGAAATTGAGTTCTAACTTACAAAATATAAAGTCTCATTTGTTTATAAAAATTATAAATTTTACATTCTAAGTTCAGTGCCACTTATATATCTAACTTCTCTATAGTCTAATGGAGAAGTGCTCTTCACACATCCCAATCCCACTCCCAATTAGCGTTATACCTACACAAAAACTATTGGGGAGTGAGCAAAACCACAACCTCAGTGAGTTCATCCATCACTACTACTGGTCATGCAAGTTATCAAACATTAATTATATATTCATGCAAATCTATCTACACACAATATGAATGCATACGTGATGAATGCAAGCAACACATCTATGGGAGTCCGGATCCATAGACGATGTAGATTTACCTGTCTACATTTCAGTTGTCTCCTATACTTACCTGCATGGGACACCTCGCCTTACTCGCACGAGTCTGTCTAGTGGTAGCATCTATTCAGACTTACCCAATGCTTAAACGCCATCGGTAATAGCAAATATTCCCTAACATGTTCATGTGATCTATGCTGGTTAATATTTAAATGTGTATAACACCAATCAATGGCGAATTTCACTAACCATCACCAAGTTATGGTGAATCAGGCAAGTAGACCCCGACTGAGGTAACATTTATTGCCAATACAATCCATCACCCAATGAGGGTGAATCTAGTAGATGGACCCAACTCAGGTAATATCTATCGTCATGTGACTAGTAGACCCCGACTCAGGCAACATCCATTGTCACAACAATACTCATAAACGTCCAATGTTTATCTCATAAACTCCTTTAGTACAAATTCATCCTTTTCGAAGGATATAAAAGCAATCTAGAATACTCCAAGTCATATTTCAATAAAAATACATTTCAAAATACTTTTGATTTCAAATTCGAGACATTTCCTACAGGAGGTCAAGCACATGCGGTGAGTATATCCAATTAGTTTAGTCGAATTATTATCTTTATCCATTTATTCGATCATGCAGATGATAGCACTTACATCAATTAGTCATTCCACATACAAGCAATACAATCAACATAACAGCAAGCATAGCAATCACAAGCAAATAGTAGATCATCACAATTTCCTCATCTGTGGTTCACGCTAAATTATTGTATAAGCTACTGGAAATTCGAGAATTGATCTATTTTTCCTATAAAAATGAAAAACACATATTTTGTTATTCAGCAAATCTATTCTTTATTAAGTTCTGAAAATAAATATTTCAAACAACATATTACCATATTAATTATAGTAAACTTATACTATAAGTTACACTAATCTAATTAGATGTATTTTAGAAATTACGTACTCCTTTCTTTTTAAAGGTTTTACCTAATATATTAATCTAAGCCAAGTAGATGAAAATATACACCTAATTCAATTACTAAATCCACTTTAATTAGATTAATCAACCTAAAATGATTTTACTCAGTAGAATAATTCATTTAAGAAAAATTAGCTTTATTTATATTATTTACAATTTATTGTTATTTAGTAAGACAAAATACTTATTTAATGTGAATAACGCAACTAAACTTCTATGTTCGTCTAATTGACCTATCTTGATATTTAATTTTATTTCTATTACCTGTATTGGTCCTTTTTATGTTTTTATGGTAACAAATATTTACTACTTATTATTTTTTTTCATTTTGCTTGTTTTGATCTTATAACGTTTTATATTTTATTTTTATCAAGAAATTATGGGATTTGTACTAAGCAAATTAGTAATTATTACGATTGTTATTCTCATTTTATATCGTTGCTTAGCTTGATTGATTATAGCAAGAAATATCTATTTCTATTTATTTATTTTTATCTTGTTTCTCTTGATCTTATTGGATACTAATATTTTTATTGAGTAATCATAGAATTCATTCTTAATAAACTAATATTTCATTATTATTGTTATTATCACTTTTAGACTTTTATTTATAGTAACTAATATTTATTTTCTACCATTTAATCTTATCGTGTTTTTCTTATTCTACTTTATGTAATTATTTTGTTATTTTTGGAAATCACATTGTTCATAATTTCAACTTATTAAATTTTTCATTCTTATATATCTATCCTAGATAATTGTTTAGAATATTTATAATTCATTCATTTTTTTATTTGTGCAATATATTAATATTAGCAATAATATTGTAAGTAATATTTTCCAATAATTTTAGGAGTTGCTAAATTACATTTATTACATTTTATCATTCCCTTTTTTAGTATTGTATTTATTTCTCATTTATATATTATTCTTCTTCATTGCATATATATATACACATATGTATATTTAATTGTATAATATAATATATATATATGATTTGGATGAACAAGCTTGATCTGGAAAATTTTGCATGTACGCTAGCAACAAATGTCATAGGCGTTGATTCCTAGGTGCTGGCATTCGTGTAAATTTTTATTTTATTCAAATGCTAGTGTACACTAGCTCAAAGGCTGCCAGCATTCAACGAACGCCGTCGGCATTGGGGTGTATGCCGTCGGCTTTGAATTCTAGAGGCCAGTGTTTGTATAAAAATTTCGTGTTTCAAATTTACGTAGCCTTTGTTCCAGATTACACTGTTTCTATATCGCTGGCCTATCCCTGTAACTGCCGACGTTGGGGGTATAAGCTGTCAGCGTAGGGATGGCGTTGGCACTATTCATTATCTTCCTCGTTTTTCCTCTGTTTCGAACTTACTTTTCTTAATTCATTTATATATTATACTTATGTTTAAATTTATTTTAAGTGTTTTTCCATACTTTACATGTATCGTTATATATTAATACATATAACATCTTATAATCATCATACTCTATGATTTCCTAGTTTCTACATATCATAATACATAAAATGAAGTTTCAAAGTTAGATTTACCTTGTTTGGGTTGTTATGATGTTGATAAATCTTTCTCCAAGCTTGGCACGAATCCTAAGTTAATTAGAACATAGTTTAGCTAGAGTTTAACTTATAAACTTACTTTAAAACGAATTTCACTTACCTCCACTTGCTGATTCCTTAAGCTTGTTTTAATGGCTGAGTTTTGTGTTGTTATATTTTTAAATTGATAGGGTTGTTTTGTGTGTTGTTTTAGTTGTGGTTTATTGGCTACTAAGGAGTTCATTGGCTTTGTTGGTTTGTTCATTAAATTATCATATTATATATATATATAGAAGAAGATGGAGGCAGCACCTTAAAACTTTTGGCCAAGGATGAACAAATCTTCTCTACCGAAATGCAATTTGCTTTACATAATTTCTTATGCATATAATTATCCTTGCTGATTCGGCTAATTTGGATTAGTTTAGGTCATTGTTTTTCTTGACTTTAAATGTGTATTATTTTATCAAGTTGAGGTGTATTTTGGCTGCAGCTTCTCCAAGGAAAATCAACCGTAAATTTGAAAGTTTGCATCATATTTGTTCAAGAAATAACGTGAAGAGAAATAAAAAAGATGTAAGGTAGATAGGATAAATGGAGATGCAAAAACAACGAGGAGATGATAAATTTATAACCAACAACTATGTAAGAAGTGGGAAAAAATATGAACTAGTGAAAAAAAATCAATTTTATGGGTCCAAGTGACACATGTTAAATACTGATTCGATAATATTTTTAGACAAAAATTTCTATATCCTCATTGTTAAATATTCTGAACACTATGGTATACATAGAATTTTTATTAAAGATATGTGTGTATGTGCTAAATTTTTCACTTTTGTTGGACTTTTGCACATTACAAAGAAGTTAAAATGAGAAGAGAAAAAAGAACGTGAAATGAAATTAAAAAAAAAGTAAGGGAGTTAGGATTAATGGAAATACAAAAACAAAAAGAAGATGATAAATTTATAAATAATAAATATGTAAGGAGTGGGCAAAAATATAAACTAATGCAAAAAGTTAATTTTATGGATCTAAATGACACATATGATAAATACTGATTCGTTAATATTTTTGGATAAATATTTACATATTAACGATATTAAATATTCTGAATACTATAGTATACATAGAATCTTTAGTTTAAGGCTTTTACTTTTCAGCTTTTATACTTGCTATCATAAATTATATTTTATTTATTTAAAAGTTTTGTTTGGAGATATTTTGATAAATTAAGTATTATATTGCCCTTAATTCGAATTTATTATAAATTTATAAGGTTTGAAATTACATATGAATTCATTTCTATTTATAGATTTATTCTAGAGTTTTTCCTAGGTTAGAAATTTAATATTTATTTTATATTCGAGTTACAAAGTTAAATCAGAATATCAGTTTCTATAGACTCAAAATTATTTAACGTAAAGGTATTGACATATTTCGAATATTAAAACTTAAGTTCTTAAATATTAAACAGTTTTTCTTTATTCTTTATTTTGAACATTATGAATTTTTAAAGTCTTAGTAATAAAGATTCTTTATTCTAATTTGTTTACACTTAAAATTTAAATCACGAAAAATTTGAAGTGATTTATGATATTTTTATTATAGTTATTTTGTGATTCTATATTTTATTTGTAATATTTATTATAATCGGATTATGTAAAATCAAGGGGATTACAATCTTACATATCGTAAACCTTAGAAGGTACAGATGGTTTAAATATTTGTATAAAATCTCTTGCAAATACTTAAAATTCATTAATATGAATTATCACATCGCAACTAGATTAACTAAGTTATAATGCTATGTTTAGTATGTAGAAACATATCCAAAATAGAATTATGATCTTGGGTTTCATTCTTATTTTCATATTTTAAAATATTTTTTAAAGTTAAAATCGCGATTCACAAAATGGAGTTTGATTATGCCTTTGATATAGCAAGATTGCTATTCCATTTTGTCCTCTTTATTCAACTATATATTTATTATTAAAGATATTTCTATAAATAAATATTTTTTATTCTATTAATATATCCAAATATAGGTATATATTTTATTTTTTAATTATAATCTATTTCGTTGTAGACGATTTATGCGTAGCAAATGTAGCATAAGAGATTTTAAATATATTTCCTCATTGATTGATACTTGTCCTCGCAATTTTATCTAGGATACTTACCACGAAGATTCGATAGAGGTCCTTCACAATAAAATGAGGTTCTTTCCTAAGAAATTTTTATTTCTCCTTTTTAAACTTGTTTTAAACCAAACCGTGAAGGTCAGATGTCATGCCGTTTCTTTTAGACTTATGTTAAACTTCGCATGCGATTGGATTACAAATACTCTAATAGCCATATATATATATATATATATATATTGGTAATAATGATATGGTACTCTTAAAAGTTTTCAAAAATTATTAAAAAAACTCTCTCGAGGATTTTAGAAGTAAGTTAAGAGGTCTTTAATAGGGATGCAACCAGGGCGAGTTTGGGACGAGTCATGTAAAACGCAAACCCGATCTGTCACACCTCAAGGGGTACCTTAAATATGGCAGTCCGCCACATATAATATTAAGACTTAAGAATGACTACCTTAGTCACGCGAAAGTCTTGATATTATATGTAAGGCATACAACATGGTAATATGAGATGCCGGTAGAAAATGTAATTTAAACAAGTAATAATAAGCATACAAGAATCTAGATAAACATTTACCCACATAATATAGTTCATAAGTCCATTTACAAAAGTCTTGGGGACATTCCCCCGCTAAATATAGTCCAAGGATCAAAACATAAACACTAAGTCTTTACAATAAATTTAAATAACTTCACCAAAAGATTTTGAAGGGAGTTCGATCTAAGTCCATGATTGGATTTCCCCCAAAAGATACTTACTTGGATAAATGGAGATCGTGGGTACAAAAGTAAGTGCTCCTACACATACAAAAATCTATAGGGGTATAAGGTTACGAGCTTAGTAAGAACATTCCCAGTTTAACATACTCGAAACAAAAATTGTCAAACAAGTTTAATTATTCAAACAAGTGAAATGCAACAAACACATGAGCATATAAGACATATAGTTTTTCGGGAACCATATATTGAATGAATTTACGCCCTTCATTTGGGTTGGGTATATTGGTCAATTATGGCTAACTAAAGAATTTATAGTTTTTGTCGGCTACTAAATGCGATCAATTATATATAGATCTTACTGGCTACCATTCGCCACATGCAGATACTACCGGTTATGCTAACCACCACTACCATACACTCGTCCCACCAAATGTATAATAGTGTATGCAATGAGACTCAACTCGTGAAGTGTATGAATGAATTTTATTAAAAGTCTAGCAATTAGTTAATTCATTTAAAAGGTGGTCATACAAGTTTTAGACATTCCAACATGATAGTAAACATGTAATTTTTATAAACACTTCAAAACTCGATAGGCTTAACATCAATTCACCAAGTAATATAAATCACATTCACTTTTCCATTTTATCTTTTTCCTTTATCTAGTGCCACTAAATTACATGCGCAAACATGCCATGACTTGATGGTACTTCCTTAATCGAAATAATCTTCGTGATAGCAAATCTCCTCCTCTTCATTTTCTAAACAAAGGAAATACCCAAAATGAGTATTTCATAGATATTCTACTTTAATTTTCTAACTCTATCTTTTATTTGCGGTAAAGTTCTATTTATAGAGGTTTTAACGTAAAAAGGTCATATCTTGCTCATTTTAACTCGAATTTTCTCATATTATGTACAGTTTTCTACCTACTCATATCCATTTTTAAGGTTATTTTTATAATAAAAATTTGTTTGGGTCCCGAAACAGCAAGGTACAAAATCATCACAAAATCCCAGCCTTCAAAATACAATTTTTCAAACTTTTCTCCATCCAAAAATCCTTACACAAAAATATAATATTTGTATAGTTGAAAAATTTTTTGAATACATACATATATATACATATTTATAGGGAGAGAGAGAGAGAGAGAGACTCATATTGTATGCATGAATTTAGTGGTGTTATCTCAACAGTGATTTTTGTAAAGCAATGTGTCTTAAAAGTTGAAAAAAATTAAGACTTAAAAATTCACTTTAGTTTGTTGAAAAAATTTCTTGAATTATAATAAGTGAGTGTTTTCCTTCCTTTAACTTCATTTTCCTAACTTTTGAGAATAAATTAATTCTCCAAAAAGAAAAAATTTAGTCATTTTAAGATTTCTACCAATATTATTTAAGGTGGTTGAAAAATAAAAATTCTCTAAGTATTTCTTGGTAGTGACTAAAATTCTTTGAAGTAGTTACTGGTCATGTTTATATGTTCTTAATTTTTCCAAAGTTAGGTCCACTTTAAATAAATAATAATGATCTTTTAAGTTATTTACTAATTTTATTTCCTAAGCAAGATTTGTCTCTAGAAGGTTAATTTTAGATGATCTTGTAAAACATGTCTAGTCCTTAATATTTTAGGGTGCTGGTGAGAACCTCATAAATAAGTTAAAAAAATAACCTTTGCCAATCAAAGGATTTGCAATATTGAGTTTTAAATAGACCTTCTTATTTTATTGGTTTGAAAAGAGTGTGTGTGATAAATCTACTTTATTTATTCTTTGATGAAATCCAATATACTATTATTACTAAAAACTTGTGATGGATTTATCTAAATATTGGAAATGATTTGTTAAGATTAAAACCTTAAATTTTATGAAAAAATCATTTCCTAAGTAACAAAAATTTATCTTTAAAGAGAGTTCTGATTTTTCTTCATTTAAGAAAACTCCTTTTTATTTTTGTTGAGACAATATCAATATGTTCATGCATATTTATGAATATTTAGCCATGAGAAAGAGAATAATATCACATAATAAGATAGAGATATATATAAGAAGCAATATAAGCATAATAATATGGTCAAGTATTGGGAGCCTTAACTTCATCAAGGCAACTTAGGAATAAGAATAGACTAGTCCCAGAAAGAAAAAGAAAAAGAAAGAAAGAAAAAGCATAATAAGAACATAATAAGAGCATAATAATATAAGCATAATAGAAAATTCATAATAGCAAAAATATAATGTATGAACAAGAATAAAATATGAACATAATGCTGTTTTCTTAACCTTTATGGGTTTATAGAAAACACACACTATATTCATGCTAAGTTATATGAACAAAATAAATAATCCGTTAACATAATTATGGCATAGAAATATATATATGAACAAGAATAAAGTATGAACATATTGTTGTTTTCTTAATCTTCATGGGTTTTTAGAAAACATACACTATGTTCATGCTAAGTTACATGAACATTAAGAAGATTTGGGATAATTACCTGTTCGTTAGAAGAAGCAGAAAAAGTGGTAGAGAGAAATTTGTGGAGAGGATTTTTTAAAGTGATTTTGGTAGAGTTTTGGTATGGTAAATGATAAGTGTAAAAGGAATGGAGGGAAGGGGGGTATTTATAGAGTTTTATGAAGGGAAATTAGATGTAATAAAATAAGTTTAAAAAGAAAAATAAATAGAAGACAGAGAGAGAGGGTGCACCGGTTTGCATGAAAGGAGGAGGGAAAATTTATTTTATTTGTATTATTGTTAATAAAAAGTAATAATATGTAAAATGTGATGTGATTAAAGTTATATGAGAAAGGTAAAAAGTAAGAAAATAGATGTATAGATAGTAAGAATAGGTAGTAGAAAAAGTAAAGATAGATGAATAGGAATGAATAGTAAAATAGGATAATGAATAGCAAATAAGACTAATAATCTACTGATAGTAAAGAAAATACGCATATAAATGCGATATATGATATTTTTAGCTATCGAAAAATTATAAAACTGATATTTTTGAAATCCTTATATTATTACAAATGTAATGGTGTCATCGAAATATTTTTACTTTTTCGAGCCCTAGGACATGCTTTTCGAGAACTGATCCCATTGGAGTCCAAAACAAACAAAATTTTGACGAATATGATCTTTTTAGGCCATATTATAATATTACGAACTACAATCTACCATTTTCTCAATTTTATTGTTCTAGGATTAAGAGCACGGGATTGTCGGATCTAAACTCTAGGGATTTGCTACAAACTTCTTTGATCTTTAGGGATTTCGGTTGACTTCTAATTCTAGGATTTAAGCATAAACTTAGCATAAATTTTAGGGGTTTACATGACCCGCTTCCTTATAGGATCGCCCAAACCTAACTCGTGACCTTATAAGGTTTTATGTGTAATACCCAAAGCCGTCCCTGCAGGGTCATGGTTCTGACCCGCCTCGCACCATTGACCCGATTCCTTCTTTACATTTTTTTTCTTTTTTTATGGTAAAACTACACATAAAAAAAAAGTCAGTAAGTTAAACAATTGATTTTCGATGTACAACAATCAATTTATAACACAACATACTATAATTTATTTTACTTGAGAACTGATATAAATACATAACAACGAATATTGCCTCTTATTAATCATAAAAAAGCATTTGGCAAAATAAATCATAAAAAATGACATTCTCAAGTAGACAAAAAAATAAATTATACAATCATAGAGCTATAAAAATAATAAAAAATGGATATATTCAAGTTTTGATGTTGTAAAGTTTTATTTTACTTCTAGTAATTTTAGCGGGTCAAGTTGACCCTATAGGGTTATAATTACGACCCAAACCCTACCCATGACCATATAGAGTTACAAAATTTTTTCCCAATCCCATCCCATAAGCCTATATGATTTGACCCTATAGGGCTTTTAGCGGTTTGGACGGGTCAGGTACTCTATAACAACCCATCCAATTGCATCCCCAGTCTTCAAAGGAAAAATCTCCAAATATTGAAATGGCATCTAAAAACTCTAAATAGGATTGCAAAGATTAAGTGGTTCCAAAGATTGACTAGTACCTTCTGAATATGCAACAGATCGATTTGATAGAAGGTTGCATTTGGTTTTCAGTATTCTATGTGACTAGACCAAACAAAATTTTTAGTCCTCGTTTGATTTTTGTTATGTGTTATGGTATTGGATAAAAAGAGCCCGAAGTACAAGACAAAATTCAAAAATTTTTCTCATATATTCTATAGGGCAAAAAACAAATTCACATAACCCATAGCTTCAATTTCTAAAATTCCAAAATTATCCATATTTCTAATGGTCAAAATGTAATATCTTATCATGAACTTATGTGTGTAAACTAAATATTGGATAACACAAAAATCCTATCTAACATCATAGGAACAACTTATCAAATGTGTCTATTTTATATGGTCTTTATAGTCTGGCATATATTGTACACATTTCGAGTCAATTCATAAATAAACAAGTGAAGGAAATATGGATCCTTAATTTGTCTTCCACGATATATATCAAATCAAGCTAGGCCAAGTTTTAATTTCCTTGGACAAATCTTATATTATGTTTTCAACTTATCGTTATTGTGATCAGGGAGGTTCCATAGACACAAGGAGACGTACAATGAGCTTTTCAATTTTTATTGGCAACCCACTAATTAATCCGAGAAGCAACAATTATACCTTGAGGCTGTCTGTTTATTTTGTGACAATCAATTTATACATATTGCGTGCTTTTAGGTTTTTGATAAGCACATCAAACCGTCGAAAGTAGATCTTCATTTCTTTCATAACAAGGTTCTTGCTCGTGTGATTTTACTAATTCAAGTTTCACCCGAAAGGATCAACACTTTAACTCACAAATTAATGGCAACTGTGCAGTTCCATAGTATGCTTGGCAAAAATGAGCATTTTATATACATTTATGTGCATCTTGAGAGGGAGTGATGAAATAAAAAGTTTCTTCATCTTATAATTGTACAATTAATTAAAGACATAAGTAGACATTTACAAGTCACAGACTTTATCCAACTTGTTACAGCAAAGTACAACATCTTATCTTATTTTAGTACACGTAATTATCAGATGATTTGCTTAATAGTTACACCGGAATTATTGCAATGTAAGGATGTTTGCTCTGATAACTAAGCCTTATTTTTAATTACTTCTCACTCACGTTACGTATGAGCTGGGATTTTGACAACTACTTGAATCTACCAATCAGACAATTTAATTAGATAAGATTGCATGGCATTTCTACTTTCATACCATATTAAAATTAACAACATTGCTATCTAATCTTATAAATTTATTGTTGGGTTTCATGATTATTGCTTGATAAAGCTTGTAATTTGGATTCTCTCTAGTCAATTCTTCTCTCAAATACTATTTGATTCTTGATTCATTTATAGCTCATTCACTTCATTATATGAATAAGGGGAATAGAATTCCAATTCAATATATTGTAATAACTATTATAATATTCACTTGTTGTTAAAAATAAAACAAGTAATTATTAAAGTGAAGGGTAAAAATCTATAATACCACTTATCTCTATTATAAGAGAACATAATTGCATATATGATATTTTCAAACTGAGATATTTATGACAAAGTTGGAAAAATAAATCATTGAATAATAATTCATGGAAGTGGGGATATAAATTGATATTCATCATTTTATGTAATAACAATTGTCATTCACCTCAGATAAATATCGTAATAGTAATTTTATATAAAACGAGAAAGGAATGAATAGCTAGGATGTTAAGTCAATAGGATGTCAATATTTAAGCTAGGATTAGGGTTCATTAAGAATCATCATATTAGCTTTTCCACCCAACCAGGTGCCATCATGGAATCAAATCAGAAAATTAATAGAAAGTGATCATCCAATTGGCTGATTAATTTTAAATATTGAAACTATTAAACATTCAGAGCAAAGTGCCATGAGAATACCAAGTACACTGATAACTCTTCACGACATTGAATTAAAGAATCAGTAGTTCTACATGTAAAATTAGATCAAATAACATGTTTTCGTGCTCGAGCCTATGATACATATAATACAAAACTTCTCATTTGGAACCAGTAGGATTATTAATAATGCTACCCTTCGGACCACCTTGTCCTTGTCCTTGTCCATTATCATCTTCTAAATCAAATTGACGTACTTTGAACCTCTCAAGCCTCAGCTCACCTTCTTTAGATTGCGTTCTTGGTGAACCAAAGCTAAGATTCCTTTCCATGACCGCAACTTTTCTTCTCTTTTGTTTCTCATGGGCAGCTAGTACTTTTTCCAGCTGCTTTTTCACTTCATCACTTAATTTGGGAAACACTTTCTTGAACAAATGTCTCTTTTGAACATAGAGTTCCCTTAGTTCTTCTACTAACAATTGCGGGTCGGTCGGTCCGGCCGGTTGGGCCATGGTTTCTTCCATCCTCCGTGGGTCGTATCCATTGTAATAAGATGGGTAATCATATGAAGGTCTAGGAACATCAATTGAGATTGCAGATGTAGAAGCCAAATGATGAGCTTGGGAACGAGACATGCTGCAAGGGATTATTCTTTACCGTTATTATCCAACTCTAGACCTTCAAAGGTATTGAATGCGAAGAATTTAAGGTTATATTGGGTGAGATTGAATGATCTTTCTAATTATGGGACAATGTAAGTCTGATTGGCAATAAATGGCTTATTTGCGGTATATTTATAGTTGGTTGGAATTAAGGAGGTTTTGATAAGGTCCAATGGTCAAATTATTGACTCTTCCGAAACAAGCAAAGGACCTCGTCATTGGATAAGTTATATTCCACACGTTTATCTAAATTTCTACAGTTGACTGTTAAAAGGCCTTTATAAGTCCAATGGCAATTGCCCAAATGACGCAGCATAAAGCCTTCAAACAAAGAATTGCAAGAACAACAAGTCTTTCAGAGAGAAAAGTTCTCTAGAATTAGGATTTCAATTGATAGAATAAGAGTTGTCCATAACAAAAGACCTAAAAGACTATGTATAGTCTCAAAAAATAACAAAGAAAAGCCAAATAAAACAATAAAACACGCAAAATATAAGCCGGCAGCTTTTACATAAAAGATGGCAGCTTTCAAATAAAGGATGACAGCTTTTATCTGATCTACACATGTTGTCTTCTGCTCCTTCTTTGATGCTTCCGTCTTGCTCAAGTACGTGTCTGCGATCTCATCCGCATCAATCTCCTCCACTTGGGAAAAACTCGTCCTCGAGTTTGATTGAAGATTCAGATAGAGTGGAACCTCAGAATCATGGAACAAGGATAAATCCGCCACATTAAATGTTTTAGAAATACCCAAACTATCAGGCAAATCTACTACGTATGCATTGTTGTTGATACATTGCAACACTTGATAAGAACCATATTTCTTCGGTTGAAGCTTATTGTAGGTACCGACTGGGAATCTTTCCTTGCGCAAGAAAACCATAACCTGATCACCAACCTAAAACGTCTCACGCCTCCTATGTTTATCAATAGATTTCGTGTAGCGTTGATTGGCTTCTTCCAACCTTTGCTTCACCTCTTTCTGCACATCTAACACTTGCTTTGCCATATGCTTGGCTAGAGTATTAACACTTTCTCTTAGGTAGCTTAAGTAAATCAAGAGTATGTTGTGATGACTTAGTGTAGACGATTGAAAAAGGCGATCGTCCAATGGCACTGTGACAACACTATTGTAAGCGACCTCAGCCTGTGGAAGGATGATGTCCCATTGCTTCGGTCTATTACCACAAAGACTTCGAATCAAATTTCTCAAAGTTTAGTTGACCGCCTCCGTCTAACCATCAGTATGTGGATGGGTTGTACTATTGAACTACAAAGAAGAAGCAAACAACTTTCACAATGTTCTCCAAAAGTAACTTAGGAACTTGCTATCATGGTTTGAAGTGATGGTCTTAAGAACTCCATGCAAGCGAACAACTTCTTTGAAAAACAACCTAGCCACACCAACTGCATTAGTTATTTTTCTGTAAGGAATAAAATGTGACATTTTGGAAAATCTGTCAACAACTACAAAGACGAAATCAACTACTCTCTATGTACGTGGCAATCCCAGCACAAAATCCATGGACAAATCCTCCCATATATTTTTCGAAACCGGCAAAGGCATGTATAGTCCAGTATTCTTGGACTGACGCTTTGATCTTTAACAAACATAGCACTTTTCTACAAATCTGCTTACATCCCACCTGAGCTGTGGCCAATAAAACCTCTCCTTCACTACTACCAGTGTCTTATCATGTCCTAAATGACCAGATAACCCAGCACCATGTAGATCACTAATCACCTGCTCTCTCAAAGAAGTTCTTGGTAGACACAACTGGTTCTCATGCATCAAGTAACCATCCGACAAGTAAAAACCAAAAATAGTTTGATTATTTGATACCTGGTGCCATATTTTAGTAAAGTCCTCATCCTGCTCATACACATCTTTAAGCTGCTCAAAACCCAATATCTCCTAACTCAAGGTTAGCAACAAAGAAGCTCGCCTACTCAAGGCATCTGCCACTTTATTCTGGGCTCCAGATTTATGTCATAATCTGAAAGGAAATTTCTGAAGAAATTAACACCCTCGCATGCATGTCATAGCTAATCTTCTTCTGGCTGTTCAAGTACTTCAAGGGCTCATGATCTGAATAAAGCATAAATTCTTTACCAATCAGATAGTGTTCCCATGTTTTTAGAGCACGCACTACTGAGTAAAATTACTTGTCATAAGTGCTCCACTTCCCCCTAGCATCACTAAGCTTCTCACTGAAAAATGCAATCAGCCTCTTTTCATGTGAAAGAACAAATCCTATGCCCACCGCACTGGCATCACAATCCACTTCAAATAACTTCTCAAAGTCGGGAAGGGCAAGTACTGGTGTTGTACTCAATTTCTCCTTCAAGGCCACAAAGCTAGTGGCTGCCTCATCAGTCTACAGGAATTTCCCCTTCTTCAAACACTCTATCATCAGTGCAACAATAGTGTTGAAATTCCTTATTAACCTGTGATAAAAGGTCGCCAAACCATGAAAGCTTCGCAGCTCAGAGACATTCTTTGGAGTAGGCCACTCCCTGATTGCTTGTACCTTTGCTTCATCAACTCGTATGCCATCGACCGAAACAACATAACCCAAGAAAAGCAATCTATTTGTCATAAAATTGCGCTTCTTAAGATTAATATACAACTTATGTTCTCATAGTGCTATTAGTACTCTCTTTGAATGTAATAAGTGCCGGTCTTCACAGGAGCTATAGATCAAAATATCATCAAAATATACCACCATAAATTTAACTAGAAATGGTTTCAATACTTGGTGCATTAGTCGCATGATTGTGCTAAGGGCATTGGATAGACCAAATGACATGACTAGCCACTGGTACAATCCCTCCTTCATCTTAAAAGCGGTCTTTCACTCATCCCCAGGTTTGATCCTAATTTGATGGCATCCATTCTTCAAGTTGATCTTAGAAAACCATTTAGCACCAGGTAACCTGTCAAGCATGTCATCCAGCCATGGTATGAGAAACTTATATCCTACAGTGATTCGGTTAATAGCCCTGTTGTCAATGCACATTCTCCAACTCCCATCTTTCTTTGGTGTCAACATGGTTGGAACTGCATAGGGACTCAAACTCTCCTGAATCAAGCCTTTCCCCAATAGCTCCTTAACCTTCTCTTTGAGAATCTCGCTCTCCTTTGGGTTCATCCTGTAATGAGGCAGATTAGGGAGACTAGCCCTAGCCATAAGGTCTATCTGGTGCTGGATGTCTCTCAATGGAGATAACCAGCTTGAATATCATCTGGCATCAACTCCTTGAATTCCTGCAACAAAGGTCAAACTAATTCTGGTTGCTCCTCCACTTGCAACTCAACATCATTCACCAGGACCTGCTTTACAATCAAGGCATGCACTTGCCTAATTTCTTTAATCTCAGCCCCAAAATCCTTCACCACAGATAGAAACATACTCTTATTTGGTAAAGTAGTCTTATCTTTCAATGGTAGTAAAGTATATTTCACTCCTTCCCTTTCCAACTTATACACATTACTTTTACCAGAATGTTGTGCATCTACATCTTATTGCCAAGGTCTACCAAACAAGAGGTGACATACATCCATATCAACAACATCACAATACACAACATCATGGTACTCACCTATGGAGAACAGGACCTTACAACGCTCCGTCACTTTAATTTTTGCAACTAACTTAATCCACCCCAATGTATAGGGATTCGAATGCTTCTCCACAAGCAATTTCAGTTTTTGCATTGTCTTCTTCCCTATTATGTTCTCACAACTACTGCTATCAATAATTACTCCAAACACCTTACCATCAATAGTGCATTTATTTCTAAACAACTGGTGGCGTTGGGTATGATCTTCACTCTTTAGAGTCAACATCAACCTCCGAACAACATACACCCTTTCATCTTCTTCCTCATAGTCCTCCTCTTCATCTCTATTGGCTTCACAACAAATCCCTTCATCATCCTCTTCTCTTTCTACCATATTAGCGGTCTTCCTCTTAAGACATTCATTGGATCTATGCCCCGGTTGACCACATGGAAGCACTTTCCAATAATCGGCTTCGCATAAGGATTATCCGCTTTCTTACTCTCTTTATCTTGCCCTTCATTCACAGGTCGCTTTCTTATAGATTTATCCTCTATATTTCGCCTGTTGGTACTGTAACCACGGGTAGGTGGTTCATCAGTATCTTCATTTTTCTGCTCTAACCAAGCAGAGTTTCTATATTCCGCAAAATTCCTTTTGCTACGTTCTTGTTGCATCAATTCTACCTTCAATGCCAAATTTTTTGCCTCACTCAAAGTGCAAATAACCTATACCCTAATTCTGTCTCTCAAGGCTGGTTTCAACCCTTCCAAATACCGAGCTACCTGCTGACCTTCAGATTCTAAAAGATTGTTGTATTCTGCTAATCTCATGAACTCAGCAGTAAATTCATGAACAGATCTACTTCCTTGCTGGCATCTCTGATATTGCTGGAATAGAATTTGTTTGTAATCTGGTGATAAGAATTCCATCTTCATCAGATACTTTATCCGATACCAAGTACGAACTGGACCCTTTCCTTCTCACTCCCTCCTATATTGGATCCGCTCCCACCATGCAAAAGCCATTCCTTTTAAACGACACGCAACCAAGCTAACTCACCTTTTTGGAGAAGTCTCAGCATAATCAAAGAATCTATCGATTTCAGTAATCTAATCCAAGAACTCTTCAATTCCTAGGTTCCCATTAAAGTACAGGATGTCAACCTTTAATCGAAAGTCTCCACCATCCTTGTCATCATACCTCTCTCTCCTATAGCCACCATATCACTGATTGTGCAAATTCTTGACATCTTTATCATCAAAATTGTTCCTTCTTCACCTACTATAGAGTGGGTTGCGAGTGAACCGAGGTGGTTCCACATTGCTTTCTTCAAAGTCCTCTTCATAGACATGTTGTCTTCATGTAGGAATCGGTCTATCAATAGGTTCACCACGAGCTACGTCGTCCCCTAGCTTTCTATTGTCATTCCGTCTCCTATTTGCATCAATCCCACAAGCATCCTGACAATCCACAATCTCCTCAAAACGTTCCTTGAAATGCTGGAACATGTGATTCATCGCTGCTATAAACGTTGCTCCAAACGTTGCAACGCCTCGTCCGCTTAAGGGGCTCTACTCCCCCAAACACCGTCACGGAGAGCACCTATAAACCCTCATTTTCTTAGCAACCTGAACTCGATTTCAAAGATTGGAACCAGAAACCGAAATCCAAAAAGGATACCCTAAGGCTGGTTTGGACCTAGAAACCTTAAGTCCGGCAATCCCGAGAACCAAACCCCAGAACAATAAAAATGAGTTAGCTCTAGAATATAGACCTAAATAAAATATCAAAATATAAAAAGATCAGATTTCAGATAAATTCATTTCATTTTGAGCCCAATCGGGATCTATTATCGAAAACCGATTAGTGGGACTCGAAAATAGAAAAATATTATATAGGACACTTTAGAACGAAAATTTAATAAGGAATTCCAAAATATAATTATAAGAATTTTTTTATTTATAAAAATTACAGATGCAGCCTTTCATCGTATTTTCATTACTACCGATAATTTAATTGTCTAATCTACTTTTTTATTTCTATCATACTATTCACCAAGTACAATCGCCCATATCCTATTCTTACATCCTTACAATCTATTCTTACAACCTTACATCACTGCCTTACAAATTTACTTTTCCAATACTTTTTATTACTTAAAAATTCTTATTAAATTTGAATTTTATTACTCAAAACAAACTCAAATCTCTCTCTCTCCCTTGCACAAAATCGGCCTGGAACAACACCCCCCTCCCTCACCTCACCCCCCCCTTCAAGCCTCGGCACCCTCAATTTGTTTTATTTTCTTCCTTTTATCAATCACACAAAACATTAATCTATTTTCTATATAAACTCTCTTAAGCCTTTCACATTTTCACTTTCTCACTTTTCTCACAAAATCAAACTTTTGGAAAAAGTTTTCTCTCCCTCTCTTCCCTCTCTTTGCCGTGAGCCTCTCCCTCTCTTACACTCACAATTTTTCTTCAAGTTTTTCTTGCTCCAAATACTAAATAAGTAATAGATCTTGATCCTACCACAATAAAACATGTAATTATAAGATCATACATGTGTGGTTGGTAAGATCATACATGTGTGGTTCCACTAGAATCTCTATGAGTTTTATGCTAGAGATGTGAAAACACTTAAGCATGATATTCTTGCCATCACAATATTATGGATCTTGTTATTTAAGTTGTTTTACTAGTATTTTGCTATAATATTGCTTTGTGATTGTTCTTATGGATATTTGGTACATATACTCTTTCATTAAACTCATCTACATAGTGTTTATGTTGCATTTGCATCGATGACATGAATAATATAGTAGATCTATTATTTTGAGTCCATTAATGCTATAGATTTTTGTTTTATGTACATAAAAGACTTGTAGTAAGATGATAATAATGAGAATATGTTAAAAAGTTCAAAATCTATTTTAGTTTCAACAAAAAAAATGATTTTTGAAATTTGGATTTAACCTATTTTCCAACTTCAAAATAAAGTTTTTACATTAAATATAAAGAGCTTAGGGAATAGGTATCATAAATGAATGATTTTGATGAGTTATGCTTAATTTTACTAAGAGAAATTTTCAAAATAAGAAAAATGTTATAAAAGATAAGTTAGTACTTGTTTCAACCTTAATAAAAACTTGAAATTCGTAACTAGGATGAAATGCTAAGTAAACACCTATTTTTCAACCCTAAAATAAGAGTTTTATTAAAGAAATGGAAACCTTAGGAAGTAGGTTTGGTTATGACTTAATTTTAGAAAGAATAAATGAGTTTTACACAAGAAATAATGCCAAACACAAATTTCAAAATTCGGATCTAGAAATGATCCCCATTTAAACACCTATTTCCAAATGCCAAAATGAGGATTTTAATAGAAAAATAGAAGCCTTTGGGAATAGATGTAATAAAGACTTAATTTTGATAAGAATAAATGGATTTTATCAAACATGGATCAACCAATATTTTCATTCCTTAAAATTTTGTAAAATTCATAACTAGGCCAAACCCTTATTTGAACATCTATTTTCCAACTCCTAAATGAGGAATTTTATTAAGATAATGAAGGTATTAGGCATATAGGTCATCAAAGCTTTATCTTAGTAAAAATATGGATGATTTTCAAACAGATAAAGCTAGTTTTTTCTCAACCAAGTGTTCTTGAGGTTATTGCAAAGTAAAAGTTTTCCAAAAATTCTTTTAAACCAAAAATCATTAAGGATATACATATAGATAGCTCATATCATGCCATTCATGACAATAATTTCTAAATATTGTATGCACATATAATATACTTGGTAGAGACAATACAAATTTCACAAAACAATTTCAGAAGTGCAATTTTTAGCTATTGATCAGATCGGATCCAAGCTTTCCAAGACTTAAAAGTTTTCAAAACTTAGGAATAACATCATAAATAGATAGATCTTTTGATGTAGATAGAAATCGATAGCTTATTTACGAAATTTTAAGTTAAAATGACCAAATTATAGCCGTTTTAAGTTGGGACTTCCATTCACCACGAAAATTACGAACTTAAGAGTTTTTATTTAATAAGTCGGAATTAGTTATGGTTTGAAATACTCATTTGGGTATTTCTTTCGTTTAGGTGACCTTAAATTAGAAGAATTCTTGTCTCCGAATTGCTACTATTAGAGACCGATGTCCATGATCAAGCGAGTTCACTTTCTTTAAATTACATACTTATGATTGTGCTTGAAATGACAGTGGCATTAAAATTAGGATAAGATAAAATTATAATGTGTACTTGGTTGAATTGATGCTAAGAATATCGAAATGGGAATTGCTATAAATATTTGTATGATTTATAATAGAATTGAAGCGTCTAAAATCTCTATGATCGCCTATAATTCACTTAAATAATTTGCCATGACTATATAACTAAATTGTTCATGCATAACATATATTGAGTCACATTACATTCGTTGTTATACCTTTGTAGGAAGAAGGCATAATAGCTAAGCAACGGGTGGGCTTGAAAACTCGGGTATCGGCATGGGGTCACCTGAATTAAAATAGAAATGGAGTAGGCACTTGAATCAACTATATAATTAATGAGTGGGTGGGCACCTGAAACAATCACTAAATATATGAGAGAAAATTTGAAATATATGGTCGTATGGGCCTGAAACACCTAACTCCGAATGGATGGCGTAAATCTATCTAACATAGGACTCCTAGAAAGTTTTATGTATTGTATGCTCACGTGCTTGTGCATTTCATATGATTGTTTAAAATAACTTGCTTACCCTATTTTTGGATTGAGTATTTAATTTTGGAAGTGAAACTCACTAAGCTAGCATAGCTTATACCCTCATAGCTTCTTTTTGATGCAGTTCACATACTTATGGTTGTATCTCCGGACTTGGCCAAATCAGGTAATGCGAAGTTAGGAGTTTCCCTTAGAATTTTATGATTAGCTTTGTATAGACTTTCATAAGAAACCTTAAACGCCGGGTTGTTATAAAAAACTAATATCTGGACTTATTATTTTGCGGGGGAAATGCACCATAGTATTTTGTAAATGATCCTGAGATATCTGTGGTTTATATTTTTATGCTCATTCTATTAAGTTAAACTATTTATCTTCATCTGCATATGTATTCTATTATCGTAAAGTAACACCTTACATCTAATACAAGACTTTTGAATGACTGTGGTAGTGATTACTAAGTCTTGTTTAGCATGCGGTGGACTGTTACGTCTAGTGTATCCTTTAGGGCGTGACAACACCGCTATCGCTATCAGTAGCCATCTCGCTTTGATACCACTTGACGCAGCATAAAGCATTCAAACAAAGAATTGCAAGAACAGCAAGTCTTTTACAGATAAAAGTTCTCTAGAATTAGGGTTTCAATTGATAGAATAAAAGTTGTCCATAACAGAAGACTATTTATAGTCTCAAAAAATAAAAAAGAAAAGCTAAATAAAACAATAAAACACGCAAAATATAAGCCGACAGCTTTTAAATAAAGGATGGTAACTTTTAAATAAAGTATGACAACTTTTAAATAAGGGATGGCAGCTTTCAAATAAAGGATGGTAGCTTATATTTGGCTTACGCGTGCTGTCTTCCGCTCCTTCTTCCATGCTTCCGTCTTGCTCACGTATGTATCTGCGACCTCGTCCGCATCACCAAAAAAAAAAAAAAAGAAAGAAAAAAAAGTCCAATGGCATGCCTATCAGTTATCACCATTGACCATTAAGACCACCTTAATGTGTCCGTCGCTTCGGCTCGGGTGCTTGCTGTAATTATTGAGAATGGTTTCAGTGGTAAATGGTAATACACCTAAATGGTAATATACACATTGTGAAAAGTATTAATCATTATTTGATACATGACCATATATTTAAATCACGGATGATAGTTATCTTGGAGGTTGATTACAAAAACATTGTATGTGTTTGGTCAATTTTACAAACATATGACCTGTATTATTTCAATTGACAAATAAATAATTCAAGTTTCGTATAAAAGTATTAATATTATTTAATAATTTTAGAATGACACATTTCAATATTTTATTAATTACAAAAATTACTTTTGTGTTTTTTTTTCAATTTTATCATTTAAAAAAATAATTTTTAATATTTTACATATTCAGTAATATTTTTTATTAAATTAAGTTTTTTTAGACTAATAAGATTCTAACACATATCCCTTTAATAGTAATTAATTATAATGATATTTTTATAAGAAACTTAAATCACCTATTTATCAAAAAAATTAATACACGTCATGTATTTGTAAATTGACAAAAACATAGGTTATTTTTTTTATAATTAACCTTTTTAGAAACTATCGCTCTCTCTTTTACATATTAAAATATAAATGAGAAATGGTCATGTCATGTATTTTGATAAAAACCAATCTCATCACTTATTTAACGGCTTAAATCTATATCTAATCATGATCACACATTAAAATATTTAATATATTATATATTATATTTATTTTAATGAATGATAGGCTAGATGTCCACAGTGATATTTAGAAATTTCCGGTTAATACTTACTCCCCTGTGTGAGTGTCATGTATTATTAGTGAATATTTTTTCCCTAATATTATCGATTATCCTTGATGAAATTCTATTGTTATCCATGTTGCTGATAAAGTTTGCCCATTTTTTCCAGTAATATTAATATTAATTTTTTCCTAAAAATTTATGGTATAACACCAATGCCCAAGAAGAAAGTAGTAAAATGTTTATAAAGGTAAGTTCGCGTGAGATTATCTTCCCAAAATTCATGCTTGTTTAACTCGTAACAGTTATAATTTCTTATTGATTATACTTCGTTGGGATTTTATTTCCCTGAATTTGAAATTTCAACTCTTGATTTATTCTAGTTTGCTTGAAGAAGATTCCAGCTACGAGATTTTGACATTAGCTATGGCTTTTATAAATACTTTCCGTGTATATATAATATCAAAAGAAAGCCTTCTTTGATGCCTTTATTGTGATTAATGGTGATGCACTCATGCACTGGTAATATATATAGATATCTAAATTTTTAATTTAAAAGGGCTTATCCTTGACAATCAATCATATGGGGGGGCAGCTTAAAGAGCATAGAGAAATCTTGATCTGGTAACAAACGGTAAATGGAGGATGTTATAAAGAGACATGGACAACTCATATTCTCATAGTGCAGCAATGGATCAAGGGAGATATATTTTTATTTGTTCTTGATTCGTCGTTTGGCATTTCATTTGATTTTCTACAAAGTCACTCCGGCAGAATAATAATGTTTTTTCGACCAAATGTTGCAAATGGGGTGGGGAGACCCCTATTTATAAAATTTGACCTTGGATTTTAGCTATTGGACGAAGTTCAAATGTATAGAGTAAATGAGCCATTTTTGAGAATCGTTGGATTATTTTCCATGATGAATGTCGAGATTTAAGCATCCTTTTCTTATGTAGCAGCCTTTAAACTTAAATGATAGACTTAGTCATGGTCATTTCCTTTTAACCTTTACAAAGCTTAATCCAAGTGTATTACAAGAAAATTCACTTCCCTTTTAAAATAAGCTTAATACTTATTAATGTTATATGGAACCTAAATGAACTAAAAAGGACCTAGTCTAAGCCAATGTTAAATGGAACCCAAATGAACTAAAAAGGATTCGGTCCAAGCCAATTTTTCACCCATGAGAAAACTGAATAAGACTAAGAGCAAATAAACCAATTCAACGATCCCTAATTCGAACCTATCAAGTCAAGTCTTTATAAACATGATTGATCAACCAATGAAATTGATCTACGGGATTCAATTGGGTTAAAAGCTATTAATGAAATATCTATTTACACTTTTTGTTATGACTAGGGGTAGGCATGGATCAGTTTGGTTCGATTTTTCTAAAACCAAACCAAACAATAATTTACGGTTTGGTTCTTTTTTCATCCCAAATCAAACTATTAAGTAATGGTTTGGTTCAGTTTGGATTACAGATTAAATCAGAATTCTAACTAAAAAATTTCTTTGTTCTAGTTTTTTTTACATTTGTGTAGATACTTAAATATTTATATCATTTTACAAAGTTTATATTACAAACTATGAAAGAAAATTCTTTATGACTTCATCATATTTTTTTTCTATAGTTCTCTATAAAATTAGTTATCCACCGATAAAATACATTCACCAACCAATACATAGTGAGTCATAACATATAATTTTTAATAGAACCATCAAGTCAATTATCTACCAATAAATTTAGCTAAAAAATATCATCTATCAACAAAATTCATCAATGAATAAAATGATCCGCTGATAAAATATATTAAACAAGTAATACATAATAAGAGTTTAAAACTGAATGAGTAAATTTCATACTTCATAAAGTTAAAAGCTATTAAAAAAAACAATAGCTCATCATCAACCAAAAAAAAAAAAAAACCACATGTCATGAGCATAAAAAAAATTAAAAATGAACAAGTTGATTTTAATCAATATTTACCAAATAATAAATATCAAATGAAATCATATGAACATATAATAAAATATTATTATATTTTTCTAAAACGGTCTGGTTTGGTTTTATGGATTGGAAAATTTTTAAACCAAACCATTAAAAAAAAAAAACCATATTTTCAGTTTGGATTAGTTCGATTATAGATTTGTTTGGTTTATTCGATTGGTTTTTTTGCCCACCCCTAGTTATGACTATAAAAATGGGTAAACAACAAAGAAATGCCAAACATGTTAACCGAGAACATCTAACCGAATCTTCATATGAACAGTAGGAAGCATCATGACAAGAAACGAAACAGACCATCTTATTTGAAAGATTATAGAGTGGATGTTTGAATGGAGAAACTTATGCATACTTTGACTTAAGCATACTCGATACAAATAATATTCAATTGATAATAGATTTATTAGTTAATATAGTTACAAGTCAAACTTCATATAAATAGGGCACAAGACGAAACTGAAAAGGCATACTTAGAAATTACAACCCATGGTCTTATCATCTTTCTTTTTTGTTCTTTTCTTGGAGCCAACTAAAGCTAGAATCCAGTAAAGACCTTTCCCTTTCCTTCTATCCAATTCACCCGCATAAACATAGAACACACATAACCCTGGAATCGGTATTAGTTCATGTCAAATGATAAAAATTACACCAATAGATAGATCTTTCTTCTTAGATTATAAATCTATTTTCTTGAACAATTCAAAGGAAATTAGAGGTAACATCAAACCTTAATTCACTTCTTTTATAGAAATAAAAAGAGCAAGGAGAGAGTGTTGGGCTTTAGGTCCAATTCATATGGGCACATAATATATAATAATAAAACCCTAGTATATCTTTTATAAGATATATTATATTTTCATAAAGATATATAGCATCATTAATATATATTTATATATATTCAATAGGAAAAAAATGTCAATAGATGAAAGTGAACCTATGGCTATGGAATCAAAATTACAATTGCGGATGAAGAAGATAACTTAAGGCTATGGATTTAGATTTAAAGGCTCACCATTATAAGATTCAAAGTAGAGCAAAAAGGCACTTTTAGTACTCTAAAACTAATTGTGGAGTGGAATCAAGGTATTATTTTATTCATGATGTTATACAAACTACGGAGGAAGAAAAATTACTTTTGATCGAGTAGCTTTGGATTTATAATTGGAAGGCTTATTGAAACCCGATTATGATGAAACTTCTTTCATTGAATTCATGCGTAGAATACTCCAAGATGATTATTTCCATTCTTTGTTTATCCTTCTTAATTGTCCAAATAGAATAAGTATTTTTGCATTTTCGTGAATTAAGTAGTTTTAATATTTTATTGATATCCACTATTGTAGTAAAAGATTAGTTATCCACTAGTATGATTAGTAAATAAAAACATTATAATCCCATTTTTTGTTGATAGTGGAAGATTTTGTACTGTGGTCTCGTGATTTTTCCTTAGTTAGGGTTTTCCGTGTTAAATCCTGGTATTCATTATTATTTCATATTCAGTTTTATTACATTGGCGATTGCTATAAGCAAGAGAAAAAAATTATCTTTTCATTATAAGGCATTAATTTTTCCTCATAAGTGGTATAAGAGTAGGGTTTTAAAAAAATTATTTTTTATTTTACAAGCATGGCGAAATCATTGGGTACCATGATAAATTTAAAATTTTTAAATTATTCAATCTACAAGTTAATGATGGAAGATCTTTTATATTATAAAGATTTGTATGTGCCTTTACGTGGTTATGATGCAAAGCAAAGGATAAATCTGATGAAGATTGGGTGATTATGAATAGAAAAATTGCCAGTTATATCCGGTAATGGGTTGATCATAACGTATATGATCATGTTGCTCAGGAAACTAGAGTTGATGCTTTATGGAAGAAATTGGAGCCTATGTATGAGAGACAAACTGCCTTGAATAAAACCTCCTTAATTAGGAGAGTGGTGAATTTGAAGTATAAGAATGGATCTAATATGACTGAGCACTTAGATGATTTTTAAGGTCTAGTGAATCAACTATCTACTATGAAACTTGTATTTGATGATGAGATATAGGCACTTTTATTACTAAGTTCACTACTTGACAATTGATAGACATTTATGATGTCTATTAGTAATTATGTTTCGAAAGGAAATCTTACCGGCAATGATAAAGAATTTCTTGATGAATGAAGAAGCTAGAAGAAAAGAACTTAGTGCAAGTCTGACACTCAAGCACCAGTTACTAATAAACAATAAAGACATACTAAAAGCAAGACTAGAGAGTCATATGATAAATCAGATAGATTTGACAAATCCAAGGAAAGATCAAAATCTAGAAGAAGAAATATTACATATTATCATTATGATAAGCCAAGACATCTAAAATGAGAATGTAGAATATGAAGAGAGAGCAGGCAAAAGGTAAAAGTGATGGAAAAAGTGATGACATGACTGTGCAGCAGCACATGGTGAGAATGTTGTTGCATGGGATGATGACCATGTTAGCTTTACATGTCATGATAGTGACCAAATCATTGACTTTGGTGCCTCCTCTCATGTGACATCACATGGCGAATTCTTCATAACCTACACTGCTATTGATTATGGCAATATTAGAATGGGAAACAATAGTACATCGAAAATTGTTAACATTGGAAATATTATTTTGAAGACTAATACTGGTTGCAGACTCATCCTCTAATATGTTAGACATAATCCGGATATTCACCTGAACCTCATATCTATAGGAAAACTAGATGATGAGGGATATAGTAGCTTTTTAGTCAAGGCAAATGGAAGCTCACCAATGGCTCTCTTATAGTGGCTAAAGGGAAGAAAAACAATACTCTTTACTTAATGTCCACAAAACTAAGTAAAAGAGAGGTGAACATGATTAATGAGTCATCAATAGAATTTTGGCACATAAGTGAAAAGAGACTACAAATACTTAGAAACAACTTCTACTTGATGTGAAAGGTACATCTGTGAAAACCTGCACTAATTGTTTTGCTGGAAAACAACATAAAGTTGCGTTTCTAAAGATTTGTATAAAATCTCTTGCAAATACTTAAAATTCATTAATATGAATGATCACATCGCAACTAGATTAACTAGGTTATAATGCTATATTTAGTATGTGAGAATGGATCTAAAATAGAATTGTGATTTTGGGTTTCAGTCTTATTTCTATATTTTAAAATATTTTTAAAAGTTAAAATCGCGATTCACTAAAAGGGAATTTGATTCTATATAGCAGGATTGCGATTCCATTTTGTCCTCTTTATTCAACTATATATTTACTATTAAAGATATTTCTATAAATAAATATTTGCTATTCTATTGATATATCCAAATATAGGTATATGTTTTATTCCTTTAATTATAATCTATTCCGTTGTAGACGATTTATGCGTAGAAAATGTAGGATAAGAGATTTTGAATGTATTCCTCACCAATTGATACTTGTCCTAGCAATTTTATCTAGGATACTTCCCATAAAGACTCGATAGAGGTCCTTCACAACAAAGTGAGATTCTTTCCTAAGCAATTTTTATTCCTCCTTTTTAAACTTGTTCTAAACCAAACCGTGAAGGTTACATGCATGCCTTTTTTAATTTCGACTTATGTTAAACTTTGCATGCGATTGGATTGCAAATGCTCTAGTTACATGTGGTATCAGAGCCAAGGGGAAGGTTATAGATTTGATTAGTAATTTTATTACTGTAGTAACGATATCATAAGTAGTGATCTAATATATTACAATTTTACTTGGGACGTTACAATTTACTTGGGACGATTACCGAGGTGGTAATCCTATAGTGTGACAAGCCTACTGAGGCCTGGCATAAATCCTAAGGAAAGGTAGCAGGAAGGTCATAAATTGGAAGTCACATAATGGAATAAGTTAGTCCTGTAAAAATATATTATAAAATTAGATAAGTTAGTCTTGCATAAAGATCTATGTCTTCTTCTAGCTTTGCTCCATCGGAGCAAGGTTCAGAAGATAATATGTTAAACATAGACGAGATCCATATTAAAGATTTCAATGAAGCCATAGATAACTGGAAAATTCCAAAATTGGCTTATAATGAGATTTACCAAATGGCAAAATGGAAAATTTTCCAAAAATGATAATGTTATAGCCACAGAAGAAAATGATGTCCCTATTTCTGATGGCTTAACTTCTATGGAGATTCTTAACAAAGGATCAATTAAAAAATATGCTAAAGACTGGAATTATATTCATATAGGCTTAATCCAAGTAGAAGCCAAACCTCTTACTAAATTAGGACTAGATACCTTAGTCTTAATGATACTTAGGGATTCTAGAGAACTAGAGTATGAAAGATCTATTCATGCTGCAGTAGAAACTAGCCTAAGTAATGGACCAATCCAATTTGAATGTCACCTAAATGTTACCATTAGGTTAAAAGATAAAACAATTATGAAGTCTTTAATCATACAGATTAAGACCCATAATTACAAAATGATGGAAGGATCACTTCCAATGGCTGTAATATACAAAGTATATTACAAATTAATGAAAACAGCTTTTGGATCTAAGGCTTTTAAGGTTGATAGGAGAGGTCAAACCTTATTAATCCAAACAAATCTAACAAAAGCTAATGTTTCTATACCAAAAATGATTCAATGGAATCAAATTAATCTGCATCAACAATGAGAAGTTGACAACCCTCTTCCAAAACAATTGTGTATAACACTGAACCTTCCAATGTTATACAACACCTTAAAGGAAGAGTTACAATCCAATTCTCTAGAAAATCTTTAGATTTACCTAGGAGAAAACTGGAAATTAGGTTCTATCTTCTTCTTCAAGAAGATCACTTGACCTACCTGCACCGACAGTTGTACCAACGATTGCACCGACAGTTGCAAACCCTCCTTCAATTATTCAACATCAAAGTCAGGAAAATCCCTCTTTAATAGGGATTATTAATGAAAACCTTGTTTACCAAGAACAATATTCCAACAAATTGGAAATGAACCTGACTATGATGAACTAACTGATTATGAAATTATGGATCCAGAACTAAATGTTTTAGAATAACCTTTTGAGCCAAACAGAGAATTTCTAAACAAAGAGTTTGGATCTACAAAAATGAGAAAATTAGAAAATGGTGTTTCGATACTTTTTCTAATTACAAAAATGAAATCAAAGATGAATATTATAAATTCACGTTTGATAACTAAATCCAAATTTTATTCTTTGACTGGTTCCAAGAATACTATTTGGCCCCAAACAAATTAATATTATAAACCATTGTTTCACTTGACAGATGGGTCATGGACAAATAATTGAATCTAACCATCCACCTCTTACACAAATTAAACAAGTTTATAAGAATAATGAAATAATTCTGGTACCCTTCAAATCTTCGGATAAAGAAGAAACTGGAATAAGAAAAATCATAAATAATTTCATTAAATGGTATAGTATTCTTAAAAGTTTTCAAAAATTATTAAAAAACTCTCCGAAGAATTTTAGAAGCAAGTTAAGAGGTCTTCAATAGGGATGCAACTGGAGCGAGTTTGGGATGGGTCATATAAAACCCGAACTCGACCTGCTTCCCTATAGGATCACCCAGACCCGTCCCTATAGGGTCATGGTTTTGACTTGCCCCTCCCTGTTGAACCGATTCTTTCTTTACATTTTTTTTTCTTTTCTTTTTCTCCTTTTTCATTCATTTTAGTCATCATTTGTCTACTTGTCTTCATGATATATTCTCCATTTTACTTATAAGTTTCAATTTCTTTTCATTTGATGGTAAAACACATAAAGAAGGTCAGTAATCTAAACAATTGATTTTCGATGTATGACAATCAATTTATAACACATCATAAGATAATTTACTTTATTTGAGGACTGATATAGATACATAACTATAAATATTTCCCCTTATTAATCATAAAAAAGCATTTGGCAAAACAAAATCATAAAAAAAAAAAAAAACTGACATTCTCAATTAGACAAAGAAAAAAAATTATACAATCATAGAGCTATAAAAATAATAAAAAATGGATATATTCAAGTTTTGATGTTGTAAAATTTTATTTTATCTTTAAAAATCTTAGCGGGTCAGGTCAACCCTATAGGGTCATAGCTAACCCGAACCTAAATCATGATCCTATAGGATCGCAAAAAATTTTCTCAAACCCTTCCTATAACTCTATAGGGTTTTTAGCGAGTTGGGCGGGTCGGGTATCCTATAACAACCCATCCACTTGCATCCCTAGTCTTCAAAAGAAAAATCTCCAAATATTGAAATAGCATCTAAAAACTCTAAATAGGATTGCTAAGATTGAAAGTGGTTCCAAAGATTGACTAGTACCTTTTGAATATGTAATGGATC
Source organism: Combretum micranthum (assembly GCA_024138025.1). Taxonomy (NCBI): domain Eukaryota; kingdom Viridiplantae; phylum Streptophyta; class Magnoliopsida; order Myrtales; family Combretaceae; genus Combretum; species Combretum micranthum. The sequence continues at coordinate 1,168,425 of JAMXBD010000133.1, forward strand.
GATTTGATAGGAGGTTGCATTTGGTTCCCGGTATTCTATATGACTAGACTAGACAGAATTTTTAGTCCCTCGTTTAGTTTTTGTTATGTGTTATGGTATTGGACAAAAAGAGCCCGAAGTATAAGACAAAATTCAAAATTTTGTCCCATATATTCAACTTCTAAAATTCCAAAATTATCCATATTTCTAATGGTCAAAATGTAATATCCTGTCATGAACTTGTGTGTGTAAACTAAATACTGGATAACACAATAATCCTATCTAACATCATAGGAACAACTTATTAGATGTGTCTGTTTTATATGATCTTTATAGTTTTGCATATATCGTACACATTTCGAGTCAATTCATAAATAAACAAGCGAAGGAAATATGGATCCTTAATTTGTCTTCCACGATATATATCAAATCAAGCTAGGTCAAGGTTTAATTTCCTTGGACAAATCTGATCTTATGTTTCCAACTTATCGTTATTATGATTAGGGAGGTTCCATAGACACAAAGAGACATACAATGGGCTTTTCCATTTTCATTTGCAACCCACTAATTAGTTTAAGAAGCAACAATTGTACCTTGAGGTTGTCTGTTTATTTTGTGGCAATCAATTTATACATATTGCGTGCTATTAAATTTTTCATAAGCACATAAAACCGTTGAAAGTATACCTTCATTTTTCTCATAGCAAGGTTCTTGCTCGTGTGATTTTATTAATTTATGTTTCATCCGAAAGGAACAAAAGTCAAACTCGCAGATGTACTCACTAAATTAATGGCAAATGTTCACTTCCGTAGTGTGCTTCGTAAAAATGAGCATTTCATATACATTTATGTGCATCTTGAGAGGGAGTGATGAGATAAAAATTTTCTTGATCTTATAATTAGACAATCGATTAGAGACATGAGTAGACATTTACAGGTCGTAGAGACTATATCCAAATTGTTACAGCATAGTACAACAATTTATCTTATTTTAGTACATGTATAATTACCACATGATTTGCTTAATAGTTACACTAGAATTATTGCAACGTAAAAGGATGTTTGCTCTGATAACTAACCCTTAGTTTTAATTACTGCACTCATGTTACCTATGAGTTGGGATTTTGATGACTACTTGAATCTACTAATCGGACAATTTAATTAGGTAAGATTGAATGACATTTCTACTTTCATACCATGTGAAAATTAACAATGTTGCTATCTAATCTTATAAATTTATTGCTAAGCTTCATGATTATTGCTTGATAAAGCTTGTAATTTGGATTCTCTCTAGTCAATTCTTCTCTCAAACACTATTTGATTCTTGATTCATTCGAAGCTCATTCACTTCATTTTATGGAATAAGGGGGGAATAGAATTAGGGATGTAAACGAGGTAGGTCTAGGACGGGATCATTCAGAACTCAAACCCAACCCAATTATATAAAGGGTGTCCTAGAACCCGACCCGGCCCGATTTTTAAGGAACCCAAAACCTACCCAACCTAACATAATCCGATTTTAGGGAACCCAATACTAGTAATTGTACATGCTAGGAAAAATAATTAAAAAAAAAAGAAAATTCAATCAATTATTCTTATCACGAGAGTAAGTAGACTTATTTATATCTATCATGTGACTCAATACATGAATAATAAAAAGATTATACAAAAAACATCATTCAACTAATGAACAAGTAGATTCTCAAACTAAAATTTTTAATTTATTTTATTATACGAGTCAGGTTACCCATCGGGTATGAGTACAACCGAAAACCTGTCCTTAAACCCTATAGGGTCACACCCTATAGGGTTTTTAGCAAGGTGGACGGTTAGGTACCCTATAACAACCACCTCGGTTGCATCCTTAAATAGAATTCCAATTCAATAAATCGTAATAACTATTATAATGTTCACTTGTTATAAAAAATAAAATAAGTAGTTATTAAAGTAAAAGATAAAAATCTATAATACCCCTTATTTTTATTATAAAGAGAGGATAATTGCATATAAATATTTTCAAGACTAGGGTATTTGATAAAGTTGGGAAAAAAAAAAAAACCATTGAATAGCAATTTATAAGGGTAGGAACATTTCATCATTTTACATAATAACAATTATTATTCACCTCAGATGAATATCGTAATAGTAACTTTATATAAAACGAGAAATGAATGAATAATTAAGGTGTAAAGTAAACAGACTGTCAATATTTTAGCTAGGTTTAGGGTTCATTAAATATCATCATCTTAGCTTTATCACACAACCAGGTGCAATCATGGAATCAAATCGGAAAATGAAAAGAAAGTTATCATCCAATTGACGAATTAATTTTAAATATTGAAACTATCAAACATTCAGAGCAAAGTGCCATGAGAATACCAAGTACACTGATAACTCTTCACGACATTGAATTAAAGAATCAGTAGTTCTACATGTAAAATTAGATCAAATAACATGTTTTCGTGCTCGAGCCTATGATACATATAATACAAAACTTCTCATTTGGAACCAGTAGGATTATTAATAATGCTACCCTTCGGACCACCTTGTCCTTGTCCTTGTCCTTGTCCTTGTCCATTATCATCTTCTAAATCAAATTGACGTACTTTGAACCTCTCAAGCCTCAGCTCACCTTCTTTAGATTGCGTTCTTGGTGAACCAAAGCTAAAATTCCTTTCCATGACCGCAACTTTTCTTCTCTTTTGTTTCTCATGGGCAGCTAGCACTTTTTCCAGCTGCTTTTTCACTTCATCACTTAATTTGGGAAACAGTTTCTTGAACAAATGTCTCTTTTGAACATAGAGTTCCCTTAGTTCTTCTACTAACAATTGCGGGTCGGTCGGTCCGGCCGGTTGGGCCATGGTTTCTTCCATCCTCCGTGGGTCGTATCCATTGTAATAAGATGGGTAATCATATGAAGGTCTAGGAACATCAATTGAGATTGCAGATGTAGAAGCCAAATGATGAGCTTGGGAACGAGACATGCTGCAAGGGATTATTCTTTACCGTTATTATCCAACTCTAGACCTTCAAAGGTATTGAATGCGAAGAATTTAAGGTTATATTGGGTGAGATTGAATGATCTTTCTAATTATGGGAAAATGTAAGTCTGATTGGCAATAAATGGCTTATTTGCGGTATATTTATAGTTGGTTGGAATTAAGGAGGTTTTGATAAGGTCCAATGGTCAAATTATTGACTCTTCCAAAAAAAACAAGCAGAGGACCTCGTCATTGGATAAGTTATATTCCACACGTTTATCTAAATTTCTACAGTTGACTGTTAAAAGGCCTTTATAAGTCCAATGGCAATTGGCCAAGAAAAAAAACAAAAAAACGGTCCAGTGGCATGCCTATTACCATTGACCATTAAAACCGCCTTAATGTGTCCGATGCTTCGGCTTGCGTGCTTGCTGTAATTATTGAGAAGGGTTTCAGTGGTAAATGGTAATACACCTAGATGGTAATATGCACATTGTAAATAAGTATTAATCATTATTTGATACGTTAACATATTTTCAAATCACATATGGTAGTTGATTATAAAAATATGATATGTATTTTAAGTAATTTATAAATATATGATTTATATTATTTTATTTGATAAATAGATGATCTGAGTTTCGTACAAAAGTATTAATATTATTTAATAATTTTAGAATGATACATTTTAATATTTTATTAGTCACAAAAATTAATTTTTTATTTATTCAATTTTCTCATTTTTAGAAAATTAATTTTTAATATTCTATTTATTTAGTTATTTTTTTATTAAATTAAGTTTTTTTTAGATCAATAAGATTTTAACACATATTTTTCTAATAGTAATTAATTATAATGATACTTTTATATGAAACTTAGATCACCTATTTATCAAAAAATCAACACAAATCATGTGGTTGCAAACGGGCCAAAACACATGTTTATATATTATATATTATAATTAACCCTTTTAGAAACTACTGTTGTCTCTTTTACATATTAAAATATAAATGGAGAAATGATCCCGTCATGTATTTAGACAGAAACCAATCTCATCACTTATTTAACGGCTTAAATCTATACCCAATCACGATCACACAAAACCCTATAATTGGTATTTGTTCATGTCAGATAATAAAAGTTACACCAATAGATGGATCTTTCTTCTTAGATTACAGGGCTACTTTCTTGAACATTTCAAAGAGAAATTAGGGGCAACATTAAACCTTAATTCACTTCTTATTTAAGGAGAGAGTGTTGGATTTTAGGTCTAACCCATATGAGCCCACAATATATAATAATAAAACCTTAGTATATTTTTATATATTCAAAAGAAAAAAATTGTAAATAGATGAAAGTGAACCTGTGGCTTACGGAATCAAAATTACGGTAACGGACGAGGAAGATAACCCCACGAATACGAATTTAGATTCAAAGGCTCACCATTACAACATTCAAAGTAGAGCAGCAAAAGCACTATTAGTACTCTAACACTAATTGTTGAGAGTAATCAAGTTGTTATTTTATTCAGGGTATTATACGAACTATGAAAGAAGAAAAATTACTTTTGATCAAGCAACTTTACATCCCCAGTTGGAAGGCTTATTAAATCCCAATTGTGATGAAACTTCTTTCATTAAATTTGTGAAAAAGAGTACCATAAGGTGATTATTCCCATTCTTTGTTAATCCTTCTCAGTTATCCAGATTGAATAGGTGTTTTTATGTTTTTGCAAATTAAATAGTTTTGAGATTTTATTGATATCCACTATTGTGATAAAGGATTAGTTATCCATTAGTATAACTAGTAAAAAAAAAATATTGTAATCACATTATTTATCGATAGTGGAAGTTTTTGTGTTATGGTCTCATGGTTTTCCCCAGTTAAGGTTTTCACGTTAAATCCTGGCATTCATTATTATTTTATATTCGTTTTTACTATATTGGTGATCACTATAGGCAAGGGGAAAATTTATCTTGTCATTATAGGGCATTAATTTTTCCTAATAAGTGATATCAGATGGGGTTTAAAAAATATATCTTCTATTGCAAGTGTGGCGGAATCATCGGGTACCATGATAAAAATTAAATTCTTTAAATCATCCAATCTGGAAGTCAATGATGGAATAACTTTATTTTGTAAAGATTTTTATGCACCTTTAAGCAGTGATAATGTAAAGCCAAAGGATAAATCCAATGAAGATTGGGCGATCATGCATAGAAAAATTGTTAGTTATATCTTGAAATAGATTAATCATAGTGTATATCACCATGTTGTTTAGAAAACCAGAACTAATGCTTTATGGAAGAAATTGGAGTCCATGTATGAGAGACAAACTACAATGAATAAAACTTCCTTAATTAGGAGAGTGATGGATTTGAAGTATAAGGATGGATTTAATATGACCGAGCACTTGAATGATTTCAAAGGTCTAGTGAATCAGCTATCTTTTATAAAACTTGTGTTTAATGATGAGATATAGGCACTTTTGTTACTAAGTTCACTACTTGATAATTGAGAGACACTTGTGGTGTTTGTTAGTAATTTTGCTCCAAAAGGAAAGATTACTATTGCAATGGTAAAGGATAGCTTGATAAATAAATAAGCTAGAAGAAAGGAACTTGGTACAAGTTCTGACACTCAAGCACCAGTTACTAATAAACAGGAAAGACGTGGTAAAAGCAAGACTAGAGGGTCATCTGATAAATTAGATAGATCTGAAAAAATCTAGGGGAAGATCAAATCAAGAAGAAGAAATATTAAGTGATATCATTGTGACAAGCTACGACATCTAAAATGAGAATGTATAATATGGAAGAGAGAGCAAGCAAAAGGTAAAAGTGATGGAAAATGTGATGACACGACTACTATAGCAGCAGATGGTGAGATTGTTGTTACTGGTATGATGACTATGTTAGTCTCACATGTCATGATAGTGACCAGTTGTTGACTCTAATGCCTCCTTTCATATGACATCACATGGTGAATTCTTCACAACTTACACTGCTAGTGATTATGCAATATTAGGATAGGAAATAATGGTACATCTAAAATTGTTGGCATTGGAAATATCATTTTGAAGACTAATACTGGTTGAAAACTCATGCTCAAAGATGTTAGATATGTTCCACATATTCTCCTGAACCTGATATATACAAGAAAATTAAATGATGAGGGAGATAGTAGCTATTTTAGTGAAGGTAAATGGAATTTCATCAATGGCTCTCTCATAGTGGCTAAAGGGAAGAAAAACAATACTCTTTACTTAATGTCCACAAAAGTAAGTAAATGAGAAGTGACCATGATTAATGAGTCATCAATAGAACTTTGGCATAAACAACTTAGTCACATAAGTGAAAAGGGACTACAAATACTTATCAAGAAGCAGCTTCTACCTGAAGTGAAAGGTATGCCTCTGAAAACCTACACTAATTGTCTTATTGGAAAACAACAAAGAGTTACATTTCATAAAAAGCCACCTGCTAAGAGATCTCATTACTTGATATACTCCATACAGATGTGTTTTACATGAAAGATAGAACCTTAGGTAATGCTCTTTATTTTGTGATATTTATTAATGATCACTCTAGAAAGTTATGGACTTTTGCTTTGAAATCCAAGGATCTAGTTCTTGATGTGTTTAAGGAATTCATTGTAGAGTTGAGAGAGAAACAAGAAGATAGTTGAAATGTGTCCAAGCAAATAATGGTGGTAAATATAGAGGTCCTTTTGCAGGATATCATAGAGTTCATGGAATCAAACTTGAAAAGATAGTTCTAAAGACTCCACAGCTACATATCATTGCAAAAAGGATGAATTGCACTATTACAAAGAGAGTAAAGTGCATGTTATCTTATGTCAAGCTACCTAAATCATTATGGGGACAAGCAATGAAGGCATTGGTTGATTTGATCAGCTTATCTCCCTCTTATGCTTTAGATGGTGATATCCTAGAGATAGCATGGGCAGGTAAAAGTATATTATATGATCACTTACATGTGTATGGTTGGAGGACATTTGTGCATATTCCCAAAGATGAAAGAGCAGAACTTGATACAAATTCAAAGTGGGGTATTTTTTTGGGTTATACACATGATGAGTATGAGTACATGATGTGGGATCCAATAGAGAAGAAAATTATGAGAAGTAGAGATGTGGTATTTTTGGAAGATCAGACTATTGAAGACAAGGAGAAGCTAGAGAAGTTCAAATCCTTAGGGGAGATTCCAATTAATGTAGACCTAGTGCCCTATCTTAAAGATCCTAATAATGATGGGAGGAGATGTACAAGACTCGGTTGAAGATGATGAGACATCCGAAGAGCCTAATCAGCAGATTGAGTTTATAAGGTCTACAAGATGGAGAAGACCATCCACCAAATATAATGTAGATGAGTCTATGATGGTGACAGAAGAGGGAGACCCAAAATGTTATAAGAGGTGATGTTACATGAGCAAAAAAAGGAATGGGTATCTTTGTGTGAGACTCATACTTATGATTTGGTAGAACTACCAAAGGACAAGAGACTTTTGAAAAACAAATGAGTATATAGATTGAAGATTAAAGAAAATAACTCACAGCCAAGGTACTTTTAGTGATTGTGCCCTAGATCAATTACTGGATATTGTCATACAAAGACTTTCTATTATATTGTTTGCATATTTACTTTATAATAGGATTCATGAATAATTTAATTATTTTAAATGTTCCTAGATGCTCATTATTATGGGAATAATAATGCATTAAATCTAGTATGAGGTTTGACTGATAATCATAGGATGTTTATTTGTATGAAGATACAAATCAAACTTATAGATACATGTTGGAGAACTATGTACTGGACTGACCTGCTTTGAGATCACTACATGGATTAATGTCATAAGTGATTCTCAAAATAAAATGTCATCGTATCCTCAGATCTGAAATCACCATGGATTCCAACATGCAGAATATTATATTCAAACACAATCAAACGTTGTCTTTAACTGGATAATTATAAAGGTTGAGATCGGGCATAATGTAAATCATGTAGAGGAAGTTGAGTGATTAAGATGGGATTTGTTCCTCTCATTGTGAGAGAGATATCTTTGGGCTCCTCGATGAGTAAGATTGAGAAATGCATGGTCGTGCTCAAATCAATTGATAGTGTGATCAATTTCATTTGTTTTTATCAATTCATTTTGAAATCGAGAAATGATAGGATTGAATGATATAAGGATGATACTATTCATGCCTTATGTCCAATCTAGATATCATGTGACAAAAGGATAATGACATAAGTTATGGATTAGATAAAAATCGGATCACCGATCTTCACTTAATTTAGGTAAACATTATGTCTTGCTAGAGGTCGCTTATGTTTTGTTGACTAAAATTGTTTTAGGTCAACTATCAACATTAAGTGAACCTATAGGGTCATAAATAAAAGAACGAGTCAAAAGGATCGTGGACTAAATTTAATGTCTTATGGGAATAATAATTTTTTATTATTAAGAATAATAATAAATTAAAGGAGCATGGACTAAATTTAATGTCTTGTAGAAATAATAATTTGTTATTATAAAGAATAATAATAAATTATTACATTGTTATGTGCAAAAATTATATTTTAGGAAATATTATCCCTAATTCGAAGGGGTACTAATATCATTACTCATGTGAACGTGACATTAGTATAAAAGGTACATAAAGAGATCTCTTTGGGGTTACCGACTTATTTGTCGACATTACACTGACAGAGAAAATCTGCAAACCCTAAAGAGTGAAGCACGAAGAGTCGTGTGTGAAAATTCCAATATCATTTAGAAATGTTCTAGATCACGGTAGCACGTGAAGGATCCTTTTGAAGAGTGCCCGTTCATGTGGATACCATAGATGGTATTATGATTTCACGGTACCTGCAGATCTGATCTGCAAATTGATTTCAAGTTTCAAGCTTTTAGAGGTACGAAATCAATCTATTTATTTTGGTTTAATCTAATCAATACACATGGATACTGAGTTAGGGTTTTCTTTTTGAATTCTGCTACGAAAGATTTGATCTTTATAATTTTAAAACCCTATGGAAACCCAACAATGGTATTAGAGCCAATTGTGTTTTTTATTAAGTTGAAATCAATTTATGATTTGCATGTGATGCTATGAAATTTGATTTTCTGAAATTTGATTTTATACATGTTAATTGTGAAATTAATTTGGGTCTGTGAAAAACTAAATCAATACAAATATGGATTTGTAATTTTATCGTAGCACCTTGCATTAATGGATTGAATAAATCTGTTGTAATTTGATTACAAAGAAATTTTAAGGTTTTTCTTAATACATATTGTTGCAAACAATATGATATTTTTAAATAGATCGAATCTGTTTGAGCGTACGTCTGATACTAGACGAGCATTAGACGCGGATTACAATAGATTTAATCCGCACAAAATTAATCTGCAGACATAGGCACACAAATTTTTGACACATGAGATTTTAATTAAAAAAACTCTTGAATAGTCATGGATTAGGTGTTTTGAAATTAGGTCTATTTACACGTCAGATAATGCGGATCAGACTTCTGTTTGTGCAGTCGTGTTTGGACGTCCACATGCTCCTCTTTTTGTTTTAGCACAGTTACGAACTGTGCTCGTTGGATGTCTAATTTATTTTCAAGTTTTCAAACAACATTTTGTTTTTAAATTAGATTGGATCTGGTAGGCTATTTTTCCAAATATTATCTAATTTTGCATATTGGATCTACTCATCTTAGATATCTGTTAATTTAAATTTTAAAAAAATGTGTATATTCTTGGGGTCTTTTAATATATATATGGTTCAATTGTTGAATAGTTTTTGAGTTTTAAGAAAGAATTTCGTGGAAGTTTCAAAAACCATTTTAAAGGGTTTTGAAAAAGGAATTTTAATTTTTCAAAAGGATTTCATTGCCCAAATTTTCTATTTCGTCTAAGAATTTTTAAGAAAGAATTTCATGGATCGCCCCAAGGGGAAGCTGTTCCCTTGGCCCTTGCAAAGTGCATGTCTTAACTTCATAAGCACTAATTAATGATACTTAACGTAAAATGCGCTTTTGAAGTGTTTATAAGTTTTATGTATGTTTATTATTTGTGCTTATTTTACATGTATAGTGCATAACATGGCCCTAAGACCCATGTGATTGGCAGGTTTTATTCCTTTATTTTTATGGGTTGTAATTTCATAAATACGACCTGCGTGTCATTTTGTTTTATTGCAATATATTTTCTACAATTAGTTGTAGGACTTTTTGTATCTTTTATTATTGTAATGAAGACATAGAGATATTATGAAGACCCTTCCTGATCCATGATGATGGAGAAGTAAGGATCATAAAAAAGATACAAGAATATTTACAACTTAAGACCATAAAGATGGTTTTCACCTTAGGATTGGACCATTGATTTTAATATTGGCTTACGAAAATCAATATAGTATAAAGGGCCATGCTATGACACTTTTTCTTTATTCTATGAGCTTGATATATTATGAGATGATGTATGTATATGTATGTGATACCATTTACTACCATGTATGCTTGTATATCCATTATACATGATGATAAAATAGAGTATCAATAATTAAAATCCCTCAATAAATTTTAAGTTAAATGTCACCCATGATCAAACACCTGTCAAGCCTTTAATCACCATAATGTAGGTTATGGCAAAGTAGGGTACATTAGGTTATCTTAGTAAGGCATGATGGGTAATGGTACTACTCATGTGTTTAATATGGTTTGACTTAATTAAGCTATCAAAACGGTTTTAGGCCTAAGGCATTAGATGGGATTTAAACATATCGGGACATGTAATGTCAAAAATCCCATAAAGGATCTAAGAGTTACATGTGATGTAATTGATAAAGAGTTACCTACCTAAATAACTTAACTTTAAGCGTCATGCTAAAGCTGACTTAGAGTTAAGTGAAATATGGATCTTAGCCCACTAGAATGCAATAATTAAATGCAACAACATTAATAATGAGAGTTATTGATTTAGTGGGAGTTTTTATTTATTAATATAAACTTTACATAAGTAATTATAGATCAATGGCTACATACAACACCTCAAATTTATCATTACGATTTGTCCTTGAGAAGGATAAGTTGATTGGAATCAATTATCTCAACTAGTTTAGAAACTTGTAGATTGTTCTCAAGCAAGAAAAGGAGCAATGTGCCCTAAATAAGCCTATCCCTCAAGAGACTCTAGGTAATGCTCCAAGAGCTCGAAAAGATGCTTATAAGAAACATTTTGATGATTCTCTTGATGTAGGATATCTAATGCTTGCTACCATGAGTCCAGAACTTCAGAAGGGTCTGGAAAACATCGCGGCTTATGAGATGATTGTCCATCTCAAGGAAATGTTCTAACAACAGGCCAGACATGAAAGGTATGAGACTACCTAAGCCCTATACTCTTGCAAGTTGGTTGAAGGACGATCACGGAGTGCCCATGTCCTAAAGATGAAGGGTTATATTGATCATCTTGAAAGACTTGGATTTCTTATAAGCCAAGAGTTATCTACTGATTTGATCCTAAATTCATTACTAGATAGTTATGACCAGTTTGTCATGAACTATATTATGAATAACATAGACAAATCAATTTTTAAACTGCATTTGATCCTTAAAACTGCTAAGGCAAATATCAAAAGGAAGAAGCCTAGCAATTTTTGATAGTTCAAAAAGGGAAGGGCATGAAGAAGAAAGGTAAGGGAAGTGCTAAGGCTATGAAAAGTTCAAAGCCTAAGCCCAAGCCTAAACCAAAGGCAACGCCTCCTAAGGAAGGAGTTTGTTTCCACTATAGTGAGCTAGGTCATTGGAAGAGGAATTGCAAACTCTACTTAGAAGATCTGAAGAAAAGACAGAGTAGTTAGACTACTACTTCAGGTATCTATGTTATAGAGACTTAAAGAAGGGCAAAGTCAACCTACAAATTGGAAATGGAGCAAAAGTTTCTGCCCTAATTATAGGAACTTATGAATTGATTTTGCTCAATAGGCTTTTGTTAGTGTTAACCAATTGCTCTTATGTTCCTACTTTCAGCAGGAATATTATTTCTGTTTCATGTTTAGACAATGAAGGTTTCACATTTATTATTAAGAATAATACATGTTCAATTTATAATAAAGACATGTGTTATGCAAATGTTGATTTACATGATGGTCTTTATGTTCTAAATCTGAACCCATATAATGGATCAATCTATAACATAAATACTAAGAGACTTAAATCCAATGATTTAAATATGACCTACCTATGGCACTGTTATCTTGGTCATATAAACAAGAAACGCATATCAAAACTCCATAAAGATGGAATTTTAGATTCATTTGATTTTAAATCATTTGAAACATGCAAGTTTTATTTATTAGGCAAGATGACAAAAGATCCTTTTACAGGGATAGTGAAAGGGCAATTGATTTATTAGGCTTAATACATACCGATCTATATGGTCTATCAACCGTTGCTGCTAGAGGAGGTTATCAGTACCTCATTATATTTACTAATGATTTCAGTAGATATGGATGTGTCTTTTTTATAAAACATAAATCTGAATCATTTGAAATGATCAAAGTTTTTTAGAATGAAGTACAAAACCAGCTTGCTAGAACAGCCAAAGTACTTCGATCGAATCAAGATGGTGAATACGTAAGCTAAGAATTTAAGGATCATCTTAGAAATTGTGGAATAATTTCCCAATTAACTCCACTCAAAACACCACAATGGAATGGTGTATCTAAAAGGAAGAATAGAACCTTATTAGATATGGTTCAATCTATGATGAGTGAAACAGATCTGCCACCATCCTTTTAGGGCTGTGCCCTAAAGACAACTGCATTCACGTTAAATTGTGTTCCTTCTAAGGCGGTTGAAAAGACACCATATGAGATATGGACTAAATTAGGACCTAAGTCAAATAAATGCCATTTTGTGAGGTATCCAAAAGAAACCAAAGGATACTACTTTTATAATCCCTCTAAGAACAAAGTGTTTGTTTCTCGGAATGGCATCTTCTTAGAAAAAGAGTTTATCTCTGAAAAAACCAGTGGGAGTAAAGTACATCTCAGAGTAGTCCGAGATCCACAAAATAGTCTTGCACCGCTAATGGAAAGTCAACAAGATATATAGTTAGTTGTTGACCCTCTATAGGTAACACAAGGCCCATATAGGTCTGATAGAGTGCGACATCAACTTGAGAGATATAGATTTATCATTAAAGATAGTCGTGATGTTCAGCTTATGGATCAAAATGAGCTCACTACCTATCAAGAGGCCATACTGGGTCAAGATTCCGAGAAATGGCTACAAGCCATGAAATCTGAAATGCAATCCATGTATGATAATCAAGTATAGACTTTGATTGATCCACCTAAAGGTATAAAAACCATTGGGGCAAATGGGTTTTCAAGAAGAAAACTGACATGGATAGCAAAGTGCATACCTACAAGGCATGACTAGTTGCAAAAAGGTTTTAAAAAAACTCATGGTATAGACTATGATGAAACCTTTTCACTTGTCGTCATGCTTAAGTCTATTACAATTCTTCTTGCTATAGCCACGTATTATGACTACGAGATATAGAAAATGGATGTCAAAACAGCCTTTTTGAATGGAAACCTCATCGAGGATGTGTACAGGACACAACTTGAGGGTTTTGACTGTCTAGGGAATTCACATAAGGTTTGAAAGCTTCAAAGATCCATTTATGGATTGAAGTAAGCATCTCGGAATTGGAATCTTCATTTTGATGAAGCGACCGAACAGTTTGATTTCGTCAAAAACGAAGATGATCCTTTTGTTGACAAGAAAATTAGTGGGAGTGCAATAGTCATTCTAGTACAATAAGTAGATGACATATTACTCATTGGGAACAATATTCCTACCTTGTAGAATGTCAAGTCTTGGATAGGAAAAATGTTTTTCAATAAGAGACTTAGGTGAAATTGCCTACATCATAGGAATTAAGATCTATAGGAATAGATCTAGAAAGCTCATTGGCCTAAATCAAAGTGCGTATATAGACAAAGTACTGAATAGGTTAGTATAGAATGCAAAAGAGGATTTTTGCCCATGTCACATGGTATAAATCTAAGCAAGACTCAACGTCCAATGACAAATGATGAGCGAGATCACATCAGATGCTATGAAGATATGCAAAGTTTCGACTGATGACAATATTGTTGAACCACTTACCAAGCCTTTTGTATAGGCATAGTATGATCATCATACTAGGTCAATGGATATTAGATACCTGTATGATTTGGCTTAGTGCAACTGGGAGATTGTTAGTGATTGTGTCCTAGACCAATTACTAGATATTGTTATACAAAAACATTTTTATTATATTGTTTGCATGTTTATTATAATAGAATCCATGAATAATTTAATTATTTTAAACGTCCCTAGATGCTCATTATTGTGGAAACAATAATGAATTAAATCTAGTATGAGGTTTGACTGATAATTATGGGATGTTTATTTGTATGGAGATACAAATCAAACTCATAGGTACATGTTGGAGAACTATGTACTAGACTGACCTGCTTTAAGATCACTACATGGATTAGTGTCATAAGTGACTCTCAAAATAAAATGTCATCGTATTCTCAGACCTGAAATCACCATGGATTCCAACATAAGGAATATTATGTTTCAACATAATCAAACGTTGTCTTTAACTGGATAATTATAAAGGTTGAGATTGGGTATAATATAAATCATGTAGAGGAAGTTGAGTGATTAAGATGGGATTTATCCCTCTCGTTGTGAGAGAGATATCTTTGGGCCCTCAATGAGTGAGACTGAGAAATGCATGGCCATGCTCAAATGAATTGATAGTATGATCAATTTCATTTGTTTTTATCAGTTCACTTAGAAATCAAGAAATAATAAGATTGAACGATAAAAGGATGACACTATTCATGCCTTATGTTCAATCTAGATATCATGTGACAAAAGGATAATGACATAAGTTATGGATTAGATAAAAATCGGATCACCGATCTTCACTTAATTTGGGTAAACATAATGTCTTGCTAAAAACCACTTATGTATTGTTGACTAAAATTGTTTTAAGTCAACTATAAACATTAAGTGAACCTATAGGGTCACCCACAAAAAACTATTCAAAAGAATCATGGACTAAATTTATGTCTTGTGGGAATAATAATTTTTTATTATTAAGAATAATAATAAATTAAAGGATAATTGACTAAATTTAATGTCTTGTAGGAATAATAATTTATTATTATTAAGAATAATAATAAATTATTACATTATTATGTGCAAGAATTATATTTTAAGAAATATTATCCCTAATTAGATTAAGTGGCACTAATGTCATTACTCATGTGAGAATGACATTAGTATAAAAGGCACATAAAGAGATCTCTTTGGGGTTAACGACTTGTCTGTCAATATTAGATCAACAGAGAAAATCTACAAACCCTAAAGAGTGAAGCACGAAGAGTCGTGTGTGAAAATTCCAATATCATCTAGAAATGTTCTAGATCACGCTAGCACGTGAAGGATCCTTTTGAAGAGTACTCGTTCGTGTTGATACCGTAGAAGGTATTGTGATTTCACGGTACCTACAGATCCGATCTGCAAATTGATTTCAAGTTTCAAGCTTCAAGCTTCAAGTTTTTAGAGGTACGAAATCAATCTATTTGTTTTGTTTTAATCTAATCAATACACATAGATACTGAGTTAGGGATTTCTTTTTTATCTTTATAATTTTAAAATTCTATGGAAACCTAACTAATATAAGGCAAGATTGGTTGTCAAGGGATTCAGTTACAGGAAAGGTGTTGACTTTGATAAGATTTTCTTACCAATGGCGAAGATGTCTTCCATTCGAGTTATACTCGGTATTATTGCTAGTTTAATCTTGAAGATTGAGTAACTAGATGTGAAGACAACGCTCCTTCATCGTGACTTGGAGGAAAAGATGTATATAGAGCAGCTTGAGCGGTTTAGTGTTAAAGGAAATGAGCATCTTGTATGTAAATTGAAGAAGAGTTTGTATGGCTAGAAACAAGCTCCAATACAGTGGCATATGAAGTTTGGCTAGGGATATACTAGGACTGCATTATACCATTGTATCTTTATAAAGAAATTCAGCAGTAGTGATTTCATTATTCTTTTATTATATGTAGATGATATGTTGGTTGAACATGACACCAAGCAACTTCAAGATCTTAAGAAAGCATTGAAAAGGTCTTTTGCCATGAAATACTTAAGATTAGTGCGTCAAATTTTCAATATGAGAATTATTTGTGATAGGAAGAGCAAAAAATTGTGGTTATTACCGAAGAGATACCTAGAAAGGGTATTAGAGATATTTAACATGAGCAAGGCAAGACCTATTTGTGCTCCATTTGCAGGTTACTTTAAACCCAGCTCTTAGCAGTATCCTAAAAGTGAGGCAAACAAAAAGGACATGAAGAAGATACCTTACGCTTCAACCATTAGTAGTCTAATGTATGCTATGTTGTATACTAGACCGGATATTGCTCATGCTATTGATGTTGTTAGTCATTATCTCTTGAATCTAGGTAAACAACATTGAGCCATAGTTAAATGGATTCTTAGGCATTTCAAGGGCACTTCTAGCTTAAGTTTGCAGTTTGGTGGTTGTAAATAGGCATTAGAAAGCTTTCTAATATGGTAGGGGATCATGATTCTAGAAAGTCAATTTTAGGTTATCCAATTACTTATGCAAGGGGAAGTGTCTTGGTAGTCTAAATTATAGAAGTGTGTTGCACTATCCACCACAGAAGCAAAGTATATTGCTATGATTGAAGCTTGTAAGGAAGTCTTATGGATGAAGAAATTTTTAGAAGAGCCTGTAAGGAAGTATTGTGACAGCCAGAGTGTCATATGTCTCAATAAGAATCCAACTTTATATTCTAGATCCAGACATATTGATGTTAGATATCATTAGATTAAGGGTGCTTTGGAAGCGAAGCTCTTAAAGATAGAAAAGATGCACAGTATTAACAACGATTCAGATATTATGACTAAAGCTCTACCAAAGGGCAATCTAATTTATTACAAACAAATGGTCGATGTGTTAGAACCTCCCATATGAGTTGGAGGGATGGTTTGTTGAGCTTTGAGTCCAACCCGTACGAGCCCATGGCATATAATAATAAAACCCCAGTATATCTTTTGTAAGATATATTATATCCTTATAAAGATATATGACATCTTTAATATATATTTATATATACTTAAAAGAAAAATAATTTTGTTAGACGAAAGTGATCCTGTAGCTACAGAATCGAAATTACGGTAGCAGATAAGGAAGATAACCTACAGCTACGGATTTAGATTCAGAGGCTCACCATTACGAGATTCAAAGCAGAGTAGTAAAAGCACTTTATTGCTCTGACACTAATTGTTGAGAGGAACCAAGGTATTATTTTATTCATGGAATTATATGAACTACGAAGAAAGAAAAATTACTTTTGATTGAGCGACTTTGGATCCAAAGTTGGAAGGCTTATTAAATCCCAATTGTGATGAAACTTCTTTATTATTGGTAATTATTTCCATTCTTTGTTAATCCTTCTCGATTGTCTAGATTGCATAGGTGTTTTCGTGTTTTGTGAATTAAATAGTTTTAAGATTTTATTGATATTCACCATTGTGGTGAAGGATTAGTTTTCCACTAATATAACTAGTAAAGAAAACATTGTAATCCCATTATTTGTTGATAGTGAAAGTTTTTGTACTATGGTCCCATGGTTATCCCCCGTTAGCATTTTCCATATTAAATCTCGATGTTCATTATTATTTTATATTCAATTTTATTATATTAGTGATCACTATAAGAAAGAGAAAAAATCATCTTGTCATTACAGGATATTAATTTTTCCTAACAGAGAGACATAGTATCCATAACTGAGAAGATATTGAGTTGTGCTGATAGTGAAAACAAAGGCATTACCTTTGTGTCTTATTGAGAACAACATCTAGGAGTCTCTTACATTGTATAGGTTTTTTTTTTATTATTGTTTTCTTGTTATGAGATGTTGTAATAGGCTTGGGCCATATAATTTAAATGATTGTGAACATTTGATGATTGGGTTTTAATTCTTTGGATGAGCTTTGAAACACTTGACATTTTCCTCTAACTAAAAGTACCATTATTAGAGTCTAAGCGATTTTGGGCATTTCATTAAATTTGTTTCCTTAACAATTGTAGAACGTGTGTAAGAACAGTCATCATTTTTATCATTCAACCTTCCTGTGAAATTGCTACTTTTCTACTTGTTGGTAAATTAAAGTGGAGTGATTTTACATTTGTATTATTGATGAATTTGTCGAGTCATTTCGTTACCTCTCATATAATAATTGAACATCCATAGCATTATATTGACAATATAGCTCTAAGTAGTTATTTTCTCACAAGAAGTAGAACTGTTGTGGTGCTAATGGAAGTTTAGGGCTTCAAATTCATTCCTCTCATGAACATATTGGTTAGCCAATTCTTTTTTGAATCAAGCTGGCTTCATCATTAATGAAGCATGTACTGAAGCTGATTTTTTTTTAATCTTATTTACTTATGGATATAAGGATTGAATAAATATTTTGAGGTTTCACTTGACATTTTAAGATCCAATAAATTCATTGAGAGATGGATAACAAACTCCAATGTAATAATTTACTTTTATATTATTTAGGCTTCAACAAATTATTATTTCTTCAATAATGATCATGTGTTGGCTCTTAATTTAGTAAAAGTTGTATATAGCTCATTATTGGTGTAGAGTAATGTATAACTTTTAATATAGTGACACTGTTTGCCCCTTTATGAGTGCCCTTTTTTATTGGGGCGTGTGTGCGCGCGCGCGTGCGAGTGTGTGTGTAAAACAAATAAAATGGACAATCAAGAAGTTCTCCTTTTATTTTTCCTTTTTCTTAATGCCTATTGAAAAGAAAAAAAAATTGTCCTATGCCGGCATATCATAACACAAGGGGGGCGACAAATATTAATCGAGTTGTTTCCAATATAGAAGCAATATAAAACCAAAGAAACTATATAAGAATAATAGTGATAATTAGAAACGAAGAATGTTCTTAGTGGATGTAAATGCTAAGGTAAGTGCTTAGTGGATGTTATCACTATAGCAACCCTATATGATGAAAACAGTAAAGCATGCCTGTGTAGCGAAATTATTTACATAAAATAGTAGGTGTTCTAGTAACAAGCTTACTCTAATCAGCAATACGATCCAAGAATAGAGATATTTAAAAAAAAAATTATATTTAGTAGTAACTTAGAGGCCTTAATAAGTGTACTCATGCATGCATTACGTCGACATTATCATGTTACATATATCTCTATAAATGAATTTTTCTACTTTCACATGGTGATGTGAATTGCATTGTTTGGGTTCCCTCCAATTGACTATTACCTTTTATTTTTGTGTGGTATTACTTAGCTTAATAATGAGCTAATGGGTTAATATTTGTTAAGTTTAGGTACAAGAGCTAACGCTATCAACTAGGGAAACTAAAGTATAATGAGTGGACTAGTACTCACTGTATGAACATCATGATAGGTCATACAGCTGAATAAGACTCTTCAAGAGATGCACTGACGGATGTTGATGATGAACTTCCTGGAGATATCAGATGTAAGATAGAACTTATGTGGGGTACTCTGTTGATAACTAAGGAACTAGGAGTCGAATTATAGATCTGTTATTTATAATAGCATAATAAGGCCTAGTGATACCACTTTAGCTTCCAGTGTCATGGACTAAACTCAAATACAAAATTTTTAATTGTTGTGTAAGTTGGTAGAAAAAGGGAAAAGAATTTTTGCTTTATCATCAACTTAGGAATAGCATTACACCTCACCTTATCAGTACCATATATAAGCAAAGAACTAGGACAGCCAGAGCATGACAATGTGGAAATTTTTTCCTAAAAAAATTATTATTTTGTTCACATATATATAGTGCTAAACAAAATGATGTTAAACTAATGAATGACTATTATCAAAACATGCATTATTTTTTAGAAAATAAAACTCTAATTTATTCTTTTGTATATGAAATATTGTTACTTACTCAAATATATTATAAAATACTTCACGTCATAATTCAATATTTAATCCAATGTTCTATCATATGTTTAAATTTATATCTTTATAATCATCTCTATAACCCTATATGATTAAAACTCAGTATTCTTTTGATCTACTAATGTGGGACTTGATATAAACATGCAAGACCAATCTTGTACTTACATTGACAATCAATGGGAAAAATGAAACTTTTCAAAGATAGGTTTACTCCTATACCAACAAGTAATACAAAAAAGTGTTGTCTTAAATATAATACAAACTAGTCTTGTTGAGACAAATTCGATTCAGTGGCTTGCTCTAAGTTTTAACAACAATACTTCATTCAAGAGAAAGGATTAGGAGTTACCTCTCCGTAAAGGTACTTCATTCAAGACAAAGTTTACTCATGAAGTCTTCATGTCTAGCCAAATTAAGCATATACTATTTACAATCAATAATTAAGAGTTGTCTCTCCTTAAAGCTTCACACATCTTTTCATTTGCAAGTATTATATTATCTATAATCACTAATTGAGAGTTGTCTCTTCCCAAAGGTTTACATGTTACTTCATCAGTAAAGTACGTATTAACGCTCACGCTCTTTCATCAAATTCAAACTTCACATGATAATATGACAATGGTGCTCTCTCATGTCAATGTTACTGCTTTAGTAGAACCAAGGATTCACACCGAAGAGAAGTACCAAGGAGGAGTCCAGGTCAAGTCAAGGAGCCTTCTCGATCATCAAGTGTGCTTGAAATATCTTCCTTCGATATAGATACTCATGAAAGAGACCAATTAACAGACATATTTTAGGTGTCTTCATCAACACTTGGTGATATGATAGCACATAGTTGCACTAGATGGCAAGCATGTTTCAAAGGTCATTGTCACCACTATGCAATGCAGCAACTTGGAGAGTGGGTAAAATCATATTCAATATTTTGGACTAAGCTTTATACTTGCGTGAGTACTAAGTTCTTATTTCAATTTACAGATTTCTTCATGTAAAAAATGCATTGCAAATGCTCTATCATAGGGGTCACTCTACTTAAGAGAGTCCAACTTTTGATTCTAAGTGTTATCATAACATTAGATGTCAAGCTTAAGCATTCTGTAGATGCAATGCCAACAATCAAAGGTAGAAGAATACTTCATGCAGTAATGAATTGCAGAGACCTTTTTAAGTAATCACAATAATATGTAGATCATCATAGGATAAATATTCAAAAAATCCTCAATTTTAACTGTCATCAACTCCTTCTCCCTTATTGACGATGTGTCATCATATGACATAGTTGCAACCCATGCAATGATTCAAAGTGCTTTTCTCATCCTTCACACTTACACATGTAGTTCATAGCTCATCAAATAAAGTGCATCGTGGCTTACAACATACCAAGGAGCATTCCATCTCAACTTCACATGTATCTAGATTATCATTTGTTGTTGTTTAAGCTCAATGGCTACTACATTGTATATCACGTCATTTTTTTTTTTTAGTTTTAATAGGATTGCTTCAGTTGGTGTACATAAGTCTATAAAAGAACACTTATGAATATTAAAGAAATCGGGAATTGTTAGTGTTGCTTCGTTGTTTATCAATTAATTATGTATGGGTATTCCTTTATCACTTCATGTAATGACTTGGCTTCAACTTGTAAGCATTAATACATGCTTCAATTTGTTTAAATCATATGGTCATCTTCATTTTTCTCATGCATTGTTAATCTATAGAGTCCATTCAACTCCCTCAAGATTAATCACATGTTTAGGAATGATGAGGATCGTAGACAGGTACTTGTAAAGTGAATTCATTGCAGTCACTTAAACTCCTTATGTAAGCTTTACGAGAGTGACCATTTCCACTCCTTCATAAGCTGACCGTACTTCTTACAGACAATAAGATATGATGGTAAAATTGCTTTGACATCCTAAATATTAAGTTGCTTATACACTTAAGAGTAGGGCTTTAACCAAGCAACAACAAGTAACTATGAAGAATTACTTTAATTGTCGATAGCAACAAATTGCTTCACCCTAAATGGAAGAAGAAGTCATTGAGCATATTTTTTTAACTCTGCATCATAAGGATTGTTTCAATTCTAATGATCACATAGAATTTTGATAAGGGATGAGATTACTCTGGCTTCTCTTTTTAATGTACAACCTTAAGTCAACAATTCTTTATGGAAGGTTTCATGCATTATCAGGTAGATGGTTATCAAATGGTCCCTTCAACTTGTATTTTTTTTTTTTTAAATACTAATGATTAATTGATTGATTGATCAATAATACATTGTTCTTTTTTTCTTCCCAAATAATATACTATTCTAAACCTTCTTTTTGCAATCAATTTATGAGCAAGTGTAGCTATCATTCATAGGATAAGTGACGAGAACAAGGACATCCCACAAGGATCGAATAACTATTATTAATGACTTACCTGTCTATTATCTACTCTCAATTATAGTTGGAAACCATCTAATGCTAATAATTCTATGTTTAATTCTTATTTATATACTCTCAAGATAGCACAACAACAAGATTTAGAAATTCAATATTATTCAAACTCATCTAAACAACAATTTCCCATATCACTATAGTCTATTTAAAAGATAATTTTAATGATCATCATTTCAATTAATCCGTAAGATTCCTAAAATAGATTAGTGTCTCAAGACTACTAATCACTAATCTCTTGAATCTACCTATTAAAATGTCTTCTAATTAGTAACAATTCAAGGATTGCATTATTGACCAATGAATCTTTACAAACATCACATTCAACAGAGAAGATTCTTGTATTACTATGTCTAGCAATCCTAACAAGCCTTTCTGATTACAATATATCTATTCAAATATCCAATTCTCAATTAACATACATGAAATCAACCATAGAATCAATATTTCAGATGTATCAATCTATGAAACAATACAAAACTCGTAATCAGACTTAAATGAAAGTGAAATTTCATTAAAACTACACTTAAGTACACAACATAGTAATATCTTAGGTTCTTTTTGTTTAGATGATAGATTTCTACTCCTCCATTACAAAACTATCAAAAACACTAAACGTCTATTACAAATCAGTACTATAATAGAAGGGATACACTTGAGTGAACAATCTTGAAAGATCTTCTTCATTGTTGCTTTCCTATCTTTAGAGCTTTGTTTTTTCCTATTCTCTCCAAGAAATCTATTATAAGTTTTTATGAAGGGAAATTAGTGATCTATGTATTGTGTTTTGTTTTTGTTATCTACAAACATATTTGTACTTGTCAAATGTCAAATATGTCCTTAAATTTTTTATAAGCTTAAGTTCATCAGATATTTTTAAACATTTGACAGAGTCTGTAAAAAGTACATGGGATAAGCATGGTAACATCTATTTAGTCGTGCATCTCCCTAGATAGTTATAACCATCGAATATATCATACTCGATATGAAACATGGCTAGAGCATGGCGTAATGTATTCAACCGTGCTTCTCACTAGACGCTTATCATTCTCTTATTTATGCACAGCACGAGTGGAACATGATGGCTTCTTTCTCCTCATGTATCTCTCCGTCTTTAATGTGCACAAAACCTAAATTTGCATGAGATAAAGACGGCTATTCACATTCTATCATGCTTCTTTCTTATCTCGATCAAAGCACGACTTGCTCCTCATGTGTAAACATGAATTGATGCATTCATCGTGTTTCTCACTGACTTATACTCATTTTACTCTTATTGAAGCACAAGTAAAGCACGGCTAACTACGTTCCTTTGTGCTCCTCTCTGATTCTCTAATTCTTCAAAATTGATTTATATCCAACATGAGCACGGGGAAAACACAATTGATTATATCTCCCTACGTTCTTCATAATTCTTTGTCATTTTCTTCACTTGACTCGAAATTTGATATAACTTGATTAATTTTACTCCAAAGATCTTTTCCTTTCAAAAACAAAAAATTAACCAAGTTAAGTATCAAATTTTAACAATAATTTATATAATTTACTACAATCTAGCCTATTAAACATAGAATAAAAACACATGTATCAACTAATTTAACCAAGTGATATCAATAAGTGAAAGTTGCTTTAACCTTGAGGCTGGACTTTCAAGTTAGAAGATCAGCAAGTGTTCTTTCATTTCCCTCTTTAATAACAACCATTTTCATGAATTTGCTTCAAATTTAGTGGTAATTGAATACGTTATTTTTAAGTTACCTATCGAGTACATACCTAAGAGTGTATGCTACCACTAAGCTGTAATAGACACTATAAAGAGGATAATCATGTTAAGACTTGTAAGATCGTTTCTGTAAGCCCCGGAAAATTTCAGTAAGTAATTTCAAGATGAACTTCGAAAATAAACCCTAAAAATCACTCCAAATTAAAACTGAACTTCGACTAGTCCTAAATCACGAACGAATCCGGAAATTCTCAATCTTAAGGAAAATAAGAATTTTTTTTTTTAAACAAAATAAGATTTCATCATACTTCAATTCCAAAACAACTACGTACAAAAAATTCCATACGAAACTCCGACTTATAAAATTGGGTATTATAAAGCCCAAAAACAAATTATTAAAAAGTAAATAACGATGAAACTTTCGGAAATAAAACTCAATTCAAAGAATTCCGAAAAGATCGAGAGATATTAAATACTTACAAAATAAATTTAAAATAAATTTCTCAAATCAATTATGTTGTATAAGCATAAAATATCAGTTTCCAAATTGGCAAAGATCTAAACCAGAAAATCACCCGGAAACCCTAAGTGGAATACGGTAGTTTAAGTCCGGCAATCTAGCGCCCTTAACCCTAGAGGCCAAGGTGTAGTTTAAGTATGTAGAATAGCTCGTAGTAATACAAGTTTGCTTAAAAATATCATATTGGTAAATTTTTGACCCATTTCGAACCCATTCGGATACAGACTTTGAAAAGCGTGTCCCGGGGCTCGAGATATCAAAAATATATCATTAGTACTGTTAAACTCGTAATTTCATAAGATTTTCAACTATATCGGTTATATAATTTTTCGGGTTATAAAAGTTACAGTTATAACTGTTAGTATTTCTTTTTTGATGTTTTGATGATAACAAAAAGATTAAGTATTACTAATGAATTTATTGAGTATGCAGAAATCTCAATTTAATGTGATAAGTGAAGTAAAAGTTTTCAAGAACTAAGTAAGAAGTTATGGAAATTTAAAGAACTCAGAAAGTAGTTCAGAGACAAAATAGAAAGATAAAAGTATTCAGAAGGAAACTCAGAGAGTGAAACGGCTGATCGACAAGACAAAACTACTCAGAAGGTAACTCAGAAGGTGAACTGGGTACAAGAACAGAATTCGCACAAAAAGATCACAGTTCGAATTTTTCAAAATTATTTCATTATTTTGAAGACCCAACTCCAAAGTTGAGTGTATTTGGGTAATACATTCAAATGTTCCACAAAGTTGGTTATTATATCCAAGGGGATTCGAATTTTTTTTTAATTAACGAATAAAATCTCAAGAACTCATGACAGAAAAATCAAATTAATCCAAGATCAGATTATGTCTGATATTTATGGCTTGGGTTTATATTCAATGATTGAAATATACTTACATGAAGATTACAGAATTCGTTTTTATCAAGTTTGACAGTCAGATCAAGAAGGAAAGATTCTATCCTATTCTTTTGGGATTTAGAAGATATTTCACGAGGAAGCCTATCTTCAAGACGGTCAAACAACTATATGGATAAACATCAACCTTTTCAACAGCAAGATAAGATTTGGATAATCACAGAGATATATCAAGCACAAAATCAGGAACTACTGGAGATTATCATCTATCCAATTTTTGAATTCAAATTCGCTAGCCGTTTCCAACCGAAGAAGAAGGAGAATTTTAAAATTAAATATCTGGAAGACATCAAGACAGAGGTGTGTGTGTGAAAAAGACGAGAATAATCAAAAGCCTTCGTGAATCTCTTGCTAAATTACTGTCATTCGAATTTTTTTAGCTGAAATTTTAGAAACGTTTATTCCTTTGTTTCAAAGCATTGTATACCTCGAATGAGATTTGTGTAGAAGTGAGAGTTACATTTAGTCTCTGTAGATCAGTAAATAGCTTGAGTGAAGCTAGATAGGCTGAGCAGAGTGTTTGAAGTTCTTTGTTGAAGAACAAGCTTGTATTCTCATTTCTTTTGGATATAGTGGAACATACCGGTGTGGAATACCGGGTCCCCGGCTTGGAGCTGGAAGAGAGGATTGACGCTCGAGGCGGAACCTCTATAAATCGATCTTGCAATCTCTTCTCTACCTTATCTTTTTAATTTCGTGCATATTTTATTGTTTATTCTTGCTGCATTATAAACTCAGAAGACCAGTCAGAGAGTAACTGGAAATTTAAGTTCTACTGAACATTGAACTCAGAAGATCAGTCAGAGAGTAACTGGGAGCAAAATAAATTTTTTTAACATATTTTTAATTATTTGCGAACTTGATCTTGTCTGATATTATTCGAAATTTATCAATATGTTATTTAAAATAGAGTTTTAGAAGCCATTTAATTTGAGTAACTAAGTAGAGTGAATTTGGTTGAATTTTAAAAAGGTTAAATTTTATTAAATAACCAATTCACCCCCCTCTTGGTTATTCTTTCGGGACCAACAATTGGTATCAGAGCGGTTCTCTTTTGATTAATTGAGTGATCTTTGAAAATGGCTGATAACAACATTGCAATGAACAAGGCTCCTTTCTTTGATGGCACGAATTTTGCATATTGGAAAATGCGGATGTCCACATACATTAAAGCTAATGACTTTGACTCTTGGCAGGTTATCTCACATGGTGATCATACTGTAACGATTTCGATGATGAAGTGTTGACTCACCAGAGAAGAGGCTGATTGAGACAAATTCCAAGGCTAAGAATCTCTTACTCATGACTATTGCATCATCTGAATTTTATGTGATATCATGTTGTGAAACTGCAAAAGAAATATGGGACACTTTATGCATGACATATGAAGGAACTGAAACTATAAAAGATACTAAGATTAATGCATTACTTCAGAAATATGAGCTTTTTAAGTTCAAATCTAATGAGAAAATAAAGGATGCATTTGATAGATTCACTGCCATATCTAATGAACTGACATCACTTGGTAAGAAAATCCCTGAACCAGATTTGGTGAGGAAAATGCTTAGAATTCTTCCTAGAACGTGGGATGCGAAAAAGACCGCTATTGAGGAGGCTCAAGACTTGAAGAGATTGACTCTTAGTCAGCTGAAAGAAAAACTCATGGCGTATGAATCTCACTTGGACACCACGGAAGAAGCTGAAACAAGCAAGAAAGCCATAGCTTTCAAAGCTAAGAAAGTCAGTGAAGCAGAAACCGAAGATGATGATGACAGTGATGATGAAGACATTACTTTGCTGGCACGAAGGCTCAATAAAATGCTCAGGAATAAAAGAGGTAAAAAGTTCAAATTTACTAAAAGAAAAACTTACAAAGGTGATGCAGGTGAACTATATAGAGAAAAAGAACAAAGAAAAGAGAAGAAGGAAATCATTTGCTATGAATGTAAGAAGCCAGGACATATAAAGTATGAATGTCCATCTCTCATTGAAAAAATGAAGAAGTTCAAAAAGAAGAACAAAGCGATGATGGCAACCTGGAGCGACTTGGATGAGTCAGAAGCTGAATCAGAAGCTGCAAGTGAAGATGAAGAAGAAGCCAACTTGTGTTTAATGGCAGCATCCGAGGTAAACTCTGAGTCTGATGCTGATATGACAGATAGTGAGATATATGTAGAAATGAACAAATTGTTAAAGGCTCTCAAAAAGGCTAATGTAAGAATATCTAAGTTAGACATTGAAAATAAGGCTTTAAAAAATGAGAAAGATGTCTTGAAACAAACAAACAAATTGCTTATTGATGAAAATGACATTCTGAAAATTGACAATGAAAAATTGCATGTAAATTCTGGTAATCTAAGAAAAGAAAATGGTGTTTTGAAGGATGAAATTAAAGATCTAAAAGTAAGATTTGAAGATCTGTCAAAAACCATTACAAGCACCTTCAATAAGTTTGATGAGAGTGATAAAAAATTAAATATGCTACTTTCTAGTCAAAGAATTGGAAACAATAAATATGGACTTGGATATGAAATTGGAAGTAGTTCTAACCATATGAAAAAGACTGTATTTGTGAAAGCAAAGGAAGTTGCATGTAATCAACAACCTGTTATCAGAAGGGAAACAATGAATAGACCCATAAACAATAATAACAGAAGGTACCTCAGAGTGTGCCCTGAACAAAGATATCAAGTCAGAGGCAACCTCAGAAGGTCCAGTCAGCGATACACTCCAAGGTATCCTAGACAAAATAGATGGAACCAGGTAAATGCAAGATATAATTTAAGACCTACCTATACTTGTTTCTTCTGCAATAAAGTAGGACACATTGAAAAGTATTGCTTTTATAAAAAGAACAAGCTCAATTCGAATCAAGTAAATAATAAGGAGAAAATGAGCTTATCTTATCAAGGACCCAAGCTTGTCTGGGTTCCTAAAAGGGTTTGATAGCCTTTTATGATTAATTGCAGGAACAAGGAGCAAAAATAAAAGGAACTTGGTACCTAGACAGTGGGTGCTCAAGTCATATGACAGGTGATGTTTCCTTGTTTACAAATTTAGTATGGAAAGAAAATGGTTATGTAAGATTTGGAGATAATAATAAAGGTAAGATTATAGCCACAGGTATGATTGGTTATCCACCACATGCTATAGAAAATGTTTCACTTGTAAAAGGACTAAAACATAATTTGTTAAGCATAAGTCAATTATGTGACAGAGGATATAAAATGATTTTTGAGAAAAGTAAATGCTATGCATATGATGATAAAGGTATTAAAATGTTTGAAGGATTTAGAAAGAAAAATATTTATCTAATTAAACCATCTGATATGGATTGAGTGTTGTTTTCTTTCTATATCTGATAATGTGCATTTATGGCATAAAAGACTTGGACATGTAAATTTTTATCAACTCGAAAAGTTATCCAAAAAGAATCTTGTTGCTGGATTACCAAAAATGATTTTTAAACAAGATATTAAATGTGATACATGTCTTAAAAATAAAATGGTATCAGCTCCTCATAAAAGTAAAAATGTAATATCTACCAAAAGACCTTTAGAATTGTTACATATGGATCTCTTTGGTCCAACAAGAGTTTCAAGTATTGGAGGAAGCAAATATGGACTTGTTATAGTTGATGACTTCTCAAGATACACTTGGGTATTGTTTTTGAAAAGTAAGACTGATACTTTTGATGCCTTTCAAATTTTTGCAAAACAAATTCAAAATGAAAAAGGTTTTTCAATTATTTCTATAAGATCAGATCATGGTACAGAATTTGATAATGCTCAATTTATTTCCTTTTGTGATGAATTTGGTATAAGTCATAATTTCTCTGCCCTTACACACCACAACAAAATGGTGTTGTTGAAAGAAAAAATCGAATAATACAAGAAATGACACGTTCAATGCTTAATGAAAGCGGTGTTGCAAAGAATTTATGGGCTGAAGCTGCTGCAACAGCATGTTATATCATAAATAGAGTTTATATTAGACCTTTCACATCAAAAACAGCATATGAAATTTTTCGAGGAAGAAAACCAAATGTTTCTTATTTTCATGTGTTTGGTGCCAAATGCTTTGTGAAAAAGAACATTCATAATCTTGGTAAATTTGATGAACGTTCCGATGAAGCAATATTTTTAGGATATTCATTGAATAGTAAAGCATATCGGATTTTCAATAAAACATCCAAAGTTATTGAAGAATCAATAAATGTGCGTTTTGTTGAAGAAATTAAAGATGATTGTGATGATGATAATACAACTGTGTTTTTGAAAAATGCTACTAATGATGCTACTGTATCAGAATCACCCAAAGAAAAATCACCTAAAGAAACAATGATATCTGATTACTCAGAAGCTAGATCAGAAGGTCAAACAGAAGGTAATACAGATGCTAGTGCTAATACACCAGAAAGCTCGAATGCTTGGAGATATAAAACGGCACATCCACCTGAATTAATAATTGGTAAATAGATACTGGTGTTAGAACTAGATCAAAACTAAAAGATTTTGAAAGTCACTTTGCTTTATTATCAGAAATTGAACCAAATTGTGTTGAATCTGCTTTGATTGATGATAATTGGATAAATGCCATGCAAGATGAATTAAATCAATTTCAAAGAAATAATGTATGGAATTTAGTGCCTAGACCTTTAAATAAATCTGTTATAGGTACTAAATGGGTATTTAAAAATAAATTAGATGAAAATGGCAAAATAGTAAGAAACAAAGCTAGACTTGTAGCAAAAGGTTATTCTCAAGAAGAAGGAATAGATTATGATGAAACTTATGCACCTGTTGCTAGGTTAGAAGCCATACGTTTGCTACTTGCTTATGCATGTTTTAAGAATTTTAATTTATTCCAAATGGATGTAAAAAGTGCATTTTTAAATGGTTATATTAAAGAGGAAGTGTATGTTGAGCAACCACCAGGATTTGAAGATCCTTTCAAGCCTGAATATGTATATAAATTAAGAAAAGCTTTGTATGGACTCAAACAAGCCCCAAGGGCATGGTATGAAAGACTTAGTGATTTTCTCATCACGAGTGGATTTCAAAGAGGTAATGTTGATACAACCTTATTTTTGAAACATTATAATGAAGATATATTGATTGTACAAATTTATGTTGATGATATAATTTTTGGATCTACTAATGAGAAATATTGTCAAGATTTTGCAAAGCTTATGCAGGCTGAATTTGAAATGTCTATGATGGGAGAATTGAATTTCTTCTTGGGTCTACAAATCAAACAAACTAAAGAAGGAATCTTTCTTCATCAAGAGAAATATACAAGGCAAATTCTGAAAAAGTTTGGTTATGAAAACAAAAAACAAGTGACTACACCAATGAGTACTTCAGTCAGGTTAGATGCTGACTCAGAAGGTAAGAAAATCAATGAAAAACTTTATAGAAGCCTTATTGGATCTTTGTTATATCTTACTGCTTCAAGGCCAGATATTTTGCTTGCTGTGTGTATATGTGCTAGATTCCAAAGTATCCAACTGAAAATCATCTAAAAGCTGTTAAAAGGATATTTAAATATATTGCATGTACTGCAAAATTAGGGATTTGGTATCCAAAGAATCAAAATTTTGAATTGATTGGTTTTTCTGATGCTGATTATGCTGGTTGTAAGATAGATAGAAAAAGTACATCTGGAACTTGCCAATTTTTAGGAGATAAATTGATTTCATGGTCTTCAAAGAAACAAAATTCAGTTGCTTTATCTACAGCAGAAGCTGAATATGTATCTCTTGGAAATTGTTGTGCTCAAGTTCTTTGGATTAAACAACAAATGCAAGACTATGGTGTTGAAAATAAATTTATTTCGATTAAATGTGATAATACAAGTGCAATTAATTTGACAAAGAATCCAGTTCA